>CM036753.1:80973940-82173940 GCA_020796225.1 Arion vulgaris | reverse complement strand
TGCTTCTTAGGCGCCTGTTCAGCATTCTTTTGAGAATGTAATTATAGAATAAATAATTAATTTATTAAAACTACACCATTTGTCCTTTATAAAACTGAAGTTCCTTCTTATGGTCTAAATGTCTGTGTGCAGAAGATAAGAAAAAAGTGTTTTATACATTTATAGAAAATATGGATAAAAGGTATTTCTTGAAAAGTTACAAATTTTGAAGTTTCGTACTCATAATGCACATCAGTGTTTTTTTTAAATGTAGAAATCATATAAGTCCAGTAAAACTAAAGTAAAAACACTGGCTGTATTGTTCTTGCATCTTTTATTCTTTATGCAGTTTAATTTTAACTTTAACAAATTAACATTTTGATTTAATTGGAACATAACACAAATAACTGGCTCGGATGAATTCATTACTGTTATACATATATTATTTTATGCTTGTTTACACTTCTATACTTTATTCACCATTTCAAGTTTTCTAGACCCAATACATGAAAACAGCAAATAGAAATAAATACAGCAATATTTAATATATAAGCGATTTCTTTCTTTTGAGCGTTCTTCACGCCAATTTTATCATTTTTTGTGATATGTATTTTGTTCCTTTGACAAGAAGCGGAGTGATCTCGTTGGGTCGATTATGCGCCCATGGTGACTAGGCCCACCCACCAGGTTTCAGCCAGCTTTTGATTTACTAGGGGGAGCTTTCCCTAGGGATATAAACGGTTTTAGGAGTTCCTCAAAAGTGGAGATGCCTAATTACAAACTGCTAAAAACATCCTGTCTAAATGCAGCAATTGGCAAGGCTAATGGTGACAGGAAGAGTTCTGACAAAACACTAGAAGAGGAAAGGCTAGATCTTGAACTGAAAGATCGGACAGTCAAAATTGAGCAATCAGCCAATGGCAAACACCTTAACACATGAAGGTTTGTATTCCAAGGGTAGACACAAAGAAGTGTGGAAAGTACAGAAAACCAGAAATATATTGAAATGTCTCAATTTTTATGTAAGCTGTGTAGTAAGGGTGGTCTACTGGGACTACTGTCCATTTTGAAGTACCAGGAAATGGGAACAAAGGGAGAACAATGGCCAACCTTCACTAGAACCAAGAGTGCTCAACATAATGTATTGGAAATTAGAATATTTAATGGAAAGCAGACACAATGAGGCAATGTAGATCACACAATCAAACAGCATTCATTTTAGCAACCACTTTAAAAGATGGTATAACAGAATACCAATGCTCAATGAGTGAATGAATGGAATGTAGATAACTTAGCACTTCATAAATACACAAGAGGACCTACCAGTCATTTATTCAAAGAAAGACATTTACATCTGATCTTGCTTTCTCCACAGAATTATGTTAAAAATGTTAATAATGAAGAGTTTTAGGAAAACTAGGCATAAAGAAACAATTACTAAGAGAAATAAAATTCAGACAAGTATTAAGTATTTTGGGCACATAAAAGACATGACACCATGATAAAATCTTTACTAGAGGGAAGAGCAAGAGGAAGACCGAGAGCTAAGTGGGAGGGGAAACTTTAAGAAATGGACAGGTGTGTGACAATGTGCAGTGTGCAACACCAAGGCGAAAGACAGGATGCTGGAGATTCATTGCAGCCAACCTTCGATGTGGAGACACCTGATGACTGGGAAAAGTGATCACAAACCAGTTAAGCCTAAAACTACATAAATGGTCAAGACACATTCCCACTGGAATCATAAACAGAAACACCTTTTCAATACGCAGGGACATTTATAATATGCATATCAAAGAACCCTCCCCATGAGGCCATTACCTTGTAGTGGTGGGGAGGCTTGCGTGCTCCAATGATACAGTGAGCTAGGACGGCAGGAACTTATGTTCCCGGAAGGGTTACCCAAGCCGGAACGGTCACTGAAGAGGGGACAGACGAAGCATGGTCTCCTGGTCCTCCAGGTGGGGGTTGGGACTAACGATCCCATCCTTTAAAAAAAAATTAAAGTTACGAAAACCACAACAAACATTGGAAGTGTTATTAACAATGGAGACGCAGGATCTGACATTAAAAACAGACTAAGGCACAAAGTGCATTCATGACCCTTCAGACCGCCTGGAAATCTGCCCAATACAGCATCAGAACCAAGACTAGTATCTACAACAGCTGTGTGCTGTCAACATTTCTGTACGGATTGGAATGCTGGAGAGGACAGAACAGGATATGTCCAGACTTCCACCTTTCATACAACTTCTCTGCGAAAATATTACGCGTGTACTGGTCGACTACTATCTCGAACCAAGAATTGCTTGCATGATGCCAACAAGAAAATATGGGCACTATCATCCGAAGAGACGCTGGAGATGGATTGGACATGTGATGCGCATGGAGACTGCCTCCGACACGAAAACTGCACTGAGATGGACTCCAGAGGGTAGGCGAGAGCGTGGAAGACCCAAGACGACCTGGAGGAGAACGATAGAGCAAGAACTGAAGGAAATGAATCATAGCTGGAACACAATAGAGGAAGGCCATGAACAGGGAAGAATGGTGTGCATTTGTTGCTGTCCTAAACGCCCAGGGCGTAACAGGCTAAAGAAGATATCAAAGAACATGATAGAGCTAAGTTGATCCTAAGGGTCACAAAAGAATCTATACCTATGGAAGCAGAGCCTACAAAACATACTGAGCAGAAGACTCTTGCAGAACTGAACATATCAGAAAACTAGCACACACAAAACTAAACATGGCCAAAAAAAGTTATCTGCCAGATATAGAAAGTTTTTGGACAAAGAAGGGTATATTTTGTATTACAAAAGTAATAAAAATATTAAATAATAGTTATAAAATATGACCTGCTAAATGACTCTTTTTGAGACATGGCATCTTATCCAAACTGCAGACATTTACCAACAGTTGTCTTAGCACTATACTTGTATGAGATGACCACATGTGATAACAAATATAGGCTTGTGGAAGAAACAGAAATCTACAACTACGAGGTTAAAGAATTGGGGTGATGGATTGGGTACTCGCAGAATAGCTGCACAACATAAGACAGACATACCCGTGACTGGTATCCACAAGGGAAGATAAGTGCTGATAGCAAAGACCTCATGAAGACCTGGAGAGGTCGAGAGGTTGATGTCCCTTGAACAGAACTGAAGAAATCAGCCCAGAATAAAATTGGGTAAAAAGTGACAATTGTAGCCCTTTATTTCACTGTAAATAAAATATAGCAGCAACAGTTTGAAATTAGTGAATATAATATGCTGAATTGAATCTATTGGTTTTATGGTACTGCTGACCAATAGCCTTTCATGAGTTATTCGAGGTCCAAGTTTATTACCTTATGTTTTGTTCTATATATATATAGTCCATGCAAGATCAAGTGGTGCCAAACGCTAGAAGAGGAAATGAGCAGTGGGACATACCCATCACCAATCTGGGTATGAGCTAACATGCCTCGGAGTTTCATATATCCTGTTGCATGTGTTTTTGCATGTTGGTGCTTCCAAAAGTGTGTGGAAATTTGTTGTACATATAGGTATTTCCAGCCCATGACTTGTATGTATCCCCTTTTTACCTCATAAATGGCATATGTACTGTGAAAATCGTAGCATAAAACTGTTGCTGTGATTGACTAAATGGATCTACATTACATTTACATATCATTTTCTTATTTGATAAGTCATCCAGCTAAAATCAAACCATATAAATGTGGTATAAATAAAGCCACCATGATTCGATTGTTGGCATATTACATGATTTGTTAACATGTTTCTCACTAATAATTTGTTTATGGTTTATTCTGTTCAGTATATGAAGCGTAGTTAGCTTTCTTATGCAGTTAATCAATTAAATTTTAATAAAATACAATTTTTAATAAAAATACAATTTTTAATAAAAATACAATTTTTAATTTTTTAAATTTCATTTTATATTGACATTTTTTGTATTTAATTTGTTTATTATAATTTTCTTTACCTGTTTCTTAACCGGGACCTACATTCAGTAACCAATTAGTTGTTGCAGAAAAATATAGCCAGAAATATATATATGCAATGATAGTTTGATACTCTAGTAAAGTTATGCCATAATACAGTTTGAGAGACCTTAATAAAACCTAGCTGGTAAAATTTGCAGCAATATTCAATACTTTAAAACATTTTGTTCAGTTGTGTTAGTGTCTGTTGAGTTTTTTAAAAGTCCATCAAAACACACTTCATTTAGCCGTCAAACCCTGTATGTTCTCTGAGAATTTCCTTTTTACTGGCTTATCTCAGGACAGCATAACTTTGCTTAGAACATTTTTCGTATAATGAGGAATACAGTGTTAGGCTCTTTTTACACCGATGGCATACAATTTGTGATGTAGTCGACATTATGCAATCACCTTTACTTGTCTGTATTTCTCTGGTACACAGTTACGGTTGGGTCGATCTTCTTCTTTGCGTTCCCGTCGGTTGGGTCGATCTGAGTGCTGGTAGTCAAGAAAATCCCACTCGCACTGCAGAATTTTATCCTGAGACTATGCATCTATACTGCAAGTGCACTAACACACTGCGCTATCCTGGCCTAATTTCTTTATTTTTTTACTTCCTAGTTACAGTATTTCATTGGTTTTCATTTTCGTTCATATTTACCCAAATCGTCTCATTTCTTAAATATTGCATATGATACTTCTCATTTCTGTGGGGTTTTTAATGTGGTCCTTCGAAAATGTTTAAAAACATTCCTGATTTTCTTATTTTAACATCACTTGGGATTCTGCCTTCACAAGTATCATCTTATATGTTCAATATTAATTGAATTGAAGTTGTAGTTTCCAAAGCCTTCTCTCCACCTTTTGTTTAGTGTGTATATAATATGATCATTAATTAAATTACTTATTGATTTGTGTTCTGCATTAAATATATTTTTCTCTGTAGACAAATGTTCTATTTTTTAACAAGAAATAAAACTTTGTAACAGTATATAGATACTAATTCAGAAATTCTGATTTTCACTTTTTGTGCAAGGTTTGTACATACTTTTTAAAGTAGCATATTGTTTCCTATCATATTTTTTCTTAAATCTGTGAAAATTATCACTTCATAGTTTGAGTCTCAAAGATATTTTTTTATTCTGTGAGCCAAAGATAGTTTTATTCGTCTGTATTGAAGATGGCGTTCTTCTGTGCATTGAAAATTCCTTTTTGTATTAAAAAATTGCTTGCGGGAACATAGATATTCTGGAATTTATTATATATGGCATTACTTGTCAATATGCGTAGACATTTAAATTAGTATGCGGCCAAACTAATCACTGCAGAGTTCAGTTTCTGTGTCACCACATATCTTGGGCTATTTTTATTATATACTGTTCCAAGAATCAATGTATGGATTCTTCCTAGATCCAGTCATATTTATTTCAAGTAATAGTAATTTTAGGAATTCTAAAAATAAGAGGCAGTGAAAAACACTTTATGAAGCCCATTCTAGAATTCTCCTTATCTTGACACTGTGAAAAAAAAACTGGATTAGAGAAAAGATGTCTTGAGTAGGGCTCACCTGAATGGCGAGGAATACTGGTAAGGAAAGCAAGCCTTTACATAAAAATCTGCTATGACTACACCTCAATTCATAGTGGGTGATCTAACAATATTTGAATTTGTAAATTTTTATATGTAGCACAAGTAGACAAAACTAGTCGTTAAAAAATCATCTCAAATCTGTTTGTGCTATCATGTTAGTGTGTATTGTATGTAGACTTGTATTTGTAGTCCACTTTTTATAATTGATATGGTGTATCTTTGTGTGCAGCTTATGATATGCATGACATGTACATCTATAGCTGGTTTTTGTGTGTGTGTTCTCCCATTTATCATTATTTTTGCTGCATTGAAGTTATATTTATCTTGGATTTCTTGTACATTACAATTTTTTTTGGTTGCTATCACCAAATTTCAGCTATCACACATTTGACCTGCTCCAGTGTGATTTACATTGACAAATGAGTGACTTATTGGGATCTCTTTATTTTTTCCTTCAGTTATAACATTTGCATTCATTTTGCAATTTGGCATAATTTTTCATTTATATCATATATTCATAGCTCACATTTCTATTTTAGTATTTCGTAAGGTCTTAATTTGACTATGTAACTGTTTTGTTTTTCAGCCTGCAAGAGCCGGTCATACTTAAATTATTTGTTCAACATGACAATCTTATTTAATTTTTTCATAATGTTAGTATTTGTCAGTTTTTGTTTGTGTGTTTCTGTGTGTGTGTGTAGCTCAGTAATTTATTAGACTGCTATTTCACAACTAGTAAAAATGATGAAAATCCATGTGTAATAGGGGAAATATTTAGAGAGCAAATTCTAGTTGACCATGTGTTTGACATTTAGTGTTATTGTACCTACCACTGCTTCTTTTGAACGTAACTGTCCAAAGTTTATATTTGACTTGATATGTATCACTTGAGATATATATATATATATATATATATATAATGTTGGCTGTATATGCTTATCACAGCTTTCAAATGCTTGTTTTGGGTTTATGTTCCACATTGCCATCATAGCACAGTAAATTGTTGTTGGGGGAAAAGATATTCTGTTATGTATTGAAACCTTGTTCTAAAACTAATTAGCTTTATTGAATTTTTTTATCTCTATCATTTGAAATTTTAAAAATTTAAAAGCTGCATTGCGATCAGTTTTAATTTTCAAATATTTGCTTGAAGGTAGAAAATATTGTAAGTAGATTTTAATTTTGACCGTACAGTGTAACATCAAACCTGGTTGGTATTATCCATTTTTCTTATTAGAAAATGTTTTCGTCCTTAGCTTCCTAAAGAGAAAATATGTGAGATATACATATATTATATGCTACATATATTAGAGATTATATTATATGCTATATATATTAGAGATTATTAAATCCTCAACAGTACAACATATTTCCAATGTCCTTAACTAAATATGAACTGGTTCAATTTAATTAGACATTTGTCTAGTATTGTAACGTACAGTACATTTTGGTTCTAAATATTTATTTCTGTGGAAGCAATCAAATTATCCTCATTATTCCATAGTCACATTGAAACAAATTCATTCTTTTGCTTTAAATCTTAGCTGGAACATTCAAGATCTCTTGAGAAATGACAATTTCCACCGTATGTACAGGACTCTTGTTGATTTTTAATTGTTTCAATAGTTGCTTTTCCAGCATATTTTGCTTCCTTTCAGCACTAGATCAGCCGTTTTCTAATTATTATTCTAGTTGGGTTACAAAATGGTGTATTATTCAAGTAATAGTTATTGTCATTTAAGAAACAGTATATGGGGGAAAACAAATTCTTGTGCCAGAAATTAGTGTACTGTGGGTCAAATTATTGTGGATTAAGGTTAGAATTGTCTCTTTATTGTTGATTAGGGATCTTTCTATTACCGTTGATCTATGGGTTGTAGGGATCTTTCTATTACTGTTGATCTATGGGTTGTAGGGATCTTTCTATTGCCGTTGATCTATGGGTTGTAGGGATCTTTCTATTACTGTTGATCTATGGGTTGTGTTTAATGTTACTAAATTTGTTCTCCGTAAATTCTGTTAAGTGGTTTTTAAAAAAAAAAAATTTGAGGAGCGGAAAACTCGTTTTTGTACTATGAGGTATATTAGGAATGCTGTGTTTTGTCCGTATTTTTCTTTGACCATCAGCACTCGATGGGTGATATGGTCAAGATAGCGATCGCTGCCTTTAATTCCCAGTGCTTCTCTGGTATGGTACTCAATTGAAACTGGGTCAACCTGAGAGCTGTTATCGTCTGAAAAATTTCTTCTCCCAACTGGGGAATTGAAGCCTGGACCTTGGTTCAAAACAAGTGCACTAACCACTAAACTATTGTGACTTTTGAGTTTTTAATGGTCACTGAAAAGTGATGGTAACATCTTGAGAAATAGTTTAATGGCAGATTTGTATTGACATAATCATCCTGTAGTGTTACTGTCTCAGACTAGCTCATTGTTTCTCCACCATTCATCTTTCAGTCAAAACCGAATTCTCTCCATGTTTGAACTTTTTTTTCTTTGTATGTGGAGGATGTAAAGTAAGTTTGCAGATTCTGACATTTATAGTGGTCTCAAAAAATTAAGTCGTAAGAGATGCTTCAAGAGTCTCTGATATGAGCTATTAACAGATAAGGGACATGTTGCATATGACAATAAATAAGACTGCTTGAAATACAGTACCGAGGAAGCAGGAAATTATTCTTTGAGTGATGTATAAATACAATACCGGGGAAGCAGGCAAATGTGTATAATCAAAACTATAAAGCAGCATGCATAATATTTGCCATCTGCTGAAAGAAACTGAACAGTCTAGCTAGAATCTAATGAACCTGGTTCAGTTAACAAATATTGATTCACTTTTATTTTAAGACTAACAATAAGATGACAGCCATATATTTAAACACTTATAAAATGGATCATCATTTTTTTCCTTGTAATGGAAAGTACTGACCATTATGTTCCCAATCCAGAATGGGTGCCTTGTTGGTGCATTCAGTGTATCATGGCATGCTTTTATAAATAATTACTCAGCATTATTGTGCAACTGCTTCCCATAATATGAATATTAGCACATACTTCACACATTTCGCTTCTATCATATTTTGTAGTTTGTTTTATTTGTAGATGTAAAGACATAATGAAAGTAAAACTACTATAAATCATCGTATCAAGAAGTATGATACGGTGAATATGTGCAAAATTATTTTCCAACATGTGTTGGAAACGAAGGCAACTCTTATTTCAGGAAGATTTTACAAAGCACTTCATGTTTATTTGTTGTGGTAGTTTCTATATTTCGTTTTCTATGAGCTTGCTAGCCCTTGCTCTATCCTTCTAATGGTTTAGTGGACTTGGACAAATTTCCCCAATATGATACACCTCAGAATCCATATTGTTGACATAAATTCATATTCTAGTCATTGTTCTGGTCGATACCAACAAATTTACAGCTAGTTATAAATGTTCTTTGATGGTTTGCATATTGTTCAACTCGAGTTGTCACTTGGTGACATTCAGTAGCATTGTTCAAATTGGGGTGGTGTCGCTTGGCAATATTAATTTAGTAGCATTAATTTAGTAGCAAGACTTACTGAACTTCGCTCCACTCAACCTTTTCAATTTGGATAGGATTATGTTTGTGTTTTGTTTGTCATTGCAGTGTCTATTAAGTGTGGCTGCTAATTCACCAGTTTTCTCTATTTAGTTTGTTTTTTATATGCACTGACATTTCCCATTATTACAAAATTTGTGTTGTTCCAGATTGAGAATTTTCTATTTCAGTTATATTTTTTTCTCATTTTTCAATGTCATTTTCTTCTTGTGTGTATTGATTTGTAGATACTTATAATATATAAATCCATCGTTTACTAACACAACTTAATTATAATTGAAAGATTAAAAAATACTAGTTTTTGAAAAAAAAAACCTTCGTTTTTATTTTATAGTTTCAAGTGTTATCGTTTATCTTTTTCTCCTGCACGATTTGTCTTCTTAATTTTCCAGTGTGATTTGTGTGAAATGTTGTTTTGTGATGTATATAAGTTTACAAGTAACTTTCTAGTTCTTACTTTACATCATAAGCAGTCTGTTCTTGCTCCCTATTTTTGTAAAGTTCTCTCGCAACTTGCATTTTTGTTCATTCATATCAATTCTTTGTTGGGGCAGCTAAGCAAAATGGTTGTGTACACTGCAAATGCCTTAGTTTGACTTGTAAGAATGTAAGTCATGTTCATGTTGGTGCAATTAACTTTTTGGGGGTGCATATAGATTACTGCATTCATCTGCATAAATCATTTTTCAATTGAGTTTGGACAAACATTGGTATGGACTCAAACTTTTTAAATTTTCATCTAAATGTCTCTGCTACGAAAGCTTCATATCGACCACTTGTTAAACTACTTGTACATTGTGCCAGTTATGCACCAAGTAGACCAGCACATCCTATTTCTACTAAGTTTTTTTCACGGTAACTTCCGTAGGCCCCTACCTGTCGCATTTTACGACATGCCTTGTAGGTAGCAGTGTTACTATTCTTTGCTTCCCTTGTTGGTCCTGACAACACACAGCTAAAGTGTTATTAGTGTACAATTTAGTGTTAACGACAGGTTTGTGATTGTGTTCTTCTGTAATAACATACTTGCAATGTGCTTTGTGCTGGTGATCTGTGTCCAGTCTAGAATTGAACAGTTAGTGTTGACTTGGTTCAAGGTGTTTCTATCTGTAGTTCTTGCTTGGAATCATCTGCTTTGCTTAGTTTATATGGTTTATATTCACATTATAATTTGGCAGAAATTTGTAGTTTAAAAAAAAAAGTCTAGCATCTTTCTTCATCTTCTCACTACCTTGTCCTATTTTCTTCCACACTCACAAATATATATTTAGTGTTTGAACAGGTTGGATAATGCATATACAAATATAATTTTAATAGGACTTGCTAAAGTTTCATCATAAGAGTTCCTCAAAGGCAACAATAAATGATCCTCACATTTAAATATATTGATTTATTAAATGATAGTATCGTATATAACTAACTTTAAGTCCTAAATAAATTTAATATTAAACTAGTATGACAGTTGAGATTGCAGTTATTTTTTTTAATGTTTCAAAATATATGATGTAGCAATAAATAACTAAAATGTTTGCACCAACTTAAATTTGTCTGAAAATGTATAGTTTGATAGAACATTTCTAGAGGCAATATAGAAAAGTAAAGATCCCTCTTACATAACATGTGGTATATTATGAAATAGTTAGGTCTTTTTTTTTTTTATTTGGGTACGATGGGTGATGTCAATATCACGCTGGCCCCTTTTGAGGCCTGTTTGTTATCAATATTTTGGTTTCCTGCATTGTCACTGATACCAAACTGTTGGATACTGTTCCTTTGGAAATATAGGTAACATTAAGAATGTTGCAGTTTTTCCTTAATACTCTAGGGAAAATCTTGTACCCTGGAGAAACTTCATTCACTGAGAATTTTTCCATCAGGTGTTTATTTCCATATAATCAGTAATTACAGGAGCAGATTTATATCTGATCTATTAGTGTACGGCATCTGTCCAGTTCCTTCAAATGCTCCATATCGACTATTTGTTGTTGAACCACTGATTTATATGTGATTGGAGCCTGAGAGTGATTGTAGTTGTGCCAGCTATGTGCCTACAAGTAGGCCATCGCATCTTGCAGGCTGCAGCAGCACACGGGTGACTTAATTTAAGTACGATGATGCAGCGAACAAACCTACCATGGAAGGGTTACGTTTTCACACTAGAAAGTCACAATACAATCGGTGGGCTACTGGTGCTTCATATCTGTATACTTTCATGACAATTGTGACCTTTCACTAAATGTTTAAGAACAGCAGGATATTTTTTGTCTTAAAGCAGATTTGAGAAAAATGTTTGCTACATACAACTGTTAATTGTAAGGAAATGCCCCAATCACTTGGTACAAGAAACCTTCAGATAACATACACTAGAAACTGATATGGGGATGTGCAAGACTGTCATAGTATTAAACACATTTGGAAGTCTCTGGCTTGGTCTCAAAAGATATAAAATATGAAACACTACAGAAAAGTACGCTCTCAGCCCAAAATTTAAATCCATAAGAAACATGGGCAAGGGTGTTTGCAGACATTTTGTCGCGAACATTGTTTTTTTCACAAAGGATGAAGCGAGTTCTTTATTACATTCCATAAGGGGGAAATTGGGGTGAGATGCATCCTTACCTAGCAGGAGACACATGGCCAGCAATTGACATGTCAGCAGAAGCCAGACCAGAATGCGACACCTAGAACCAACTTTAAAGCAGAGAAAGTTATTGCAGCAATGCAAGTCTAAACATTGAAATGTCATCCCTTAAAATTGTCAACCTAAGTAACTGAAAACTTCCATCTCCAACCTAATCTTCTTCTTCTTTGCCGCAACCTAATCTGTTTCACTCAAGTAAAATGCAATGTTGGATTGTTGTCCAGTAAAAAATAACTGGTCTGTTGGAATATTCCCAAAATAAAAGACGGATGAGTTGACAACTGGAGGAAACTTGAAGCACACTCGTCTAACCAAGAGTTAAAGGAAATACAATCCTGAAACAATCCAGAAAAGCGGATTGGAGGGAAGTAAACGAAGGCTGCAAGCCAAATGGGTTCAACATAAAGGAAGATATTCAGACTAAGGATGCGACATCGTAGTCTCGGAGCCCACCTGCACAAAATAGATCTGAGACTGCCATTAGGGATTGTGGAGCACCCAGGTAGACCTCAGAACATGTCTTGCAAAGACTTTCCCATCTTTGCTGGCGAAAGAATAGAAATCTGGCTTAAAAGAACAACCCTTCTAGAGAAATTGTGCGAGACTAGCAGAAACCTTACTACGTGTACAGTCAAGCTCACCACTTATGTTTTAATATAAGCATAGCTGATGTTGATCGCAGAAGAATGCTAATCAGCTATTGCAGAAATAGGAGCAAAAGTATTTAGTTCAAAAAAATAAACTTGCTCCATTCAGACCATTGTAAACGAGTCATTTTCACAAGATACACTGAACACAATACTTATCAATAACGCACTATTTGTTATAGAATCTTTGTCCTACCTTGTGATGGCCTTTGCCCCCAGCCCTGTTCCTGATCAAGAAATGTGACCTGGCCTCATGCTCATAGCCTTTAACGTATTTTGAAAGAACTATTTTCAAAACTTGACAACCAACAAACACAAATACCGTCTGCTAACAGCCACAAATATAGTTCAATGAATAATGGCAGTGATAAAATACAAATTCTCAGACAATTTATAAGGATGTTAAAATATCAAAGACATATTTAGCATAGAAGCAGAGCAAATAATTTATCGACATGAAAGGTATATGTTCCTTAATTTAATTTTTTGTGGGGCAGTCATCAGATTACAACATCTTCAATGAGCTGTACTATTTGTAGTGGGTCATCTCTTTATCTTTTCCGATTTGGAAGCAGCACCTTCTCTGCACACACAATTTACCTGCATACCCAATACTTTTGAAGTGTGTTCTGCATATTTATGAGCTGAATCTTACAAATACATAGGTCTGTCTCACCATTTGTGTATGGTTGCTATGCACAGGTGTCTTCAAATATGATAATTGCGAAATCCAAAATATAAATATTTACAAAATTATGCTGAATAATTGTGTTGATTTATCACCATCAGTTAAATCTGTTTTTCGGTCCTTATGTCTGAGTATTGTTTTGACATAACCTCTGCCAGGTTGTTGTTTTTTTAATGGTTTTTAAAATATAAAGATCTTTCTGGGCACATTTTTTCACATCTTTGCAACATTTATTTTTGAAACATTTTATTTGTTCTAAATACATTTCTTGTTTACTACGATATCAGATTCTATTAGGAACAGTAAATGAATACTTGACAATGGTTAAATGTAGTTTAAAGATTGGCCATGAAATTATTTCTAGAAATACCAATATCAAAATGAGATAGTAAGAAATATACACATCAAATAAAGCATATAGAAGAGCTGCTGTGCATGTGATGGGAGATGCAGTGGTTTACAAATCTGACTTTATACAGGAACAGTTCACAGGAAGATCACGTAAGTTGTGGGTAGAGGTAAGTATTCACCTCTTGTTTGTCCGTGTACTTTGTGAAGTGACAAATAATGATCTGTAGTACTTCTGTGTAATCTTGTTACATTTTAGTTCACATCACTGCAGGCATATCTATAATTGTTCTGTCACTTTCAGATCAGTGTGTGCATGCTGAAGGTTCCAAAAGCTCACAGGTTGTGAACACACACTCTTGAATGCTTCCATTATTACTTGTATTCTATTGTATTCCAAACTATTACAGTTTTGGGACTCCATTTTCATCACTAGCTGCGTTATCGCACAATCACTTAGGATCCCAAAGTTCACACTTGTGCATGTCCATTGTCACCATCACAGGTGCACGTGAGGTCAACTATCTACTTTTTCATTGCCACAAACTCCTGTGTGTCTAGAATTTAAAAAAGTGGTTTACGACTGCTAAGAATTAAGATCTCCATTTGTCATACTCCCAGACTAGAGACATCAGTTCTTGATCTTTTAAAGTATGAACTGAGATCCCAACATAATTGTTCCATTCAACCATCTCTAAAACCCTGAAACTCTTACATGCTAGAGGTTGTTTCAGCAAGTTCTACAATAATTTTATTCATGACTGTAGCCTAGAAATGCCATCCTCACAGTAAAATAGGTAAACACGTAAAAACAAAGTACTACAGTTTTACAAAATACATAAACAGTGACGATAACAGCAACGTTTCGACCAAAGGCCTTTATCAAGCAAACAATACAACAAGAATGATGAATTTCAGGAACACTACAAATGGACGATTACATGTGGAAACATAAACCTATCTGATGAAAATATGGGAATAAAACAACACAATGAGTGCAACAAAAAGGGAAAGGAGAGAACAATAAAAATATAGTGGATAAATGACACATATATGGAGCAAACACACATATAGATAACAAGGCACGAGATAAGACAGTACTAGAAGCATAGGAATGTAATGCGTAAGTCAAGAGTCAAGTGCCATAGAATGAAATAAACGGTTCTCAGGGAATCGACGCGATCATCGGAGGAACATGATCGATGGCTGGACCTGGACATCGCCAACTCTGAATGGCCAGTATCATTGAAATGAGTGGCCACAGGAGTCAGAGCATTGGCGACATCGCGTACAGTGTCGAATCGTCACGAGCCTTTACGTTCACCAATAGCCTTATGGCATCGTTGCAGGTGATAGCATAGATGATATTGGGATCACACGTGAAACTGTCTTGAATGGTATAGGTAGCTTTTGGAAAGAGACAGTGGTCTGTTACATATGCACATGTATTACAGCGCTGACGGCCACATTGGATGGTGCCAAGTGACTCTGATGTTAGGCTTGAGGCTGTGTACCAACAAATCCTTAAGCCTCAAGGATTTGTTGGTACACAGTCGCCTCAAGCCTAACATCCAGAGTCACTTTGGCACCATCCAATGTGGTCGTCGGCGCTGTAATACATGTGCATATGTAATACAGACCCGACTGCTCTCTTTCCAAAGCTACCTAAACCATTCAAGACAGTTTCACGTGTGAGTCCCGCAATATCATCTATGCTATCACCTGCAAACGATGCCATAAGGCCTATATTGGTGAAACCAAGAGGCTCAGTGACCGATTCGCCAACACTTACGCGATATTCGCCTAATGCTCTTGACTCCTGTGGCCACTCATTTCAATGATACTGGCCATTCAGGAGTTGACGATGTCCAGGTCACAGCCATCCGATCATGTTCCTCCGATCGCAGTCGATTCGCCTGAGAACCGTTATTTCATTCTATGGCACTTTGCGACCTCTTTGACTCAACGCATTACATTCCTATGCTTCTTAGTACTGTCTTATCTCGTGCCTTGTTATCTATATGGGTGTTTGCTCCATATATGTGTCATTTATCCACTATATTGTTTATTGTTCCTCTCCTTTTCCACTTTTTGTGTTGCACTCATTTCGTTGTTCGTTTTTATTCCCATATTTTCATCAGATAGGTTTGTTTCACATGTAATTGTCCATTTGTAGTGTTCCTCGAAATTGCTCATTCTTGTTGTATTGTTTGCTTGATAAAGGCCTTTGGTCGAAACGTTGCTGTTTATCGTCACTGTTTACCTATTTTTCCAAGTTTTACTGCAGTCTCCACCCTTTTTCGATCATCCTCACAGTACAGATATAGCGATGTATCATCTCGCGATATCACCTTCCTCAGAATTGTTGTTGATCAGCTATTTGATTTCGAGGTTTATGCATGCCTAGTATTAAGAAAAGCAATCCATCACGGAAAAATGTAGAAGGCACCATTACTGTGCCTGAATTTATAGCTCCGAACAAAAAAGGAAATTATATACATCCATTGCACCAATCTCTGCATCATCATCAAGGTGCGAATCCTTTATAGGACGTTGCTTTCTTTGCAGCACATCTGAAATTCACTCTGTCTCTAGCCAGTTCACCCACTTCAGCGATGGTCATGTTCATGGTTTCTTTAATATCTTGTAGCCATCTTCTTCTTGGTCTGCCTCTGCGTCCTGGAACCTTGCCCTCTAGTATTGTTCTTTCCAGGCCATCGTGACGCTTGATGTGACCAAGAATCTCTGCATTTCTTGCTAAAATCTTTTGGGGGATTATTTCCTTTTATGATTTAAATATTTGCCATTCATGACGTTTCACATTTGATTCTTGTGTTCTTGATATCCATGTGCACATACTTTTTGTGTGGTGGATGTTTCTTATCATCAGTAACGGTCATGCAGTCATTGGTCTGAGCATTCTAGTGCCTTGATTTTATTGACTGCAGACCCAGCATGTTTCAGCTTCATGTTAGTCTCTCTATAGCAGCCCAGGGCTATGCTATTTGCATTTCTCCATTTTAAATGAACTCTAACAATGCACATTTGTGTGACATGTAGTACAGGTGAGGATGAGAAACCCATTTTTGATCCAATCTGGCACCTGCCATTGTTTTAATGGCTGCAAGACCTCACATCTCTCTATTGTGTTTTCAACATGGTAATTTTAAGAAAAACTGCGCTCAAATGTGGTCTGAAAGGATATTTCAGCCTGTAATGTCAGTGGTCTGGTCATTTTATGAAACACCAGATAAATATCTAAAATCTTGTTTTAAATAATGACATTACACAGGCCTTGTTTAAATTCACCTGTGAGCCTGGCAAGCCACTGGTAATAGATGGATTGAAGTGTATGACATCATTAGAATCAAATCAATCTGACTTCATCATATATTTATTTCATGATCCATATGATATAAATAAATGAAACTTAACATTTTGAATATGATGAAATAAGAATAGTTCTTCTTTTGAAAGTTCAATCTGTTACATTAAACGCTGTTTATAATTAAATATTTAATCAAGATTTAAATGTTCTTTACTAATGTCGAAGTAGCTTAATACATTAATATTTTAAGACAGATTATGTATCGTTATGTTAATGTCTCAAGGAATCTCTGGTTATTTTTGCATCATTGCTTTGACATTTTATTCATTCTTTTAAGTCGACTTTGAAACATAGGCTTGCAAATGTTACCCAACAATACATTTCTAATTTTAAACAGTATTATTCCATTCCACTTAGGAGTAGATATTTTTTACCTCTATATTGGATTATTTTTTGGGGGGTTTTAGCCAGTCATATATGGTTAAATTATCTCATAACTGTGCCTGTAAGGCTGTGACAGTGTAATGGTTAGGGCACTTGTTTTGTAGGTACATGTTCCCAGGATCAAATTTCCCACTTGAAGTTGGATTTTTTGCAGACTAATTTCTCTCAGGTTGATTCAGGTATATTTCTGATCTGAATGTAAATAATAGTTTAATCTTCTGATACATGATGTAGATATAATACAGAATGTAAAACAGTTGTGTAAAAGTAAACAAGAAATACAGTTGTATGTGAAGTGTCTAGTTTACAGCCACCAACAATGGTTATTTGACATAATTTAATGTGATATATTTTATTAATTTCATCACAGGTTAGAGAAAGAGGATCCAGAGATGCCAAACAACAGAAGAAAAACTTTATTCTCTGGTAATTTCAACAACACTGAAGTCTGGTGTTTAACATTTCAGTTCTCCAGATGTGTTGGTAGTGCAATATCCAATGAACTATGTTACTAGGTGTCATGTCAGTGAATGTGTTCTGAATAGGAAGAAATGTTATGTGTTGCAGCTCATGAGTGTAGGGCTAGGTACTTGGAAAACATGTGAAGAACATGTACTTAATATCCGATATTATTTACACACAAACGTTGATTACTTGAAACACATTAAAGTATGTGTGTAATCACAAACATGTTTTGGTAAAATCTAGGCATGATCACATATGTATCAATTATAACATGAACATACTTAATCTTGTACATGCAGACATATCCACCTCCAAGAATATGTTGAATTTTATTGACATTATAAAATCATGTATGAAAGTATCTGGACTAATTTTCTGATTTATTATCGCATATAAAATTTATGAACAGCCAGATAAAAAAGAATTAACTTATAGTGGACCAGGGCAGAAGCCATGTTTTTATAAGCCATTTGTGTTTATAAGAGGAAAAAAAAACCCTTTAGTGTGAAACCTGGTGAAAATCGTGGCATATCCCAAAGGACATAGCCATCAACCACAGTTGATGGAACCTGGTAAAAAGGCATAAAACCCAAAGCCACATAGTGTTGCGTTTGGTCCACAAGGAGTTAACAGATTTTTTTTTTAAGTATGGAGATGGGCGATAATATAAGTAAAGCACACACTTGATGTCTGTACTGTTAAGTTGCAACTTATAGCATATTTCTCTAGCATTCAAATAATAATGCTCCTTAGTTCTACTTATGACCAAGCAGTGATTGATATTTTTCTTTACACATCACAGATAATTATATAGTTTATTTTGTTTTTTAAGTTGTCCTTGTATTTATTGTAGAACCATCTATTTAAACTGTGTGAACATTATTTTGGCATGTTACTTATGTGGGACAAAGAAATGAAATTTACCTGAAAATTGTTCCTTTTATGTAAAAATGTGTCATAGAGTATGATTTCTGGAAAATCTGACTGATGAAAGTGCATAGTAAAGAAGTTTGTGTGTACTTGTTGTCCATTGCAGCTTTCAAGTATTAAAATGTCTATGTAATTGTTAATGCAGCAAAGTATATCACTTTATTTCAGATGAGACAAATCAAATCTGTAATTTGCATATAATATTTCATCAAAAGATATATATAGTGATGTGTGTGTGTGTGTGTGTATTTGTGGTGGTAATGTCAAGACTCTTATTTTAACCCTTTCAGTGACATACTTTCTGAAGGCTGAGCTAAAATAGCTACTCTTTGTTTCTAGGTCACAAACGTGAATGTTCTGCTACAGCAGTCAGTAGCAATGCATAACGTGTTAACACGTCTTTATCCCACAGAGGAGAGATAATAACAGACGTGTTAATGTGTCTTTATAAATGAATGGGAAAAACGTATATATACGTCCTTAGCAGCTAAAGGGTTAATGAACTTTTAAATATGACCATTTTACTTTTTTAGTCAGTTTGAATCTGAAAATTCTTTCTTTGAGAAGTGCACTATATTTGTTTTTGTTTTCTTTGTAACAGAACTATCTCAGGTAGACCAACTGCAAAAAAAAATGTTTGTGTGTCTGTAACTAGCAATTATTTAGGAGATTCAACTTGTGGTTTAGTTCTCTTGTACCAAACTATAGCCTTGTCTTCAAGAGAATGTCATCTCTTGTTTCTAGGTGTCTTGTGTTTCCAAGATAATTTTTAGTCTTGCCATTTTTTGGTGTTGTCAAACCACTTTTACATTACATGTCCTATCAAGTGTTTATTTTTTTAAAGTTATTTTAATTTTTTTTGTCACATGAAGTAGTATACAATCACCTCTCGTTCCAAAGGCACTCGATTTGCTCCCTCGTGGAGCCATTAAGATATTTTTCCAGAGATCCCTGATCTCAGTGTAGGTGAGATTTGAGTTCCTAGTTCTATCGAAGACAGATGATAAAACGTAGGTCTTGTGTTCATGTTGACTATATGAACGAACCTTTGGCAGTTCAAAATCGAAGAGCAGGCTAAAAAACCGCTGCGCTGGCAAAATTCATTAGAAAAGATTAAAAAGTAAAATTTCTGCAAAAGTTTCATAATCTAAATTAAATCGGGGACCCTCGTCTGTGCTACAGAGTAGGTGCACCTCAGCTGAGATCTTTCTGTGTCTCTCAAAACAATTGTCTGATTTTAGTAAAAAAAATTGATTCCTTGGTAAATATTTTAAATGAAATCCTTGATTCATTAAAAAGTTTTTCTTAAAACATTTTCCATTCATTTTATTCTATATTCTCCTTTAAAGTGAATATCACAACTTTCAGTTATTTTGTAGATGTCTGTTTTTTTCTTCAAATTTTCAGTATATACATGAGAGTGGACCAGACATAGCCACGCTGTAAACAATCATTTTATTTCCTGTATTATCAGGGAATTCACTTTGTGCTTAATCCACAGCTTCCTTTACAAGTTTTGTGTATGTTAATGGCAAAGCTATTTACCTTTTGACTCAGTAAGTACTTATAGATCTGATGACTTTGTTTTATTAACACATTTTTATTTGACATGCAATTGTGTTTAGTTTTTTCCTGAAGATATTAATCAGTTTTTATTTTCATGTTTCATGCTGTGCCAACTTTTGACAGTTAAATGGTTTAAATGGCAAAACATTTCATCTACCTCGGTCACTTGTCAAAACCGGGGTCAGAAAACTTGATGTATTAATATATATTGTCCAGGAAAGATGGACATTGTGATGAGCCATTGAAAGGTCCTACCGTAAAGTCTTCCTCCTCCATATTATTAATCTGTTACCATTTCTTTACAATTGCATCATTTTTCACTGAAATCTTCTTTGGACTCTTGCTCTTCTGCCCATTGCCATGTAATAATAAACAGGTTTGGAAGTTTCATTTAACTGACCTCAGAAGAAGCATTTTCCAGATATTATTCAATGCTAGGAACTGTTTGATAACGATTGTATCAATATCTTGACAATCTGGAAGAAAAATGAAAGGGCAGATAAATTACCTGGGACGATAGAAAAATATGGACAGGGCAGACACCATAAATGTCTTGTTTCACAAATGTGGAAAGAAAATAGAAGCATGTACTACCTAATTTTTAAAAAAAAAAGGGTCTAAGGGTGAAGGATTGACTTCATTGCACCGGGTTTCCACATATGGCTCGTCTCTGTTGGCAGAAATGACACGCCATCTGCAGAGTGTTGCTGCAACTACGGAGTTCATGTTTTGCGCAACAACCCTAGGGATCTCTGAAAATTGCGCTGTTGACTAGTCTGGATTTAAACACAACCTTCAGAATGACAAACATCTTAACTACTTCACCATAGAGACCCTCTGATTCAAATCTTGGTTAAATATGGACAAGCACGATGGTGCTGTCAGCAAGGTAGAGAGAGATGTGCCATCCATCATCCCTCGGGGTCTCTGAGTGTAGTAGAAACATTGAGATTACTGTTGAAATGGAGGATGAGACTTGTGAAAACTTGTCAATTGTAGGAGGATGTCGATCAAAACATCTTTTAGTATGGATTATTGTCATGTGTTTTTTTAATAATAAATTTATGTTGTCAATTCAGTTTTTATGTTGACCTTTTTTGTGTGTGACTTCATCTATGTATATTTTTCTTTTATCATATCAATTTAGCTCATACATGACATGATCCTTCTCATGTCTCATCATATAACTTCTCTCTCAGAACATATTGAAGTCCAAGCTTCACCTGAAAGATCCTCTCCTGAAATGGAAGTCTCATTATGTATTATACTGTTCTTTTTTACTTGAACACCTTTTTACATGAACATAGTCTGACTGTTCTACGTTTAGTTTTTTGCACACATAATTTTTTTTAGTGACTAGTTCTGTTTAAATATTACCACCGTAACTATTCTTGTTAAGGAATACTATGCCTTCATTATATCTGATTTTGGCTTTCTTTTAAATTGAGATGCTGATGGTTGTGCAAGAAGACATAACACCTGAGGAATTTGCAACACGTTCTCGTCTAGTCAGTACATATTGATTTATAGAAAAGTACACAAGAAACAGATAAATCACAGGCTTATAGAGAGTAGAAAACCAAAACACAGACATAGATCATAGCAAAAGACTAGAAACAAAATATAATGAAAACTTGCAATCGAATAGATCTCCAATTATAGGGAAAAGATGAGTTTTAAAAAAAAATAGGGACAAAATATTAGGTGAACTCACCATCTTTACATGCAATAAATGAAAACACTAACAGAATGTAAGGAAGTGATAAAAAAAAAGTATGAGAACTGTAGAGAAATTTACCAAGACTCTACAAAGAATATAGGCATGATGATGAACTGAACTAATCCAAGCAGAAGAGGAGACTGGCATTAAAATTTATCATACAATATGCATCATCTGGAATAATGCAACCTGGCCCAAGACATTACAAAAATCAATATACATTCCCATCCCTAAGAAGAAGGGACTATCAACTATCTATATCCTCTTTGTGTACCATTTGATACATACAGCTTCCCTAAGAGATTCCCACTGTTGCCGCTTTTCTGCCAATTGTTTCCCATGACGGCCACAATCTTCATAAACTTTTTCAGTTATTCTTTATTTCCTATGGACATTAGTTCTTTTCCCAGCGACTTTTCAAGCGCTTCCCTAGTGAATGCCCCTACTAGTATACAACACACATGGCCATTCTGCCTTTTAACAGCTTATCCGTCTGGATGACATTCTTTTGAGTTTGATCTTCCATGAAACCAGTTGTCTGATAGACCCAGGCTGTCTTCAGTCGATGCAACAAGGCATCTCTTTCGTTTCAGTAACATATTTTTTTACTGGAATGGGTTGTAAGCCCCCTGCTCAGCTCCCAACATTGAGGACTAGGTTACATTATGACTGGCTCTATCATCCTTCATCTGACATGGGTGTCCCTTCCAGAAGCAAAGCTCCTGTCAGCATAACTTTCTAGATATGGACTATTCATGGATTCTAGATCAAGTAGCCGCCCGTGTGGTGCCGGGGCCTACAAGGGAAACAAAGAATAGTACCACTGCAACCTACAAGGGCATGTCATAAGAGGCGACTGATGTTGGACCTAGGAAGCTACCTAGTAAATAAAAGTGTAGCAGAAATAGGATGTACTGGCCTACGTGTAGGCACATAACTGACACAATGTAAAAACATGTAATCACAAAATACTGTAGTTTTACAAATTACAAAAACAATGACAAAATACAGCATTTCGACCAACAAGGCCTTTATCAAACAAACGAACAACAGGAGTGACAAATTTTAAAAAACAAATGGACGACCAAATACATAAGTTTCTAATGAAAATCTGGGAATAAAAACTAACGAAATAAATGTAACACAAAAAATACACATAAAAACTAGAAATATTACCACCGTAACTATTCTTATGACACAATGTACAATCATTAGGCTCAGATCACATACAAATCAGAGTGGTTAACAAGCGGTCGATATGGAGCGTTCAAAGAATATCAAGTAGCAAAGATTGGCATACTATTACTTCAATAAGTAATGCCAGAAAAATCTTTTTGTAGATTGTAATAGAGAATAGAAAGGGAAGTTAGAATTTGAAAATACATGACAAGCCATCAGGGATAAGATTTTTAATGAGAAATGGAAGTACAATGTGGATCTACATAACCTGTTTTAACGATTACACCAAGGTCTTAAACTGTGTATAACATCAGAAATTATGGAACAACATGAGGGACATAGGGTTTCCATTCCATTTGATCCACCTAGTAGACACCTATCATGAACAATAAGCAACGGTTGGCGAAACTTCCGAATAATCTGTTTAGCCCAAAAGTTAATAAGACATGGTTGCATCCTCTTCCCATATTTATTAAACATCTGTGCAAAGCAAATCAGAAATGTGCAGATTGACCAAAACCACAAACATTTTGATACCTTCAGAATTATTGGAAATATTATTCCAGAGCAAAGATAAACAAATGACACTTCTTCTGTCAAGTAGTGTCTGGATGGGAACAGCTAATTGTGTACTAAACTGTGAAAAAACAGAACATATTTTTTTGTACACAAATAAAACAAAGTGTAAAGTAGACCCAAAATTACCATTAATAGACATTGAAAACGTCTCAATTTTTGCTCTGTATTACCAACCATGGAAACTTACATAAGAAATCAGAAAGTGACTAGCCAATAGCAGCTAGTTTGAAGAATAAAGAAACTAGTATAACATGAGCAAGGAAATGAAATTGAAAACTTCTGAGGACATGTATTTTGCCTGTGGCAACATATGGATGTGAATCATGTACCAAAACACCAGCACTACAGAACAAATTAAATCTATTAGCAAAGTTTATAAGAACACGCTGTGCTAGTGACTACACACTTTTGAAATTACAAGATTTGAGGCCAACTTGAGCCAAAAAGTCTCAGGTCAACACACAGTATGCATTTGGACTACACAAAACCCTGATATACAAAGGTGTGCCTGAATGGCAAGGGACACTTGTAATAAAGAAAGCAGGCCTTCATGTAAAATTCAGTCAGAAGCACTATGCCAGATTTCAATGCAGGCGAATATCTCAAGTTATTTATATTATGCCCACTTACTGATATTCCTGCTTATTAAATTTTCAGTTATATGACTACTATCATCATAGCACTCTGAACACGTCCATAAGTGCTCTGATCTCTGCCCCAACACGCCAGTTTGATGTTGACTAATCAATCTCTTTGCATACTTGGTATCTCGCTCCCTTCAGGCTGCACCAATATCGACACCCATGAATTATTAAATTTTATCGCAGTATACAGATAATAAATCGGGAGATAAACACATACTTGCTTAATTCTTTTTGATCTGCTGGAAAATGTGTCAGTTTGTCTATGCCTATAGTAACAATTTTCTATCCTCCATTTTATCGTTCATTATTAGTGATCTAGTTTCTTAAGTAAACAAGGACTTGTAAAATAATCCATATAAACATTTATGGAAATGACTATTGCTTCCATTAGGTAAACAAGAATGCATTGTAAAAATGTATAGATATTTGTCAAAATAACTTCCCTTTGGTAATAGAGTGACTTAAAATATTTAGAACTTCTTCTTCTTTTGTCGTCACACTGCTACCGGGTTGTTGCCCAGTGTCGTGGTTTTCTGTTTTGTCTTGCGCTGTTCTGGTGGCTTGTGTGATTGTTATCTTTGCTCTTTCACAGGATGCTGCCACGCCATCTAACCATCTTTTCCGTGGTCTTCCTCTTGCCTTCTTTCCCGATGTTCTGTTGTAGAAGACTCTGTATACTGTGGAGTTTGGATGCATTCTTATTAAGTGGCCAAACCACTTCATTCTTTGTTTATCTATATAATTCAAGCACGGTTTTGTGCCAACTTTCTTTCTTATGCTGATGTTGGTGATTCTGTCTTTTCTTGTGTTGTTGGTAACTTTTCTCAGGCAACGCATTTCACATGTAGTTATTTTTGTGACTGCGCTTTGCTCAATGTCCATGTTTGGCTCTGGTAACACAAAGTAGGTATAAAAATGCTGTTGATCATTTGTTTCTTAGCTGCCTGTGAAATTTTTGGGTGCCTTAACAATGGGGCTAGCTGGTAGGTTACAGCATTTGCTTTTTGTACTCTAGCCTCTATCTCTCTATCTAGTTTTCCGTCTTCTGTGAATATGCTTCCTAAGTATTTGAATTCTTTCACTTGGTTTATTTTAGTGCCATTGACATGGATGTCTAGATTATTATGTTTTAGAACTAGTTATGGAAATAGGGATGGATTGTAAAATAATGGTTAGAAATATTTATGGAAATCGCTCACAGATGTGTAAAGTTACAGTATACCTTAGTTTGCTTAACTGCATAATCTTGTGCTCATAATAGTATAATATATTTCTCTCGTACTGTTATACGTTACATAGTGCCTGCAAGTAATTTCTTCATCACCTGAGTGGTTACCGGGGCCCAAATTCAGGGTGTAAAGAATAGAACTGCTGTTACCTGCAACGCATGTCCTAAGAGGCGACTAAGGAGGTTTGGCTGAAATTGGATGCAGGTGTCCTAAATGTGTAGAAGTCTATGCGTTTAGGGGCCTACCAAACCAATGTGCAATGTATACACGTTCTTGGCAAAGATCAAACATATCACAAAGAGTGATTAAAATTGGTCGTAAAGAACGAACACAAAGAAGATTTCTTCATACACATTTCTTGCCTCTGTCAGCAAAGTTTGACTCAGGGTTTCCCTAGGGCATCCTCTCTTTCTTGAACCCTTTGCCTCCCATTTCAATGCCTGTTTTGGTATTCTTTGATAATTTCTTCTTAAGGTATGCTGAACATCTTTTCCATATTCTCGTTATTATAACAGTTGTTACTAGTGTACCAACAAATTTTACTGTTTTTTCCATGAGTCAGTTATGACAGCCTCCCTGTCATCAATGAGATCTGATATCTTGCTACAGTATAATTCCAGATGTGGTACTTTAAAACCAGTTTTTCTGTGAGTAAAATCTTAATTACACCTCTGTAAATTAATGTCCTGTTAAATAATATCGTAAACTTTGGCGATATTTGGATGTGCCTGTCCTAAATTCTGTAGGGGCACAACATACATTGTCAGCGCAAACCACACAGACCACGAAGAGTGGTTGCATTGGTTGATAAGAATGAACACAAACAACTTTGTTTTACCTTCGTGTGCGAGCATGCACACATACGTGGGACACTTCATGGAAATAAACCATGTTGGTTTACAAAACTTTGTCAAGTTCTATATTTTAATATTTTGTGCATTGTATTTATTTTGAGTTCATTACACAATATGCATGTTTTTTGTAAGCTGTGAAGTTGTTTGAGTGTGTACAGCTTCTTTATGAGTGCAACAGGCAAAGAAATCAAATCTGTGCAGTCAGTAAACATACTGTTTTACAATCTGAAATTGTAGTTTGTCATTTTTGTTCTAGGCAAGTTGTTCTTCATGTCACCCGTGTGGTGATGGGGCTCGCAAGGAAGCAAAGAATAGTACCACTGCAACCTACAATGCATGTCGTAAGAGGCAACTGATGTAGAACCTAGGAAGTTACCTAGTAAATAAAAAGTGTAGCAGAAATAGGATGTTCTGGCCTACTTGTAGGCGCATAAATGGCACAATGTACAATTGCTCTTAGGCTCAGATCACATATAAATCACACAGAGTGGTTGACAAGTGGTCGATATGGAGCGGTCGAAGAAGAAGGAAGTTCTTCATCGTTATTCAATCGAGCAGCTGCCACTAAAGTAGTTATTAATTTTCATATCCGTTATATGGATAGGTAGGGACTGAAATTGTGCAAATTGAAGATGAACTTGGCATAGTTTTATGGTATGACCTTGAAGTAAATTGTTACAAAATTATATGTTTTATCCTGCTTGCAATATGAGTGTGACATCCCTGAATAAAATAGCTGACACCTAGTGGGTATGGATGAAGAATGTCAAAAGCCCTTGGATGCATAATTCTGTGCAGGTATTATTACTTTGACAACCACTACTGTTATGCTAGAGATAATTTTACTACTGCTACATTGTCTACAAGTATTTTCCAGTGTAACATAAGGCTGCAACTGGCATTCTGCACTGAATTATATTCTGGGTAGTCCTCTTCTACTTTGCCTATCCTAATTTTTCTGTTGTACTATTTAGGTGTTCGATTTGCTAAATGCTGATGTCATTCTAGTTGACTTTGATCTGTTTGATCTTCAGCTAAATACTCCTTCTTTGAGTTTGATCTAAGCTTCCCCTACAATTTCAATTATTCTAGTTTACGTATTTAATGCCACTTGTTATATTGAGGTGGTAGTCACGGAAGGATTCATTCTCACTTCTGACACCATCTTTCATGAGGACAACCATCTGACTCGCTATCATAGTAGGGGATTGGTATGCATGGGTTTTTAGACCTATGCGTTATGAGTCGTTGATCTGTTGTAAAAACATGGCTAAGAATAACTCTGGGAGCAAGAAGCAGTCCTATCTAGAAATGGAAACCTGGTGGTAGCCTTTGGGAACCCATGGTCTATTTAATTCCTTGTTATTTGCCCTGTTTGTTGTATCATGCAGTCCATAATAGTGAGAGAAATTATTGGGGGTAATTGATATCTATTGCTCACATTATTTTATAAAAAAATATTCTGATAGTTTACCTTTTGGACTACTTTGCAGGCGGCCTTTTTCTTCTTCAGCGATCTCTTGCTGTTCATGTGCTTAATTTACTGTGGACCACAAACTGGGCAGTCAGGTTCACTGGTGTGGCCACATGTTGAGATGGTCTCTATAAAATGTGTGTATAATTTGTATTGATTAATCTGGTATTCCACGCTTCAGTGTTTTCTATATTACTGTGCAATCTATATTAGTGTGTCATCTATACTGTTGAATACCTATTCAATTAACAAGAAAATTAATATGTAAATGTTTGCGATTTGCATAATTGCTGTATGATCATTCTTAGTGTGACTTTGATCTTTGTTTGATCTTCCAGCTACAAATACTGCCCGCTTCTCTTGAGTTTGATCTAAAGCTTCCCTCATACAATTTACAATTATTCTAGTTATAACGTATTTAATGCCACTTGTTATATTATGAGGGTGTGGGTAAAGGTCACGGATGTGGAGTGGATTCCATTTCTCACTTCTGACACCATCTGTTACAGTAGAGGACAACCATCTTTGACTGCGCTTATCATAGTAGGGGATAATGGGGGTATGCATGGCTTTTTCAGACCTCACTGCCTGTTATAGGAAGTCAGTTTAGATACTAGGTTGTACAAAACATGGGCCTAAGAATAACTCTGGGAGCAATGAAAAGCAGTCCTATCATAGAAATGGAAAAAAACCGCAGACATAGAGCCTCTAGAACTCCACAGAAAATTTAAAACACACACCCAGTTTGAAAAACTAAAACGGCTAAAAGAACACCCTCTACACACAAAATTCCAAGAGAAAATAAAAAACAGACTTGCAAGGAAAAGTCCCAACCATCTGGCCAGAGAATTTCATATGCAACATACAGACATCCTAGAAACTGACCCAGAAATGTGGGAACCCATAATACCAGAGCCATGGACACGCTACCAAAACATGGCCCAAATACACCTAGAAGTCTCAGGAATAATCTCAAAAATACAAACAGAGACAAGCAAGAGCCATTTCACTCCAAATGCTATGAGAGCAATATCCCACCAGCACATGGACACATGTTCACAGATGGCTCAGCTACAGATGCTACCAGAAAAGGAGGCAGCGGAATCTACATCACTCACCCTCAAGGAAACACAGAAACACACTCTCTGGCAGCAGGAGAAACATGCACCAACTTTAGAGCAGAGGATACAGCCCTTCGTGCAGCCATACAGATTCTCAACGACCAGCAAGTGTCAGCAAAAATATTGCAATCTTTAGTGATTCAAGATCCGTTCTCCAGGCTATCTCATGTCCCAGACAAGACAAGCTCATTCAGGACATACGGCAAAATATCAGCTTGTTGTCAAAAAAATCCGAAATGGTCTTACAGTGGATATCAGCTCACTGTGGCATACCAGGAAACGAAAAGGCTGACAAACTCGCAAGGGCTGGGGGAGCCTAACACAACACCACCCAACACAAAGTTTTACAGAAGCAAAGACTCTCCTGAAACAATCCAGGAAAAGGATCTGGAGAAAAACAAATGGAGGATACAACCCAGAGCACGACAGTATAAATACACTAAACAAACAAGCACAGACCACAGTCTTCAGACTTAGAACGGACACTGCAGTCTCAGAGCACACCTCCACAGAATGGGTCTCATGGACTCGGCAGCCTGCACCTGTGGAGCACCAAAGCAGTCCCCAGAGCACATCCTGCAAGACTGCCTAGTCTGAGTAGTGAGAGATTGGAGATCTGACCAACAGAAACAACACTACAAGACAAACTATGGGGAACCGGTGAAGACCTCAAGCGCACCGCCCTGTTTAGACACATACCGGAGTAGTCGCATAGCAAAAGTTGATCGCAGAAGAAGAAGAAGAAGATACTAGGTCAAGGGACACACTTCATTAATACTCTTGTAGAGTGATTTCCATGATGTCTGACATCAATTGTTGCAGGAATAGATCTGCTCCATGCCATGGTCTTTGACTAAAAGTCTTATATGTATTCAATCATTTCCCTCTTCTCTCTCTCTCTCGCGATCACCACCCAGACCGATGTACCAGATCTCCCCATAAAGTCTATTCATGTGGAAATCTGATTCATACAGCCTTAGCATTGGTGTGTTTTACGTCACATCTTCAGCACCATTTGAAGCTCTGGTGCTTATCCTTCATGTGTCCGGTTTCAGCAAGCGTTTCGCCTCTCCGTTCTGTAGTCATCTAGTGTTTTTTTACGGTGTGGGGTAGCTAGCCCACGCCCAATCTCCTTAGTCGCCTCTTACGACATGCATGGCAGGTAACCGTGGTTCTATTCTTTACAACCCAATTTGGGCCCCGGTAACCACTCGGGCGCCTCTTCTTAGGTTTAGTGACTTCTGTATCTCTCTTTTGTATTATCTCTCTTCCTGTCGATCTCAGTGCATTGTGTGGTGTGGAACTAAAACAGTAAATGAGGCATTGTTGAGTCAATGAGAATCCAGATATGGATGGCGCTCTGTGTCTCCAGCCAGGCAATTGCCTTGTTTATGGTCATAGCTTCCATAGTCATGCTACTTGTGGTAATAGCAAAAGTACCACTTTCTTCCCCAATAACCCTCACAGTACACTGAGCTATCAAAGCCCATGAGTGTCGTAAACTATGAAGAACTGACCTGTTCATGTAAACAATGCCACCCTCTGTAGAATTCTCGCTGGCCAACGCCTCTACCTTTATTGCTACATCCTCCCAAGTTGTTCTGTACTTTTTCTGTTCAGTGTGATGGTCTGCACCTTTATCTAGTCTTCATCTGACTAAATATTCTTTAGAGCTTACACAAACTGAATAACGTCCTCTTTCCGAACCGGCCATGACTTTCCTCTTTTAAATCTGATGCCTTTTTTCTTTTTATTTCCTCACACAGCGGATGCTTTTTGTCAGTGGTGATATGTAGTTAGGTAGGGGCTCGAAATATATGTCATACTCTCTCTTGAGCCGATGAGTATGCTGGGAAACGAATTGAGCTGCACGTTGGCCCACATAGGGCGAAACACGGGCCCCTATCACAGGGATGGGGGCACGATTTTAAGCCCCAGAGTCGGACAATCTAGGCAAATGTGAGCACGGCGAAAACAGATGTTGACCAGGCACCAGAGCTAGCCCGCACGCTGGCGATGCCATAGTTGTTCCACCGATGGGCAGGCGAGCATGGCCTGGAAGGCACGAAAGGCACGGAAAATGTGAACACGGCGAAAACTAATGGTGACGATAAGGCAGGCACCAGGGCAGAGCGATCACGCACCGGTGGGCTCACATGGGGCGAAACACGTGCCCCCATTGCAGGGGTGGGGGACTGGGTTGAGCCTTAGGTGAGAACAGCACAGGCAAATGTGAGCACGGTTGGAATTGACGGAAATGGTGAGGCTGGCACCATGGCGGAGCGTGCACGCATGCGAGCGATACACGGGAAGGTCCACAAGCGGACAAAAAAAAGCATGGCACGGCAGGCGAGAGGGTGTGCGGACCACCCGAATGTGCAGAACAACTGGAAAGCCCAGCAGAGGTAAGGCCAGTGCCCGTTTCCACTCGCAGGAAACTACTGCTGCCTTTAGTTTGATTGGGGACAATCAAAGACTAGCGGAGCAAACCGTACACAAAACTGGACGGTAGGCAAACCAAGCAGTCCATAAAAATACGGGTATAGCTGGGCAGATAACGCTCATCAGCCCATGAGGGCATGTCGTCTACGGGTCGCTGCCCTGAAAGAAAATAGAAACCTGCTGCCTTGTGGGTTTTGGCTGGGACAGCAAAAGGCTAACGGAGAGCGAACCCAGTAAACGCTGGTTGAAATCGAACACACCGCCGAAGGATAAGCACCTGAGTTTCAATATGTACTGAAGTCTGTGCATGTACATCTGTTCTTGATGTTTGTCTGCTTATATATCACAATATAATGATAAAAACGGTCTAAGAACGATCGCGAGATATATATATATGTGTTATCATCTCAATAGTGTATATATAGTCAAGTAGACATCTCATTACGGCAGTATCTAATGTGCATCCGAGAATGATAAGCATAACATCATTTTTTTTCCCTAATCTTTCAGTCTTCGTTTGGCCAAGAGCTAGAATTGTAATAGTATACCTAGTTACTAAAAAGGACCAGCTCTTGGTATAAAAGACTTGCAAGACGCTGTTCACAATTAGCAGCAGCCATCATTCTAATTTCTGCTAGTCCTTACCTGGTTTTCATAATGATGTGATCGTCTTGCTCATTGAAACTCATAATATCTAAAAGCGCTGCCATATATTTCAATGTGTTGGTTCTTTCTATTGTAGTAACACACAAGTTGACATTCGGTGTAGGTGTACGAACGATACTGTTGATTCTTTTTTTCCAGAAGCACTTGAGCTGAAAGCTCTTCGGCTCGGTGTCATGGACATCGTAACCCTTCGGTTCGGTGCCACGAACACCGTAAATCTGGGGAACCTGTGGCTTTTCTGCCAGTCCGCGGAGTTGAACCCGCACTCACAGAGGACTTGTCACCCGTAGTCCAACGCGCTAAGAGCACGCTGGGCAGGTTGATCAAAGAGAACCATGTCACATCCGCCTTTATCTGATTCCACAGTGCCGCAGAATCAAAATACCAGCAGCCAATACGATCTAGCTCGCACAATAACTTCCAGGTAACCTTCTCCAGATCTGATCCATGATGATATACTCTAATGTCATACAAGCACGACATAGTTCCTCTGCTTCTCACGGTCTCACCTGTAATGCTTATTGTGTACGCATTGAACAGTGCTGGAGACAAAGACGCAGTTGTGACTGCTTTCACCAGCAGTTTACATTGTGTTCAGTGTGCGATGATTTGCTTCATAACTATGTACAACTACTACATAAACTACGAAAAGAAACTGACTGTTCAACATCTATCCTACCGTTTACCGTCCAGTAAATGACTTCCAAAGAACCATCGAGATGCAACAGTAACGGCTTCAACCTCCATCCTCATACTGAAAATAGTTGTCATGTCTGCTCTATTCCTATCTACAACGACCATAAGGTGCACTCTAGCTAGAAAATCACAGCCTGACTTCTCGCCACGATGTTCTTCTGTATATACAGCAACATTGTTATCATTTTCGTTATCTACTATTGACTGTGTAGTTGCGAGTTCAACTTTCATATTGCTCCAATCTCTATATTCTCTTCCAAGAGTAATGATAACATCGTGTTTGCCTGAGTGGTTACCGGGGCCCAAATTTGGGATGTAAAGAATAAAACCACTGTTACCTGCCACGCATGTCGTAAGAGACGACTAAGGAGGTTTGGATGAAATCTGATGTACGTGTCCTAAACGTGTAGAAGTATATGCGTTTAGGGGCCTGCCAAACCAATGTGCAACGTATACACGTTCTTGGCAAAGATCAAACATATCACAAATAGTGATTAAATTGGTCGTAAAGAACGAACGCAAAGAAAAGAAGGAGAAGAAGATATCGTGGAGGTTGACCATGCTCCCATCTATCGTGATTAATTTTCCCCTTTCGGTAAGGCCGTAACTGCACCTGACCAATTGTTATGTCAGGTTGGGCCATCCACAACATGCCACGCTTGTGCAACGGGTTTCTCTGATACGCCGTAGAACTACACGCATTTTATATTATGAACACGTTGTAAACGTGATATCGTGAGAATGCAGAATCCGTAATCTTCCACAAACGTAACCAGTTAATGGAACAAAAAGACTGCGGGACCGCGCTTGCAAATTTGCATCGTTTGTTCAACAAAATGTTTGAAAGGTAGACTGCGATCAAATATTGGCTAGCACGGCTCTATCAGATAGCATTGCAATGAACCGAAATTACATTCCTAACGCATTGAGAGAGCCTATCCGAAAAGAGCAGTTTCAGAATTGTGAACACCATGTGTTGACCAGATTTAGAGAAATGGATGTTGACATTAGTAGAGCCCGAGAATAACGACATGCCAAATATGCGAAAACGGTGATTAATCAACACCAAACTGGCGTTTTGGACAACTAGACGCTGTTGGATTTGTTGAGGCACAGATCTGAGCGCCTGTGGGCATGACGGAGCGCTACGGTGACAGTCTTCATATAAATGAACCTGCTATCAAAGGTTATCTCAAGATAGCACAACATGTCACGACGCTCAACATCATGCACATCAAAAGATGACTCAAGTTAGATCAGCTTTGATTAAAGATTTATTCAAAGATTATGCAGTCCATTTTGCTGTATGCGTCCCTCGAAGTTAGTCACCACAGCAAAAAATCTCCTTGAACTGGAAGCCCTCGTAAAAATAAACTAACGTGCGCGCCAGCATTGTCCCATATCCCTTTGATTCAGCCAGCGTAGCATGGAGGATGTGGTATTATCTTCAGGCTACACACCATCATCATCATCATCAGGTGCCATGCCGGCTGGCGTAGGCGATCATGGATCTCCACAAATCTCTGTCGTTGGTGTTTGCTATCAACTAAGATGTTGACGCTCTACCGTGCCATGAAGACAGGCTATCCAAAATTTTGCTCTCTCTGTCTTCGTCTGTCTCGTTTACCCTCGATTTTACCGGGTTTTAAAAACACTTTCTTACACATCCTTTTTTTAAAACACTATCTTACCCATAAATTTGCCATATACACTTTTCAAGGCGAGTATACGGTAGCTAAAGAGCAGTTTATGGTGCTTCAGATGTATATAGAGCAATCGTAAATAGCTATAAAAGAAATTGACATTTACCGCAGCATTCCGTACACTGTTGTTGAAATTCGTCACAACCGCGTGATTACCAATCTTGTCTTGTGATTGCAGAAAGAGAGCTCTAACAGTCTTCTGTTAGACATTCTGCCGATAAATACATAAAGGGTTTTCGTGATCACTATGACATGTTGAGTAGTAAGAAGGTTTTGCCATTGCCAAGGAGAACAACGCAGTGAGATAGCTTTCTTGCATTCAAGAACTTTCCATCAACAAAATTAGAGTCGTTAGCATAAATGAGTGTCGTATCGACAACACCTTATGTGTCATCAGGTCTAAAACGCTAACTGAGCTGGGCGTCCGTCATTCAAACTAGACACAAGATACAGAGTTTAGTAGAGCACGATCCAAAGCGACGCCTTGTGTGTTTTCAATAATGGTGTACAAATCGTTAAATCGAGTGTTGAAGTCGTCTTTTTTTCAATGAGAAACTTTGTGATCAGAACATCCGATAGTTCCCTCAAGAAAAACCATTTCTTTTAAGGTTAAGTCTCAATGAGCACTGCACATTCGACGCTGACATCAAACGATAGAAGAAAAATAGTCACGGCAGAGATGAAGTGACTACGCAGAATGCTGGGAGTATCAAGAACAGATTGGTTTAGAAATGAAGGATTCAGGAAAAAGTGGATGCAACATCAGTATACCTACTGAACTTCATCAAGAAACAGCGAATGAAATGGTTCGGCCACATACGCAGATTACCAACAGACTCAAAGAGGAATACTACTCCGATACGGTGGATACAAAACAAAAGACCGTCCATGCATAAGGTTGACTTCAGAAATAACTGAGACGGGGAAAACACTATTTATAAATCTCACACAAAAGCCCGTTCTAGAAATCTCTTCATATCCTGCTGGTGACTGACTTCGAGGACGCATACAGTATGAGAGTATGGTCTGACGCCGTGACGCAAAACATTATTAGAGAAAATAAGTCTCAATTTGATGAAGTTCCCTCTGTAAACAACAAAACTTATTATTTAAAAAATAAAAGCTTATCAAGACTTGAATGCTAACGTACAGAATATGCTCACATTACAGAAACCTAAACGTGTACTCTGCATGATGTTATATAAATAATGTTTTTATGTGTAGACTGGAAATAATGATTATAATCTCGTTGTCTCGGCGAGAACGAGAATTTCACCGTTTTTCACCAAAAGGATATGGCGGATGCCTGGATATTGTGTTAGAAATAAAAACCTTGTTATGTACATGTTTTTTTCCCTGACTTAGCTGCATCGCTTCTTCCGAATGATCGCAATGGTTCTTACCAACCAGAATGCGTGTGACATTTTGGGGCTTCCCTTAGGTAGAGGCAATTCTCAATCTCAAAACATTAGTTCGCAATTTTTTTTCCTTATTTGTGTGTCGTCGGCTTTAACTTTAATACTAATAATTATCGGTGTCATTCTCATTCAGTATTTTATGTTATATCAAATATCGACAATATCAGATCAAGAATCGTAATTATATATTTACATTGCTTTTTGAACTGACACTGCACGGTTGTCATGTGACTGTAGTTAACCATATTACAAATTTCTTTTCTGTACACTGATGACTGAACAACATATTTTTAAATATTTGTATAATAATTAATATTGTATTGTATAAATGTATATATTTCTTTATTGCAATCATTACATTTCAGAACAATATATATGACTAGTTCAGAACTCTTTAGTTAAAAACTAAAAAAGAGCTGCAGTTAGCAACTACATTAGACATTCATTTAGAGAATTACATTGCACTAACTAATATTTGCAATATCAGTCCAGTGTAATTGAGTTGTAGTGACTTAAAAAAAGAATACATGAGTCATGTGTCAGAAGTAATTGTCCTTTGGCAAAAGCATGAACAGTTTAGTAGCATCAGTGTACATAATTTCATTATCATTATGTGCAACTGAGGTCAATATCCTTATTTATACACCACAATGACAATCCACAATGACCACATGTTATATTAATATAGCATGTATGTGATATGAAAGACAATATTGTCATTGATTATTGAACTTCATAGCACTCACAACATACAAATATGAAATATCATATATGCATTTATTCTCCTCCAGCAGATGTTGAAGGGTTGATGTTTGATATGGCGTAGAGATACTTCCTATTCTTTCCCATAGGTGTTCATTCATTCCTGTGTGTGCAACATTTTATGCCATATTCCTTTAATTAATTGCAGTAGGGATGGCTATTCTGTGTCCTTATAAAAAAAATGGTTACTGGGCAGCTGCAGTATGTCTTCCTCATCCATCTCCAGTAACCTGACTATGGGTGCTTTTTGACTCTATCCTGTCTGCTCTTTCAGTAACCTCAAACTATGTCTAGGATAGCAGATCCATTTAAGATCATGGAGGTAACTTCCATTCGCATACTGGAAGTAGTTCTGTATGCTCCTTTCCACTCTGGGACAATCCCATGCTAAATAGAGGGCTAGTATAATGATCTAAATTTCCATTCTCATAATGAAAGTCGCCCGATTGGTTATCGGGACCCAAGTTTGGGGTGGAAAGAATAGAACCACCGTTACCTGCCACGCATGTCGTAAGAGGCAACTTAGGAGGTTTGTCTGAAATCGGATGCATGTGTCCTAAATGTGTAGAAGTCTATGCGTTTAGGGGCCTCCCAAACCAATGTGCAACGTATACATGTTCTTGGCAAAGATCAAACATATCACAAAGAGTGATTAGAATTGGTCGTAAAACGACCATAAGAAGAGAAGATACTGGAAGTAGTTCTGTATGCTCCTTTCCGCTCTCGGACAATCCCATGATATGTGATGGCTTGAAAATCCTTGCAAGATTCTCCCTAAGGTGCACAGAACCATCTTTGTATACAACAGTATTGTCATCCTCTGCATTATCAGTTGATTAATTTTGTAGTATGATTTCTCGTTACTCCAATATCTACATTCCTTTTTAAGATTAATAGTAACAGTGTGTTAGTTTGATAGAATTGCAACTGTGCCTGTCAGTTTTGCTTATTGTTCTTGCCTATAGTCCTTTCTGCCTGTGCCATCCACAACATGCCATGTTTGATTCTCATACTCTTAGTATCAGTTGTTCAACATGATGTTTATCTGTGATCAAAGGTTCCAACATAGTGCAATCTACCATGGCTGCCAGTGCTCTGTCTACCAAAAGTGACTTTGGGTAGATAGGTCACCACTCTGGAGCTGTTCATAGAGCAATGCAGCATGCAATATTTTTAGAATTAACCTGCTATCTGGAATACTTGTGCAAGCACAAGATGGCATATAATGTCCCTTCAATGTCTTGGACCATGTCTTGATTTTATGAATCATTCTTATATGTCATCAACTAAATATTCTTAAGTGTAGTACAATGGTTCTATCTATCAGTAAAGCAGGTGATCAAGTTCATGATTCTAGAATTTATTACTGATGGCAGCATGGTTGAGAAGTCCACTTAGTTGTAAGTATCCTCCAGATCAATCACCACTGTGATAGACTCCTACTTGAGTTGGAAAACCTTGTAAACATTATATGATGAGCACAAGGAGTTTTTTTCAAGAACCCCAGAGGAAGCAACGGAAGTAACGAATATGATCAACAAATAAACAGGGTACAGGTATTAAGAGCTCTTAATACCTGTACCCTGTTTATTTGTTGATCATAAACAATATATATAAATGTGCTATACTATCATTATCCCAAGTCCCTTTCTTGGATCGGTAGTTACCCAAGGTATCAGGAAAATGTATTCTGTTCATAATGCCACATTACCATTCTGGTAATTATCCAGTAATTCACAATATACATTTTGCAAGGTGATGATATAGTAGCTGTTAAGTAGTCCATAGTCTAGTACCTTTTAATGGTCATAATTAGCTAGAAGGTCAAACATTAGACACTAGCATTTCATATGTTGGTATTGAAAGTTGTCACAAGCACACCCATCTCATCAAGATGCTTGATGTCATGATACTGGACACCATTTGACTTAGGAGCAAGGATGTGACTGGTCTTTAGTGTGTGTACAATGCCTTCCTTAGTTATGAAACCCACACACCACCAGGTTGGTGGTCCCATAAAAAACTTAAAAATTTTGCTCTCTGTCTTTTATTACCATCTGTCTCTTATTACCCGTGTCCATCTAAGCCACATACAGAAAAAGCAAGCCCTGCCTTTTTTTTTACTACTGCCTTTGTAAAGACACCACCAGGTGATTTGCATAAATTGGAAAATGACTGAATGGTACATGAATGGTAGTCTTCCTGTTCATACTTCGTTATAGCTGCCAGAATTTCAGTAGTCTTTGGTTGCCAAAGACGTGGGTTATAAATACTTATCTTGCCTCACCCCCCTGCTTTACAGGCCAATTTCTTGAACTTATTAGTGACTATACTTCTGACTTCTCAGCAATCAAACAAAAATATGTAAGTTTTTTTTTTGGGCATCTACCATACCTTTTGCAATCATCTCATTCACAAGCCATGTTTTTTTCACACTACCATTCCATCATGGTGGTCATAGAAAGTTCTTGCAGTCTTCTGTCTTGCATTTTGACATAAGAAAATAGTGGATAGCCACTGTGACCTTTAATGGGAGGATTTTCCCTTGGCAAAAAGGAAAATACAGAACAAATTTTTCTCTCTCCAGTGCCACTTGGACACTTTAATGAGCTATGGTAGCAGGAGAATTAGTGTTGATTGCCAGGCCAGTAACACTGTGTCCTCGGTTCTGGATGCGGCTGTCATTCTTAATAGACAGATTGGAGCTTAGTAAGAATCTTACTCGAAACGGTGCCATCTATTTTCGGCAGTATATCTGCCCTCTCTTTAATCATGAGTTGAGATCTCATTATATATAATGCATTTAAATATTTATTACGGATGCACAAATTTACGCACAATTATAGAACCAGACATATAACAACTGCAGTTTCTGTATTTTGTTTGTTAGTGCCATTGCATGTCACACTGAATATTTTATTTGCAAAGTTGTCCAGAAATTTTCTACATCAATATATATATATAGATAGATAGATACAAATATTGCAACCTCCAAACTGGTAGTCAGTACCAAGGACAGTGTTTGTGGAGATCCATGATTGCCTATCACCAGTCGATGTGACACATGATGATATATGTATATATATATATATATAAATTGCAAGAAAGCCTTAAAGTAATGGGAACAATTTTGAGCACAACAAAAGTAGACAGAGAAAAGGTTTAAATTGACATACAAATATGACTTTAAAAAGAGAGATCAGGCATAATGAAATGCTCGAAAGACATTTATGTAGAAAGAATTAGTTATTCATGCCACTAGAGAATATGGTTATGGAAGTCAAATCATAGCAGGTCTTGTAAAATTGTCCCATGATTCTGAAAGTATAGTTTCCCAGTGAATACCCTCACACTGCAAGCTGAAGGGAAATGAAGATGACCACAGGCTAGCTATAGAGGGAGGAGGGATGCCTGAAAATGACAACCTGGTCAGCTACGATGAAACCAACAAAAAATTATCGCCAAAGAGCACTCAATGATCACAACATGAATGATGGATATTACCACCAACTGTCCAGAAAAGACTTATATTTTGCCTCGGAACTGGCCACAGCAAAAGGATCTTTACACCAAATTCAAAATAGGTATCAACAGCCTGCGTCATTCTGGCTTTGCAAGTATGGCAACAGCATGTCATACAGAACTGCCTCCATTATGTAAACCTGAGAAGAGGTGGCTCACTTAACCAATATCCAAGACAAATTGTATGGTGGGGCTGACAATCTGAAGCAGACGGTGACCTTTGTAAGAAAATCCGGTATCCCAATCTGTTTAAATCGCAGAAGAAGAAATTATATTCAAAGCATGTGTTCGATTAATTTTGCCTGTATCATTTGTTTAATTCCGTTAGCAGTCTTTTAATACTGTTTTAAATGAATTTTTCCTCATTTGGTATACCATTGCAGTCCATGGTTTTGCATATCTTCCTCAGGTATTACATTTATTTTGCTACAATTATCTGTTTGTTGTACACTATTAACCTCCATAAAGTAATCTTTGTTCTACCTAACCCTTTGTAAAAAATATATATTTCTTAAAAGCTTATTGTAGGTTGCACCATCCTGCTCCTTTTCTTTTATATAAATTAACATATTCAATTTTTTTTTTCATGAGGGCTTCAAGATTTATTTAAGGAGTTTTATAGTCTGAATTATCTTTCTTTACACTTAATCCACAATTTAATGAATTTACAAATTAGAAAGCGGACTACTATTCTCTTTGAATATATTTCAGTTGGTTTCTGAGAGGGTACACTTGTGGAGTATTTTTGTTTTCAATTTACCTGACACGTTTCAAGTTTTGCAAACATCTAGTCATTGTATCCTACTTTGATTTTGTCTATAGTGTGCCACTTACTTCAGATTTTGTGCTAAAGAACAGAATGGCTAATTGTAAACTTTCTATGTCCAGTTTGGAACTAACGTTCCATTTCCCAGGATTAGGTTTTTCATTGTAAATTTAAAGTGTGTCTAAGACCTGGATACATTGCATTTAACCAAGAGTCACATTCCAACTGCAGTCCTTCACCCACAAATGCTTCTGTTGCAGACTTTCCAGCAGATGACCAGAACTAAATCTGTTTAAAAAAGTACAAGATAGGAGCTATTATTGTATGAGAATAAAGAGTGTAGGGTACAGTCTTGGGAACAACCTAACATTATTTTTAAAATATTATGGTGTAATATATTATTATTGAGGAGGGGATAAGTTTAAACTCTTGACACCTTAATCATAACATTTCACTGACAGAATAATTTTTGTCTAATTTTTCACCCAGCTGTGTGCATGTAAAAATTAAACTTTTATTTTATTAATCTTCAGCAGATTTTGATGAATCATATTTCATTTTATAGATCAATGACTACTGTTAAAACAATCCACATTGGATTAGTTTTATGTCCTTGTAATAATGTGTTATAATGTTTGCATTTATTTTTAACCAAGTTTGTGATCTGTGTGGTTTGCGCCTAGAATGCTCCCCCCTCCCCAATTATCCTATTCTGACATGTATTACAGACACATTCAAATTTCTACCAAACGTGATGCTTGGTTTACTTACCTAACAGTTACATACATCTTCCATTCTTTCTTGCACTGAATGTCGTTCACTCTTAATTGATCACTTCTCAGCTACTCACTGCAGCTTGTATATGATCTTAGCTGAAGAGCATGTGCATGCTTTTTCTGACGTGGTTAGGCTGTTCCGGGTAAGGAACATTTTCAACCATTTTAGGATATGTATCATTTTTGTTTCTTCTTAGCTATTTGAATTTTTCATTCTTTATTTTCCTTGCAAGGAAGCAAAAACTTTGAACTCAAGGTGTATATTTATACAAGTCGTATTGACATGATCAGTCAGTAGGCTGTATTGTCACATATCTCTGTTTTGCTTTCTATGTTACAGTAAAGGAACATCAACCATTAACAGAGTTTTGCCAGAACTAAGCAAGTCTTCTGCGATTGTAGGAACCATTATCTTGGTCATTTGCATGGCATCTGGGCTGATTAGCACTCTCTAAATAACTGCCAGGAGACTTATGTAGGCACATCCACTCTGAGATTCTGTTTGTCTGTTGTGTGAACAAATCTCATACTATTTGCAGCTGCACATACACTAGTCCCTAATCTCATGAGTAGCTCTCAATATATCCCTATGTTTTTCCATATTACAGTGCAGCAATCTGTTTCCATGGCTCCCACGAGGGGGTTGAGTAAGGTCTAAGTCAGTATCGGCTCACTGACCCTGGCACTATCTTGTTAACTTATTTTGTTGCATCTATGGCCTCATGTGTTAATGATTAACACATCCTTGATGTACTATTGTGATAATTGTAAACTACTAATAGTGTTTTATTGTGTTTATCTTAGGAACAGATATAAATTCAGTTGTAACAAGATACAAACAGTTAGCCCTAAAATGGCACCCAGAAAAGCACATGTATTCAGCAGAATCTGAAAAGGTAAGTAGCTATTTGCTCTAGTTATGACAGGGGCAGATGTTGAAGAAAAAAGAAGTAATTTAACTGTGGATTACAGTCATTTAACTGTTGTTTACAGTCTATAGTTAAAGTGAATATGTTAGCAGATTAATGTTGCAGATGGCACGAAAGTATAGAGAAACTAGGTTTAATTTGTTTTCAGTGGGTTATGTATTTTATATTTGCTTTAGGTTCATCCATTTTCTATGTATTGTTATATTAAAAATTGTTGGTCAAAACTGACTGACATAAGGCCTTTCTCAATGAGCAGAAATTTCTAGTACTGCTTAGCCATATATTAAACCATTTTTTCAGAACTGTTATAGTCTTTGACCTGATTCTCTTGTAAATTGATAGCATTTTGATGAACATGTGAAACAAGTAGCTCATGATGTGAGCTTGACACACGTTTCTAGGAATGATGATCAAGATCTTGTGCTAATTCCTACTAGAGGCTATTTTTATAGAAATGACAAACTGTTCTGTCTTAATTTGTCTGTAAAACTGTACATATGTGACTAGGACCCAACTAGGATCTTTCTATCTGTCATGTAGAAGGTTCTGTTGCTAGTTGTGCCACAAGTCAACTGGTGTTGAGATATAGATTTTAGTTCACAGAGAAAAAGAATACAAAAGACTCCTCCAGTTAACGATCAATGTAAATGAGAATGTGTCATGTGAAACCAATGAACAATACTTAGACCTCGTTCCAGTTTTAGATCAAGACTAAATTTACTCACAACTGTATTATCTCAACTGTTTATTATTTTATTACTGCATAAAATAATTTAATTTTGTTTCTGTTTATCTTTCAGAAATTCAAACAAGCAAGTCTTGCATATAAAAGACTAACATCTCCTGAATTTCACCAAGATTTAAATATGGTTGGTTGTATTCCTATTCTCTAAAGAAGAAAATATAATTCTTTATTCATAATATTAAAGCGTTTCAATTAATTTAATGTATATATCTTCCATTTGAATAAAATACTATATAGAACTAATACTCATATTATAATAGCTTGTTTCATGATGTACTTGGTATCTAAATGCGGGCAAAAGAAAGCATATTTCACATCAGTCAATCAAGTGCTATGCATGCCGGCGTAGGCGATCATATCTCTCCACAACTCTCTGCCAGGTGCATGTAATCAGTTCTGATGTTAATCTTGTGTCAAACCATGATGTCATGCCATCCAACATAGTTTGCAAAAGGCTTCTTCTGCCTTCCACGATCTCTCCTTCCCTGAATTTTACCTGTTGTCACCAAATGTTCTAAACGTTCTCTTCGCATTATATGCCCAAAGAACCTTGATTCCCAGATTCTTATTCTTTTGATATCTCTCTCTCTCTCGATCCCCGCCTAGATAGATGAACCAAATTTTATCATGAATTTTACTGTTGCTTTAGGGATCCTCCTTCCCTCCGTACAGCTTTTCGCAAAGCTCTATGTTATCGGGCCATGTTTCTTTTCTCAGGGCTGCTAACAGCTGGCAGTCTTGCAGTATGTGCTCTGCCGTCATTTCCATCTTTTCACAATGGCACAGACTAGTTGTGCCAATTCTGAATTTGCAAAACATGTGGGCTCGGAGTCTGTTATGGCCGGTACGGAGGCTGAATATGGAAACTTGTTCGCTACAGGACAGACCATAGTACCCATCATTGCTTTTGTTTTGTGGGTGGTCTTTGACCATTTTTTATTGTAGTGCCAGCCGATGGTTGTTCTTGCCTCTTCATAGCTGATCTCGTGATCAGTCTGCGTAGTCGGCCTCCTGTTTTTTCTAACCTATCGGCTTCCCTTACGCTTATGTTGCAGTGTGATGGTATCCACTGTATGACCGTGCGTTTAAGTGAGTTTACTAGTACACCGAGGGTCGCTTTCAGTTCAGTGTGTTCTGTTTTGGCTGCACTTTGTAGGGTTGTGATGACCGATAGAGCATCGGTGAATATCACGACTTTCTTGTGCGAGGCGCTTCTTTTCTCTAGGATCATTTCGGCTGCTGTTCTTATCGCTTCTGCTCTTATCGCTTCTGCTCTTATCGCTTCTGCCTCTGCCCGGTAGTTGTTTGAAAATTTGCCTATGGCAATCGATTTTGTGACCTTCTCTTTCTTTGAGAATTTAAGCACTATTCCTCCTCTGCCATCTCTGATTGCATCCACTGCCAATCCATCGGTGTACACATGTGTCCACTCATTTTTAGGGTACTCTGTCTCTATGAATTTTTCTGTAATCACTATTCTTTTGATATGATATTCCACTTAGGTATATATAACACACCACATTATACTCACGTCTGCAAATGAGAATAGAGTTCTTGATTATAAAAGAAATCTAGATGGTACAATTGTGAACACTAGCTTTTTGCATCTCTCTCAGAAATGTTTAGAATACAAGTTTTTTTCCTTGTTCGCCAGCTATGAATGAATTCCTATGTAGTCAGGGTGCCTAATATGACACCTCTCAATGATTTTTTCTTGAAGGCTTGCTTTCCTATCACCAGTGTCCCTCATCATTCAGGTGAGACTTACTCCGACTTCAGTGTTGTTTCAAGTTATAATATGCAAAATATCAATTTAATATATTGATCATTTTGATATTGTAATATAAATATAGACTGTACATTTACTTAATACTTGCTTTGGGGATCAAGGATGTAATAGTACTAGCTATAATGCATAGTTTAGTTGATTAGTTTGTTCCTTTCGTGCCAAAGGCGGCACATAGGGCAGAGGTTTTAGATCTCCATGTGATGCGGTTCGTTACTAGCAGTTGGAGATCTTGTATGGTTTGACATCCTAATAGTTTACTTTCTTGTTGGATGGTTCTTCGAAGACATGTTATAATGCATAACATGTTTTAAAAAATAATGCATTATTTACTTAGGATTAAACAATAATATTGATATGTAACTTTGCTTTTACAAAATGCAACTAAAAAAGACACCTTGTGATTTGGTAGAGTGATTTCAGTTCATTCAGGATATACAGCAAAAAATAAGATTTCTGTAAAAAAAATCCAAACTAGTCTTACAGTGGCATACCAGGAATTGAAAGACTGACAAACTTGCAAGGATTGGAGGGAGCCTAACACAACACCACCCAACACAAAGTTTTACAGAAGCAAAGACTTTCCTGAACAATCCAGAAAAATGATGTGGAGAAAAACAAACGGAGGATACAACCCAGGGCATGGCAGTATAAATACACTAACCAGAAAGGCACAGTCTTCAGACTTAGAACGGGACACTGCAGTCTCAGAGCACAACTCCATAGAATGGGTCTCTGGGACTCGGCTGCCTGTACCTGTGGAGCAACAAAGCAGTCCCCAGAGCACATCCTGCAAGACTGCCCCAGCCTGAGCAGTGTAAGAATGGAAATCTGGTCAACAGAAACAACTCTACAAAACAAATTATGAGGGACTGGTGAAGACCTCAAGCGCACCGCCCTGTTTATGACACATACAGGAGTAGTTGGATAGCAGAAGTTGATTGCAGAATAAGAAGAAGGTAGAGTGATTTCAAATATTAATGTAAACAGACATGAAACTCATCGTCATCATGTACCGTGTCTGCTGGCGTTGGTGATCAAGGATCTCTATAAACATCTGTCCTTGGTGATTACTATCAATTGAATTTGACCAGCAATGGTGGAATGTGGGAGGGCCATTCAGAATCAGGACTGTTTGATTCTGGAAACACTTTGCTAGCGCATTTCTGCCATGTTTGGTTGGGTTTTTTCCCGGTTTCGTTTGCTGAGCTACTGAGTTAGTGCTTGAGCAATGCTGTGAGCTATGAATGTTACATTGAATGCTTTTGCTGTGTCAACCGTGTGTTTGTTGTGGCTATTCAGAAAATGGTGGACAGCGGTTATGACGAACCAACTCAATTTGCCGTATGCAGTTAAATTCCGTGTGCAGAAAGCTGGATTTTGTCGTGATTGATGTTCCCTTCGACATGAATTGCAATTCAAGTGATGAACAGTTTTGTGTTGACACTTTTAGTGACTGCCATATGCTTTATGCGGTGCAGGTTGCTTTTTGTGACGGTACCTACTGTTTCATTCTAGAATTTGTTCACATAGGATACAGTTAGCATTTTGTGTGATTTTTGCTGGCACAGGAACGGAGCAATTATGGGGTGACCCGTTGCAGTGAAGTTGGAACCGTACATATGAACTATCAATCTAATGTTGACACTCTTCCGTGCCATGAAGCCAGACTGTTCAGAATTTTCAGAATTTTTTTTTTTTTTTTCTGTCTCGTTTCCTATTGAATTTACCAGTTGTCATAGTGTGTTCTAAACCTCCCTTTCTCATAACTGGAAAATAAGGACTGGTTCTTTCTTATATTGATAATAAGTTAGCCATTGAAATTATGCTAAGTTTGCAAAATACTGATAATGAGACTACATTTGAAAGTTGAAAAGTTTTGTTTATATGAAATTGATTGGTAGCCAGAAAATTTATGCAATTTTATCATTTTGATCATTTTTACATTCAGGATCAATTGTGTTCATATTACATTTCCCTATTTCTCGTGTCCTCAATATCTTTCAGACAGCATTCAACATCTATTACTGTATAGTTTGTTTGTATTATTTGGTTATTTTAATAATCTGCTATTAATTCAGTGATGACTAATTTTTGTGTGAATGCTTGCTTTTCTTATCACCAGTGTTCCTCGTCATTCACCCAAGCCTTATTTAGACTTCAGAGGTATCTGTATAATAATTCTTTGTTACTGACAATTTTAAGATTATGATTTTCTTGTCTAACATTTCAAACTTTGTCTTTCAGAATGACTGTCTGTCACTTTTTCAACAGATATTTTTTAACAGAGCAGGTAGGAATAAGCAGAGCTACTTTAATTTACCATTAAGGACAGACGGCACCCTAAATCTTAAGAATCCAAGGTTTTTATATGGTTCTAAGTTATCAACATAATGTAAAAACTCAATAAAAATTATTTTAAAAATCCAAACATATATTCTAGGCAAAAATGTTAAATATTGATGTTTTTGGTCGAAAAGTTCAAAAGTGACATTGCCAAATACAGGATGATTTAAGCTCTATTAAAGTAAGCACAATAGAAATTTCAGATGTTATACTAAATCACCATATCTTTAGCTGGTAGCAAAAGATTTTTTAAATATAAAGAAATGAGACTTACCTGAATTTTAAATCCAAATCCATATTTTGACTGAAAAGAAGTGGGGTAAGAGATGTCTTTTTGCACAATACATAAAAACTATTCAAGGAATTCTAATAAAAGTGTTAGGGGCTGAGCACATGTGCATAAGGAAGAAGTGTGCAAATTTTTACAGCTTTTCTTTGAGTAGTTTTGGAATAAAATTGTATTTTGGACATACATTTAAGGAAAATAACAGTTTTGAGAAAATGTCAAAAAACTGACAAATTCTGAATTATTGAAGGCAGTAATGCAGTTTAAAACCCGCCAGAAACATAACAATCTTCCCCAGCCAACTCTTGAACTGTTAGCAATGATTTTTTATACCTTTCTACCTTTTTTTGTATTTAAATTTTGTTTTAATGAGGAAGATATGCGTTTTCTATCTACGGCCACAAAGCACTGAAAACAATGTTTTCCAAAGGATAAGCTCAGTTTGTTAAAAATACTATGTCTTCCTAATTCCCCATTATTAAAGACTATAGTGGCATCATCAACAGCTATTTCCAACCTTATCCTCCCCACAAATGTGGTCTTAGGACAGCGAGTCCATATAAGATGATGGAAAGATTCATTTGCATTTTGAGTACCACCATGAAGGCATTTTTTTCAACAAAACCTCAGAAGATAGCTCGACAAATACAGGCATTATCTTGTCCAAAACAAAGTTAGGTAGTTTGTTTTTATCAGCTAAAACTTTATCTTTAGGACACCAGCTACCACAGTCCTCATGATTACCTTTACAGTGGTTAAAAATGGCCCAGACACTTTTTCATTTGCTCTAAATTCCCAATATTTTTCCTAATAGCTGCACCGTAATGACCCTGAATGCGTTTAATGGCGGTTACAGTTAATCTACCTTCTCCCCTATTCCTATAAACTTTTCCCACCCTCTGTAAATGATTGCCCCTTATATTCACTAACCTTGTCCAGTAAGCGCTTTCCCATTCGCTTCTGGATATGGCCGCAACATTCTAATTTAGTTATAGAGGCCCCATTATATACTGGAGGAACAGCTTCAGCTACTGATTTATAACTTTTAGAATCCCCATCACCTAAATAACCAGTATAAATGAGGTTATGGTTCTTCTCAGACCTGCGAAAGATGTTCATTATGCCATCAGGTTCCATCTTTCCAGAAGAACCTATGTGATTTTGTTGACAGTTACTGGCATGGGTTTTAAACCATTCTTGATAATCCGCAATGTTGGGAAATCTTTTCTTGGCATTCAAACATTTAGTGGTTGCTACTCACATAACTGTCTAGTACCTTGAAGGCCCTTTATTTGTATTTACAGACAGTACTGTAGATACCCCATTCTTGGAACAAATCCCGACGCTTGCCATGTCGATCGCAGCTAACTGTGACTTCTGGACCCTGTTCATCTTTCAGTTCTTTTGCTGCCTCTGACATGCATTGTTTTGCTACATCCTTTGTAGCATCATGAATCTGTTTTTTTAAAACACGGCTTCTTGTTTCACCAACAGGAGGTGGCATGTTCATATTCCCAAGAAACTGTTTAGTTTTCTCATAATGACAACCAATGCTATACATTGCCAACTGCAATCGCAGGTTGACATTTTCTGTGCACGACTTCAATGAAATTACATGTGCACATAAAGTACAGGTAAAATGTAAATGGCTTTCTACTCCAATTAGCACTTCTTTCACTATGAATGTATCTTTGCTACTCATATCAAAACAATTTGAACATGGTAACAATTGAACGAAAGAAATCACATTTTCTATGTCAAGAAATCGATAGCCACTAATTTCTGGAACTTCAGGAACTTCTACTAAATTTAAAGACTTGTTTAGCTTCTGAAAAGATGATGAAGTTGGAACAGACAGGTTTAAATTTAAACTGGATTCACTAAGGGCAGATACAGTATCATCAATGTCAATATTAGAATTTGTGGGATCATCATTTTCAAACTGAAACTGCCCACTCGACGTCTCAACACTGTCAATACTACTAATACTAGTATTGTTACTAGCATTCAAATCTTCCGTTCTAGAATACTGGTTACCTCAAAATTTCCTTTTCTTTGAACGATATCTATTTGTTTTAATTACTTTATTACTATCCATAATGGTTTAGTAGAGTAATAGCAAATTATTTAGCTCAAAGATACACACTTCAGTCGTAGCACGTGTCTAAATGCCACTGTTTACTAATCATAAATGTAAGCATTTTGTAAGAACCGCTCTGATTGGTTGAGGGTTTCAAAGTATCATGGCTGACTATTTATCAACCAATGAAATTTCTTGTTATATTCTTTATTTGTTTATAAAAACGATCGCAGATCTTGGGGAGGCTTTCATTTTTGTGAAAAAATTATTAATATTGTCCAAATAGAAGCAAAGTTATGACAATTTTAAGATTTTGACTATATAATTAGCTTGCTAAAGGTAAAAACATACATAATTAAACAATTTAATTAAAATACTTAGCTTAATCTTTATTATAAACTAAAGATGGTTTCTGGTTCAGAATTGAATGTATTATCTAAAATATAAATAACCCCAAATTACGTTTTTTTAAGGAAAATCGATAATACCACAGGGCGGTCTGTCCTTAAAGTTTCAACTTTTTGGTTATATTTAATTCCTCTTATTTGTATACAAACTATCGTGTGGTGTTCTTTTATTCAACCATTGAGTATTTCTGTCAGGAAAATGTGAATCTTCATTAAATGTAACTGTATATGGGGATCAGAGGTTATGCCAGACAAGGTGTCGACATATATGTGTGAGTGGTTATGATAGACCAGTTATCTTGTCTGTTTATGAGTGTGTTGAAATCACTCTCTGCAAAAAACATTGCTATCCTCTCAAAAGACCCAACAACATGGGAAGTGATTCTACCATAGAACAATGCAGACGTAAATCCAAATTTGACAGTAACAACAATAATCCTAAACATAGATTTAAAAAAACCTGGAACAAACAGTCTATCCTGAAAGCAATAACACTTGAACACATGGCACCTATATTCCAGACCAGAGTGGACCGATATAAACACCGAAGATTCATCGGGCACGACAGCAATGAAAAGAAGCAGACACCATCATTCTACTCCAAGACGGTACCACAATAACAAATATCTGAAGTGCCACCGGAAAACTCTCACCAAATTTCAGAACTGAGCAACAGGCAATGTTGATGCCACAAATGTTTTTCTGTTTCTCCTTCTTAGCTAATTCCAGAACAAGACCTGCCCTTCTATACTATTAGCTAATCTAATGTATGTCTTATCCAACACCATCATATTTTCTGTGGCTAGTGTTTGCTTGGTACTTTCCATCAGTTCTTCCTTATTAATGACCTTGCTAAATCACTTGTCCTCTTGTACTGCACAATCACCAGTTTATGAAAGCATGTATTATTTTGTATATAATATTTATACTTAAGAATAAATTATATCTTTAGATAAATTTATTTAAATACAGGTGTCCATATATCATGCCCGACACCACATGGGCGACAGAGAAGAATAGTTAGTAACCAGAAATGAAAGTTATATTTTTAGTATGCATACATAGAAAATATTATTTTGAATGGTTTCAAGATGCATTGAACATCCTGTACTTTGTTTGAAATATTTATAACTTCAGCAACTAACGGCACAAAGTACAACTATTCAGACTCTAGTGATGATAGTGATGATGACGATAGTGAGGATTCAGATGATGACCAACTTACAAACAACATTCTGCACAAAAAAGGTTTGTTGTTAGCTGATTGTTTCAATTATTGTAAAAAAAATTAATAATGTGTAGCTCATTATTTGTCAGTTACCAATACCTGTCAACATGTGAGATCAAAGCCTGTACACAAACGTTAACAAATCTGTACAAGTGATTGAAAACCATGTACATTTTTTCTGTACAAGTAATTGAAAACCATATACATTTTTTCTGTATAAGTAATTGAAAACCATTCACATTTTTGTATCTGTTATATAGATCAAGAGTTTACAAGTAGTCAAAATAAATGTACTCATTATTTAATTAAATGAACATTATTATTCAAGTTTCTTCTGCGATGTTTGACAGGTGTTTTTTTACCATTACTAATTCTTTCAGCAGAGTTGATGTGTGGATGAGATATATGGACAACAAAGTTTACAACGACAAAAATAAAAATTGCAGATATTCGTTAAGACCTGTTGCTGTGAACATGAATAATTAAAATTGACAACATTGAAAGACCAAATTGACAATAAATTATCTATATAAAGTGATACTGAATATGTCACAGACATGTTCTCAGAGGACTCATGAAAATATAATAAAACATGTCATAGAATGGAGCCACACAGGAAAAAGCTATGCAGAATATGCACTGTAAGAAACCATAGGAAGTAGTCAAATTATACATTGACATCCGCCTGAGTGGTTACGGGGCCCAAATTTGGGGTGTAAAGAATAGAACCACTGTTACCTGCCACGCATGTCGTAAGAGGCGACTAAGGAGGTTTGGCTGAAATCGGATGCATGTGTCTTAAACGTGTAAAAGTCTGCGTTTAGGGGCCTATCAAACCAATGTGCAACGTATACACGTTCTTGGCAAAGATCAAACATATCACAAAGAGTGATTGAAATTGGTCGTAAAGAACGACGCAAAGAAGAAGAAGATACATTGACATCATTCTGCAGTAGAGATGCAACAATAAAATATAATCTGCATGTCAATATTTACTGACTTTGAGTATTAATGGTGTACTTGTTTATTGGTCACATTACATTATTCATTACCTGCATATCTTCTTTTACAGAATCCAATTCATCTATTAAAAGATCAGAGGTAAGTTGATACAGGTGTATCGGTATATAGGTATAGTTGTATACAGCTATACTGCAGTAGCATATGAATATATATATACCTGTTTTATGTACTTTTTGTCATGCAGACAGTTGAGCAATTGCTCTAGAATAACTCTAGAGATGAATGACTGGACTAAGGGAACTGCCAAACACATACTGATACTGTGGTGTATATTGACTAGAATGACACAGAGTAAACCATACAATTCATTGAAGCTACTGATGCTTCTGTCTGATACAGAAAAATGACACAGTAATGAGTCATATACTTTACTGATGCTAGGGGTTTGATACTGACAGAAGAATGACACAGAAGTGAATCGTGCAGTTCATTGAAGCTACTGATGCTGTGCTCTAATACTGATAGGAGAAACACACAGAAGCGAATCAAAGCTACTCTCTCGTGTGTTGCCAGGGCTTCAAGGGAGCAAAGAATAGTAATACTGCGACCCACAAGGCATGTCATAAAAGTCGACTGAGGTTGGGGCCTAGGAAGCTACCTAGTAAATAAAAGTGTCACCGAAATCGGATGTGTTGGCCTACTTGTAGGCTCATAATTGGCACAATGTACAATCGCTATTAGGCTTGGTTCACATACAAATTACACAGTGGTTTTCAAGTGGTCAATGTGGAGCGTAAGAAGAAGAAGAATTGAAGCTACTGATGCTGGGATATGATACTGACAGAAAAATGACACAAAAGTGAATCATACAGTTCATTGAAGCTACTGATGCTTGGGTCTGATACTGACAGAACAAAGAGTTAGAAGCAGAAGCTGTATCTTGTTGTTTTTGGTTTAAGTGTGTAATAACACATTGATAGTAGTAACATTAATTTTTGCTTTGTATAGTAATTGATTTGTAGTGTAAATACATTATGCCATTTTGTAATAATGTACAAGAGTGTTTTTCTTTTTGCTATTGTAGAATGATTCAAAAGATTTAACAGAAGATGAAAAAGAGCGTCGCAGAGTGGAAAAACGTAGAGCAAAGAAAAAAGTGAGTTGTTTAATTATACATTTATCTCATTAAAGAGCTTTCCTAGTCAATGAACCAACTGGCATATGACATTCATGCCCAATCCTATCTCCATGTTTGTATCTGAATGGTGGAAACACACTTGACATAACAATGAGAATTAAAGCTTTCCTTGAAATTTATCAGTGTAACTAGTTAGACAAGATGTGCTATGCTCCAACAGAAGATGCAGAATAGAAAATAAAATAAAAGTATGAGAGCCTATATGAAGAGGGAGGTGGAGTGGTCATGTATGTTGTATGCAAGTTGGGACATTAGCTAGGACAGCTCTCTGATGGACATCAGATGGAAAAAGAAGGCCTGGGCTTCCAAAAAAACCTAGACAAGAACTGGGAAAAGCAGTTCAAGATTGTAGCCTGACATAGGAAACAATTAGTAGAAATGCAGCAGAATGGCAAAAATGGAAATCTCTTGTGAATGTCTTATGTGTCACATGGGATTTGAAGAGGATATAGAGATAGATATTATGTCTACTAAGATTTTGGTGAATAGTCACAACAATCTGGCTCACACTAACATCTAAATAACTGGTTGAAAACTTGAAGTTGAAAACTTTAAATGTCTCAGGTCCCACCCACATATGTTGGCAATTCTAGAAAAGAGATCATGATAAAACTCAGAGGCGGCTACAGCTGCCATGTCTCGATTGAATATAATTTAAGAAAAGCAAAATCAACATTAAAACATAAATTTACCTATACAGATCATTGGTATTATCTACTTTGTTGTACGGATGTGAGAGTTGGACACTCACTGCAGACACAAAGCGAAGAATTCTTATTTTTGAACATAATTGCTATAGAGTCATGTTACGAATTTGTTTCTTGGAACATAAATGGAATATTTATCTAAGAAACAAAATACATATACTCGCAGGCAAACAGGAGTCACATTTGGCAGTGGTGAAGCAACGTAAGCTTGTCAGGGTCTGAGATATAATGAGACTCTTCCCACTTTCTAAGATTCCACAGGGTGAAAGGAGAGGAGAATAGAGAAAATTCTGGATTGATAGCATTAAGAGCTGATCAGGTCACTGCTTCTCCACACTTGTTTGAAAAGTTGAAAACCTTCTGCCTTGCAGGTCGGCTGGGACAGCCAAAGGCTGACGAAGGCGGAGCCAGAAACGCTGGCTAAAACCGAACACATCGCGAAGGATAAGCACCAGAGCTCCAAATGGTGCTGAAGATGTGATGAAACACACCCATACTTTTTTTTTTTTTTTTCGATCCAGAAGCACTTGAGTTTTTTCAGCTCTTGGCTCGGTGCCACGAACACCGTAAATCTGGAATCTGTGGCTTTTCTGCCCATCCGCGGAATTGAACCCGCACACACAGAGGATAGTCACCCGTAGTCCATACGAACCGCTGGGCAGACGGGCACACACCCATACTAAGGCTGCATTAATCAGATTTTCACATGAATGAGATTTATGGGGAAATCTTTTACATAAGTCTAAGGGTGATCGTGAGAGAGAGAGAGAAAAGTTGAAGACATAGGTCTTTGGGGATGAAGGATTATTTTTTCGGTCTACACTTTTTGGACATGAAATAGTAAATGAGAATAAAAATATGGAATAAATTTCTGTGCAGTTTGAAACCTGAAACAGCTGTGCAAGTTTAAATAAAATATGCAAAGAATAAAATTAGTTGTTTTATTTAAACTAAGCAGAGACAACAGTAACCATTGGCTTGTGTTTCTTCTATTACACTGTTGAACTTGTTGTCTCAAAGAGTTAAAATAACACAAAATCTTGATGTTTTCTCTTTTATCTAGCGACAGAGAGAGAGAAAGAGGCTAGAAAAGGAACAGAAATCTGTAAGTTACCATTTTTTAAATCACATTTTTCATAGCTAACAAAGAATAACTTTTAATCTAGCAACAACTTTTCTTGTTACATTATTTACTAGTGGAGAATAAAGATAACACAATTAACTAACATTGTTTTTGTGATCAACTGTTTTTGTTTGACAGAATGGTACCAGTAAAATAAAAAAGATAAAGAGGACCATCAAGTCAAGACAAGTCTGCCTTAATGCAGTAAGTGCAATAATGAAATACTCTCTAGTGCTAGATTCTCCAAACTTTTCGGCCCACGCCCACTTTACACAACATAAACTTTGTCACCCCCTCCCCTCCTCCACATTATAACAGTTTGCCAACGCACCCCTTCCACATATATACATGCTCTATTTTCTCTTTGACATAGAAAATTGATATATATTTCTGTAATACATGGTCAATTTTCAAATGATTATATGCATGAAATAGAAAATTGATGAAAAAATGGATCGTGTAAGACAGGCATAAGATGAATTAAAATGCAGAATTCAAATTTTAAATGATTATTCAATCTCAAAATCACGAAAGTAATTTATTTAAACATATCTATTATTAATTTCTTCTTTATGAAGCCAACCAACCCCTAATCGCCTGAACACCCCCAAATTCTTCTGAACTCACTATCGCCCACTGAGGATGGCACCCCCACTTTGGGAAACACTGCTTTAGTATATATTCATACAATTGGTTTTATCTGAGCACATGTTATTATATGAAATTTATAAGCAATTAACTATTTTTCAGTATTAAGCATTGACCTATACATGGATCCTATTTCCATACTGAGTAGGAAAGGATAGGGCCATTGCACTCATTTAATATGGAAGTCTGTAGTTAAACTATGTACCAAAGACTTAATCTGAAAACACCAAGTAAAGTAGTTATACAAAGTACAACAGACCATATTGTATAATTCTATTGTCTAAAAGAAGATAAAGAAGAGATGTGTGTGAGACTGTCAGTCTGATGATATAAAACATATTGATACAGAAACCATCATGTAAGAACACACTATTGCTTTCATGCAGGTTTCCTCAAAGAAAGTTATTTGCAGTTTTGGGGTATGCTTTTGCTTGAATAAAATAAAAAAAAAAGGATGAAGGTTTAAAGCCGAAGGATTGACTTCATTGCACGGGTTTTACCCCATATGGCTCGGTCCCTCTCCGCAGAAATGGCACGCCACCTGCCGAGGTATTGCACAAGCGCGAACTCTGTAGCTCCGGCAACAATCTTAGGGTCTCTGGAAAAAACTGCACTCGTGAACAGAAGGCCGCGGTCGGGATTCGAACCCACGACCTTCGACTCGCAAGGCAAAGGGTAAGGATGAAGGTATAACATTGAAGAGTGCTTTATTTCTTTCCTTGTGAGACAAGAAAAAACAATTCATACTGAGTGTTGATTATTTAGTAATCAGTTAATTTTTATTGAGTTAGATTTGCTCTTTACCAGATTTACTTTATGTTCACAGAGATTCCTCAGTGGAAGAGGACACAGTAAGTGTTTTGTGTTCTTGAATGTTTGTAGTGGACTTGTGTTATGGTATGTTCAGAAATTCAAGTTCCACAGTCTCCTGTAATTTTCTCTATAACTTATTGATGTTTTGTGGTGAAGCTTTGTATGCAGTCTTATATTTTTCATGATCTTAAAATTAATTGATAATTTCACATGCAAAATGGATTGCACACAGAGATAAATTTCGTTCATTTTTCTAGAATGTTACAAACATGGTGTATTAAAAAAACTTGTTTGCACAATACAGCACATCAACTGTGTGTTGCTTCAGTTCAAAAACATGTCCTTGCAACATAGAAAAGAGCGAATCTTCATTTCATATATAAGATTTTACTTCTTCAATACAGAGAATAATAAACAAGTAAGTAAGATACCCTGGTTAATAGGCACCAACGCATCCGAAAGGAGGACAGGACAAGTGCATCCGAAAATTGTTGGCCTAAAGATGTACGCAAACTGTAATTATTAAATTTTCCTGGGGATTTTATTCTTTATTTCTTTTAACCATATCTGCAAGTTTTCACTCTTGGGCAGCTAATACCAGTCTTTAAAGTCTGCACATTTCTATAGTTAGGATAGACCATATAAGGTGTTTTGAATAGATGAGCATGTTGGAAGAAGGTCTCCTATAGCGTGGAGTTTAGAACTCTTCAACAAGACATGCTATACTGTTTCAAGTGGATGGTTGCAATTTCTGCATTGTGGTGGAGTTAATTCAGTGCATTTAGGTTGAAGTTCAGTCCAGCATGTCATGCTCTGAGTTGGAAAATAGTGTTTTGCATTGCTACAGGTTGATGTTGTCTGTAGGTCTTGGACCATTCAACTCAGTGTACATAGCCGGTTAGTCATTCCAGCAGTCCATCAGTTCAACTATTCTTCTTGGAAATGATTTGTTAGTATCTGCCTAATAGGTAACTAACAACAGATTTGTTCACTTGTGGCCTGGATGAACCTTCCTCTGCCCGGGGATCAGCTCATTCATTGCCTGAAATACATTTGAGTTCTTAATCCACTTTGGCTTAACATGGATGTCAAATGAGAGAGCAAGTTATAGATAGCATATGCCAGGGATTGTACTTTATTTTAATTTGATTTGCTCATTCCAAAGTGATTTCATTTATTTATTAAGCATACTTCATCATCAAAGTTGGGTACAGAGGTGTTCATAAAATAATATTAATGATCTGTGATTAGCATTTTGGTGAGACAGACAGTTCTCTTCCTCAATAACTTTGCTTCTCTAACTCAGCAATCCAGAAATATTATCATATACAGGTTGACTGGAGTCAACACTGTGTATTGATCCTGGGTATTGGTCTCTTTTGATCATGAACCAAGTGCTCTAACACTTTTAACTATATCAGCTCTCACTACAAGACATCCACATTAGCGGTGCATCACAACACTAACCAGACTGCAAGAACTCAAAGTTAAGTGTGGTGTGGCTCGACAAACGCTATGCTGGCAGACAAAGAAGAATTGTAAACCAACAAAGAACCGGTGTGTTGTGCCCACTGATGGACATACTGAGGAGAGATCGGAGCACTTATGGACTAATTTGTTCGACGTGCAGTGATGGTGATCCGACGACTAAACTAAACTAAAACTACAAGACATATTGAACAGTTTACCAATAGAGTATAAAATAAATACAAGTCATGAGATATGATAGGATTGTGCTTGTTTTTATGTTGTTCAAGCTGGTTATGTAACTTGACACAATTTTTTTTTAACTTGCAGTCATTTGACCCAACATCAGCATTTTTCACCAAAGTTGTCAGCAAGAAGAAAAAAATTGGTCCTGGTGAAGACCAGCCTCAGGTGGGAAGAAAAGAGAAAGCTGTAGACAAAAAGAGTGATGATGAGGTTAGATTCTAGATTTTAGCTTGTCTGTGTATCTGTGCTTTATTCACATGTTAAAACTGCCGTTACTTATAGAATCTTACATTGTTTCACTGCACATTTTAATCACATATCATTTTCAGCATTCCCAAAATAAATTGGTAACATTTCTTTACACCTTTCTACTTTAGCGTTTCTGTAGTTGATTTGAACATGTAGAGATTAAAAGGTGGATGTTTCACAGCTTTCATTACTTGTAAACATAAATAACATTTGAGAGCAGTTATCATATTGAACCAAACATTTTTGAATGTCTACAAGCTAAACAGACATACTTTCCTAAGGGAAGAGGTTAAATTACCTTCTTTTGTGTTGTCATTTATCATTTCTAAGTTTGTTATCACACCTTTCTCTTAGAAATTATAATTATAAGAAAGATTGACCGTAATGTTGTATCATTAATATAAACTCTTTAATTTTGCATGAGGATTTCATTACTTGTTATCTGTACACTCTGGTCAACCACTAGTAACAAATGTTATAAGAAGGAGAAGATGGAGATATGTTGGGCATACCCTGAGAAGAAATGATCAAACAATACCAAAGCAGGCATTGAAGTGGTAGGCAAAAGGTTCAAGAAAGAGGACACCCTAAGGAAACCCTGAAACAAACGTTGCTGAGAAAGACAAGAAATATCGGACTCAATTCCATGGAAGAGATTGAGTGAGTTGCCCAGGACAGAGTAGTATGGAGAAGTTACTTGTCCTATGTAATGTATAATGGTGTTAGTGGGATATATATGTATCTGTACACATATATTGTGCATTATTTTATATGGAATTTTGAGTGAAATAGGATGGTGTTTAGAAGATCTTAAATACTATCTCATAAATTTATTTACTCTTGTTCTGATCAGGTGGAAGAAATTATAGATCCAAAAGTACTTCGAAGTCGACAGTTAGCAAGTAAGTCTGGTACAAGACATCTTGTATACAAACTTGGTTTGTGTGATTGTATGTTTAATATTTAATTGTAAATACATGTTTTACATGCTCAAGACCATAGACTGCAGAGATCTCTTAGTGTAATCAGCATTCATTAAAATCTGTAAATGTGGTATTCATTTCTTGTTGTATCCCTTTCCAACTTAGTTATATCTTCAGTTTATTTATCTGAAGATGAACTGTTTATTTATTTTCAGTGATTGTTTCTTCTAGAATTGGAAATGTGTAGTTATATTTTCGAACATACCTCTTGTATGTCACCTTTTGATGTCCTTGAGAATTATACTTATTTGACATTCTTGATATGATTTGTTTAATATGCATGTAATTATGATCCAATTTTGTAGCTGATGTGTGGTTATACTGAGAATAATTTAAAATTATTCCCCACAGTTCGAGGAAATGAGATGGCACAAGTTGAGCAGTACACTGCTGCAATACAGCTATTCACTGAGGCAATTAGTCTAGATCCAACAGATTTTAGGTGAGCCATAAGCTAGTATCTGTTACAGTGTGTTCTGCCTAGTGACAATTGCAGTCTGTTTCTTTGAGCAAATCCACAGATTTTCCTAATCATTATACTACCTAAAATATTTTCTCTGTCTTCCTATATTTCTTTTGTCTTCAGTCTATTTCATTGTCACAAGGTTTTACTAATCCTCCTTTATCTTGATCTCTTGCAGATTATGGGCCAATTAATTTGTTGAGTTAAATTTTGTTCAGGCTAATCTAAATATTAAAATGTTGGTGCTTATATCTCTTTACCGTAATCTTCCCTTTACCCCTTTCTTCCCTTTTTTTGCACATACATTTGGTCTAACTAGCATGCAGATCACATCTTACATGCACTCTGCTGTTAAACCTAATAGTGAAACAGCAAGTTATAGGATAATTCAGCATACATACCCTTCACATCTTGCTGAAAGAGACTGAGCAAGCATATAGTGGTTTGCTCTGAATGCAGTCAAATTGATTCTACTAATGAATAAATAATTTGGGAAAGTGTTGAATTTTGTGACTAGGTTTAAACGTTGCCATTTTATAAACGATTGTCACATACACATCCAGCCTGTTTCTAGACCTTATAAACACTTTATACCATAGACACATGGTATTAGCAGTTTTGAAACAACATTTATTGTGACATATGTTTATATAGCTTAACAAATATGGAAACATGCATATTATGTTTATATAGCGTAACCCGTAAACATTGGGATAATGTGATTTAGATCATTTATGATCGATGCAATATGCCTATTTAAGTGGCCGTAATTTTGTATTCATTTTGCATTTAAGTTCGTAAAATTTATGTTAACTAATGCAGAACATATGATAATTTCATAAATAATTGAAAAAAAATTAATTATGTATTTTATAGATGTCTAATCTTGTTGACTGAAGCACACCTCATTTCCCACATATTATTTTGTAGAAACGCCCAAATTGCTCCCGCCAAAATCACAAATTATGTGATAAATGGATTCTAATAACTCAGATTACTGTCCTGATGAAGACACCAGTGATTCTTGAAATATTTATGCTTTGGTCAGATGAACATTCTGTGCCTGTGTCACTTTGAGTCTATTTGCAAGATGCCCAATAACTTTTTCCTGATTATTTTGTCTATCAAATATCATTATGTAATCATATTTTTGTTCAATAATATCTTTTAATTGCAATGTTTAGAAATTATATACCTATTGAATGTTTATGTATGCTACTATAAGTGTTAGTTCTTTATGGGCTGCTTACTAGACCAATTCGGCATCATTTTCTCTTGAAGGCCATATTTATTGACTTTTTCTTTAAAATATGAAAATATTGATATTTTATAAATTTCATGATTACTGCCGTTCATATTTTCCAAACATATTTCAATTCATATATGTTTTGCAAATATGAAGATTTTAAAAGACTGTAATAAAAGATTTCATTATATTCGTCATTCTAATTTTTTCCTTCTTTGTGACTGTAAAATAATTTGTCATTTGTAGAATAATCTATTTTTAGACTTTTCATAAGTAGGTCACGGATATCATAAATTACATCACACTTATGTTAAAACTACATATCATGATAGCCCATCCAATTAGCTTTACAACCATATATAACATGCCTATTTTCAATGCAAAGAATTTGTATGTTTGCTAAATATAGAGCAGGCCATCAAAAATATCAAAAAAACCTTAAAAACCTGCCAATGGTTAAGAGTTAACAAATAAGGAAACATGTCTATTATGTTTAGATAGACATGTCAACAAAATAAGGAAACATGTCTATTTATGTTTAGATAGCTTAACAAATAAGGAAACATGTCTATTATGTTTAGATAGCTTAACAAATAAGGAAACATGTCTATTATGTTTAGATAGCTTAACTAGTAAGGAAACATGTCTATTATGTTTAGATAGCTTAACTAGTAAGGAAACATGTCTATTATGTTTAAATAGCTTAACAGTAAGGAAACATGTCTATTATGTTTAGATAGCTTAACAATAAGGAAACATGTCTATTATGTTTAGATAGCTAAAATGGAACTGAATTTTAGAAAGCATGATCTATTATGTTTAGATAGCTTAACTATAAGGAAACATGTCTATTATGTTTAGATAGCTTAACAAATAAGGAAACATGTCTATTATGTTTAGATAGCTTAACAAATAAGAAACATGCTATTATGTTTAGATAGCTTAACAATAGAGAAACATGTCTATTATGTTTAGATAGCTTAACAAATAAGGAAACATGTCTATTATGTTTAGATAGCTTAACAAATAAGGAAACATGTCTATTATGTTTAGATAGCTTAACAAATAAGGAAACATGCTATTATGTTTAGATAGCTTAACAAATAAGAAACATGCATATTATGTTTAGATAGCTTAACAAATAAAATGAGGAAACATGTTCTATTATGTTTAGATAGCTTAACAAATAAGGAAACATGCATATCATGTTTATATGGATGAATTATATTCTTAACACTTGAATGTACACATCTTATTTTGCAGATTTTTTGGAAATCGATCTTATTGTTTTGATAGAATAGAACAATATGACAAGTAAGTATAACAAAGTGGAATATTGATTGAATGTACAAATGGAACATTATGAAATACATATGTAATAGAAAAGAGCATACTGCCATGCAGCTATAATAAAAGACAGTACAATGGTAAGCAGGTATGGTGGGATAGAATTTAGTAAGAAAGTGGGACAGAGTGGAATAAGATATAAATGCATAGAACATCAGAACAAATATTTGTGGCCAAATCAATTAAAAAGTAAATAAATATTTTGAAATATGACTTTTCTGTGCAGCTAACTTTAGAAAAAGTGATTTATGAGGAACATGATAACATGGAACACCATATGCTAATTTTCCTCTGCTATGCTTCTAAGCATTATATTATTCATTGGGGACAACTATTCAGTTTCATATTTTCATAATCTATTGTAAATGGATGTACATGTTTTGCAAGCAAGTTCGATCTGCAATTCTTTTATATAACAGGCTTGCATATAATTAGGTAATCAGAATAATAGTTGTGTGCCACGAAATATCCAAATAGATGTCATGTTTCTCTAGTTTTACTTGTAAATACAGGTTGGAGTACGACACTTCCAAATATTTGCATAGATACTTGTGTATGTGTACTGACATTTTTTAATAAATATATATACGCCCGAGTGATTACCGGGGCCCAAATTTGGGGTGTAAAGAATAGAATCACTGTTACCTGCCACGCATGTCGTAAAAGGCGACTAAAGAGGTTTGGCTGAAATCGGATGCACATGTCCTAAATGTGTAGAATTCTATGCGTTTAGGGGCCTACCAAACCAATGTGCAATGTATACACGTTCTTGGCAAAGATCAAACATATCACAAAGAGTGATTAAAATTGGTCGTAAAGAACGAATGCAAAGAAGAAGAAGAAAAATATATAACAATATTATAAATATAAATAGTACTTTTAAACTGGTCCAGTAAAATCAGGAACTTTTTTTTTGGAAGGGGTCACTCTCAGTTTACGTGGTGAAGAATACCCACATGGTCTCTGGGTCCGGGTATACATGGATGGGTCAGCAGAAAATGCAGTGAAGAATGGAGGAGCAGGAGTGTACATAGAATACCCAAACAACGCTAGAGATGCGATTAAAGTACCAAGGGGAAATTCTGTCACAGCTATGATGCAGAAATTCAGGCAATCAAGGTGGCAACTGAAAAACTGTTGAATACCAGACCCGATCCTCAACCTGTTGTATTTTTAACTGATGCAAAATCAGCACTCCAAGCACTCCAGTCCAGAAAATTGCCAGATCTACAGACCCTGCTGTCTAAATTGTCGAAGCAGCGCAGGGTCATCTTGCAGTGGATACCCTCTCACTGTGGATTACCAGGAAATGAAACAGCAGACCGATTGGCCAAGGAAGGTGCTGCAGGGAGCAACCGGATGTGCCAGTTACCTACCACCAAAAGAAAAAGTGTTGGTGTGCAAACTCTCTATTTATACATTTCTAGAAGCTTATTTATCTAACTTCTCATTTGGTCTGTTAGTTACTGCCTGGGGTTGAGGGGCTGGCTGCATGCCTTCTACAGGATGATTAAATCAATGAGAAAGCCACAAATACCAACACAAGACGATTACTATAATATGAGCAGATTGGAACAAGTTGTCTTTCTGCGCCTTAGAACAGGACACAATCGGCTCCAGCCAAAATGTATACAAAATTCAATATTGGCAATTCAGCCATGTGTACATGTGGACAGGCACACCAGACTGCAGAGCACATACTTCAAGACTGCCCCGAATATGATACACTGAGGCAAACTCACTGGCCTAACGAAACAACACTCGACAGAAAACTACACGGACCTCTGTGTGAGCTACAAAAGACAGAGAAGTTCATACAAGAGACAACATTGAATATATAGACATATTTCAAGCGAACGAAAGGAAGGAAGGTTTGGAAGGGATAAATATAAACTTTGGTTGTTAAATAATGTATTTATAGAATATGCATGAAGATTATGTTTTTTGAAATATTGACCAGTATAGTCACTTTCAATTGTGTCTGGCAAGGTGTTCCTTTTTTATTTATGAGGGTGTATATAGTCAAGTGAAGCATGGCCATTTAACAAGGCAGTGGAAACACATATATGTGCTATTGAATATAAATGTTAAAGAAGAGTCCTCCGTATATCATGGAAAAAGAAGAGAACAAATGGCTCTGTCCAGAAAGAACTCAAAATCAAAGAAAACTGGCTAATGCTACAAATAAGAAAAAGAAAATTGAGGTATTTTGGACCAAAAAAAAGACATGAAGTGCTGAAGAAGACCATCATGAAAGGAGACATACCGGCAAAGAGAAGAGGAAGACCATGGAGAAAATGGAGTCAGGATGTAACTGATGATTTGAACATGACAGCTGCTGAGGCGGGACATCTTGCCTATGAGAGCGAGATCTGCTCAGGACAAGCTATTTGATGCTGCTGATAATATAGTCAGGAAACAGTTGGGCAGCTGCTATGTAATTTTTTATGTTAACTACTATTTCTGTTCATTTCAGAGCATTGAGAGATGCAGAAAAGGCAATTAAATTGGATAAAGATTGGCCTAAAGGATATTTTAGAAAAGGCAGAGCTTTAGCAGGTCTAAAAGTAAGTCATGATTAACTGTCATTGTTGTTCATTATCTGCTGATAACTTTTGCCAGAAATGTTTGTGTGTATGTGATGAGTTGTATGTTTGTTCTTTTTCTATTCTGTACTGGATTCCCAATAATCAGAATCAATAAGCAGAATTCTAAGAGTATGCACATTCCCATTGGTAATGTATGGGTGGGAAACATGGACATTGAAAAAGTATATATGTGCTTTTGAATGTAAGTGTTATAAGGGCCATCCTTATGCAATGGAAAGAGAAGAGAATCAATATATCTATCCAGAAAGAACTCAAAATCAGAAAACTGGACGATGCTACAAATAAGAATGAGAAAACATTACGTATTTTGGACATATAAAAAAGACATGAGTGGTTGGAGACCATTATGGAAGGAGGCATAGCAAGGCGGATTTAGGATGTAACTGATGATTTGAGCACAGGTTCAGAGGCTTGAATAGGAGAGAGATTCAGATAGACTGTTAGGATGGCAAAGTTCTGCTCAGGACAAGCTATATGATAATGACTAGATTCCCAGTTTTTGTTTTTCAACAGATTACCTTTCTCTTAGTCCAAACTGCCTTGAAGTGTATGATATTAAAGACAGTTATCTATTGTAGTCACTATATACATTTCCTAATGTTAAATCTGTAGAATGATATTCAGCAGCCCTGAACTATTCATCTTGTCACAGTTTCAAAATCTATTGTGTACAATTTTAGGGTGCTGACCTCTCCTCTTTTCCTATTTCTGGCATGAAATGATACCTTCCTGTATGTGTACAGTTGACAGTATTAGTAGATGTATCCATAGCAACCCAAGCGAAACTAATTGGGATATTAAGCCAATGATAGTTATTTTTAAAAAATTAAAAATGAGGACTAGTTAGGCAGATGTAATTGTAGGAATATCTTACATTTATTAATAGCAATTGAGACAAATATTATCTGTTTTGTTTAGAAACTCAACATAGCATAATAAATGAACAATCTTATCCTGGCTCTTAATAACACAGATAGTTGTGAAATTGTTAGAACAAAATTGTTAATGAAGTCTTTAATTCTGAGTGTTTCATTTAATGTGAATAAGGATGAATGAAAATAATAGGACTCCTGTTCATTGTATTTCAGATGTATGCTGATGCAGAGAAAGCATTCTTGCAAGTGTTAAAATTAGATAAAAATTGTGATGATGCAGTAAATGAACTTTTAAGAGTGAGAACTCACCAGTTAATGGTAAGCTCAAAGCTCATTTTATCTGTTGTGTTAAAATCATGTTCGCTCGCGTGTTGCTGGGGCCTGCGAGGGAAGCAAAGAATAGTACCACTGCGACCTACAAGGCATGTGGTAAGAGGTGACTGAGGTAGGGGCCTAGGGAAGCTATCAGAAATCGGATGTGCTGGCCTACTTGTAGGTGCATAACTTGCACAACATACAATTGCTCTTAAGCTCAGATCACATACAGATCATACAGAGTGGTTAGCTAGGGGTCTTTGAAGAAGAAGAAAATCTTGTTAATGTTATAAATCAGTGAGACCTGATGATCTTCTACCAGGGTCATCTGTTTCTCTTCTGGTCAGTTTTTTGTTCCAAGCCTCAGTCTTACAGGGATTCTGTATCTTCCTGGAAGTCTAGATCCCTGACTTTTGTGTTTGTTGTGACATTTGGTCAACTTCCATTCTGAATAGATGACCATAACAATTGTAATTTTGACTCCTTCCACTCTTGACTGTAGTGATTAAACTTTGAGAATTTGACATATTGTCTAATTATGAACATTCTTGTTGTGAACCTTCTTGTTCCTTTAACTGCTTTCTTCAAATATCCCATTTTCAAAATTTGGAACAGAACTTTGCAAGCTGTTGGACCTTTGCAATAGCCTATATTTATTATCATAAATATCCAACAATTTTGACCACTATGTCTTGGTTTCATGTTTTGTTTTTTCCAAGTCTGACTCACATATTTTTGTTTGATCAATTTAAAAATAATTGCTTTTTGTCACATTTGTTTTACTTCTTTTCAGTGTTATAATATTTAAATAAAAATACGCTATATAAATATTAATTTAACTTAAAGGATGTAAGAATTCAAAGTTAGAATTAGTCAATCAAATATGAGAAATATAAAACTGTACTGTATGTATAACAAAATACATTTGATTAACTTGGGATACTGATGTAGTAGGTACAATAACTTCATCTGCTAATGTGGACTTACACAGTAGCTCCATTCAAATGTCAAAGTCATACCGTAATATTTGTAAAAATTGATATTGTTTATTTTGAAATAATAACCACATGTGTAGTCTCTTTTTAACAAAATTATTCAATGACATCTACAACACTGGATATGTACCCAAAGATTTACGACAATCCATTTTTATAGCACTACCAAAGAAAGCAGGAACGATAGAATGCGAAGAACACCGCACAATCAGCCTCATGAGTCACGTAACAAAACTACTTTTCAGCATTATTATGAGAAGGGTAAGAAACAAAATAAGACCAGAAGTTAAGGAAGAACAATGTGGCTTTGTTGAACGCAGAGGAACAAACAACGCAATATATACAATAAGAACAATAATGGAAAGATCAATAGAAATGAAGTTGGACTTATACCTATGTTTCATAGACTACGCAAAGCTTTCGATAAAGTAAAACATGGAGAAATAATCAGCATGTTAGAAAGTATAAATATTGATGGTAAAGATCTTAGACTGATCAAGAATTTGTACTGGCAACAAACCGCAGCCATTAGACTAGAGAGTAAGATTGGAATCTATCAGGCGATACAGTTAGGAGTACGACAAGGGTGCGTACTCTTACCAGACCTATTCAACTTATATAGCGAAAACATCATGAGATCTATAGAAGAAAAGACAGGAATAGCAGTCGGTGGACAAAATATAAACAACCTAAGGTACGCTGATGACACAATTCTCATGGCTACAAATGAACACGATCTGCAAGACTTGATAGACATACTAGTGAGAGAAAGTGAAAAGAAAGGATTAAGCATGAATATAAAGAAAACAGAGGTTATGGTTGTCTCCAGAAACAAGAAACACCAACATGCAATATCAAAATAAATAACACAACACTGAAACAAGTCCATCGATTCAAGTATCTAGGAACATTCTTAACACCAGATGGAAGATGTACAACAGAGATTAGGAGTAGAATAGCTCAAGCGAAAGCAGCTTTTATGAAAATGAAGAACACACTATGCGTGAACTCACTACCAATGACACTGCAGCAGAGTACTCCAATGCTATATTGAACCAATTCTTATGTATGGCAGCGAATCATGGACACTGAACAAACAATCAATACGATCATTGGAAGCCACAGAGATGTGGTTTTACAGAAGAATGTTGAGAATTCCATGGACAGCAAAGAAAACAAACGTGGAGGTTTTAAATCAGGTCTGCACACAAAGAACCGTATCAAAAGAATAGGGGTCTCTGTGGCTGAGTGGTTAAGCCCTTTGCCTTGCGAGTCGAAGGTCGTGGGTTCGAATCCGGACCGCGCCTTCTGTTCACGAGTGCAGTTTTTTTCCAGAGACCCTAGGATTGTTGCCGGAGCTACGGAGTTCGTGCTTTGTGCAATACTTCGCAGGTGGCGTGCCATTTCTGTGGAGAGGACCGAGCATATGGAGGTAAAACCCGGTGCAATGAAGTCAATCTTTCGGCTTTAAAACCCTTTAGTATCAAAAGAATAAGAATCCGACAATCAAGGTTCTTTTGGCATATAATGCGAAGAGAAGGTTTAGAACATTTGGTGACTACAGGTAAAATTCAGGGAAGGAGAGATCGTGGAAGACAGAGGGAGAAGATGTTGGATGGCCTGACATCATGGTTCGACAAAATATCGACGTCAGAACTGATTACATGCACCAAGCAAAGAGAGTTGTGGAGAGACATGATCGCCACGCCGGCAGGCATGGCATGATTGATTGAGTCTCTTTTAAACTAGAATTAACAACATCTGTGTGCACTTTCTGTATGTACAATTTTTGTTGTAGGATATGGGGTTTTCATCTTCACAATCAGAAGCAGCTATTAAGAAACATGGATCTGTTCAAGCAGCTATGGATTCACTTCTTGCGAGTGTAGGTAAGAATTTGTTTGGCAGTGATGGTCAAGTATTGATTTTAACTGATACTTTTGTAAATTGTAAACATTGCCAGAGCTATATGTTGCAACTTGCTTTTTCTTGGACAGAATTTAATATGATTATAGCTTGAAATAAATTTTCAAATATTGTTCCCACCCAAACAAAGTAAACATGACATTGACTGTGAAAGAGCCACCAACTCAGTAGCTGTTCTTATCAACAACAACAGCAGCCTAGAGATTCAGCTAAATATTGTAAGCTAGCTGTTATATGTACTGATCTCATGAAAGTAACCCTTGTGTGTCTCTGGAGCTTGATATAATACTACAAACTCTACATTTACAACTATAATGTTATTGAAGTATGACTAATTGAGGTAGTCTCATAACCTACAACAAAAATAGTACTAACAAAGTTGCATCCAAAAACCAATTGTTTCTCAGGATTTCCCAGTTTATCCCATCACACAGCCCTGATGGCAGGGTAATAGTTGGCATCATTTTACTAGCTAATATCTCACGAGTGGGAGAACAATGAAGTGAATATTTGAGACATTTACCTATTTTCTTTATCCGTGTATATATATAATTTATAACCATGCTTTGAAGTCGTATGCATTATGTTTGCAAATGCAGTTTTCTTAAACCCGCCTGCTGTGTAAACTCCTGTGATTCCCAGGTGAAAATACTTTAAATGATCTGCATATATCTGATGATGATGATGAAGATGATGATGGTTTTAGTGTGCACAGACCTACTCCAGTACCTTCACTTGTATCACATTCTGCAGATGCTAAAATGGAGTAAGTTTCTCTTATAATTTTTTTTGGTGAAATATATTTTGCTTGTCATATTTTATTGTCAGAATATGTGTAGTGTTAATCTTTTATAATTGTTTTATAACAGATTATTTGTAATAATATTTACATTAAAGAGAGTTGATGAGATAAATTCCTTTGTTGTTAATTAAAACAGTTAGTGATTATTTTGTTATCTAGGATAAATCAGTCATGTAGATGACATTGTATAGAAATATTTTTGTTGTATATTCCAAGCAAATGTGATGCAAAATAATATGAAATATGTTTTTTTATCATGCTAAAGTTATGTCGTAACTTCTGGTGGATACCAAAGTCTTAATTTTTCTGGTTGTTCCAAAGTCTTAATTTTTCTGAGTATACCAGTCTTAAATCCCTGAGCATACCAATGTCTTAATTTTACAGTTGTTCCAAAGTCTTAATTGTCTAAGTATGCTGTAGTCATAATTGTCTCAGTATAACAGTCTTAAATTCAATTGCAATTGTCTGAGTATAGCAGTCAGTCATAAACCCCTGAGCATACCAAAGTCTTAATTTTTCTGGTTGTTCCAAAGCCTTAATTTTTCTGGTTGTTCCAAAGCCGTAAGTGTCTGAGTATACCAGACTCAAATCCCTGAGCATACCAATGTCTCTCTCGTGATCACCGCTCAGACTGGTGTATCAGATTTCCCCATAAATTCTTGTGAAAATCTGATTCATGCAACCTTAGCTTTGGTGTGGTCCGTCACACCTTGAGCGCATTTGGAGCTCTGGTGCTTATCCTTCGGCGATGTGTCCGGTTTTAGCCAGCGTTTACTGGTTCGCTCTCCGTCAGCCTTTGACTATCCCCAGCTGACCGGGCAACAAGGCAGGAGGTTATACCAATGTCTTAACTTTCTTATCATACCAAAATGTAAAGTCACCAAATATAGTAATAGTCATCCATTACAAGCACTGATGACAACAACATCAGCACCATGTGTGGCTGTCAGGTCTAAAATGTGATTGTAGCTGACTGTACAATTGTATTATTACCTTCCATCAATCAATAAACATACCCATGTGTGGCTGTCAAGTCTAAAATGTGATTGTAGCTGACTGTACAATTGTATTATTACCTTCCATCAACCACTAAACATACCAATGTATTTTTTTACAGTGCCTATTATCTCCTGAGACAAAGAGGTCAATAATGTTGATTGATACCCAAGTCAATGTTTTGGAACATTTCATTCTTAATTTTCAGAGTTTACCAGAAACCATTACATTGATATTTTTCTTTCGGTTGACAATTTTTTGCAAAGCATTTGTATTGTATCAAAACAAATATTGTTGTTGATTAGTAAATTCCCACAAATAAAGGAAATTATGGTTTGTCTAATCTATACAGCCCAACAAATCCTGAGGGTTTAACAGCATTGTGGGTTGGTAATGTTTTACCTACAGTTACAGAAAAAAGGTTGAGCCTGTTATTTTCAAAGTAAGTATTAGCAGAAGCAGTTTGCAATATAAAAACTTTTGAATTCAAATTTACACAATACTGGACGGCAGGAAAACCAAGTAGTCCATAAAAAGACTGGGCAGATGACACTCAACAACCCGGGAGGTCAGGTCGTCTAAGGGTCGCTATCCTAAAAGAAAATAGCAACCTGCTGCCTTACAGTTTGGCTGGGGACAGACAAAGGCTAACGGAGAGCGAACCTAGTAAAGCCGGTTGAAATCGGACACGTCGCGAAGGACAAGCACTAGGGCTCCAAATGGTACTGAAGATTATGACGTAAAACTGCGTTCTTGGCAAAAGCTGTTTATATATCACAATAAGAATGATAAAAATGACAGAAAAATAACGATAGAGAGAGAGAGAATACAAATTTTACTAAATGATACAGAAGTAATGCTTTGTTTTGTTCCATTACCATACTGTAGTGTTTTTGGAGGTCTCTGTAGTGTAGAAGTTAGGTCTCTCATTCTAAAGGTACTCATTAAGTGCCCTCATGGAGCCATCTAGGTATTTTCCGAGATCCTGATCTCAGTTTAGGTGAGACCATGTTCGTGTGAGATCGAGTTCCTAGTCCTATCGGAGAGGCAATAAAATGTAGGTCTTGTGTTCAAGTTGAGACGTAAAGAACCATTGACAGTTCAAAATCGGAAGAGCAAGCTGGAAGAAAATTCATTATAAAGATTAAATAATAAAATTCCTTCAAAATATTTTCATCATCTTCTAAATTACATCGGGGACCCTTGCAGGTGCTAAGGAATTCATGCATTGCCGCTGAGATCTTCCGTGTAAGAAAGAGATCGAGTACACATGGTTACTCACCAAGAGTATCTTATCAATCAATCAAATCAGTGTTTAATCAGTCTCTTTGCCGTCACATCACAGTGAAGTCACTGATAATGAAATCCTAATTAGTTATGTGTATAAGTATTTAGGACACGATGCTCTGAAATTCCTATAACCAATCAGATCTGACACCATGTGCCTTATAACTAGTAGATCGATACTATAAAATTTTTCAAATGTTATCAGTAACCATCCGTACAAAAGTTGTGTTTCTAGAATATTCCTCTAGGTTATCAGGGTTGTGTTAGAGCTTAACACACAAATCTATGAAAATGGTGTTACATAAGCTACAGAAAAAACAGACAAAGTGCTAGTAACAATTTTCTGACTTTATTCCATTAGGAATGCTGAATTGAACAAATAATATAAATGTTAGTGATAAGTTGCAGCCTGTGTTTTATTGAAAATGGAGAGGAATAGAACAGACAGAAATGTTAACACACCTATAAACAGGACATATCTGTTACTGTAATTAGATATCTAAATATTAATTGTCCTATTGATGTCAAGACCAAACAATCGTATAATAAAGACATGATACTCTGCTGAATACTGTACTAGAAGGAAAGATTGTTAGGAAGACAGTGATATCAGTATGAAGGGAACATTAATAGATAAACAAAGTACAGTTTAGCACTATGGCAGAGATAAGAAATTTTGAGACCTTTACAGTTAAATGTCCATGTTACATGGCATATGCTCTTTCTAATTGCATGTCATTCCAGTACATGTCACATATGTTAAAGTTCAGATTGTTGGCAGAAATCTTCATGTTAATTGCTGTCCGTATGAACATTTTTTAATGAAACATTTTGTTTAGTAAATCAATTGTTTCCCATGACATACTGTTGTTAAAGCTCTAGTAAAATAGTTGTAAATAAATACCTTAAAGATGATTTATATATGTATGCCTTTTTGATAAGCACACTGTTGCATGTTGCATATTTTTATGCTCTTTTCAGATATGGTCAAGTGACAAGTGTGCGACCCTTGCATGAAAAATATTGTGCTTTTGTAAACTTTAAAACTAAAGAAGCAGCAGGCAGGGCCATGCATCATTTGCAGGTGATCAGAGTGTTTGTTTGTAGAAAGATAACATGATTATTTATAGTGGTTTTTTTTTTCATGGCAAATTCGTGATGATCTTAAACGGGTTCTTCCGTATTACATTTGTTCTGGAAATTTCATTTCTTCGCAATTTTTCTCATTTTGCTTGCAACATTTCAAATACATCAAATCTCTTCATCATCCAATAGCTTGTCCTGTGCAAAACTTTGCCACCAGTCCTTCTGAATTTCTCCCTATCATAGGTCAGATGTTCTGTTTCTGTTGCTGTCTTGTTGAAGTCATCTAGCACATTCTATATTTGTCTACGCTTCGAGCTTCCACTTTCTTGGAATGCCTCAATTCATAATTGACTTTTCCAAATTTTCATGTCTTTATGTGTTGAAAATGCTCCACTGTTCTCAATCTTATTTTTTCATCAACTTCTTCTTTGTGTTCACTCTTACGACCAATTTTAATCACTCTTTGTGATACGTTTGATCTTTGCCAAGAACATATATACGTATCACATTGGTTTGGTAGGCCCCTAAACACATAGACTTCTACCCATTTAGGACATGTGCATCCGATTTCAGCCAAACCTCCTTAATCGCCTCTTACGACATGCGTGGTAGGTAACAGTGGTTCTATTCTTTCCATCCCAAAATTTGGGCCCCGGTAACCACTCGGGCGTTTCATCAACTAATTTTCTTCTATTCACAGTTCTTGTTGGATAATAGACTTTCTCATTTCACATTTTGTAATTTTGTGTTTGTGACTCTTGATGACTCTGACATTGGTAGTATTAGTATAGAAACAAACAGACCTCTTTTTGCTTGTATTTTTACTTTTTGGCATTTCAAGATTGGTGAAATTCCATATTTTATGTTTGCTTTCTGAATTCTGATTTCAATATCTCTACTATCCATTGTGAAAATACTTCACAAATAATGGAATTCACTTGGTTTAGTGTCTTCCTTTTGATGTTAATGCTTTGTTGAATTGATGTTTGATTTATTGACATGGTTTCTGCCTTTTCCTATTAGTATTCTCCACCAGTGTTCTGTCTTTGTGTTTTTTCCTGTCCTATTTCTGCATTCTTCTCTTTTGTCTCTTAGTTGTGAGATGTTTGAACTTCGTTTTCCAGCAATGGTTTTTATTATCTTATCTATTACCAGTGCTATCACATGGAGGTGAAGCAAAATCTTAGTCAGTTCTGACTCCTATACCCTGATATTGACTTATGGCATACAATTTACTGCCTCCTAGACCCCATATATTGTGGCTATAAGATAGTTGGTCAATTATTGACAAATTATGTTTCCAGTTTGAATAGATTATTTTGAAAAAGGTAGCTCATTTATTTTCAGTAGATAGTTACCTCAGGATGATCAGAATGCATTCAGTTTAAGTGAACCTGTCACAAAATGTTAAAATAACCATGCAAATTTTCCATTTTGCTGTTGTCTACAGCATGGTCATCATAGTTTCTTGCTGTTCTTTACAGGGAACAGAGGTCGATGGTCAAAAACTACTTATAAAATTTCCAGACAACCCCTTGACTAATGGTGCAGGCAGTTTTACAATACGAAAAAATATCACCAATGGTGCCACAAAACAAGGGTGAGTAGAAAATATAAAAAAGACATTTGTTTTCTTTTTGAGTCTTTAACAATATTTTTTCCATTTTGCTGTTAGAATTGTTCATTATCCTGTTCAATCTGTCCTCACCTGCTCACTACTATATATTATTTCATATCTTTAATGGCTTTGCCATTTTCAATTCTGAAAGTCTATCTCTCACTACTCCTCACTATAGTCAAATCTGAATGAGCTTGTAACTTCCCCTGTACATTGATATACACGGTTAATGTCTCTCGTTGCCTGTTCATCACAGCTAGAATCCTCTAGTATTTACCTCTCTATGACTATCATTATTTATCATTCGCTTCATAATACAAATTTCCTGGTTTATTGGTTTGTTTTGTTTAAACAGCACAACTAGAGAAGATCTTTGTTTTAACAAAAATTAACATGTCACAAACATTTAGTAGCAAATAACTTCAATGCCCACTTATCGGTAGGAGATACAGAACATACCACAAAAAGAAGCAGAAAGGTGAAACAAAGCTGCGACGAGTCAAGTTTACAGAAATGACGAATCCTGACGAAAATGCCATCAACAAACTACAATGCTGGAAGTAGAGCATAATCTTACACTTTAAAACACCACACAATAAACTCAACAAACAGAATAAACCCATCACTTGCGAACACGCATACGGATGAAACACAGGTGAACACACCGGTGGGGCAGACAAGCACGGTGCTGATGATGTAGCGACAAAAATGCTGTGCCAAAAAAGGGGTGAGCGGCCCACCCAATGCGCAGAAAAACTGGAGAGCCCAGTAGAGGCTTGAACCCAGTGCCTAACACGCATGCGGGTGATGTACGGTTGGAGCAGACGTGCACGGCGCTGATAGTGGAGCGACGAAGGGTCGTGGCAGGTGTAGGGGTGAGTGACCCACTCAAGTGTGCAGAAAAACTGGAAAGCCCAGCAGAGGCTTGAATTCTGCGCGTTTCGCTCGCAGGGAACTACTACTGCCTTGTAGTTAGATTGGGGACAATCAAAGGCTAGCGGAGTAAACGATATACAAAACTGGACGGTAGGCAAACCAAGTAGTCCAAATAAAGACAGGTAACCTGGACAGATGACGCTCAACAATCCGGGAGGGAAGGTTGTCTAAGGGGCGCTACCCTAAAAGAAAATATCAACCTGCTGCCTTGCAGGTAGGCTGGGGACAGCCAAAGACTGATGGAGGGTGAACCCAGTAAACGCTGGCTGAAACCGGCACGTTGCGAAGGATAAGCTCCAAATGGCGCTGAATGATGTGACGTAAAAAGTGTTCTTGGCAAAGGCTGTTTATATATCACAATAAATTATAAAAATGGCCAAAAAGAACGATCGCATGATAGAGAATATAAACATCACTTGAACGAAATTTCTGCATTTGCATTTATCTATATGCAACAGAAAAACAGTGCTTTCACCTCAGTAAGAAGAAAATGATTACCAAATTCATAAATCTCAAACATCCTTTCGAACACCACACACAAACTACAAAACATATTCAGTTTCATGAACTTTGCATTAATTGCAAAAAATAATCAGCTTTGACAGCTTTAGATAACCACATTGATAATCTTTGATACAAAATTACTGTAGCCTACTTGTATGAATATACTACAACTAGTGAAGACAAATGATTTGTTATAAACATTGTCAGGACAACAAATGTCATCATTTGACAACCTCAAATGTTAAATTTCATTTTTAAACTGTATTCTGCGCTCATTTATTAACATTTTGGTAGAAATGAAAGAGCTGGAAATGAACGGCCAACAATTTATAAGTGAATGGGCTCATTTTTCTGTGTAATCTTATCACAACTTTCAGACCTCATTCACATTACTGTGATCTTAGTGCCTTCATGTATATATATATACAATTTAAAATCTTAATTTCCATCTATCTATTCATTATCATTATTATGTATTGAGGTCTCTCTTTGTATGTCCTTGCCTGCTTGGTCATTTGAATGTCCTTGACTATGTACCAGCTCACCCATACTAAATCCTAACACTCTTATAGAAATGCACTGTTGACAAGAGCTTGTGACACAGAAAACAAAATATATTTTTTAGAGTTGCTTGTGGAAACTTTTTTGAAAATTTGTCTTTTAACCTTAGTATCTAAAACGTTTGGCTAGTCTGAAACTTCTGTGTTTGGCTCCTTGGTGTGTGTGATATTCTATGTAAGCCTATTAATAATTGTTGCTTAATATTAGTCATTTCTGGTAATGTCATTAATAACGAATGTCAAGAAAAATAAAGTGTTCACCTTGATCTATTTCTGTTTTTTTTGTTCTACGCCTTGTCTTCCTTCACAAAATCCGGCTTTAGTTTAAATTATAATCTTGTAAAGAATGTTGATACATAATATTTTTTAACAATAGATTAAGTTAGAAACAGTGTTCTTGTAAAGATTCTGTCACATGATGATGGTTGTGAGCTTCAGGCAATAATTATTTCTTTGCATAAAGATGTCTTTTAATAATGTGCATATTCAGTTACCTTATGCTAGTGGTCTACAGATATTAGCTGCTTATGTTTACTGTCCCTGTCTTCTATACTTCAAACTATGGCAAATAGATTACACATTTTTCTAAATCTTAGCCATATGGAAGATTACAATTTTGTATGCTATACTTTTATTTGTATCCATTGAATTAATGAAAACAACCAAATGACAGTAATTAACCACCATTATTATTTATCAAAGGCGCACCCACAAGAAAATGGTTTCCTAGTGACCGTACCATAACTGGCGGTCAGGTAAAGACATTTTTAGCGCTTTAAGTGTTGTTCCTAATTCTTGTGTTGATCGTAAAGAGATGTCATGACAGGCTTCAGTTTCGCAGTATATTTATATATAATATGGGTTACTCTCTGTGTTCCTTGTTTATTGTATCAATGATTCCATGTGACATAATAGATGGAGTATTGCTGGTTATTAGAATTTTCTTTCACATGACATCAATTTTTGTGTGTGTGACACGGTCGTCTTTCTTGTCATAGAGTTTTGTGGTAGCAGTTCTACTATTGTTTATTTTAGATTATTACAAGATTTAAATGACAATGCTGACAGATGTTTTTTTTTCATTTCCCATAGCACTTTCACTTTTGTTTTTCAGTGATAAATTTCACACATTGTTGCCAATAGAAAATAGAACACATAGCTCACTACTCGATTGACATTGTGACAATAAAGTTATGTAAATATGGGTACACATAGATGAAAGGTCTACTGATGGTAGTTTAAAACAAATCTTGTGATGGAACTTTAATATAATAGCCTGCTTTTCTCATTGTGTATTTTAATAAAATTTGAATAAAGGTTACTGAGCTATAGGGTTGATTCACTCAGGGTCTGTCAATATTTAAGTGTGCATCATTATTCATTCCCTTACCTATTGCAAGTGTTAAAAATATTTTAAACTGCATAAAGTTAGGTAAATATAGTATATTCTATTTGATGGATAAAGTTAGATATTTGTAGTATATTTATTTGTTGAATACAGTTAGATATTTTGTAGAATATTGTATTTGTTGGATAAAGTGAGATATTTGTAGAATATATTCTATTTGCTGGATAAAGTGAGATATTTGTAGTATATATTCTATTTGCTGGATAAAGTGAGATATTTGTAGTATATTCTATTTGTTGGATAAAGTTATTTGTAGTATATTCTATTTGTTGGATAAAGTGAGATATTTGTAGTATATTCTATTTGTTGGATAAAGTTATTTGTAGTATATTCTATTTGTTGGATAAAGTGAGATATTTGTAGTATATTCTATTTGTTAGATAAAGTGAGATATTTGTAGTATATTCTATTTGTTGATAGAAGATAATGCAAGGGATGATGATGTTGTTGTATATACCGATGGGTCGGTTCAACGTGGTGAGAAATCCGGCTGGGGTTTCTTGGCTAATGCGCATGGTAGGGTTGTTGCAGAGCGAAGTGGGGCATACAGGACAACTACTTCTAGTATGAGGATGGAGGTTGAGGCGTTACTGCTGCCCTCCATTGGATTTCTGGGACTTCATTTACTGGGGCAGTTGTTGTATCTGACTCTCAGTCGATGCTTCACAAGATCCAGAAGGGCAGGTTTCGTATGAGTGGATGTCGTCTATAGAAGTTTCTAACCTCCAGCGGCTTACGTGGATATACTGTCCTGGGCATGCGGGTGTTTACGGTAATGAGAGAGCGGACAGGCTTGCATCAACAGCATCGATTGTTGGGGAGTTGAAGATGGATAAGGGGATATTCTTCGGTCTCTTCGAGACTCTCTGTTGGATGAGGACACTAAAATCGATGTTGAATCGATCAAGCGATTTAAGCAGTTTGGAATTACCCTTTGTTCAAGTCGAACTGGATGCCTGAGAGGCAGAGTGAGAGGTGTGTTTAATCAGCGAGCCACAGGAACCATCAGTATGCATACTCTTCGATATCTGTTGGGGGAGACTGAGCACCTATGGTTTGCCCGGAGTGCAATGACGTCAGTTTAGTAACCAATAACCAATAACCAATCTATTTGTTGGATAAAGTGAGATATTTGTAGTATATTCTATTTGTTGAATACAGTTAGATATTTGTAGAATATTGTATTTGTTGGATAAAGTGAGATATTTGTAGTATATTCTATTTCCTGGATAAAGTTAGATATTTGTAATATATTCTATTTGTTGGATAATGTTATTTGTAGTATATTCTATTTGTTGGATAAAGTGAGATATTTGTAGTATATTCTATTTGTTGGATAAAATTATTTGTAGTATATTCTATTTGTTGGTTAAAGTGAGATATTTGTAGTATATTCTATTTGTTGGATAATGTTTGATATTTGTCAAATATATTCTATTTGTTGGATAAAGTGAGATTTTTGTAGTATATTCTTAATCTGCTTGTTAATTGCAATTATAGCAGCAGTGAAGACCAAAGTGTATTCTTTAAACATCTGTCAAAAGTAGTTATTATTACAGTCAGCAAGAAATATGATTTAGTAGTTATGGGTGACTATAATGGAAGAGCTACCAAAAAAATAGCAGCAAGAGTCATGGTTAGGACATATAAACAAAACTTCATATAAATGAAACTGCAATGAAACAGAATTAATAAATTTATTCATTGAATATGGTTTAATAATAACCAACACACATTTCCAACTTTGTCATCTTCGAATTGAGACATTGTGGAGATGGGACAATATATGTGTGAGCTGAGGTGCTGTAGAATAGCTGTCAATAAGAACAGACATAGAGCTATTTTATAAATCACACCTGTGATAAAATGTGTGGAAAAGCAAAAAATAAAATGATTATGCCATCTTACAAGAATGAATGCAAGTTAACTATCACTTTACACATACAACAATAGAAGATCTGACCAGAGAGCGAAAGGAAAGCTGCGACAGATGCATCTACAACATTAAAGAAATACCACCACAAAGTGGACATGACTTTTCAGCACATTTAACCCAAAAAACAATAACATACACTTCCTATGACACTTAGGGCTAGACAAATTTCTTTCTAAGTTACATCAAATTAGATGTAGAATATTCTCAATTTCCTGATTATTCTATTTGTTGCAAAACAGCATATAAATGTAGCATGTTCTATAGAAGTTGTATAATATCAGTTAAATGTAGAATGTTCTATAGAAGTTGTATAACATTAGATAAATGTAGAATGTGCTATAGAAGTTGTATAACATTAGATAAATGTAGAATGTGCTATAGATAGTTGTATAAAATCAGATAAATGTAGAATGTTCTAAAGTTGATAAATTAGAATAAATGTAGAATGTTCTATAGAAGTGTTAACATAGATAAATGTAGAAATGTTCTATAGAGATTATAACATTAGATAAAAAGTGAATGTTCTTAGAAGTTGTATAAAATCAGATAAATGTAGAATGTTCTTTAAGTTGTATAAATTAGATAAATGTAGAATTTCTATAGTTGCTATAACATGATATAAATGTAGAATGTTCTATAGAAGTTGTATAAAATCAGATAAATGTAGAATGTTCTATAGAAGTTGTATAACATTAGATAAATTTAGAATGTTCTATAGAAGTTGTATAACATTAGATAAATGTAGAATGTTCTATAGAAGTTGTATAACATTAGATTAATGTAGAATGTTCTATAGAAGTTGTATAATATCAGATAAACGTTGGATGTTCTATATAAGGAGTACAATATCAAATAAGATTAATGTAGTGTGTTCTATTTATCGTGCATACCATCTGATAAATGTAGGATATTCTATTTAGACTGCATAAAGTCAGATAAATGTAGATTATTCTTTTGAACTTGTCAAAATTGCTAATGTTTTTGAAACCCACACAGTGTAAACATTTACCATTTATTGTTAGTCGATTAAAAACTACATTTTGTCTTCATGATTTATACAAGCAATTTTCATATAAATTTATTTATATATATATATATACACACACAACAGTGTGTTGTTTAGTTTAGCCTAGTTTAATGATAAGACTTATGTTGCCAGTCAGAAATGTATGTAAATAAATTTAGATGATCTGTTTATTGTTGAAGATATTCTATCTATTGCTGAACAGAGTATGTCTCACCATAAGTTAAGTTTAACCCATACTATTGAAGGTTCAGAAATTTGTGCAAGATTTCCTCTTAACAAAAATATCTAATACAAAAATAATATTGTAGGTAATTTAAACTTGAACAATTTTACTGTATTTCAAATAGATCATTACATGCATGGCTTCACATACTTAATGTTTTAATGTTTCTCATAGTTTTTCTCTCATCACTCTGAGCAACCTGCAACAGCATGATAGTGTGTTCACTATGTAGCATAGTTTGTCATCTTGAATGTGATGTATATTTCTCTACATTTAATCTCTGATTAAAGTGATATAATTGAAAACATTGGAATATCTTCTGATACATCATCAGGACAGACATATTACCTCTTCGTATCCAATATTTCTCTTACGTTTTAACCATTTCTGTTTTAAATGAGTATCTTCAGTTTTTGTGTGTTTTTTACTATACCCATAACAAATAGTTAAGACAAATCAACATTAATTACCCATTACTAATAATGTGCTTTAGACTTTCATAACAAGGCATTAGAGGTTATAGATTACCTTCCATTGTTCCTGTAGTACTTTATATGTGTATCCCTCATGTTTTACAATCACTTTTACTGTGTAGATATGAATAGCTTTTTGTTAATGCAATCAACTCTTCATTACCAGCTGGTGGATTAACCAGTTTTTGTGGCTTAATGTGCATTACTATTGTTATTCAGCTTTGCAAATCATGATGTGCTCTTGGTTTCTGAACAAATTATAAATCTTGAACCACAAGATTATCATCCCATACAGACCACTACTGCTTTATATGTCCGTTACTCATAATAAAAATTCTCACTTTTTTCTTGATGCATTAGGTAGATCTTAGCACAAACACTAAAATCTCCAGTATTCTATAGATGTCTATAAAGAAAAACATGTAGTTTAAAATGAATAAACTGTAAATGCACAACTAATTTCTAGCTTTTACTTTTGTTAGAACTGTATAGATTGTCTCCGTTAAAAAACAGAAAATATTAACACAATGTGATATTATAGATAGTCTCAGTTAGAAAACAGAAAATATTAACACAATGTGATATTATAGATCATTTCAGTGAAAAAAACCCAGAAAATAGTAACTCAATGGGGTATTTGGGATACTTTGATCTTTTGCATCATATATAAATTAATTGTTCCTATTATTTGAGAATAATGTTAATTTGAAAAGTGTTCTGCTTAAATATACAACAAATTCAATTAAGTAACCTCATTTATTTATTCATTATCTTGCTACATTTGATGAAAATAAATGGTTTAATTTATTATCTGTAACATTTTTCACCACCACTACCTGGGTAATTGAGAGTTGACTGTATTTTGTGTAACTCCCTCCACCCACCTCTAGAAGTTTGTAATGATGTTGTTGCTTTTGTCTGCTATATATTTGTTAAATTAACCCCTTTTATCTGTATAATTTTTTTATCTGTATGTTGCAATCTAGGTTGAGTTATTGAATTTGCTTGCTTATATAACCTAGTGTTTCATCAGTGTGATATTATTTCTTAGGAAACTATAGTGTAGTTAGATTTCTGTGATGACTTCTACAGGCAGCACAGATGATATTCTTGTTGTTACAATGCTCATAGTTAGTTTGACATGAATACTATAAACAACAGACTATGAATTCTGAAGTAAAAGTAAATTGTCTGATTTCATGAAAAATGAAAATTATTGCATATACTTTACAGGACTTGACCATCAACCACAATAAATGAGTTATTTATTTTCTAGGCACCACTTATACATTCAGTAGTTTGCCATTGCTTTCTGAACAGTGATATCTATTTTTACCGTTCGTAAATATCTGCTGGAACAAATGTGCTCCCAAATTGCCGGCCGTGGATTTTGAACCAGGTGCTCTTGGATTGTGATCGAACTCACTACTGCTAAACCACAGACACCCACTATGCATTGGTTCATATTCACTGATAATAATGATTGACTAAACCACAGACACCCACTATGCATTGGTTCATATTCACTGATAATAATGATTGACTAAACCACAGACACCCACTATGCATTGGTTCATATTCACTGATAATAATGATTGACTAAACCACATCAAATCAATCCAACTCTGCTTGATGTTAATGTTACTCGCTACTAATTATGTTTTAACTAAATTTTGTTTCCACATCATGTAAGTAACAGATAAGAACTTCTCTCATTTTTTATAGTGGTCATTTTTTCTCTATGTTCACAACAGAAGCTAATTCATTCTCTCTTGACCCTGGAGAAACAGGCTTGTTTATAGCTTAGTCTATCCATTTATGAATGACAGAAATCCTTCTCAAGAAACTCATTTTCGCTGACGATGCTACCCTAGTCGCATTCAGTGAGGCTATTCTGCAATTCCGAATCAACAATTGGGCCATCACCTGCGACCTTTTTTTCTCTGACTATGAGTGTCACCAACAAAGTGATTTTATGTCAGGGAAGTAACACAACAACAAATATCACTTTAAATGGCAACCATCTTACACCAGTTCAAAAATGTTGCTATTTTGCGTCCATAGTCACTACCAGCCTTTGTCTTGACTAAGAAATCGACGCTCTAATAGGTATTGTGACTAATACATTCGGCAAACTATCAAACAGATCATGGGGCAACACAAAATTAACACTGCAGAGGAAGATTCAAATCTATAGAGCCTGTGTAATTAGCTCTTTACAATATGGTTCAGAGATATGGACAGCCTACTCAAGGCATGAGAGGAGAAGTCTGTCACCTTTGATGTCTCTGCAAGATTATGATCATCAGGTGGTACGACAAGATAACAAACTGTGAAGTATTGCAACATGCAATCTTGCCTTTCATCATGAGCATGCTCAGCAGTAGAAGACTAAGATTGGCTAGGACATGTGAGAAGAATGTAAAATTTCCGCATACCCCAACAGGTGTTCTGTGTACTTTCAGAAGGGAAAAGGCTTCAAGGCAGACCAATGCTCATATATAAGGATGTCTGCAAGGCCTCAATGAAGAATTTTACTATCGGTTTCAATAAATGGGAAAAACTAGCTGATGACAGTTATGTGGAAAACAACATTATGCAAAAGTATAAGAATCTGAGAAAAGAACAGAGACTGTGATGAGATGAAAGGCAAGAGAGACAAGCGCAAAACTAAAAATTGTCACGTAAACACTTGCCAATTGACTGCCTGTAAAGACGAAAAAGGCCATATTTATATATGTATAATAAATGGAAATAAATATATGTATACACATCCATTTATGTTACATATGATACATGCCTTGCTCTCTGGTGTCTTTTCCTCCTCCTTCCCATCATCTAGTTAGCATTTTTCTTTTTAGAATATTTCTTGAAAAATATATTTACAGCAAACTTCTGTACATGTCCATGCTGAATTTCATCATGTTTATGGTTATATTATCTCATGTGCAGATTTTCTTAGAAATCATAACACTTGTAAGACACATATAATTAAATATGATTAGATTTCCTTAAGCTAGGATATTCTATACTTTAGGGAATATTGTCCAGTTCTACTTCTGTGTTTATACAGTGGTTATTTTCACCCTATTTGACAGTTGTTGTCACACCCCAAATATATTTTCGTGCTTACTTTCTTCTAATTTCTTCCGTAGCTTACTTGATTGTTTTAACACATTGCTAATAAACTCCAGGAAGAACTGAACCGCATAATGGCCTGGTGTGATGTTTCTGGTGCAATGATAAACTAAACCAAAGCTGTGCTATCATGGTTCTCCTAAATAATCACATTGTGAAGTCTGACACACCACGTCACTTTAGATGGACATACACTCACCCGAACAACATCTATGAGTTATTTGGGTGTAAAATTTGATTGCAGTATATGCTTTAGGAACCATATCGACCAAGTTATCGTCAAGGCTCGCAACGCACTCTGCACTGAGAATCATGGCGGCTGCTAACATTGAGCAACACCTTCTTGTGCTCCTGTACCAAGGTATTGTTCTGTCATGTATAGAATATGCATGCGATCTCCTAACAATTAGCCCTACGTAAACAGTGAGACTGGAAAGAATTCAGAATGAGGCTATGCGCATCATTCTGGGATGCACCAAAGATACACCAGGAGTGTCAATGAGATTCCTTCTTGACCTCCCCACTATTGCTAACAGAATTGAAACTTGGAGAGTTTGATCATATCTAAGAATCAACGCAAACAATGAACATTCTCTCCATGAAGAACTCATTAAGGAGAAAGGGTGTAGACTCAAGAGAGGCAGATCATGGCTGGGTCAGGCGGAAGATACGCTTAGGAAAATATGTGATCCTTCCAGAATTGAAACAGGAGAGGAATGGATTGCTGTGCCACCTCAATTTTAGACTGCTTTCAATGTTATTACATCAATTAAGAAAGACTGCGAAAAAAATAATCTATCACTGATTAACATGGAGGTGGATGCCCTCTTGAATGACATCATCAATGATACAGATGCGGTTATTTACACCGATGGTTCAGTCATTCGCCAACAACGCTGCGTGTGTGCTTTTTCAGCATGTTCAGGAGGAAAATAATAAGACAGCCAGTGGGGCCTACGCAACAACCACCAGTAGTTTGACAATGGAGGTTTGGGCGGTTACCGAGGTGGTGAAATGGATGGCATCTCACAACTACTCTCGTGTTTTCATACTCAGTGACTCCATGAGCATGATTCGTAAGTCGAATCAGGAATGGTGAGATGTAACTGGGTGGAGGTACTGGTACAGACAATGATCAGAGAAATCACAATTTGTGTCCCTGGGCACGCAGGAGTTAGGGTAATGAACGAGCTGATAGATTGGCTGGCTTGACTACAATATCAGAGGGAGCAGCCATGGATCGAAATGACATTCTTCACGCATTGGAGAGTCTTTCCGAACAGAGGAGTTTCAGGGCTGTGAATCCCACTCGCTGACCAGATTGAAAGAGATGGGTGTCAGTATTGGTGCAGCCCGAAAAGAGCGACATACTAGGTATGCAAGGAGATTGATTAATCAACATCGAACTGGCGTGTTGGGTCGCTGGACGCTGCTGGATTTGCTGAGGCGGAGATCGGAGCACCCATGGACGTGTCTGGAGTGCTATGATGATAGTCCTCATATAACTGATAACTGATAACACATGTGCTTAAACTATTGTGTATTTATAGCCAATCTTGGCTCCTAATTTTACTGATTTTGTTAACCTCTCCTACTAGTTGTTATAGAGTGTATTGGTGCTGTATAGTCTGCATGCTTGTGGCTGTTAATATTCTATCTCATTTTATATTCAGTGATCTCCTGCCAGTTGTCATCTTGTGTGTGTGTGTATGTATAAACATATAAAATACTGTGTAGTTATACATTGTTGGAAGATTACCTGCAAGTACAGCTGGCAAGATATTACTGTTTAAGCATTTCTTCTGTAACTCATAGCAACCGCTTTATATTTGTTATTAAAACTGTCTGATCATTTTTGTATCCCTTGTATTAACATATTTGATTCATGCATTAACAAGTAATATATTACCTTGACTTGGTAGCCATCTGCATTCCATGTAGAAGATTTATTATAAGCACATATTGAGCTGTTTTATTCATTAGTAATGTAACTGAATGGACTATTTCTTATGTACTATTTCTTATGAATGAGTCAATTGCTTCTCCTTAGCATGAGATTACCAGTCTCCGTGTTATATTTTAATATCACTAATTTTCTTGCATATTGTCAACATAATCATTTGTATTATTTACTTAGCAATTAACTGGTTGTAGTGGTTATTATGGATGAAACCAGTTATCATATTTAATATGAATATAACCATATGTTCATGATCAATATGAACATACACAACCATATGTCATGTTTCTTTTGTATGTAAAAGTTGCTGTGTGTTATGTGTTTACAAACATATCTCAAAGTATCTCAATATATTTAGTTGTAATAATAAGTTACACATTTACCTCTGTTCAATCTTTCTTTAATAATTTTCTCTTTTAACAGAGTACGTAATACCCCAAAGCAAACAGGTCCTGTCAATGGGGATGAGTGCTATTTTTGGAGGACTACTGGTTGTACATTTGGTGGTGAATGTAAATGGCAACATTTTCCAAAAAGTAAAGGAATAGACAGGAAACCATGGCAGAAATTACAGAAACTTTAACATTAAATAAAAATTACATTATGAATATAAATTATATGCATCTAATTTAAATTTAATTACTGGTAAAAATATTGATTTAAAGTATTATGATGTCACAGATGGAGCTTATATGAGTGACATATATTAACCACTTCGTCAATTTGGTTTCTGAAATGATAAAATTGTGTCACATACATCTGTTTATTGATCTATATTTTGAACAAATTTAACCATCCTGGTTGATTCACTGATATTGTTTATTTGAGTTGTAGACCTTAGTATGAGCTCACACAATTTTGTTAGTAGGTCATTATGAGAATAAGGAAGGGGAAAATAGTAGAACTGTACACATACTTTTTACGTATATAAACAGTTTGTGATTTTAGAAAATAATATCTCTCTGTGTAACCTTATACATTCTTGAATGTGGCTACACAATCAACTTATGAATGTTGTACTGTCAAGAAAAATAACTACACATAGTTAAAAGTAGTAAAATATTTGTCAACTTTTTTTTGTTCTTTTGTTTGATCAGCTGAATTATGTATCTTCCAGGTCAATTGCTCAGATAAATAAGTGGACCTGCTTGCTTAACAAAATGTATTTCTTTTTATTTTTGATTTGTTGTAAACAGCCTTGTTCATGATAATTTGCTTACAGTTGCAAATTCTGCAGAGATTATGTTGACCAATAGTTATCCTGGGTATTAAAAAGTATAATTCTTGAGTGTGTTTTAGTAATACATACTATGCCGTTCAATTTTCGTGACAGAATAGGATCTTGTCTTTTAATAATTTGTTGTTATACTGTGTTCAGTCTTGTTTATATAATCTGTTCTGAGACACTTTAATGTATGGTACATGCCTCATGCTCTATTAGTACTGGATTCACATCCCATGAGTTGCTATCAGGCTATTTTATCAGTTATTCCTGATCTCCAAGTAGGTGAGGTTGAGTTGCTAGTATTGTCGGAAACGAATGATAAAATATAGGATCTGTGTTCAATTTTAGTGTGCAACAAGTACCTATGAAGTCGGCGAAGACCCGCCTGCATGGCAGAGGACACCTGTCAAATGGTAGAAGCAGGTTTTCACGCAAAAATCTGTCAGAAGTGCCATTCCAGGCATCATGGCTAACACCTGAATTCACAGCGGCGGATGCAGAAGAAGAAGTGGACGCAGTAGAAGAACAAGGACCATTGATTGCTGAAAGCTGAAAAAAGGTGACTATAAAAACAGAATATGAGAGATAGAGAGTTAAATTTTATCTCTACCAAATATACAACCATGGAACAACGGAATAATGAAAATAGATGTCCACTACTTTGCTGTAAATCTAGAACAACATACTTGCATTCAAATATTCAAATTCAGATGACTATCACACAAATCACAACAAAAAGTGATGTATGCTAGAAAAAAATAGGGCATATCTTTCACAGGACGTAGCCATCAACCACAGTAAACGAGTCGTTGATTTTCTAGGCACCACTTAAAATACTTCAGCACTTTGCCATTTTTTCTGAACGTTGAGCTCTATTTTAACCATTTGTAAAAATCACATGGAAATGAATTTGCTTCCAAACTTGCCCTGTGGGGTTTGAACCAGGTATGCATGGGTTTGTGATCGAGCTCACTACTGCTTGAGCTACAGACGCTCACGATGCTAGAGCCAACAAAAAATAAGATCTTTATTTCTAGGCTGGAAAAAAACTAGAAGACTGGTAGAATTGCATGATGCTCTCTCTGGTCATTATACTTTGCACTGCAGAATAAGAGAAAACAACAAAATATATCTCTGAGTTTTTTTCAGTAATTTTGATTGTTCTCATTTTCTATCCCTTCTCATCAAGTGCTCATTATTTTCTTGTGTGTTTAATAAGACTCCATTGGAAATATATCTGAAAATATGTTTATTAGTGTATTTCAGCTGTCCACAGATTTCATAATATTCTGGGAAACCAACCACATCTCAGTAGTATCCAGTATTCTTGTTTGTCTGTTCATTAGTTCATTATCCATGGATCTTCTTAGGATAGAATTTGATATTCGCAAAACTGAACTAACAGCAGCTCTTAATAGTATTATTTATCATTGGCAGGCATGTTAGCACATTATAGATGCAGTGCATTCTTATGATGTTGACATATACAATTCTATCATTTCTGACCTCTTTAATGTTTCTGTCCTTTTGTGTGTGGTATGGTAACTCAGTATGGACCAGTTCATTGCTGCTGCACTCTTTCATTTACAACTAACTTTGTAACATTGTGCTAACAGAGATATACTCCAAGTCTCAGAAAAGGAAAACGATATTGTAAGACTCAGTTGTTTCAAAGATGCAATCTATTTTTAAATGTGTTTGTTTCATTTTAAAAGTGTGTCTTAAAATCGAAGTAATACTTTAAGTTGTTTACCTACCGGTTTAATCAGATTTCTATCTAATGCCAACATTATATGTTGTTTAGAACACTGGTTCAATGAAATCTTATTCTCCTGCTCGCAGTATATGCTGTTTAGAACACTGGTTCAATGAAATCTTATTCTCCTGCTCACAGTATACGCTGTTTAGAACACTGGTTCAATGAAATCTTATTCTCCTGCTCGCAGTATATGTTGTTTAGAACACTGGTTCAATGAAATCTTATTCTCCTGCCACAGTATAGCTGTTTAGAACACTGGTTCAATGAAATCTTATTCTCCTGCTCAGTATACGCTGTTAGAACACTGGTTCAATGAAATCTTATTCTCCTGCTCACAGTATATGTTGTTTAGAACACTGGTTCAATTAAATCTTATTCTCCTGCTCACAGTATATGTTGTTTAGAACACTGGTTCAATGAAATCTTATTCTCCTGCTCACAGTATACGCTGTTTAGAACACTGGTTCAATGAAATCTTATTCTCCTGCTCGCAGTATATGCTGTTTAGAACACTGGTTCAATGAAATCTTATTCTCCTGCTCCAGTATAGCTGTTTAGAACACTGGTTCAATGAAATCTTATTCTCCTTCCAGTATATGTTGTTTAGAACACTGGTTCAATGAAATCTTATTCTCCTGCTCACAGTATATGTTGTTTAGAACACTGGTTCAATGAAATCTTATTCTCCTGCTCCAGTATAGCTGTTTAGAACACTGGTTCAATGAAATCTTATTCTCCTGCTCGCAGTATATGCTGTTTAGAACACTGGTTCAATGAAATCTTATTCTCCTGCTCACAGTATATGCTGTTTAGAAATTAATATATTTATTTCTACTTTATTTGTTTAGAACACTAGTTAATGAAATCTTATTTTGTCATGTATAACGTTGTGCATTGAACACTTTTAATTTGTTTGTAGAACAGAAACTTTCATAAATTGAATCCCTCACGTTATGTTTTTAGAACACTGGAATTGAAGAAATCTTATTCTCCTCTCACGATAGGTTTAGAACACGTTCATGAAATCTATTTCTGCTCACAGCATTGTAGTGGTTCAATAAATCATCTTTCTGCTCATATACCTTTAAATACTTGTTCAATGAAAGTTACTCTGCTAAGTATATTTTTAGAATATTTCATTGAAATCATTACTTTAATTATAGCTGCTTAACTCAATGAAATTATTCTCTTTGTAGTATATTTTGTGAACTATGTTCAAAGAATATTCTCTGTTTACAGTATATGTCTGAGCCTTATTGAAATTCTTATTTTGCTCACTAGTTTGTTTAACTACGGTTTGAATTTTTCTCGTGTCCAATATTTGCTGTTAAAAACTGTTTGATTATTTCTGCTCCAGTATATGTGTTTGAAAACTGGTTCAATGAAATCTCTTCTCTGGCTCGTGCATATATGTTTTTAGAACATTGAATAATAAAACCCCCCCATCTTGTTGACACTGGTCAAGAAATCTTCATTCTCCTGCCACAGTAAGTGGCATTTTGTAACATGAGTTAATGAAATCTTATTCTCTGAATCAAGATGCAGATTAGAACATGTTAAAGAAATCATTCTGCTCACAGTTATGTTTTTCTTCAAAAATCTTACTTGCTCACATATACTGTGAACATGATCAAGACAATGTACTTGTTCACATTTTTTTGAACGTCAATGCAAATCTATTTCCTGCCTCCTTTGTGATCTGTTGTGAATCTGGTCCAAGAAATCTATTCTCTGCCAGTTATGCCTATAAGTACACCAGAAATCATTTCTGCTCCATTTATTTACTAAGTAACTACCTGGCTGAAACCCCATTCTCTGCTCACATGCTATGTGTTAGCACTGGTTCAATAAATCTTGTTCTCCTTCAGTAAGCCTCGTTAGAACACTGGGTAAGATTCATTTATTCTCTGCTACGCAGATATATGACTTTAGCTTAAGACAATGTCACTCTGATCATATAGCTGGAGTTCAGTTATCTGCTAGCATATGCTTGTTTAGAAAGGTTAAGAAAGAAATGTCACAGTAACTCTGTTATAACAAATGAAATCATGCGGTAATATTGCACGGTAAGAAAAGTTGTTTTAGTAGATAAGAATATTAGAAAACTTTCAGTGAAATAGTGCAGAACTGAGGAAACTTAATGAAAATACTGCAGTAATGTTGTTAAAACTGTTAATGTCTTATTTCTGCGCAGTATATTTGAGAATACGGAATGAAATTTTCTCCTGCTCACAGTATATGTTGTTTTAAAAATATTATTTCTTTATTTACTTTTCTTTGGATGGTTCTAGTTTTTAAGTTATTTATTTGGCATGTTAACGTTTGTGCAGTTGAACATTTTAATTGTTTGTGAAACAAATTGCACAAATTGAATCCTACTGTTATGTTTTGTGGAGAAATGAGAAAATATGAAGAAATCTTAATGATTAGCAACATCTACCACCTGAAGGTTCGAAACCTGGAAACATTGTATCACCATTGTAGTGGTCATATAATCATCGTTGTGTTTCTATCCTCTAAATACTTGTGTCACAGAAAGTTACTTGATATGTTATTTTCTAGAATTATTTCAGTTGTAAAGCATTAATTTATATTTGTACTGCTTAACTCCTTGAAGATTATGGGTGTTAATTGTAGATATATTTGTGAACTTATATTCATCAATACTTGTTGACATAGCTTATTCTGACCTTATTGAGATTATTCTTGTTTTGTTCACTAGTTTTTGTTTAACTGACAGGAAGTTTGTTTTTCTGTAGTCCAAAATATTTGCTGTATAATAAATGTGTTGATATAGTTTCAAGCAATTCTGGTTATCTTTCATTAACTCTTAGTGGACCAGTGCAAAACAATGTTTTACAAGTCATTTTCAGAATAAAACGCCCTTTATTGTGGCTTTGGTAAAGGCTCCAACCCAAAGGGTGGCATTTGGTTAACAAGGAGTTAAGGACATGAGTCTTTGTTACTTTGAAATCCTAAAGATGCAGATTCAGAGCATGTATGAGAATTGTGTCTTGTGTTTTCTTCAAAAAACTTGACATTGGCTGACACATAATGTGAACATAGACACACAGACAATGTGGACATTGATTCACATTCTTCTTTGAACGCTCCATGTCAACCACTTGTTACCCACTCTTTGTGATCTGTATGTGATCTGAGCCTAAGAGCCAGTGTACATTGTGCCAGTTATGCACCTACAAGTAGACCAGAACATCCAATTTCTGGCTCACATTTTATTTACTAAGGTAACTTCCCTAGGCTGCTACCTCAGTTGTCTCTTACGACATGCCTTGTAGGTAGCAGTGTTACTATTCTTTGTTCTCCTTTCGGGCCTCGACAACACATGGGTAAGATTCACATTTAGTGTGAACATTGATACACAGATAATATGAACTTTAGCTTACAGACAATGTCACAGAGTTGATCATCTAGGCTGGAGTTCAGTTATCTGTAGCATACCCTTGTTAGTGAAAGTAAGAAAAGAAATGTCACCGCAACTCTGTTATATACAAATAAATCATGGGTAATCAATAATGAGGAAGATGTTGTTTTAGTAGATAAGAATATTACAATTTTATCAGTGAAAAGTGCAACTGAGGAAACTTAATGCCAAAAATAGCTGATAATACGAATAAAAAGATATGAGTGTTTTATATTTGAGGCATGCAATGAGAAAGGGTGATTTTCTAGCCTTACATTGTTATGTAGTATATCACTTTTGCATCAAGTTGTGAATATACATATACCATATTACTTTCTCATCATAATTTCACACAGTAAACACAGTTGTAACAAACTAATGTTATGGATCATAAGAAGAGTTTGGCTTAATGTAGTGAGAGAAAAAAAAAGAAACATTTCAATGTTATTTGATCAATAACTTTGACATTTGACATGAAGAATGAAAACAATTTCAGAAAGTAATTTTTTTTTTAAATTCTAAAAAAACCATTACTAGTTCAGAACTTATCATTTGTTAACAGATTGATTATTTTCAAAAAATATTTTCAGTAAAAATGTGGATTTCTTTATAATAATAATTCCTCTCGTACTGTTATACATTACATAGGGCCTGCAAGTAATTTCTCCATACCGCTCTATCCTGGGCAACTCGCTCAATCTCCTCCATGGAACTGAGACCGATATTTCCTGCCTCTCAGTAAAGTTCGTTTCATGTCTCCTTAGGTCGACCTCTCTTCTTGAACCCTTTGCATCCCACTTCAATGCCTGCTTTGATATTCGTTGATCATTTCTCCTCAAGGTGTGCCCAATATATCTCCATCTTCTCTTTCTTATAACAGTTGTCACTAGTGGTTGACCGGACATGTCTCTGATTTTATATTCATTATTTTTCGCATACATCTATTTTCAAATGCATTCAACTTGCTTTCTATATCTTTAATCATTTTCCAACTCTCGCTAGCATATGTTAGGATTGATACAACATTTGAATTGAAAATTGTAATTTAGTTTTAATACTATATAACTTGCAGTTCCATATTTTATTTAGACTTTTAAAAGCTGATGTTGCTTTGCCAATTCGTATCATAATTTCTTTTAACATTTCCTGTGCAATCAAAGTTGCTACCTAAATAGGTGAACTGCTCTGTTATTTTTATCATTTTAGATTCCAGTGTGATATCTGCATTACTTACCATAGGTGTCTTCATTATATTTGTTTTTTTATAGCTTATCTGCAGTCCAACTTTTGATGCTATAGATGACAAGTTGTCTGTTGTTCTTTGCATATCTTGGTTGTTGCTACTTAACAAGGCAATATCATTTGCAAAATCCAAATCTTCTAGTTGACCATTTTCTACCCAATCGATGCCAGTTTCGCATCACCCAGTCAATGGCCACTCCAAACAATAGTGGAGATAGAATACAGCCTTGCTTTACTCTGGTTTCAACCATAAACCAGTCGCTGTGTCCACCATCAGTGCGAACTGTACACTGTGAACCATCATAGAGGCTTTTAATAATGTTTATTATTTTGTCTGATATTCAATAGCATCTCAGAATATTCACCAGAGAGATTCTGTGTAGCCTATCATATAGGCTTTTTAAAATCGATGAAATTTAGTATGAGTGGTTGTTGCTTCTCAATATGTTCCTCCAAAATTAGTTGTAGGGTAATTATTTGGTCTAAGCAGCTTCTCCCAGGTCTAAAACCATCTTGTTCTTCTCTCAGGGTTGTGTCCACTGTTCCTTTGATTCTATTAAGAATGATTTTGCAGAAAGTCTTGGTCATTACTGATAATAGGGTGATCCCTCTCCAGTTGTTACAATCTTTGAGATCACCTTTTGGGGATCTTAACAATTATTCCCTTCTTCCATTGATCTGGTAGTTTCTTCTTCCCATACTTTATTAAATAGTTCTTGCACCTGGCTAATAGTTGTATCATCAGCCGCTTTGAGCATTTCTGCAGTAATGTTGTCATCACCCGCTGCCTTATTGTTTATCAAGGAATCGATTGCCTCCTTGACCTCAGATACACTTATCATCTTCTTGGATTTCTTTATGACTGTTCCATAATAAATTGTTTTGATGTTCCTTTTTGGATGTCTGTCTGTTGTTCCTATCTTGAATTTAGAAATTTGTTCTTAGTTGCTTTCACATCATAAAAATCTAAGCAGTCAAATGAGCACATTAGAAATTGAAACTAAAACATTGATGACATAATACTAAGGAGGCTCATGTATGCCTGCTTAGATATGTCTGCATTTTTCCTTTGTTACAAAACATAATCATACAGATATCCCATGAAATGGACAAGCAAGTCTGCATACTCTATGCACTATGCATTTGTCAACCTGACCTATTTAATTTAGAGAGCAAGCACACATGTGTTGCCACCTTGCAAGCATAATGTGGGAATTCCCTACTTTACCTTGCACATTGTATTGAGACGATTGCCCAGTTGCCAATTGGATATGGATTGAAAAATCAACACAGAATACCATTCAACAAGAAGCATTAGTGATATATTTTATTGCTATATTTTAAAACAAGCTAACTGTATTTTAAACCATCATCATCATCAAGATGCGTATCCTTTATAGGACGTTGCTCTCTTTGCAGCACATCTGAAATTCACTCTGTCTCTTGCCAGTTCACCCACTTCAGCGATGGTCATGTTCATGGTTTCTTTAATATCTTGTAGCCATCTTCTTCTTGGTCTGCCTCTGTGTCCTGGGACCCTGCCCTCTAGTATTGTTCTTTCTAGGCCATCACGACGCTTGATGTGACCAAAGTATGTAATTTTCTGTATAGTATGTTGTTTATCAGCCAATTCTCTTTAACATTTAGTTCTTTCAGGACATCAATGTTCTTTCTTTTTCTGTCCATGGTATTCGTAGGATCTTTCTGTAGCATTTAGTTTCGAAGGACTGAATTTTCATTCTTAATTTTATTTTAAACCAAGTATTATAAAACAATTTACCCTGGTATGTCATTAATAATCCATAATTTAGGCAGTTTTCCCGTAAATTAACAATGAGATAATGAAAATAATTCAGAAGAGAAGATAATTAACAATGAAAAAATAGCTGAAATATCCAAATGATTTTTTTGGCCCATAAATTCAGTGAACTTGTTTTAGTAATGAGAATAACTCAAATCCTGTGTTTATTTCTACAATTAACTCTTCCATGTGTTATCCATGGCATTAATTTGTTGCACACACTAGAACCTATTAAGGATGTAGCATTATTGTTAAAGAGCTAGTTTCAGTAATATTCCTTAATTGTAACATCTCAGTAAGTAATACCTGCATTCATTTGTTAATATAATTTCTCTGATTTGTGATGGAGTATTAATAATGCTTCTTGCCAGCAACTTGAACTTCTGTTCTGTAGAACAGTCTTCCCTGATTTATATGTTCTTGATAATTTCTGTATTTCTTCCCCATCATATCAAATTCCATTGATTTGGTACTCTGATGTGCTTTTATCTTCAAGTATTATTAAGTTGGCAAACTACTAAACATATAAGTGGTGCCTAGAAAATTGGCGATTCGTTTACTGTGGTTGATTGCGAAATCCTGTAAAAGATATGCCACGATTTTCGTTTTTCATTATTAAGTGATTTAATCTTTAAAAGACACTTGTGTAACTGTCGTTACTGCCTGTAGCACCATCTTTAGGTGGTATCGGAGAGGTGCCACAAGAGCCTGATTAATTTAATAGCTAGCGGAGTCGCCGTGAAGCAGTTCATGTTAGGATTTGATTTTATGCCCACAACAGACAAAATTCTTGACCTTACCATGAATTGAACACAGGTCTTTCGCATGGGAGCCACGCTCTAATCCATTCTGCCAGATGCTCCTCATGTGTGCTTCTTACAAAATAAAAATAGTGTTCAGTTTTTAATTTTTATATGCTCGTCAGTGGTAGTTTTAGTGTGATACGTTGCTTACAACGACTTCATTTTAGTTTACTACTATGTTCTTTCTACAAAGTTGATGCAAATTAGCAGTGAAGGTTAGACAGTAAACATATTCTGTTATTATTTCAAGTAATATTGAATAGCTCAACAGTATTTGTGTACAACATAGAACAATATCTGTGTGTATATATGTACATCAGCATTTTATGGTCAAATATCTGTGGACATGTTTACAAAAAATATGGTTTGTATCTCAAGTCTTCATAACTAGTAAACATATCTTACCTTATGTTTCATTCAAGACCTCGGTTGCCCCACTGCTTTCTAAACCTAGTTTTTAACTGTAACATTTACTTTCTTTTATTGTTGTTTTATTATTATGTTCTTCCAATTAAGTTTTTTTATGATCTGAAAACTGAATCTCATTCTTAACTTGAATGAAATGAGCATTGTTGACTGCCACATTTATTACAAGTGATAATTTGAGGTGGTTTAAATTTATACATCTCTAGTGAAGCTGCATGCAACATTAGAAGTTGTTGCTATGAAACTAAAAGACAGCGTTCAATATAAACTTGAATGTTACTAAGAAGTTTTAACTTATGTTTCGATAGAGCAAAAAGAAAATGTGATGAGTTTACAAGATTTAGATAAATTTTACGCAGTATGACATTGCTGTGTTTAGATGGAAATAACCCTCATCTTATTATTAATCTTTACTGTAAACAATCATAATAATAGAGATGGATATTTAGAGAAAAATATTAAATACAAGAAAAGAGAAAAAAACACAACTATCTTTACTTTCTGTGTTACTGCTTTTAGGACGGGTAGAACAAGGGGTGACATGACCCTGAGGAATTTAATGGTCGCATGGCTAGTGCAGTCACAGTGAAACTGTTCAGGTTATGATTTTTCTTTATGCCCCAGACAGAAAAAACTCATTGGCCTTGCCGGGGATTGAACCCGGATCTCCCAAATGGGAGCCAGCACTTGTCCATTCAGCTAGTAGATGCTCCATGGAAAAGAGAAGAATGTCCAAATACACTGTCAGCAGTTATCAAGAACGATAGCTTTCAGTGATTTGTTTTGTATTAGTGTCATTAAAATAATGTTTGTTCTGTGTTGTTGTATATTCAGGAATAATTCATCTTAACACAAATAAAGGCTAAAGTTTATGTTCTAGTTTTATGAATGTTCTAAAAAATGTGGAAACACATACAATCAGTTATGTCCTTTGATATGAAGATAGTAATTCAATGTAATATCATGTTTCTTAGCATTTATTATGTAAAGATTAGCCCTTTTTTTTTTTTATTTATGAAAGGTATATTTGCTTTTATAGCTTAGTCACAATTTGGGACAAAAATCTTTGCTACCTAAAATATTGAAGACATAATTCAAGGAAAGAGAACAAGGTGACATCCCAGTTTCATTTTGACAGCTTTGCAGCAATATTAGTATTCAAAACTATTCTGACAAAGAAATTCTTTGAAGACTTGGTACAGTGGAGAGACATGGTCAAGCAACTTGATCACCAGTCTTGATGTTTAGTCATTAATATATTTGATGAAATACAGCATTACATTCACAATTACACTAGCTATGTTCTTGGATAAATGTCAACAATACTGAATATGTTAATACTTATGAGATACAAATATAAAGAAATATGGTTTAGTTCCTGCAGTCTGATATTTGATTCTCCATCTACATTAATTTCATCAGTCATGCTGCTAGATCATCAGATTTGTCACTAGGGTAAAGTCCACAGACTTTTCTGTGATTTTCTTTTAGTATTCTTAGTTAGAATGTCAATAATTATATAGTTTATAATTTTAGTTGACAAGTATCTCACATTAATAAATTAGTATGGGGGAAATACTGCTTAAAGATGGGATCAAAATAGTATATTCTCTTTATTTTTGATTGACTGCACAGTCATTTTAGTTCATGACTGCACAGTCAGTTTAGTTCATGACTGCACAGTCAGCTTAGTTCATGACTGCACAGTCAGCTTAGTTCATGACTGCACAGTCAGTTTAGTTCATGACTGCCCGTCAGCTTAGTTTATGACTGCACAGTCAGTTTAGTTCATGACTGCAGTCAGTTTAGTTCATGACTGCACAGTCAGTTTAGTTCATGACTGCACAGTCAATTTAGTTTATGACTTCATAGTCAGTTTAGTTCATGACTTCATAGTCAGTTTAGTTCATGACTTCATAGTCAGTTCATTCATGCTGTGTTCACATTGTTCTTCTTATTCTTCATAAACGGATGTTAACTTGAATATATTCAACAAAAGTAGTAGTCAACCTGATGCTGTTAGTGTATCTATGGCGAAACACATAAAAACAAAGTACTGTGTATCCAAAGATGTTCAGTTTGCCTGTGAATGGAATCAGTAGTGGCCATATTTTTTTTCTCTGTTCATCATAACTGGGATACGTTTGCAACGGATGTTGTCATAATTGTGTCTGTTACAGTTCCTCATAGAAGTTTCTATTTTTATCTAGTTAAACAGATAGCTATTGAAGTCTATTGTTATCTTTGCAAAATTCAAATTCCATGACACTTGGCACCATGTAATTTATCCAGAAGATTAATCTTGCCATTAACTCCTAGAGGACCAGGGCAAAAGTCCTGTTTTTACAAGCCATTTGTTTTTAGAAGAAAAACACATTTTAGTGTGGCTCCTATTAAAAAGGCGTCGAACCCAAATTCACATTGTGTGGCATTTGGTCTACAAGGAGTTAAACATTTGTTTCATTTGCCTTATAGCACTTTAACATTAATTAACATCACTGATAACACATATGGCATATAACTAGTCTAAGTGAGACACAATAGGAAGAAATTAAGGATCCTAAAAGCATGACTCCTGAATGGGAAAAGTTGTTGCTCTATTCTGATTCTGAACTTTTCATGTAACGGTCACACAACCTGTTTTCAAGTGTTCAGTGTACTTGTTATAACTGTTTAGTCGACCAGTGTTGACTCTTTGTAGTAAATAAATAATTACTGCTAGTTTTAGTGACATAAGTTTGCTAATATAGAAAGTTGACTGTATTTTGAATATTTGTGTAGTTACTGCAAACATTTGTGTTAAAAATAAGACTTATGTGATTGTGGCAATGTCACAGTTAATTACTATTAGTTACGTGCTTAGCTAATTTCTGAAAATATAGAGAAGAGTTCGGAGACATAAGCAGATTACCAACAGACTTGCCTCAATGAGCAATGTTACTCCGATACAGCAGATACAAAGCCAGAGGCTGTCCATGCAAAAGGTGGGCCTCAGAGATAATAGGCAACGAAAAACACTGTTTATGAAGCGCACACAAAAGCCTGTTCTATAGATCTCTTTTTATCCTGATGCTGTGAGGCAAATCAGAATTAGAGAAAAAGAGAATGACAATGCATTTAAGTGTTAACTATGACAAGAATCAATAAGTACAGAACACCATTGTAAATGTCATGTAGTGTTTAGTCTAAGCTTAAACCATGCCACAGATTAGTGTAAATATCAATGTTTTCTAAGTTTGTAAAGAAAATTCTTTCAATGAAGATTTTTATATAATTTGTGCATATATCACAGTCAGTGATTAGTTCTCAAACAGAAACCCTATATTTGAAATGTTCCCTAGAACATTATGTGTGCTAAAGATATTGTAGTCAAATTGATAATACATTCTGTTTAAGTACTTCTTTTTGTAAAATAACATTGTATGCATTAGGGCATACATTTTCAAATATTATTATTCAAGCAACTGGGACCTTGGAATCAATTTATCATCTTCTGAAAGCAAATTTATTGAATGAGAAGCGTGCTTGAAGTACAAAACATTTAAAAAAATGTTTATCTTAGCAACAAAGTATGTGCCATGAAACTATTAGAAAGAAAACATCTATGCTTTGAAATATGTATGTTTTGAGGAACGAGAGGTTAATTATTTTATTTGTTTGTTCTCATTTGATCATGCTGCAATATGTGCATTCTGAATATTGGATATTTCTTAAGTTCTAGCATTAATATTTAGTTAATATTATTAAAGACTTGTATTAAGAACAGCAGAGTTCTTTAAAAAAGATTGTATTTGAGGCATCAGATTCATCGCCATCATTGTCACTTTTTTTTCACAAGGACTGAGTATTTTTTACTTTGTTTTAAGGGGTTTGACTCTCTAGAAAATTTTAGTTTTAGTCAAAAACATTGATTTTTCAAACTGTTTAGTTCTATAAAGTACAACATTCGTACCATAGATTACACATAAAATTGTTGTTTTGTTTGCGTATTAGCATTACAACATTAATAAGAAACGCCCAATTTTTTTTTTTCCCTTCAAATTCCAAGTTTAAAATTGAGTTTTCTCAAAATCATTTTTTTCTACAGGATGTTCAAGATAAATGAAGCCCCATTGACAAATCGAGAGTTGCCACGTACACATTGCGTTGTGTTTATTTACTAGTTAAACTGGATCTGACTAGCTTGTCCTACGTCACATTTGTTCATCGCTCCCTTCCCTCACTACAATTACACACCATCACACAACCTTGACCTATACTACGTCATAATTGAACCTTCTCATTTTCATACATATATGCCAGATTAGCTCCATTCACAGGCTGCATTTATCTTGAACACCCTGTATTTTTGTGTCGGAAATCCCTTAGTTTTAACTAATACTAAAGCTGGATACATGAAGTTTGAGGTGCATATCCCACATATAATTTTGAAGCTACAAGTCCATTTCAAATTTTTGTGAAATTGTGTTTTTAAATTAATTTTCAATGTGAAATGATGACACATTTTGTGTGGTTTTTTTTTGGCAAGCATGTTTAAAAATAGAGATAAAATATTTCTTAAGATTTTACAGAAAATAAATGGACCTGCAGCTGTAAGTATGCTTACAGTTTATGAATCACCCCTTTGTTTCTCAATATATTTGTTTTGTGTTGTAAATTTTAGGATTCTAATAACATGTATTTTTTAAAGATGGCCGCTGTTGTCATGGCAACCATGCAACGTTTTTCTTTCTAAAACATCAAAATAAATCTACATTCTTAGCTTAACATGCCCATTATAAAATAATTGCTCTAACTTAATTAATAAAGAAAATTATTTTTTTCAGAGCCAAACCCCTTAAGTCACTCTCTCTATTTCTGCCAATGAGACACTGGCTGCTTGACTCTCTTTCCAATGTTTTGTTATAATTTTTCACCTCTCCACTACTCTTGTTCTACTTGACAATCTTTCCAATGTTCTCTTGTTAACTGTTCCCCTTTATACTACTCTTGTCCTCTGTACATTACATGCGGTGTTATATGTGGCAAAGTTGTCAGTTTGTTTCCCGAGAATATCTTTTATCCAACTCTGATATCTCACTTAAATCTCCAGTTCAGCTGTTTTCTTATCTGATAACCCTTATAACTTTCATAACTCTAATATTTTGTTATGACATTTTGGTCATCTGATATGTTTGATATGCCATAAATGACAGCCTGATTTGATGACACTGAAAATTACGAGGTGGCATTGACACATTGATATAAGCTACTACTACTCCTCATATCTCTAATGTGTTATTATTGTTACAAAAGATTCTTTTTTATTTTATGATTAGCTGCTGAAACCCATATTTTGTTTTGAATTATGATGCTACTGATCATTTTAGTCATTTCCATGTATTTTAATAAACATTTGATAACAAATGTTTTTGAGAGGTCAGAAATGAGTTCTAAATGACTTTTTCCTAATTCTCTTTACGTTATGTTAATGATACAGTAACAAATATTATAAATATTAAACGTGCAGTTAATATTGGAAAAAAAGATGTGAGTGTTATAGAGAGAAAAAAATGTATCTAAACTGGGAATTAACAATTAAATCAATTTTTATGTGCAGATTTACAAATCGACCAGTTATAAAATGATCTGCATATTCCCTCAGCAAAGTATAAGTAAATTTGTTCTTGCTAACAAAGCTAGCCTTGAATTCATCAAGGAGACATAAAATAGTCTACATCTGAAATCCCTACTCAGCAGACTAAATATTATATTTACTATAATTCAGTGAGAAATATATTTCAGCCTTAGAGCTCACAAATTTTAAAGATGAAAGATTTTAAAGCTGTGCATTCAGAAAAGCAGACTTCAGTTTAGCATACTAGTATGTTGTTTCTACATAACATATCCATAACCACATGACTCCTGTTTGTAGCATACAATTTGCAATGCGATTAAAATAGTTTTGTATGTGTAATTGGTTGCTTATGATCAATTTGCAGATTAGTATATAAGCATTGCTGAGCAGGACAAATAAGGAAAGATGACTGCCAAATAATTTCAATATTTTAAAACGAAATTACTTACATCTATACTTCTGAATATACTAGTTTATTGTATTTGCTTTACTATTTTTTTTCAATATCACTTATTTTTCTTTAGTGCATGTGTCTTCATCAGTGTTGAATTTTAGCTCTGGGCAGAATATTAGCTTTGAAATTGTGACGGTCTTCATTTTGATATTGGGTGGATATATGTATATTTCAGTGAATGTATTGTTCTTGCTTTGATTTTCATCTATCTGTTCTTGTACTATAAAGTTCTGACTGATAATAAATCTTGTCTTTAACAATTGCTTTTGTCTTTAGTAGCCACTTTAACTGGACAAATAATGGTGGGTATGTCTGACAAAGAAACAAATCACAACTATAGAAGTGTAAATATTCAGCAAGGTAAAAATGATGTGAAATATAACATGCTATATGATTTCCAAGCACTTAGATATAATAAAACACCTAAGACAGACCTAGACAGGATATTTTTGATCCGCATTAGACAATACAACCTTCATCTTTCAGACCATAACACATAGGGGCTTCTGTACCCAGCCCAATAGAATACAAAGCAAGAATCTCAGCTTCATTTGATGTTATGGTGTCAACATCAAGAACAGCACACATGGAAAAGAAGATAAGAACCACTGGACATTAGAGACAGGTCAACCATCATGGAACGCAAGAGAGAGAGAGAGACAGGTCAACCATCAAAGTAGTGGAAAGATTTAGACTCTTCACACAAGACCACTCAAACAGAGAATTGCTGAACAAATTAGATACGCAAAACATTTTAAACAAATATCTTCAATGGTTATAGAGAAGAAGCTGAACAAAAACACACCACATACCCAACAACATAGAGATTTGAGCCTGATTTGCCACCAGCTACAACTGTCACATTATCATAAATTGCATTCTGCAACTAACATCGTGGTAGTCTTGTATCACCTTCCAGGAACCATTATCTCCATTATTGCTCTCTCAAAATCACTATTTCAATGGGACCAACGTTTCAGTTTCCATGAATAATACAAAGTCATTCGTGTCATGGACAGAGAAGACAACAAATAGATTTATCCAGAAAGAACTCAAAATCAAATAAAACTGTCTAATGCTGCAAATAAGAAAGAGAAAATTGAAGCGTTTTGGACATATTAAGACATGAAGCGCTGGAAAATTCAGGTTGTAACTGATGGTTTGAACATGACAGCTGCAGAAGGGACATTAGGCCTCTCTCTCTCTCTCTTTGCCTTTACTCCGGGTTGGGGCATGGGCCCTCAACCAACTCATGCCAAGTCTTCCTATCTCTAGCTATCTCCTGCAGCTCCCTCCAGCTCTTCTTTATATTGTTGATCTCCGCTCCAAATCTCGCTCCATGTATTTCTGCCTCTTCTTTCGCTGTCCCTGCGGGTTCCAGGCAAGGACCCTTCTTGTTATATTCCTCCGGTTTTCAGTGTGTCCTATCCAGCGCCAGCGCTTTTTTAACCTGTCTGCTCACTGAATCTGTCTTGTTCTCTCCATAAGTTCCTCATTTGTGACCCTATCATACCATCTTATTCCTCTATTCTGCGAGACACCAGTTGATGAATGTTTGCAATTTATGCGCTATTGTTTTAATTGTTCTCCATGTTTCCGACCCATACAGTAGAACTGCATTAACATTAGAGTTAAATATCCGAATTTTGTTCTAGATTTGATTTCTTTGGATTTCCCAAATGTTTCCCAGTGCAATGAAAGCTCCTCTTGCCTTCTGTATTCTTATTTTAACATCTCTATCTGTTCCACCCTCTTTGTCTACGTTGCTGCCTGCCCAAATATGTGTATGATTCTACCTCTTGAAGTGGGATTTCCCCCAGGAAGATCGAGTTGTCGTTTGTTTGGTTAATTCTCAATATCTTTGTCTTTTCCTTATGAATATTCAGCCCTAGTTGCTGGGACCTTTGATTCAATGTGTTTAGCTTATCCTGCATCTGATTTTGTGTATGTGACAGAAGGGCTATATCATCAGCGAAGTCCAGATCATCTAGTTGCTCTGTCAGAGTCCATTGGATTCCATTTCTGGTGTTAGTTACTGTGGTCTTCATAATCCAGTCTATTGTCAGTAAGAACAACAAAGGTGATAGAAGACATCCTGACGACTCCTGTTTCTATTCCAAAAGTATCTGTTAGTTTACCTTCATGAAGAACTCTACATTTCATATCTGTATATGTTGCTTTTATTAGGTTAATAATTTTTTGTGGGATTCCATAATGCCTCATTAATTTTCAAAGGGTTTCCCTATCAATACTGTCAAAAGCCTTCTCATAATCAACAAATCCGATATAAAGTGGGGATTTCCATTCAATACTTTGCTCATTATTATACGTAATGTGGCTATCTGGTCAGCACAGGATCTATTTGGTCGGAAGCCTGCCTGCTCATCTCTTAGCTTTATATCGATGGCATCTCTCAGTCTCTCCAGGATGACTCTGCTTAGTATTTTCCCAGGTACTGACAACAGCATTATTCCCCTATAGTTTTCACACTTCTGAAGGCCCCCTTTTCTTTGGTAGCTTCACCAGGTATCCTTCTCTCCAGTTTGCTGGTATTTCTTCGGTCTCCCAGATTCTGCTAAATAATTTATACAGTATTTCTGTGGATGTGTTTATGTTGGCTTTAACCGCCTCCGCTGGAATACCATCTGGGCCGGCCGCTTTTCCATCTTTTAAAAGTTTAATGGCTTTACTAATCTCCTCCTTGGATGGTTTCTCACAGTTGATGTCCCAGTCAATTTCTGCCGGTTGGATATCTGGGTGGGGTTTGTAGGTGCTGGTCTGTTCAGGAGTTCCTTGAAGTATTCCATCCATCTTTCCATTTGGTCTCTAACATTAGTGATAGTTTCCCCACTACTATTTTTGATCAACCCATTTGATGGTCTGTATTTTCCTGCTAGCTTTCTAGTGATATTGTAAAGATCCCTAGGTTTCCTTTTCCTGCAGCTACCTCTGCTTCTCTTGCTAGATCTTCTACGTATTGTCTTTATCTAACTTTATTTGTTTCTTCACTTTCTTGCTAGCTTCTGTGTACTTTTCCTGGGCTATGGCTTTGGCAGTTCTAGTTTTGCTATTATTTAAATCTGCTTTCCTCTTTTTCCTTTCTTCTATTTCCTTGAGAGTTTCTGGAGTTATCCATGCCTTATGATTCCCCTCCTTCTTTCCTAATACCTCTGTGCATGTTTCATTCCAAATATTTTTGGCTTGCTGCCAGCATTCTTCCGCCCTCACCTCATCTTCTAATTGCCGCAACACCTCATACTTATTAGAGACTGTGACCGTGAACTGTTCCTTTGTTTCTTGACTTCTGAGGTATCCTACATTATATTGGTGTCTATGTTCATTGGATGTTATGTATCGCTTAAGCTTCAGTTTAATTTTACTTATCAGCAAGTGGTGATCCGAATCTACATCTGCCCCCTTAGGACCCTTACATCTTGTAGAGATGACCTGAATTTCTTGTTTATGCATATGTGGTCAATTTGATTTTCTGTTCTGTGATCTGGTGATACCCAGGTTGCTTTATGTATTCTTTTATGTGGAAAGACACTTCCACCTATGACGGATTGATTCGCTGCACAGAAATTAGTGAATAGTTCTCCATTTTCGTTCATTATTCCTAGTCCGTGTTTCCCCATGATCTCCTCGTAGCCTATGTTGTCGAACCTATTTTGGCATTGGGGGTCACCCATCAGAAATTTGATGTTCCCATTTCTCTGATTACCTATAGTATTTTGAAGTTTTATGTAAAATTCCCCTTTTACTTTTTCCTCTTTATCATTGGTTGCATAACACTGGGTCACATTCAAGAATACTTTCTTTTGGTGGTTCTGAATGTTGCTGTGATTATCCTAGGACTCACTGCTTCCCATTTTATTAGTGCCTTCTCCGCGTCTTTAGATAGCATTAAAGCCACTCCTTCACTATGGGGGCATTTTCTTCCATATGGCCTGAGAACAGCATTGTTTCTCCTGTGTTTAGGCGTTGTTTGCCTGCACCATTCCACCTAGTTTCACATAATCCCAAGATGCCAATGCCGTGAAATTTCATCTCATTTACAACCTGTGCTGTCTTTCCCATTTGATACATACTTCTAACATTTCAGGTGCCAATTCTGGAGCTTTTCCTAGGTGAAAGGAAGATAATCTGCGGTGTAGACTCCTTGCGGCTTTCTCTGCATCGCTTCATACCTCTTCTAGAAGAGCTTCCTTTCCTCTTGGTTGGCACAGTTTTTATTTTATTTTTATGTGACTTGTTCATGGTTGGTTGGTTTTTGTGGCTAAAATTTTCTACTGGATAGGGTAGCCACCCCTCGCCAAACCCACCTTAGTCGCCTCTTACGACATGCCTTGTAGGTCGCAGTACTGCTCTCTTTGCTCCCCTTGCGAGCCCCGGCAGCCACGGGCGACAGTGGCCTACAGAGAAATTCTGAAGGACTGTTGGGGTGGCAAAGTTCTGCTCAGGACAAACTATTTGATGATTGACTGATTGATGAATAATAATTGTGTATGAGTCAATTGTTCAGAGCTTGTAGGAGGACTGGCTTATTATTCCCTTGCTTTCTAAGAATTTCCTGTAGCACTTTGTCACAAATGATTGAAGTTATATAGAAATGTGTGATTGCAACATTTTTTGACAACCTGTGTACAAATGTCTGCCTAACGTGTTGCAACTTGTTATAGCATATGATTTTAAACTTAGTAGCATATGGTACAACTTATCTTCTTCACGGAAAGCTGTACACCAATGTAGGAATCCTTGAGCTAGATATCATCTATCAAGAGTCATTATTATAAAAATCTAAAAAGTGAAGGAATGCACAAAAACTTATGTGTGCTAGCACGGAAAGTTGAGAGTTAAGACTTGTGTAAACGAGGCCTCGTTAAGACCCTCATGGTTGTTAAGAAAGAAATTACAGAGAAAAAAATAATGTATAAAAACACTTCCTTAACCTGAAAATGTTAATTGCGACCGACACTATATTCCAAATTTGAAAGCTATAATGTTTTGCAAAGTTGATGATCATTGCCAGGTATAGTGATATGATGGCTACTTTTTTATTATGGTCTGGTGGCCCACAAGTATAGGTCAGTGCCTTACACTCTTTGTGTCATCTTGTAGTTGTGCAGCAACAAAATCTCTTCATATTGCACAGTCCATGGACATCTTTCGCAGAGTGTTCCAAGTCCGGACGATACTGTTTATGTCTCTACTTGTCTCTTTCTGGTTGTTTTTAGTATGCTTCTCTTTCACTTTCCCTCCAGACTACACGGCATGGCAGTTCTTTTGATGGTTTCTGGATCTGTTATGAACACAAGTTTCAACACCATCACATTTCTTTTGTCACTATTTCCTTCTATTGGAACATATTGAGCATCGCTTAGTTACTGACTGTTTTGAGTAAAATATTCTGATTTTACTCATTTGGTTGTTTGAAATTTCAATCCGTCTTGTTCTGTTGTTCCGTAGTATTCCCATCCATACTGAAGCACATGAAGTATAGATTTTCAGCACTTGGTAAAATTTCATTATTTTGGGTTCTTTGTGTCCCTAAGTTTTGTTCAGTAGATATATGGTTGTTTGCTTTATGTCGTCAATCTTCAAGCTGGATGATCAAGATGTTTACTTTATAATGTCCACTAACCAAGTTATGTTTCATAAAGGAGTCTCTCCGGCGTAAAGGTTAGGTGCTCGTCTCTCGTAACAAAGGTACCAGGTTCGCTCCTCGTAGAGACATCTGGATATTTTCCAGAGATCCCTGATCTCAGTGTAGGTGAGATCGAGTTCCTAGTACTATCGGAGGCGGACAGCATTTTGAACGCGTAAAAGAACCCCTGGCAGTTCAAAATCAAGAAGAGCAGGCTAGAAAGCCGCTGCCCGGGCAAAATTTATTAGAAAAGATTAAAAATAAAATTCCTACAAAAATATCTTAACCGTCTTCAAAATTACATTGGGGACCCTCGCCGGTGCTACGGAGTTCGTACACTGCAGCTGAGATCTTGTGTAAAAAAGATCGGAGCACACACGGTTACTCACCGACGTGCAATGATGATGATGGTCCTACCAATCAATGTTTCGTACAAGAGAAAACCTGTCCAGCGTGGTAGAACCTGCTGGGAATAAAATCTTATGATGGATATATCATCTTTTACTATGTGGTTGTTCAAAGAGTAAACTAACAACAAATTGATTTAAAAGAACCAAGATTCAACCACTTGTCAAGGAAAATATAGTTTGCCAAACAAATGTAGCCTCAAAATACCCAGAGAGAAAGGAACAGCTTGTGGCATACTGCAACAACACAAACATCACATACACTGTACACCTTACAATCCAATAGTTCTGACAACTAGAACATTAGATCATGATAAATCTCCAAACTCGCGGTGGATTTATGCCTTCACCGACTGATCTGATCGACTCATCATTTTTTTTTTTTTCCTCTCCGCTTTCAACTCAGACGAAGTTTCATCTCTGAAACTGATTTTTTCGTGAAAATCCGTTTTTTCCAATTTCTTACAATGGCAACAGCGTGCACATTGTAAATTACTTTACACTGGCAGCCGTGTGCTCGATGTACTCGTAATTAGTATTCCCTCGCCATACAGGCAGATTTTCTCCGACTTCAGAGGTACTCACGTTATCGTCCTGAGTAAGACCAGGGACTCGAACAAATGCCGGACAGTAGGTTCGAACCCGAGCTATGAGGTGTCTCACATCTAGCAGGACGAGCTACTATCAACTACTCTAGGCAGTCCCCCATCGACTCATCTGACCCTTGAACGCAAATTAAAGTTCGCACCGCCTACGTTAACGGCAAGAGTGGGAAACCAATTCCATTATCCACTTGGGGAAAGACAATAGACCGAGTGATCACATATTGTTCATCACATACATCAATCAAGTCTCCAAAATAGTTAACACCAGTGAAAGTAACAACCTTGGGGAACTCTTAACGAATTTCTTTTTGCCGACGATCATGCAATCGTATCAACACAAGAGACAGTAACACATTAACAGACTCCAGTTAACATGCAATGAATACAGTATGAGAATAATAAATGACAAAACTGAAGTAATGACTTTCGCTAGAGAGGAAAACACTACCAATATATCCATCGACAAACATCAATTCAAAGACTTTAATGTCTAGGCGCCCGTGTGTCGCCGGGACCGTAGGGGAGTAAAGAATAGTAACAATGCAACCTACAAGGCATGTTGTATGAAGCGACTGAGGTAAGGGCCTTGTGAAACTACCCTATTAAATACAAAGCGTCGTAGAAATCGGATCTGCTGGCCTACTTGTAGGCGCATAACTGGCACTACGTACAATTGCTCTTAAACTTGGATCACATACAATACACAAAGAGTGGTTAACAAGTGGTCGATATGCAGCTTTCGAAGAAGAAGAAGAAGGCTTGTCTATTGAGCTTTTTTTCAGCAAATAGAAGAACTCCACCAAAGATGCAATAAACAAAGGACATAAAAGGCAAACATATCACAATGAACACTAAAAGAGCAATGTTTCTCCCAACATTATGCTACCAGTGCTAAACCTGGACGCTGTCATCAAACGATAGAATAAAACTAGTCACGACAGAGATGACACGTCTACTCAGGATGCTGAGAGTTTAAAGAAAAGTCTGGTTTAGAAATGAAGACATCCTGAAAAAGTGGGAAACAACATGAGTACTGAACTTCATCAAGAAAGAACAAATTAAATGATTTGGCCACAGATTATCAAGACATTTCACCTCAACGAGCAATGTTACCCTGAGACAGTGGATACAAAGCAAAAGGCCGTCCGCGCAGAAGGTGGACCTTGGAAATAACAGGCAGTGAAAAACACTTTATGAAGCGCACACTAAAGCCCGTTCTATAAAACTCTTCTTTTTCTGACTGTGATGCAAAACATGATTAGAGAAGAGAGAAAGAAGAGTGACCAACTGATCTTCAGAGGAAGCAGTAAGGAAAGGATGAGATGCACATGCCAAACGCCCGTTAGATCAGAAGAATCACTATCAACCGGGACTTACGCCAAATATCTCTTTCGCTCTCTCTCTCTCGGCATAAAGGGAAATTAACATGTCATTAGGCTTGCGGTATTGGTACTGTAGAAAGCTGACGAGCAATGGATCACATTGATATCTGAATGCCATAAAGAAGAGAGAGTGTAAACTGTAAACGATTCAAGAGGGGTGGTGGTGAATCTGCAACCCTAACCAGATTGCAAGAATATAAAATCAACTGTTTTCTTTCCCGAACGCTCCATATCGACCACCTGTCAACCCCTCTGTGTGATTTATATGTGATCTGAGCATAAGAGCGTTTGTACGTGTGCCAGTTATGAGTCTACAAGTAAGCCAGCACATCCGATTTCTGCGCTGCTTTTTATTTACTAAGGCAGCATCCCTAGGGCCTACATCAGTTACCTCTTACGACATGCATTGTAGGTTGCAGTGGTACTATTCTTTGTTTTCGTTGCGGGCCCCAGCACCATACGGGCATGTTTTCTAGTTAAACATAAGCGCTATGCTGGAAGCCAAAGAATAATAATAAACCAACATAGAAGGTGTTCAAGATGACCCAGGAACAAACAAGCATAACTAGGTCCCATTTTAGTGCCCATGGCGACCCTACTGATATGCTCACAGAATTGGCCAGATCCTGAGACACGATCAGTTTTCCCAAACTATCTTTTGGTGGCTTACAGACGGGCCAGAAGTCTTAAGGATATGTTGGTACATGGTCGCATTAAGTCTAATGTCCTGAGTCATTTTGGCACCGTCCAGTGTGGTGTCGGCGTTGCAATACGTGTGTTTATGTGATACAGACCCGTATTGTATCTTTCCTAAAGCCACGTTTGTTATTGAAGATGGTTTCACATGCGAGTCCCGCAATATAATCTAAGCCATCACTTGCAAGCGGTGTGACACGGTATGTATCGACGAAACAGGCAACATGCTTAGTGATCGTTTCGGTCAATACTTGCGCGATATACGCCAATGCTCTGTGACCCCTGTAGCCATTCACTTCCATGGAACTGACCATTTGGGAGCTCACGACGTCCAGGTCACGGCCATCCGATCATGTTCCTCTGATAACCGTAGTCGATTTGCTCTGGAGAATAGTTTTATTTCGTTATATGGACCCTGCGATTTCATGGACTTAACGCTCTACATTTATATGCTTTTTAGTACTTTATCGTCTTATGCTTCATATTCTCTTTCTTTCTGTTCACCAATCCTGTTTGCCTCACAGCGTCAGGTCAAGAAAAGATTTCTAAAACGGACCTTTGCGTGCGCTTTGTAGATAGTGTATTTTGTCGTCTTTGTTATCTCTGAGGTCCATCTTTTGCGTGACCTGCCTTTTGCTCTGTAGGCCTACCCACTGTATCGGAGCAGCATTGCTCTTTGAGGTGCATTGTCTGTTAGTAATCTGCTTATGTGGCCGAACCATTTAATTTGTTGTTTCGTGATGAAGTTTAGTACTGATGTTGCACCCACTTTTTTCCTGTCTTCATTTCTCAACCTGTCTCTTCGTGTTACCCCAGCATTCTGCGTAGACACTTCATCTCTGTTGTGACCAGTTGTCTTCTGTATGTGTACATGTTAAATGTATATAAGTTATATATTTACTTAATTTTTGTTTATTGTTTCTCTTATTTTTCCCCTTCTAGTTTTTCTGCAATTTATTTCGTTATTCATTGTTAGTCACATATTTTCCTTTTTTGCCCGTTGAAAGTCTAAATGTAGTGTGCTGTGAAATTCGTCACTCATGTTGTATCGTTTGCTTGATAAAGGCCTTTTGCTCGAAACGTTGCTGTGCATTGTCACTGTTTTTGTATTTTGTAAAATTACAGTACTTTGTTGTTACTTGTTTCTCCAGTTTATATAGTTTTACTACAGTCGTGATTATTCTGGAGTAGCAATCCTTGCCACAGGTGAAACTGGTGAATGGAGCTCTCTCTGCCATCTGTACTCTTTTTGCCTCCATATGTGATGGCGTTTATTTTCTTTTGAGCTTCGATGGAGAGATTGCTGCTGATGACAGCCAAGATATGCAAAGATGCAAATCGAGCGTAGGATTTCCAAGTTTTTGGATGTGGCTCTGCTAATATCTTGGAACATGATATTTGTTTTCATCAGGCTGATGGTCAGATTTAATTCGCTGGATGCTGCAGAAAATCTGTCCATGAGATATTGAAGCCCTTTCTATGTGTGTGATGTTAATGTTGCATTGTCGACAAACAGAAAGCTTCCTTATGGTTACCGTCACTGCTTTAAGTCGAGTCATGTTAAATAGTTTTCCATCTGATCTTGTATGGAGAAATATACACTCTTCGACTGCTTTTAAAGCTTGGGAGAGAAGCAAGGAGCAAAATGTCACAAAGAGTGGGGATACAAGTACACACCCCTGTTTGACGACGCTGTTTATGGGAATGTGTTGGAGGAAGCCCCAACAATCATCACTGTACCCCTCAACTTAGTTATTATGGAATGATTGGGGACTGCCTAGAGTAGTTGATAGTAGCTCGGCCTGCTAGCTGTGAGACGCCTCATAGCTCGGGTTCGAACCTACTGTCCGGCATTTGTTCGAGTCCCTGGTCTTACTCAGGACGATAACGTGAGAAAATCGTCTGAAGTCGGAGAAAATCTGCCTGTATGGCGAGGAATACTAATTACGAGTACATTGAGCACACGGCTGTGATGATAATCCACTCATAACTTAGTTATTTAGTTGGTTTGTTTCTTTCGTCCCAAAGGCGGCACATAAGTCAGAGGTTTTAGATCTCCATGTAATGCAGTTCGTTGTTAGCAGTTGGAGATCTTGTATATGGCCCTTTTCATCTTTACAGACGGTCAATAGGCAAGTGTTTTACTGTGACAGCTTCTGAGTTTTCGCTTTTCTCTCTTGTTGTTCAGCTCGTACATAAGTCTCTTCTCAAAAGACTCTGCGCCCTTCCGTAATTTGGCTTTCCACACAACTCTGTCATCAGCTAGTCCCTCCCATGTGCTGGGATCTATAGAAAAGTTTTTCATTGAGGTTTTGCAGACATCTTTATATCTGAGCAGTGGTCTGCCCTGGTGCCTCTTCCCTCCGAAAGTTCACAGAACAACATTTGTTTTGGTATGCGATAAGTTTCCATTCTTCTCACATGTCCCAACCATCTTAGTCGTCTACTGCTGAGCATGCCCATGATGGAAGGCAGATTTGCACGTTGTAGTACTTCAGTATTGGTTATCTTGTCGTACCACCTGATGTTCATAATCTTGCGGAGACATCGAAGGTGAAAGATGTTAAGTCTCCTCTCGTGTCTTGAGTAGGCTGTCCATGTTTCTGAGCCATATAGTAAAGAACTAATTACACAGGCTCGATATATTTGAGTCTTCGTCTGCAATGTCAATTTTTGTTGTCCCACGCTCGCTTTGATAGTTTGCCGAATGTAGTAGCGGCACTCCCTATACGAGCGTTGATTTCCTCGTCAAGAGATCTTGTATGGTTTTACATACCAATAGTTTACTTTCTTGTTGGATGGTTCTTCAAAGAGTGGTCTTAGGTCTTCCACGTTTTCTTTTTCCAACTGGTGACCACATAAGGACTTGTCGATTTAGTCTCTTTTCATCTGAAGCAGCTTATAGCAACATTTCTCTACTGTTGAGAACTGCCAAAACAAAGACTCTTATTATATATACTTCTAACCGGAAGCGCGTCGAGCAAGAACGACTATTCGTTTGTTACTTGAATTTTAACCGGCAAGATATCGTTAGCAACGTTTATTTGCAAACATTGCACGGTTTACACATCGAGCAGGTACAACCAAAGACATATATTTTATTTGCATGATTTGACCATTTTCTTACAAGATATGTTTCGATTCGCATTTGTTTATTTCGTTTTTGAGTTAACGACTGACTGATATTTAAAATCTCAGTGTAGCTGAGTTGTCATCCCATTCTGAGTCTCAATTCTCATACTCATACTGATGATACTCATTCTCCTATTCGTAATAAAATCCGATGGCTTTCTTTATGCACGCCATGTAGTTATGTCCGCGTTGTTACGATGCTTATGTTTAGCAGTTAACCTTTTGAACAATATACGGTTAAACGAATTGCAGATTGCAATGTTACGACAAATTTGCTCACTTTGTGGTTTGATTAACAATAGACAGCTAGCAAGGTCATGGTCATGGCTCAATTTTGTTGTGTGCATTGAATTGCTATGAATGAAACATGTAGACATACATAATTTTACCCTTTTAGCACGTGATGATTTTTGGCAAATTAGACTAAAACAAGGAGCATTATTAGAGTAAATTTAAGTGTTATTGTTATTTTTAGACACCATTCAGTTTTTCTGATACCATAGTAATGTATATAAAATATAAATATTATATAATATTTATAGGAAGGGTATGTAATCATAATGAATGAGGTGCATCATTATTCATTACTGACCACAAAAAAATATGTAAATAAATTGACACATATGTAAATTAGCTCATTTGCATATCTAAAAATAGCAAAGACAATATGTGAATTGACAACTTCAAGGTAAAATACATACAACCAAATACAGTTATATATGTGATTTCATATATTTTTATTGTGCCTTGACCTTTTTACAATGATATTTTTAAAAACAATAGTGGTGCACAGCTGCACACCCCTTCACATGCATAATACATGTTTCTGCTTCGGTTTCTTCCTCCTCATTGAGAGCTGTCACTACATACTAAACAGTTTTTTTTTCAGTTAGGAATATTGGTGGGCTTACAATTTTGAACAAGGATATTGCCATTTTTCTCTGAACTGAGTGGCATATCTATTGGTTTCTTTTATAAATGATGTCAATAAGAGTTAGAAACAGGTACAAATAACAGGCAGGCATAGAGTCTCTTCATGTGTTTTGGGCCAGTCAGTTCACATAATTGATGTAACACACTCCAATCATCTTCAGGAGGGTATACCCTGCTCTGAACCACGTTTGAGCTGTGTAACTGTTGTTGGTTCACTGTCTCTATCTGTTCTATCACATCATAAGGCTATTATATGCCTCCTAACTAGAACCACTTAATTAAAATGTTTGCTGAACATCCACATCACAAGTGGAATCATCAAAATTGGACATTTTTTATACAGTTTAGGACACAATTAAAAAAAATTGACATCAAATCACATGATGCTCACATTTTACAAGCAAGCGCAATTTGTAAACGTAAACAGCAGTGAATAAAGGGACAGTATTAGCACTGTTTCAAAGCGGGAGAGTTCTTACGGTGTTGTGGTGAAATAAGATGTGACCTATAGCATCTTATAGGACTTACGTGAGGGTGACATAGTAGGAATGCGCTGGGCGGATCCCAATTACAAGACGTTCACGTAGTAAACTCATCGTCAAAATATGTGTAGTAAACATGGAACAACTGCTATAATAGACTATTTAAAGCATTGAGGACATTTTCCCTTATATAAAACATTGTCATTGGTCAATTTTTCGCACCGTATGAAGGTTATTTATATCTTTGAAAGAGTGATTCTCTTTGTCAAAAATACTTCAAGCAAAATGGCGTGTAGGAAATCTATCAGGACGATTACACTGACAGAAAAAGCTTTGGCGTTGTTGTCATATGGTGCTGACGACATATTTAACGATGAAGATAGCGGAGATGATGATATATTTTCATCAAGTGAATCTGTTCACTCAGATTCTGAAAATTCTGGTGTACATGTGAGGGACACTGATGACGAAAATAGTGATACTCATGAATGTGATTTACGTCCAAGTAAGCGTTCTAGAATCGACCCTGTCACAAGTACTAGTACTGAGCCAGTAGCAAGTACTACTAGTAATAGTGGACAGGGTTCACAATTAGGAAGACCTGGAGGTTGTGGTAACCAAAGGGATGTTTATGTGCATGTTTATGTTGTTTTACATTATTATTTATGTTCGAATACCAGAATTTTGCGGACAAATTTAAACAAAAATTTTTAATAAAAAAACATAAAGCAGTACAAACACAAATTGTTATTATCAAAACATACACATACATATTTTATGTCAAAATACAAAATTTGAAAACAAATATTCCAAAAAATAACAAGAGTTATTAAATTTTCAAATAAATTGGTAGAAATGCAGAAAAACGCTTGGGATGGGCTGTGCGGTTTAACCTATAACCTCGGGTAAACAAGGGGTTAATATGTATATTCAACTAGCAGATTAACAAATATTGCGTTATCTAAATATATTTATTCATAATTATTTTTTGGGATGGAATTCTAGATGAGAATTTATTCTGTAGGCAGCAACATAGAATGTTGATAAAGGCCAGTAATTAGTAATTATAATATATAAATGTACTGTCTACTGAAGGGGGGATTCTGGTCTTGAAACTTTTTCGTTGCTTTGGTATTAATGTAGAATTTGTATAACAATTTTAAAGATTACGACTTAGAATAGTAGAAAAAATAGTAAAAAAAAGTCAAGCAGCGTTGCCATGGAAACAATACAAAATGCGCAAGCACAAAATTTCAAATTCCTAAGGCTCTGAAGTTAATGAATATAAATGAATTCTGTTTTCACTCTAAGGTGAGCAATTGTAATATCTACAAAATTACACATCCTTTTAGGATATATTAAATATTACATTTTTATGAATTTTTGTGTAAACACACCCTCCAAAAACAGCTTTTTGGACCAAATTTTGAGGGAATTTTTACCCAAAAATTTATAAAAATTAAATATTTAATATATCCTAAAAATCATGTGTAATATTTTAGATATTACAATTGCGCACCTTAGAGTGAAAACAGAATTCATTTATATTCATTAACTTCAGAGCCTTAGGGATTTGAAATTTTGTGCTTGGCGGCCATTTTGTATTGTTTCCATGGCAACGTGTTGACTTTTTATTTTTTACTATTCTAAGTCATCTTTCAAAATTGTTATACAAATTCTACATTAATACCAAAGCAATGAAAAGTTTCAAGACCAGAATCCCCTTACAACTAATCAATGTTTGAAATCATTGAATATTTTCCATTGCCGTAAAGATTTTCTTGTCTCTAATTTAACAGTTCAACATGGATTGCTTATGCATGCAAATGCCATTAATTATTTTGGAATATTACAAAAAGTGTACCAGAAATGAGTTTTTACAGTATGGGCACTGATTAGTGTTTCATTTTAATTCTTCTTGACGCTACATATCGACCACCTGTCAACGACTGTGTGTTTTGTATGTGATCTGAGCCTGAGAGATTGTACATTGTGCCAGTTATGCGCCTACAGGTAGGCCAGCTCATTTGATTTATGCGCTGCTTTTTATTTAGTAAGGTAGCATCCCTAGTGCCTACATTAGTCGCCTCTTACGACATGCATTGTAGGTTGCAGTGTTACTATTCTTTGCTTCCCTTACAGGCCCCGGCACCACACAGGTGCATTTTAATTCAAATGTGTATCTTTACATCATAAAGAAGAGCGCTATCTCTTAATTTTGCTTAGGATTTTTCTTTTTCATTACAGAGAATGGCTAATTAATCAAGAACACTTAAAAGCCCAAGCCTTTTATAGCTTTCTGTAGAGTTGTTTTTTAAATGTCGACATCGCATTAGAAATGTAGTCATATTTTCATTTTGCGGAGAGCAGCAAGTTAATTTTCTTTAAACATTTTCAAAATCTCACTCTAATAATATATTTGCCAAGATCTTAAAATTTTCTTTTTCTGCCTTGTTTGTCTGTAACCGTTTTAGATTCATCGTTCTGTCTTATGCGCAAGTAAAAGATGTTCTATTGACACACAATGTCTACTGTGCTCTCAGTGTTGCGGATGATGTGATTAAAAACAACATATCTTAGCTTCTCTGAAATGCCTGTACAAGTTGTATAGTGATGAACATAGACTTCAAATTCATTGGAATTTTGAGATAGCTGATGATATTACCACTTACTGCCAGCATCTGTTTTTACAAAAGACCCAATGTTTTAAGATCTGCATTTATAATGTGTACCAAAAGCAACAATCCAATCATACCCACAATTGACAACTTCTTGCAGCAAGAACAAATTTTGTAGTGCAAATTAAATTTTTCTGCTTTTTCTTCATATAATAGGATTTCGTTTTTGAACTGAATAGGTGTAAAACTTATATTTCTCTGTCCTGACAGTCTGAAGTATTTTTTTTATATAACACAAAGAAGAAAATCCATTAAGGGATCATTTCTGATATAGACAAAAAATATTTTATGGATCGTAAAATTATAATTTTTGAAAGATGGTCACAAATCTCTGTATGTACTACCATTAGTTTTTTTCCGATCCAGAAGCACTTGAGCTTACAGCTCTTTGGCTTGGTGCCATGGACATCGTAACCCTTCGGTTCGGTGCCATGAACACCGTAAATCTGGGAACCTGTGGCTTTTCTGCCAGCCCGTGGAATTGAACTCGCACTCACAGAGGGCTAGTCACCCGTAGTCCAATGCGCTATGAACACGCTGGACAGGCGGACGCTACCATTGGTTAACTATTAGTATAGTCTCAATGTTTATATATACAAAAAAGAGGAGAAAAAGGTAGTGACAAAATTTATATCTCTCCCTCCATCCTCATACTGGAATTAGCTGTCCTGTATGCTGCATTTCGCTCTGTAACAACCCTACCATGCTCGCTGCACAGACCCATTGGCATAAACAACATCATCATCACTTGCATTATCTTCTATCAGCTGCTTAATTGCGAGTTCATCCTTCATGTTGCCCCAATCGCTACATGCTCTTCCAAGAATAATGCTAGCATTGTGGTAGTTTACCATGTGAACATCTGTTGGGATACATTCTTCACCTTTTGGTAGGGTCCCAACTGTTGTCACCTGGCTAATTGTTCTCTCAGCCTGAACCATCTACAACGTGTCACGCTTGATTCTCGTGCCCTTAACGGCATTCGTATTCTTGTGCAGTAGATGTCTCCTATCCACATTAACCCGCATGTTTGGTTTGGGCATTTGCATGATGGGAGCCTAGTGAGCCAAGCATATATCTCATCTTTATAATTGGAATATCTCTAATGTATTCAAGCACTATACGCATGCCTTCATTTCTGAATACATTCAAGTCGTTCACATTGTGATCTTGATATTGTGAGGAAAGTCCGTAATCTACCACAGACATAACCAGTTGCTAAAACAGGACAAGTAGTCTCGGCTCAATGTATGCAGCTACCTTAACCTTGAGAGCTACCAGACCATGCTTGCAACATTGTATCGTTTGCTCAACATGATGTTTGAAAGATAGACTACGATCAAACATAGGAGGATGTGTTCCGTCTCTAAGTGGCACATGAGATTGTCAGAATTTTGCCTTAAAGCAGCCAAGTTAAATTTTACATGTGTCATATTATTCATTTTAGCATTTAAATAAATATTAAATCTACTTCATTTAGAAAATTTGAGTGTGCTAGTGTGTTGTTATAATTTATATATTATTGTTGGTTATAATTTTTTCCTAATTTTCAGACTAATGGCAAAGTTTGAAGATAGTAATTTCTCAGTCAGTAACTGTGATCCACAAACAACATTTGGACATGCTTCACACAGCAAAGATGAGACTAATGCATCAAATAATTCATCAGCGCAGAAAAAGGGTGAAAAATCAAAAGCAGGAAAATCACAACAAAACAAGAAATTCTCCAACCAAGGCTTTTCACAGACACAAAATTCAAGACGGAGCAATATTCTAGATAAACTGCATATGTAAGTACAGGGTATATTGATTTCGAATGGTCAGTATGCTAACTTGACAACCAGATCACTTGTACATGTTTGTTCTAAACTTATTGAACTTTCTATCTCTGTGTTACATGTCTTTCTTTTATCTTTAGGGAAGGGGTGTTTATGATTTTGTTATGATGTTAAAAGGCAAAATAGAATCTTAACTATTTATCTCAAAGTTTTTTGGTTATTATGACATTCGTCCTACCTTGCTTGTTGTTTTCTGTTCAAACTGACGGACATATTGCTAGATCTATGTATAGATTGATCAATAATATCAGAATATCTATTAGATACTCAAAAGATGCAGTAACATAAGTTGAAAGCAAAAAACATACCAAATAAAAATTTGAAGAATTAGTGAAAGTTGTAATTATTATTATATATATGGCCTTTTTCGTCTTTACAGACAGTCAATTGACAAGTGTTTTACAGTGACAACTTCTAAGTTTTCGCTTGTCTCTCTTGTCTTTCAGCTCATTCCTAAGTCTCTTTTCAAAAGATTCTGTACCTTTGCGTAATGTTGTTTTCCATATAATTAAATCATCAGCTAGTTTTTCCCATTTGCTGGGAAAGATAGAAAAGTTATTAATTGAGGCCTTGCGTACATCCTTATGTCTGAGCAGTGGTCTGCCCTGGTGCCTCTTCCCTGTCTTGAAAGTTCACAGAACAACATTTGTTTTGGTATGCAGCAATTGTCCATTCTTAGCATATGCCCTTGCCATCTATTCTTTTACTGCTGAGCATGCGCATGATTGAAGGCTAGTTTGGTTATCTTGTCGTACCACCTGATGTTCATAATCTTTTGGAGACATTGAAGGTGAAAAATCTTAAGTCTCCTCTCTAGCTTGAGTAGGCTGTTCATGTTTCTGACCGTAAAATAAAGAGCTAATTACATAGGCTCGATATATTTGAATCTTCGTCTGCAATGTTCATTTTTTATTGTCCCACGTTCTCTTTGATAGTTTGTTGAATGTAGTAGCCGCTCTACCTATTTGAGCATTGATTTCTTCATCAAGAGATTGATTTCTTCATCAAGCTGACAGTGACTATGGACCCGAGATAGTAGAATTATTGAACTGGTGTTAGATGGTTATCATTTAAAGTGATATTTGTTGATGTGTTATTTCCCTGATATAAAACCACTGTTTTGGTGACACTTATAGTCAGAGAAAACAGGTCGCATGCCTTGCCAAATTGTTTAGAAATTGCAGGGTCACCTCACTCTGTGCAACTAAGACAGCATTGTCAGTGGAAAGGAGTTCCTTAAGAAAAACTTCTGTTGTTTTTGTTTTGGCTATTAAGTGAGCCAAGTTGAAGAGTGAACCATCAGATCTAGTGTGGAGAAAAACATCACCATCAGCATCCCTGAAGGCATGGTATCACAAGACTGTGAAGAAGATGCCAAAGAGAATGGTGGCTAGGACACAGCCCGGTTTGACTCCACTCTTAACCCTTTGAACCCTGGCTGGCCACTTAAAAATCTCTTCCCCGGAGCTCCTGGACAAAAACAGTACACATCAGAGTTATATTAAAACATGATAATTAGCATTCTTATGTGCTCTATAATTTGTTATTGATTTACTCCATCATCTCCGTTATTCCTGCTTATTATATATTTGAAGAATACTAAACTTTAAAATTTATTTGATCTAATATATGGGCACGGCCGTGAATACTCCCGTATATGAAGATTTTTCTCCATTCTGAAGATATATAGCTTGAATATCAATCGATTAAAATAATTCTTTGTCGTCTAAATGATCATCTAACTCTCTTTCTATATCCGTATCAGAATAATCATATTCTAAATCTAATTTATATTCAAATTCATTAAAAAAAAGTTCAACAGCTTGCTCTGTTGTACGTTATACTTTTAGAATGACCATTTCCGAAAATTATCTTTTTAGCAAGAAAATACTTAACTAATTACCTATCAGTACAATAAAATCACATAACAGCGTCCACCATCTCGTAAAACGATGTAGAACACATGGGTTGTGTTTTACGTCTCATTTGTAAACAATTTATTTTTAAATACCGAAAAATAGTGAAACATATGCTCAGACCAATATATTGGGAGCTCGGGGTATGCAGCGCTTACATTCAATCCCGAAATATCAGGAGCCTGGGTTCTAAGGGTTAACCTTGAAACTATCAGCTGTGCTGCCATCGACTGTATGCTGGCTTTCATGTCCTCTCTGGTGCACAAGAGTGTTGATGGCAATGATAGAGGTCACAGACTGGCTATACTTGCGATCATATTTGTGGGGTATGGAGAAGGGGGTCAGCCAGCGAATAGAGCTGACATTCTGAATGCCCACATAGAGTGTAACAGAAAAGAGTACTTTTATCTAAACCAATCCATGTCAACAGCTAGATGAAAGAGATTGGAGTGGCTAGAAAAACACTACAGGCATATGAGTAGGCTCATCAATCAACATCAAACTGGTGTGGTTTGTCACTGGACTCAGTTGGAGGTAATGCGAAAGAGAGCAGAGCACCTATGGGCATGTCTAGAGCGCAATAAAGATATTCCAAACTGAAACTGAAATGTATTATGATGTTATTGTTTAGTATGACTTCAATTGAAAACCTTAAATGTACAAATCAAATTAAACACTAGGGTTATCATTTAAGTTGGCAGTATTGTTGTGTTGCTAAGGATGTCAATAGTAGGTTACAAACTGTGGTGTTACAATATAGATGAACTGCATGATGTCATAGTAGTAGATTAAAGATGAGTGTCCCACTAATGACATGCACCAGTAAGGAATAACCATTTTTTAGCATTCTTAGGGTGAGACCTTTATAAGCTCATCAGTGAATGAAAGTACAGGGTAACGATATCAGTCTGTAGTAGTCAGTCCCCCAGACGGCAGCTGATGGTCCAGATAGTTAGCCCTAGTGTGTAGTTTGTATTAGATATTCTTATTAGCTGACCATAGTGTTTGCGCACTAAATCTGCATCTGTCCACTATGAGCAGTGTGGCAACACTAAACGAGACCTGACGTAGTAAAACTAATCGACGTAGTTGTGTAGTGACGGCGTACCAACGTTAGTAAACATAGGGAGACCAACATAAACAATTGACACAGATGGACGTGTTCTTAAGCAAGAACGTTTATGCTTATAGGTCAATAAACGTGTAACATGCCATCAAGCATTGAGTTTGTATATTATTACCATCTGTTATGGATCAACAGTCATCATGAGAGAATGGGAATTGTAGGACCATAAACCAACAAATGCCTTTATAATAAATTATCACCATCTTTATAAAAGACCATCATCAACAGATCGCACCCTACTACAATCAAAAGATCGCCCCCTACTACAAGTCTATCACAGAATTCAGTCCTCTTCACACTGGAACTTTCCACTACTCTCATACACTTGCTTGAATGACAGGCATGCATAACCGTACTGGACTTTTATTCACCAATGAATTTATGTAGTTTTCACTTCTTTAATGTTATAAAAATGGATAACAAAACACTCCTCCTCTTTAGTGCATGGTCCTAGTGGGATAGTTATCTTTAAACTGCTACTTATGACATTATGCAGTTCATCTATGCCATAATGCCACACTAGGACACATGTAGCATTCTTAGCATCAATACTGCCAACTTACATGACAATGACGCGATTGCTATTGCACTTTACAATTTTCAACTCTCTCTCGTGATCACCGCCCAGACCTATGTACCAGATCTCCCCATAAATTCTATTCATGTGGAAATCTGATTCATGCAGCCTTAGCATTGGTGTGTTTTACATCACATCTTCAGCGCCATTTGGAGCTCTGGTGCTTATCCTTCAGCGATGTGTCCGGTTTCAGCCAGCGTTTACTTGTTTCACTCTCCATTCTGTAGCAATCTAGTGTTTTTTACGGTGTGGGGTAGCTAGCCCCACGCCGAACCTCCTAGTCACCTCTTACGACATGCGTGGCAGGTAACAGTGGTTCTATTTTTACACCCCAATTTGGGCCCCGGTAACCACTCAGGCGAGATTTTCAACTGAAGCCTCTGTTTGTGGTACAGAAACATGAACAAACAAACGGAAGACATAACTTAACTAAGTTCTCTGAAAGGTATCATACAGAAGAATGAGATGAGTTTAATGTAAATTTAAGAAAACCAACTAAGAAGTCTTTGAAAAACGAGAAATGACAATTGAATATATGAAATAGAAAAAATAAAAACAATATGCTAATTTTAACACAACACTGGTGAACAAATAAATCTTGTTTATTCTTCTGTGAGTAAGCCCTGTACCAAAATTATTATTAGTAGTAGTCAGTATATGATAGTGCTCTCACTATGTCTCGTTTCAGTGATGGCTATGTGTATGATAGTCACACCCAGGCCTTCTTGAATTTCCTGGGTAGAACAAATCCAGAGGCAAGAAATGTCAAGTCAAAGGTTTTCAAAAACCAGGTATATGCTTTCTCAGAATGTGAACACTAGTTGATAGACATTTTTTCATACTCATAATCTCAAAATTAGTGTAGTAGCGACAGATCTAACCAGAAAAGGGATGCACAGCGGGAAAATCAAACAATCCCTCATAAAGAATAATTGGATAAAACTAAAGGCTATTAAGGACAAGAATGGGAGAACTTATTGACACATAAAAGAAAAAGGAGAGATGAAGGAAATGTTGGCACAGTCAAATAAAATTAATTATTTTTTTTTCAGAACATCTTTTTATGAGGGTATCTTAGGGAAAAAGTCTACTTCAATAAATCATAAAATGTATGGAATTTTAAAAAGAAAGATAACATTGTTTATAATCATGAACATTTTTTTTTATGTCATGTACATTTATCAGATATTGGAACACTTTATAATTATAGTATATTTCCTTTTTCTAGTATAAGAATATTTATTTAATGAAAAGTTGTGTATATTGTATTATAAGTATTTTCTTCAGTGTTTTCATTTCTTGTTAATTAAATTCAGCTGATGCTATCAGAGAATATGGACGATATTCCAACAAGCTTTGCAAAGAACTGGCTGATGGTTGTATGTCCTGTTGGCTCAAGGTGTTTGGTTGTGGCAACCATGGTAAAAATGCTGTGATGTTTTAGTTTTCTAAACTAAAGTCGCTTTTCTGTACTTATTATCATCAGTGCTCTGAACATGAAATTATACATATGTAGAATACACATAATTCCTATGTTAAAGCTACTCATTAGTTCATACATCTTTACCTCACTAATTGATATTAGAGTACTACAAAATTGTACATAAATGTGCAATGTAATGTAATATTTCCACCCATGTGATTTATGGGAAGTGTAGAATAGAACCATTGATTCTTGCATGTTGTGAAAGGTGACTTAAAGGGTGTGGGGTTGGAAACCCCTCACTATAAAATAGCAAACAGAGACAGAAAAAACCCAAACTGCTCATGAAAAATGAATGGCAATTTTGTTTGTCTGCCTTATGTGCTCTTGGTTGCAATAAGTACTGATGATGATGAATGGAACAATTCTACACCTAGAATACATAATTAATATTGGAGCATACATTTGTTTAATCTCTGCTGTCCTTTTTTAAATAAAGATTTCTGTTTCACAGGGTCACACTGGAGCATATTCTAAAACTGGCTATCATATTATTAGCCACCCTTCTAACCTTCCGATGGGCAACAAAACCGCACAAGGTGAGATGTTTTATATTTAGGAAATTTTGTGGCTATAATAATCTTTACAATAAATATTTAAAATTTGCTGTTCTTTATAATTTGTGTTTTTAAAATTAGAATGAGTAATTGATAAAAAGTATTTGTATGTAATGATACAAAAGTAGTCATGAACAGATTTTTGAAATCACTATTAATTACCACCATCATGAAGGTTAATAGAATACGATTAGGGCATATTCAAAAAATGGCAAAGAATCATCATCATCAATTAGCTTGTCCCTCTCGAACTTGGCTCCCCTGACAGCAGTCCTGAAAAACATCTGTTCTGTGCAAGTTGACCGGCATCAGCGGCAGTCATTCTCAGATCGTCAATGACATCTTGCACCCATCATCTTCTAGGTCTTCCTCTCATTCTTCTTTGAGGCACCATTCCCTCCAAAATTATCTTCTCTAGGCATACATGTCGTTTGATGAGTCCGAAATATTTCATTTTTCATTGATGTTATGCTCTCTCTATCAAGCTGTTCCAGAACAGAAGCATTTGTTCTGATATGATATTTGTTCTGTCCATGATATTCTAAGTACTCTTCTGTAGTATTTGCATTCAAAGACATTAATGATCTTCACTGCCTCTTTGTCAATGGTCCATGTCTCACAACCATATGTTGCCAAGGGAAAAATCGCAGGCTCTCAAACACTTGATTTTTATTCTTATGTCGGTTCCCTTCCATAGGTTAGTTAGTTCTTTATGCCAAAGAATATCGAAAAAGGTGGAGGCTGCAGTAAAACTTTGAAAAATAGCTAAACACGTAAACAAAGTACTACAGTTTTACAAATACATCAACAGTGACGATAAACAGCAGCGTTAGACCAAAGGCCTTTATCAAGCAAACAATACAACAAGAATGACGAATTTTGAGGAACACTACAAATGGACGATTACATGTGGAAACATAAACCTATCTAATCAATATTATATCAGATAGGGTAGATAGGTTTATGTTTCACATGTAATCGTCCATTTGTAGTGTTCTCGAATCATTCTGTTGTAATGTTTGCTTGATAAAGCTTTGTCTAAAGCTATTTATCGTCACTGTTGATGTATTTTGTAAAACTGTAGTACTTTGTTTATGTGTTAGCTATTTCAAAGAATAGAGAATCTAAAATTGCATATACAAAAGATGAAGGGAAGAGACCAAGAGGCAGACCATGAAAATGATGGAAAGATAACGGTGAAGTAAACCTAGAAATGTTACAAGCCAACAGTTGGGAAGAGGAGGCTAAGAACACAGATGAATGGAGGCAGGTAAAATCTGCAGCAATGAATCTCAAAGGTTTGGAAAGCTGAAGAAGAAATATATTTTAACAGACGTAATTGAATATCTGAGAAAAAAACAACTTTGAACCAAAGTCAATGAGAAGGCAACAAAATAGAATATTATTATATGTTAAACTGTTGAACCTCATTAAACTATTAAACAGAAGCAGAGGTTTCAATACAAGATATATCAGTAGAAGTCTCCATTTCAAAAGTAATAATTAAAAGTATACAAAGTCGACCACGAAGTGACCTCTCCGTGACGCATGCCTGGGCGATTTTTATGGAGTAGCTGAGTTGCCCAAGTGTCAACTACCCCTCTCGACCTCGCTGATAGAATCCAGAGGAGTGCAAACACTACATCTGGTATCAGTTCGGTTGCAGGAGCTGCCGGTAGGACATCACTTGATGCCTGTCCGCCTTAGGGCTCCGCTCCGGATTTTCTATTTGAGTTTACTCCCATAACCTTTGCCTCTCCGAGGCTCCACAAATTATAATAACACACAGAAATATATGATTTGATGGAAATGGGTAAACATCTATGCTTCAACTTTCCCTTGCATGCCATTGAATCTCACTGTGCCACAAAAACCGCAGTATAGGCAAAGACAAGAAAATGTCTTATTAAAATGTATGTCTGTAAATTTTGTAGGCTATGGTTCATGTGTGCTGGACTGCATCTACTGCAATGAAACAGAGACATATTTTGTGCTTGACATGATGTGCTGGGATGGACAGCCATTATATGATTGTGAAGTAAGTGTCTACAAGTTCTTAGATCTGTATGAAGTAGCATGTATAACATACATACGCATCTTACAATATTGCTAAATTTGTAACATTACCTACAACTTTTAGTATGTGTGCATCAAAACATGAATACAGCCTTGTGTGTCTTAGGCTTGAGATGCTGTATGATCAAAATATTGATGTAGTCTGTTAATGTAATTCACAAATTCTCCCTTCTTCTTTTAGCTCTCCTTGAAGCATAAGGCATCACCAAATTTCTTCCAACTAGATCTTTCTTGAGCAAGCAAGCATAGTTCATTCCAGGTCTATCACACCTCTTCTCTTTCTCTGTTTACAGTTCGTCTCCGTGTCTCTCTAGGTTGTCCCCTGTCTCCCAGATTCCATTTCAAAGCCACATGTTGGTGTCTGGTCTTCTGCATTCTTAATGTATGTCTCAACCATTTTCATCTCCTTTTTATTTCTTCATTGATATTATTGATGTCTGTGCTCTGGGTGATCTCAGTATTTGGTATTCTCTGATCCCATTGAATTCAGAGAATTCTACTAAGACATCTTCCCTCAAAGCCTCTTATGGGACTGTCTGCGTTGATATTTGTTTTCCATGTCTCTGGTTCTTGCAGTAGGATGTAATTCACAAATTACTCACTTTTATATTTTGATTACCTTTTGCTGAATACAAGTTAGAACTTTTTTCATCATCCTATTGTTTCTCAGAAAAAAGTCTTGTATGTACTTACTTCTCATCATCTCATCACTTCTTAGTTAGAACAAATAGTATTGTAGCTACTTGCTTCTCTTTGTGTCCTTACTTCTCAGTTATAACAAATACGAGGAAGTAACAATAATAATAAGTAATCACAATGGATTTAGAAAAATAGTTAAAATATAAACAACTTGAAACCAGTTTATTTTATACATATATTATCCCTTTATTTCTCAACATAATTTCCCAACATTGATGCACATATCCCATCGCTGGTATTGATGCACGATGATTAGTTCCAGTAACAGTCCTGTTCAGCATGTCTTTCCTTCATCTTCAGTATCGACAGAGATGATGCAAGGACAGGCCAAATGTTCATTTGTGGTTCCTCCTTCAATTGTCTAGGTACCCACATTGAGCACACTTTCTTAAGTTTCAATCGATCATGCATTATGCTTTATGCTGAACCATGTCAGCACCCTATTGCAGATGCTACAGTCTATCGTTATTTTATAGTTATCGTTATATCAACAATTTTAGAGCATCCTTGAGAAAAATTTTCTACCCAGCGATGCCCTGCTTTACGGGACAAACATTTGTCAGCATAAATAGGAAGCATTTCTTTATGAATGTCCTTTGCAGGCAGTCATTTTGCCCACAAAAACGCACAACAGCACGTTGCTCTTTGGTTGTACCCGTAAGTACTGTCACATTTTTTATGCGCGCGCATGAGACACCTAGCGCCACCTGACGAATGGGAATATAAGTTCGATGTTGCTGTCACCTAATGACACCTTTAGAAAACACCAACTACATTTACCTGCCATCCCACAGAACTGTGTGACTTACTTATTGACTCGTCCTCATAGTATTGTAGTTACTCGCTTGTCATCTCATTACTTCTCACTTGGAACAAATAGTTTTATAGTACTTCTCATTGTCTCCTTACTTCTCAGTTAAAACAAATAATATTGTAAATAAATAGTTTTTAGTTACTTGCTGCTCAGCATCCCATATCAATTATTCAATTAGAAAATTATTTAATGTAAATCTCTGTGTTATAGACAATAAAAAAGCTAGCAGAAAAATAATAAGAGGAAAATGTAGAATTAGTTATCATTTATTGATTGTAAATATCATTTTTGTTACAGACTCATGTACGATTTAGACAGTTACAGGATAGGATTAGAGAGTATGACTTGGGAAGACCATCTCGCAGAATCCGTAAGCTCAAAAGCTGGTGTGATTTAATATTTTTCCAGTAAGAACATTGTTTGTTATCTTTGTTTTTTTATAGTAAAATCACTTGGTACTCATTTCTTATGTCTGTAGTTTTTAATATATATATATATATATATATATATATATATATATATATATATATATATATATATATATATATATATATATATAGCAAGTACTCATAAGTAAGTATAATCATGACTGGTTGTTATGTTTCTATGGGCAGTTAATTAATTCTCATCATAGTGATACATGAGGCCTCTACAAGGACTTCCCATGTTCCTCTGTCTTTTGCACCCTTCAGCGCAGTATTAGATGTCCTAGCTAATTTGCACATTTCATCCTCTATTTGCTGATCTCCAGGTTCCTTTTAGTCATTCTGTTCTGTTTCCTTATGTTGTTCATATGATGGCTGTTCTCTCAGGTATATCAGAGTTCATTCTCATAACATGCCATCCATTTCCATCGTCTTTTTTTTGTAATTAAAATTTATGAACACAGGAATAAATAAAGTCAGGATTGCTTTTGACAGTCTAAAGAACATTTGGAGATCTTCCCAGTATAACACACAAACTAAATGTAGAATATTTGGGAGCTGTGTACTATCAATACTTTTCTTTTGGACCTGAATGCTGGAGAACAGCAAAAAATAAAACACCTAGAACTGATATGCCATGAACCCTGGAGGGAAGACAAAGGAGGGCAGACCAAATACAACCTGATGAAGAACGGGAAAGGAGAAGTGCATTGTAGGTCAGTCATGGGCGGCAACTTGGCAGGATGACCACTGACTTGAGCATGATGGAGAGATTTTGTTGTTGCCATAAAGGACACCACAAGATGTTGCCAGCTACCAACTGCTCTGTTGGTCTGTGTCCAGGAAAAAGAAGATTTATAGTATAAAAAACATCTTTATTTTTGTTATTTCAGATTTCATGTCAACATCTATAGTGTACTGGCAACCATATTTGTCACTATTTTGTTTCTGCTTGTATTTTATAATTGTAAAACTGAATTTTAAAAAATGATAATAAACCTTTCAGCTTCCTCTGGAGCACACATACGCTACAAACATTCAATATCTTTTTTTGGTGTGTGGTTGTTAACTTTTTCTCATGTAGTAAGTTGAAAAATAGATTGTATTAGAATTTTATTGATTCTTCCTCAGTATCCATTTGTTCCACTGAAAACCTTTACACCAACTAAAAGCAACATTTGTGGTGCTGTCAAGATGGCTCCATATATGGTAAGAAGTAGGTCTCATTTCAAGAGTTGAATATGGGAATGTTATTTATTTGACTTTGTTTTGCTACTTATAATCTTGTTTTTATTAATCTGATTTTCTCTCAAATCCTCCTAAGGGAGTTGCCATTTGAATATGTCTATACAGGCCTTTTAAAAAAAATTTGAAATTGGAGATTTTTGCCTCCAATGCATACTCTGTGTAACAGAAAGGTAGTGTTTGTCTAGGTCTAGTCTGATTCAGTAAGTGTATTCAGCTAGAGACACCTTCAGAACACAATTTTAAATAGGGGGTCTCTGTAGCCAAGTGGTTAAACCCTTTGTCTTGTGAGTCGAAGGTCGTGGGTTCGAATCCGGACCACGCCGCTTTTGTTCACAAATGCAGTTTTTCCAGAGACCCTAGGATTGTTGCTGAAGCTACGGAGTTCGTGCTTTGTGCAATACTCTCAGCAGGTGGCGTGCTATTTCTGCGGAGAGGACCGAGCCATATGGGATAAAACCCGGTGCAATGAAGTCAATCCTTCAATTTTAAAACCCTTTAAAACAATTATAAATCTGCTGCACAATTTTTTAGTGAAGTACCTAGCTACTTTTAACAGTGTTGTTATTGTACTGCAGATAGAAGGATTGTTGTTCTACCATAAGACAGCTACATACAGCCCTGGCACCACACCTCTTGAACTGTGGTTGACTTTGGATCGCCTTCCTACCAAAATGAAAATTGAAATTCCAGAAATGGGTATCATTACTGCTGTCAGCTACAAGGACCCTGTGGCTTTAGCTCTAGCGTAAGTTCATTTTTTAATACATGTTATTCATCATAATGCTATGTTGTTTTTGAATAAATGAATAATTATAGTGTCTAATGATGATACAGCGCCTAGCAGAATGTCTAACTCCAACCAGGCACATTCACTGGTGGTGGATAGAGGAACAACCTTCAGAAATAAAGATAACTGATTTATTTCAACTTCTTACAGAAATATATAGTTACTTACCAAATGACTATATCTCCTAGCAGGATAAGGAAGGTCATCAAGTGACACTGTGTCCCCAATGAAATATCTAATATGTCCAATGACAGGGCCAACTAGCATGCATTAAGCGTTAACCACATGAAAGGAAACCTTGACTTTCCAACTATGAAAATCTCCAACTTTGAAGTAGAATCTGTAGCATTCCTCCAGATGCTGACAATCTACTTCACATCAGAACAGCATCTTCCACTCGAGATAAACATGTTATCTGCAGATTTCCTACTAGAATCAATGCAAAACACCAGAAGCAAACAACTGCTGCATGAAATTAGACTAACTTAATATAACAAATATTCTTAGTTGTTATTGTACAGTCTGTGAAAAATAATGAATATAAAATGGAACGAATTCAGGAGAAGTGATAAAATCAGAGAAATGTCTGGTCAACCACTAGTAACAACTGTTATAAGAAAGAGAAGATGGAGATATGTTGAACACACCTTGATGAGAAATGATCAACAAATATCAAAGCAGGCATTGAAGTGGGATGCAAAGGGTTCAAGAAAGAGAGGACGACCTAAGGAGACCTTGAAACTAACTTTGCTGAGAGGCAAGAAATATCGGTCTCAGTTCCATGGAGGAGATTGAGCGAGTTGCCCAGGATAGAGCGGTATGGAGAAATTACTTGCAGGCCTATGTAACATATAACAGTATGAGAGGAATTATTATTATTATTATTGTACAGTGAATACTCTCACACTAGGTAATAACAAAATGTGACAACTAAGACACAAGTTGTCCTATCGATCTGAAAAAAAATCATCATCCACAATCATAACACCTTAAATTTGCAGAAACATGGAAGTGTATCTTCTTCTTAGCATCTCTGGTCATGCGCTTAATTTACTGTGGACCACAACTGGGCAGACAGCTTCAGGTCTGTCAGGTTTCCCCAAAGCTTAGTTTTCAGGTCGACTGGGTGTGGCCACATGTTGCTTCTCAGCTCACAGAAGAGGACAGTCTTGCAGGATATGCTCTGGTGTCTGTTCTGCCTGCTGACACTGGCAGAGAGCTGTTTGACTTATTCCTAGTCTGTATAAGTGTTTGTTGAGTCTGCAGTGTCCGGTGCGTAGTCGAAATATAATGACCTGGTCTGTTCTAGTAAACTACCTTGTTCACCTGATAATATGTTACTGCAGACTACAAGGCCACATCTGCTCATTTAAATCATCACACATGCACAAGTGCTTATGTGTAACTAAATTCAGACACAGGAACGCATACTTGTGAGATGTCCAGCTTATAATGCATCAGATTTAGCTGGCAAGCCTGAAGTTGAGGCAGAAATTACGTGTCTGCTGCCTTGAACTGGACAGAAATACTAAGAAATGTACCTTGGCATTATAACTACAGATATAAGCACAAATGAAGATTTAGTACTTGTCAGTTGTTCATAAATAAATCTGTTCTTACAAACTTGTAAAAATAAGTTTATGTTTTAGAAAGATATTTCCAAATAAAAACATTGTATTCTGTGAATGTATTTTAAAGTTACATTAGAAAAATATATTGTTCTCTTTTCAATCAAAATTATATTAGTTTTGTTTTACAAGCAGCTAGAAGACAATTTTGAAGTGCCTGACATGTAAATACAGAAGAATTGTGTTTACCAGGAAAACAAAAGCAAAGAAGTGAGGGAAAAGTTAACCCCTTGTTTACCTGAGGTTATAGGTCGAACCGCACAGAGCATCCCAAGCATTTTCTGCATTTCTACCAACTTATTTGAAAATGTAATAACTCTGTTATTTTTGGAATATTTGTTTGAAATATCGTATTTTGAAATAAAATATGTATGTGTATATAATAAAAATTTGTGTTTGTACTGCTCTATGTACTAGTAGTACTTGATATTTGCTCAGTACTAGTACTTGCGACAGGGTCAGTTCTAGAACGCTTGCTTGGACGTAAATCACATTCTCGTCAGTATCACTATTTTCGTCATCAGTGTCTCTCACCTGTACAGAATTTTCAGAATCTGAGTGAACAGATTCACTTAATGAGAATATATCATCATCTCCGCTATCTTCATCGTTAAATATGTCGTCAGCACCATATGACAACAACGCCAAAGCTTTTTTCTGTTGGTGTAATCGTTCTGGAAGATTTTCTACACGCCATTTTGCTTGAACTACTTTTGACAAAGAGAAACACTCTTTCAAAGATATAAATAACCTTCGTGCGTGCAAAACTGACCAATGACAATGTTTTATATAAGGGAAGATATCCCCAATGCTATAGATAGTCTATTGTTGCAGTAGTTCCCCGTTTACTACACATATTTTGCAGATGAGTTTACTACGTGACCCTCACGTAGTGGGATATGGCCGACGCCCATTTACTACGTTACCCTCACGTAGTGGTAAACAAGGGTTAACATGAATACACATAAAAAGAGATCAACAATAATCATATCAAATGTTAGATATCATATTCTGTCTTAATTATAATATGGAATGGGAAAGTGGATAAGGAACAATCAGCTGAAAAGCAAATGAAAGTTTTCAGGTTGAAGATATACAGAAAAATTGGAGTAATGTCATGGAAGGAAAGAAAAACTAATAAAGAAGTGCTGCAACCAGAAGGAAGGAAAGAGAACTACTTGAAGAAATAAATGTTGGGCAAATACAGCATTTTGATTTAAAAGACATTACACATTGTTGAAGACTATATTGGAGTGTGCAGTTGAGATTAAGAAGCAAAAGGAAGACGAGAGATGTAATTGGAAGGGAAATACGAGATGCAAGGGCAGAAGCTTGTTATAGAGCCATCAGGGCAAAGAATAGTAATTACTAATCATACACTTTAAAGGGTTTTAAAGCGAAGGATTGACTTCATTGCACCGGGTTTTACCCCATATGGTTCGGTACCTCTCAGCAGAAATGGTATGCCACCTGCCGAGAGTATTGCACAAAGCACGAAATCCGTAGCTCCAGCAACAATCCTAGGGTCTCCAGAAAAACTACACTCGTGAACAGAACGGCGCGGTCCGGACTCAACCTTCGACTCACAAGGCAAAGGGCGTAACCACTTAGCCACAGAGACCCCCACTAATCATACACTACAGCATAACATCAAGGAAAATTAAATATTTCGGACACATCAAATGACATGAGTGCCTAGAGAAGATAATTTTGGAGGGAATGGTGTCTGGAAGAAGAATGAAAGAAACACCTAGAAGACGATGGGTGCAAGATGTCATTGACGATCTGAAAATGACTTCTGCTGACGCCGGTCAACTTGCACAGAACAGAGAGTTTTTCAGGACTGCTGTCAGGGAGACAAGTTCCGAAGGGACAAGCTACTTGATGATGATAATGACACTACAGTCAACCTTCAGTGTGAAGATAACACATACTGATGATGATTAATTTTACTACTATACAAGAGGGAAAGCTAGAAACCAAGAGAACGAAAATGCCACATTAAGAGGACAGTTTTGTGTGTTTCCTGATGAATAATCTTATCAAAAGACCAACAAAATATTTAAGACCCATTACAGTCAACCTTTGATGTAGAAATGACTCTTGGTCTTCATTTATTTGATTATTTTTAGTTATTAAATTATTTTGTATCTTTCCAGTTAGCAAATTCATTTTGTGTCTTGTTTCTTTATTGCAGCCATGGTGTGAGTCCAGCAATCATTTCCCAAGTGTACCCAACAAGTACTGGTATGCGAGGCAATGCCAGAAGTCGAACGGGCCAAGGGCGAGGAGGTGCTCAGGGTCAAGAGAGGCAATTCAGAGAATTTTCAACTCTTCCTGCCACTCATAGTTACAAGCAAGGGTCCCAAGGATTATATAGTGGACAGCAAACAAGAAGAGGTGTTGGGCCACAGTATCCAAATGATGATTATGGGTATATGTCAGGTAGGTAAGAATGTTTAAGGACATCGAATATCTGTACACTTTTGTATTATGAGTTTTGCAGAGTTGTATAGAACACTGCACTTAATGCAGACCCATATGTACTCAGTCTCAGTCTCTTCCCACACATTGCAAAGGATATACATGTTGCTGTTTCCTGCAGTTGACTGGTTATACATGCATTTTATAGATGCTTCCAACCTTTAGGTTTCACTATGGTTCTACTTTCCAGGACATGCAGGTGTTTTTGGTAGTGAGAGAGGGAACAGACTTGTATCAGAAACACATACAGTTGATGGATAGATAGGGGATACTACAGTTGTTTACTAATTGACTTTTGGGATGAGAACCCTGTGTTTGGTGACACATGTAGACTAGAATTGTAGGATTATGAAATCAAACATTGTACAAGTGGAACTATGCATCTAATATGTCATGCAATGAGTGTGAAATCTGTTGATCACTACTTCTTTATATGTTATGTCATCAAATAACAGACACATTTAAAAAAATGACTTTCAGTATGTCTCTTCTAATGTGTATCTAGTGTGTTTTTGAAGCTGGCAAATCAATTTGACATATTTTGTTTGTATTTAAATTTTGCATTTTCAGGCAGAATGTTATACATTAATTATTAACTAGCTAATAAAGATTGGTTTAAAAAAATAAATAAATAAACAAGCAGATTTTATGTATCATGTTATTCATGTAGCACATTGCATCTGTTTGTATTGCTATCACAAAACATATGCTACCTTAAAGACATCACACATGAATAAGACATTTGAAAAGTTAAAGCTTATTGTGCTTGAAATTTGATAGTTTCTGTTTTGAAATACTAGGATTTATAAAAGCTGTTATTTGTGAGAGTTTCCATGTGTTATTATGTGTGTTAACACCTCCCCTTTCAACCTTCTTCTGTAACTGTCCAGAATATTGTACTGGGAATATGTCTTTTCATATGTGTTGCAGATAATTTCACCTTAACTGGTTTACAGTGATATTAGTTAAGTTAATTGCATATCCTTTACAGGACTTTGCGAATCAACATCAGCTTTTAACACTTTCACTGCCAGCCATTTTTCAACAAAGTCTGACCCACTGCCACCCTATTTTTCGGCATGATCAGTTTTCAGAGTGACAATTTTTAAAAATCGTATAAAATAAACTAATAAACTTAGGACTTTTAAACTATGGAATAGTGTTCATATATTAATGAGCTACTGACCTGTCTATATGTGGAATATATTTTGTATAATCCACAAGCTATTATAGTAACTGATATCCCCATACCTATCCAGAGTACGATATGTCATCATTTTCGTGTTGGGTCTCTGTCATCTACTCCTATACTCCTGGAAATGTCTGCTATCGATCTATAAACATCGTCACGTGAATCACAGTTCAAATTCATATCACATTCAGAGTTAGTTTTAACTCTATCTCTGGTTAAAAAGTCAGAAAAAGAGTCATTTTGGACATCACCATTCATCAGCTACGTCGTCCATTTTGAACATTTTTGTTTACTTACGAAAATCGGACTTATACCGACGCTTACGTGTGTGTTAGATCTGCCATTTTGGAGAGCTCGCGAACAATACGGAAGTAGTACGTCCACGGACCCCGTTCGGCAAGCGATACTCCCGCTTAAAAGACATCGCGACGGCACATGAAAGGGAGTTTGTACTTCGCCGACTTTTGTCGCGGTGGCAGCGAAGTGTTAATGCTGTTTGTGATTTTTCTAGGTATTATTACGTTCAGTAGTTAACCATTGCTTTCTGAACGGGTGGTGCCATCGTCCTTGTGTAAAAATCCACGCGAAACAATTTGCAACCAAGCTGTCCGCAGCGTGATTCGAACTCAGAACGTCAGGGTTAATAGACAGAGTCACTATCCCCTAGGCCACAGACGCCACCTACAGTGTATTAGGTAAAGTAAATGAATTTTTGTTTAAGTTTTTTAAAAACCCAATTCTGGGATCTGTAGATGTTACATACGAGGCAAGTATGATGCATGGTGGGCCTCTGTAGCTTAAGCGGTAGTGACCTTGATCACAACCCAAGCGTACCTGGTTCAAATTCCACGGCAGGCAGTTTGGGAAGCAAATTCGTTTCCGTGGGATTTTTATGAAAGGTAAAAATAGACCTCACCATTCAGAAAACAATTGTAAACTACTGAACGTATAAGTGGTGCCTAGAAAATCAATGACTCATTTACTGTGGTTGATGTCTAAGTCCTGTAAAGAATATGCCACAATTATTATTATTATTATTATGATGTATATGCCACTTTTATAATAGAACATCATAACTAATAAGTCAAGAGGGTTTTTATACCAACTTTTTTTTTACATGGGACATTAATTTGTGATATAAAACAGTTGAGAATCACATCTTATGAAACATAGTTTTAGACTTGAAGAAATGTGACTGTTTTATAAATACTTTGTTTACAGATATGATGATGAATTTGAACATTGGTTGTGGTAACCAGGGTCCTTATGGACAATATGACCACCCCATGTTAACTTCTGGAAGTCCCTTCTATACCAACTACAACAGTAACAACAATGCTTGTAGTTCTTCTAGTTATACCAGGAGTGATGGTGGCCGTGGAAGGTATCAACAAGAATCACCACAAGCAAAACTTTGGGTTGATAGAAAGAAAAGAAAGTCACAACAGGTATCTAATGAAGGGATGTGTAAAGTGTTGTTTGATATCTGTATGGTGTTTCAGATTTTGGTTGTTTTAGTAAATTATCATTACAAGAATTAGACCTAAACACACATTTTTGTGAACAAATTTGATTAAATACTTAAAATATAGTTTATGTTCACTTTTATAGTCAACTTTGTATTGAAATTAACACATTTTTGTGAATTTGTTTTGTTCATCTCAAATAGTCACCAAAAAATGACGAACTGAAGGAATCGAATTGGCTGCAACCACACAGAGTAAGTAGAAAATTACTGTGTCAAGTCTAAATTTAATATTGTGTTGAGGGCCACATAATGTTGTTGATATCCATAGTAAATTGTACAGATTTGAAATACTGATGAAAGAGTTTTATCTATTGTTATCATTTAACAAGGCGATCTCAAAGATTGCCCCAAAAGGTGATCTCAAAGATTGCAACAACTGGAGAGGGATCACCTATTATCAGTAATGACCAAGACTTTCTGCAAAATCATTCTTAATAGAATCAAAGGAGCAGTGGACACAACCCTGAGAGAAGAACAAGCTGGTTTTAGACCTGGGAGAAGCTGCGTAGACCAAATAATTACCCTACGACTAATTTTGGAGGAACATATTGAGAAGCAACAACCACTCATACTAAATTTCATCGATTTTAAAAAAGCCTTTGATAGTCTACACAGAATCTCTGTGGAATATTCTGAGATGATATGGAATTAGTTAGTTAGTTAGTTTATTCCTTGGCAAAGGCTGACATAGGACAGAGGTTTTAGATTCCATGATACGGTTCTTGCTAGCAGTTGAGATCTTGATGGTTTTACATCCCAATAGTTTACTTTCTTGTTGGATGGTCTTAAGAGTGGTCTTTGGTCTTCACGTTTTCCCAATTGGTGACCACAAGACTTGTCGATTTAGTTCTTCGCTGCCTAAGAACATGACTAAATATTTCACCTTGTTCTATAATATTTGATACGCTGTTGGATGTTCATCTCATACTATATATGGTGATATGGAATACCAGACAAGATAATAAACATTATAAAGAGCCTCTATGATGGTTCACAGTGTGCAGTTCGCACTGATGGTGGACACAGCGACTGGTTTATGGTTGAAACCGGAGTAAAGCAAGACTGTATTCTATCTCCGCTATTGTTTGGAGTGGCCATTGACTGGGTGATGCGAAAATGTTGCAGGGGCGAAACTGGCATCGATTGGGTAGAAAATAGTCAACTAGAAGATTTGGATTTTGCAGATGATATTGCCTTGTTAAGTAGAAACAACCAAGATATGCAAAGAAAAACAGACAACTTGTCATCTATAGCATCAAAAGTTGGACTGCAGATAAGCTATGAAAAACAAATATAATGAAGACACCTATGGCAAGTAATGCAGATATCACACTGGAATCTAAAATGATAAAAATAACAGCGCAGTTCACCTATTTGAGTAGCAATTTTGATTGCACAGGAAATGTTAAAAAGAAATTATGATACGAATTGGCAAAGCAACATCAGCTTTTAAAAGTCTAAATAAAATATGGAACTGCAAGTTATATAGTATTAAAACTAAATTAAGAATTTTCAATTCAAATTTGTATCAATTCTAACATATGCCTCAGAGAGTTGGAAAATGACTAAAGATATAGAAAGCAAGTTGAATGCATTTGAAAATAGATGTCTGCGAAAAATAATGAATATAAAATGGAACAAATTCAGGAGAAGTGAAGAAATCAGAGACATGTCTGGTCAACCACTAGTGACAACTGTTATAAGAAAGAGAAGCTGGAGATATGTTGGGCACACCTTGAGGAGAAATGATCAAAGAATATCAAAGCAAGCATTGAAGTGGGATGCAAAGGGTTTAAGAAAGAGTTGTCGACCTAAGGAGACCCTGAAGCGAACTTTGCTGAGAGGCAGGAAATATCGGTCTCAGTTCCATGGAGGAGATTGAGCGAGTTGCCCAGGATAGAGCGGTATGGAGAAATTACTTGCAGGCCCTATGTAACGTATAACAGTACGAGAGGAATTATTATTATTATTATCATTTAAAAGTACAGACACAATGTAGGTATTTATCACCAAATTATTGTTAGAAATATTGACTTGATTGAAAGTTTCAGATATTTTTTATCACCCATCATCAGTTTGTGAATAAGTAAACCATCTCTGAATGTCAATAGTGTCAGTTCTTGAATGAAATTTTCTCATTGTTTCCAATGCATTCATTTTTTCTCTCTTTTCTTTTTTTTATCCAGGCTATGAAATCCCAATGGATGACAAACAAGCCAGAAGAATTCGAAAGTGAATATCTGACTTGTGTAGCACCGATGACCAGACGAAGGATCATTGTAGCTGCCAGAGTAAGTATCTGCTATGATTTTCATTTACGACAGTAGCAGATGACCTGCTGTATAATTTTTCAGGGGACAAGACAAACAGGCAATAGAACTAAGTTTCCCGGTGTGAAAAAGAATATCATTTTTCTTTTTGGGCAAGGTAGAAGCACCTAAACACATTAACCACCAGATAGAAAAACATGCTATAACCAAATTAATTTTTGCCCACTTTTCAACTTGCTTGTGTAGGTAAAAAATTCAGCTTTTGTTTTCCTAATTACTCTCTGTACTTGGACTAATCGTAATGATTTGCTAAACAACTTGTATGTACAATAAGTATGGTCATTTACATTTTCTGTTTGTTGATTCAGGGCAAAACTTGCACGTTCAACAAATATGGCAAGCTGGTTGATATATTTACATCCAATTTGCCAAGTGGAGCCCCACACCTTATTTCAGGACCTAATGGTAAACTTTGTTTCTTTGGTTGTTTGAAAAACAGTTTTATTTTCTTGATTGCTTGAAAAATACTTTGTTTTCAATATCACTAGTAGCTATTGAGGACTATACCGAACTTGTACAAACTCTGATTTAGTTGAATTTTCTTTAAGAAATGTAAGATTAAAATGTATTGCGGTCACAAACAAAATGTATGGCTGATCACAGAGATGCACCAACAGTCTACCATGACATTGATCAGAATCAATATAGCTGTTACAAGGAAATATAAACAGTTATAGGCAGTCATAGACTCCTACTGCAGAATATCTTATAGATGGTGAACATGTGAAGAGGAATATATCTGTTGCAAAGTCTTTATCAGTTACAGGTGTTAACAATATCAAGTCTTTATCACTTACAGATGTTAACAATATCAAGTCTTTATCACTTACAGATGTTAACAATACCAAGTCTTACTGCGAAACTTCTGGCTGGTTTGTTACTAGTGGATTCACCCGAGTGGTTAACGGGCCCAAATTTGGGGTGTAAATAATAGAACCACTGTTACCTGCCACGCATGTCGTAAGAGGCGACTAAGGAGGTTTGGCTGAAATTGGATGCACATGTCCTAAACGTGTAGAAGTCTATGCATTTAGGGGCCTACCAAACCAATGTGCAACGTATACACGTTCTTGGCAAAAATCAAATCATATCACAGAGTGATTAAAATTAGTCGTAAAGAACGAACGCAAAGAAGAAGAAGGAGACTAGTGGATTATTGTCACTTCACTTTGAACAAGTCTATTGGTGCTCTGATCCTCACCTCAGCATCTTTGCCAGAGTATATCGGCACACGATACCAATTTTGCATTTAATGCATAATCTTTTCGTTGTGGTTATCCTTACAGTCTATGCCAAGCTGGACTCCCATCTCCAGCACCTTTGTCAGCAATCATGATCCACATCCCTGAAAATCCACTACTCTGTCACTTTTAAGTGTGCTCAGTATGTCTGGGCGGTCTAGTACTCTTCCTTCTGACACAGTTTCCAAGCCAGCCAGCATGTCTGAGCGTTCATTGTCCTCAACTCTATCATGTCCAGGCCTAGGAATGAAAGTTATCATTTTTATCCTAATCTTCTGGTTTATAGTTGAGAAGCTCTACATAATTCTTTTTAAAAAAGATTTCAAGGAGGTTAGATTTGTAATGCTAATCAGCAGTATTGTAGTTGAATATAGATTATTATATTTTGATTAACTAAAATTTTGTATGGTATTATTTCATTTTAATGTTAACTTGGTTTTTTTTGGTAGTATTTATATTAAATATGCATTCTCTCATGAAAACCATATCTGTAAACTTGTAAGGGGAGTGCTAAGACACAGTGAAGAAGATGAAAGAATCAAAGTCAGTGAACATGAGCTGGTCAAGACATACACCAAGTACAAGTGTTGGTCATTTGCTTAGGTTGCATTACTGCAGTCTGGTTAAGAAAGTAGGGATGAAAGTGGGAAGGCAAATCCAATCCCAAAATGTCTGTGCTGAAAACTGTTGAGTTGCAAGATGCAGATATCTCAGTCTCACTGTAAACTTGTATACAACGTAACAAATGCCCTTTTATATTAGTCATTGATTATCATGTAAAATTGAAACATTTGTATAACAGATTGAAGATAGCTGGTTGTTTTTCACTTCAGAACTCATAATACTGGACAGTCTGTGGTGTGGCAATTTACATAAATTTTTTATATTTGATGTGATGCATTGGCGCCAACAACCATTTTATGATGCTGAGGTTGTATATATGTTTGTTTTGAATTAAGGGGTTATGGTAGAGGATTTTTCAACTTTCTTATCTCTCAATAAAATTATGTGATACATAGCAGTTACTACTAGAGTGGTCTAAAATGAAAATTTAGATATCTTTCGCATTAATAAATTATCGGGTTGCCATGGAAACGGCAGCCATGTTGGATTATAAACAACGTCGTACAGTCTCCAAACAGAGTGAAATAAATAACAATTGCAATTTTTTTGACTGCACAACCTAAACATACCAATATTCTGGGCCGCTGACAACTTTAAATTGTTCTGTAACATGTAATTGATCTCTGGGGGGTGCAACGAATAAGACATACCCAATTTACGGCCCAAAATAGGACCCTTGGTTCATAAAAATTCATATAAATTTATTTGTTAGAGAAAGGTGCATTTTATGTTGTCTAAGGGCTTCAATATTAATATATATATGTCAGGGTCAAATCTCATATTGCTATCTTGAGGATTTCGTTCATGGTGGAAAACATACATTACCACGTTAACGAAATTTACAAATGGGAGAAAACTGTGTTTTAAAAATATAATGTGAATTTAGTCTAAAGTGTCAGGGAAATCGTCCTTTACAGCATACAGTCATTGCCTAGCCTAATTAAATCTAATATATCTGTTAGTACTCAGATCAAGCTTTACAATGATACATGACTCGATTGGGTTAATTGAATGCCATACACTGTATCTAGGGACAAAAGAACGATAATTGAAGACATTTTCTATAGCGAATTTTTAGAGGGTAGGGCTGTTGAAAAATAATTTTGAAGCATTTTTCGGGATCATAAATAAAAACTCTTTGTATAATTTGATTGTAGAGATGCAATACTAACATAATATGATGAATTTGAAAATCGATATCTATAAGCTATAATGACCCAACTGTCAGTAGTATAACCCCTTAACAACAATAGACATAGTTATCTATTATCTGTGGTATTTGTTTCTGCTTGGAATATTTCCTATGTAGAATTATAGTAATTCTGTAGAAACTGTATATATATATAAAATTATTGTTGTTCCTGTAACACATATTTTGGGAATAGATCTCTTTGCATCTAAAGTTGAAAATCTCTGGTTATGACTCAGTGATAGTACTCCATCGTCTCAGACATGTAGCATGGCATACCATGATTTCTGTCTTAGATAGTTTGGTTTAATCATTAACTAAAGACGTTGGGTCATGTTTTGGATGTCATAATCTTGTATTTTGGAGAACTACTAAAGAAAGTAAACATCTTATATCTAGGACACATGATTACAGATGATGGCAGATGTGAAAAAGAGATTAAGAATGGTGAAAAGTATATTCAATTACATGAGCAAGTTACTAACATCTAAACAGATATCAAATAGGCTAAAGAAGGGGTTTGTAAAGTGTTATGTTTATTCAGTATTGTTGTAGCATTAAGAAACATGGACAATAAACAAGCATTTGAAAGACAAAATTAATACCTTTTAGATGTGAATATACAGAAGAATAGGTTCATGGAAAGAAAAACAGACAATTAAAGAAGTTTTTGAAAAATATAGAAATGAAAAGTAATTACTAAAGGTAAAAAAAATATATTTCAGACACGTAAAGAGACACGGCACATTGAACAAAATCCTATTAGAGGGAAAAGTTGAAGGATGACGAGCAAGAAAAAGACTGACGTACAAGTGGGTGGAAAGGGAAGAAACATCAAGAGATAGACATATTACAACCTAGTAGAGTACAACATAAAGGCAAGAGACAGGATATTGGGAGGTCCATTGCAGCCAATCTTTGATGCAATGATGATGATGAATCTTGTACTAGCCATAGCATTGGCAAGGAGTGTGCTAGTATTGTGCTTGCCAGAAAGAAAGAATTGGTTACATAGAGTCAGTGCTAAGTATTCAATCACACTTAAATTGGGTTTTGTTCTAGCCACATACTTATTACAGACACTTTCTAAATAGTCTTTATTTACCATGTTTGATATGTATGTGTATAACCAAAGTGTGCCATGTACTAAACTTACCCAACAATGATCAAGAATAGAATGACAGTTATAGCTGTATGTTCCTAAAAGAGCTTCCACTAAGTCAAGTAAAATTAAGCAGAGATGACACTATTTATGTGAATCCTGTAGTTTCTGCTATACTTATTTGTACTGTAAATTGCATTTAATATGAAAATGAAATAATTCTTGCTATCAATTGGAGTTTATATGATTTTTTTTGGTCCGATCTAGAAGCACTTGAGCTTTCAGCTCTTTGGCTCTGTGCCATGAGCACCGTAAATCTGGAGAACCTGTGGCTTTTCTGCCAGCCGCGGAATTGAACCGCACTCACAGGGGGCTTGTCACCCATCGTCCAACACGCTACAAACACGCTGGGCAGGCGGGAAAGTTTATATGATAAAGCATTACTACACACTAGTGTACTCAAATATTACACCAAAGTTGACATTGTCATAACATTTTATTTGCAGGCAGAGTTTCGTTTCTTTTGGCTGACAGACAAAATTGTCAATGTGACACTGAAGCGTTCAAAGAAAGAGGTAGGGATTTTGTGGTAATTGTAACTGTACGAAAATTAATGGAGTTAATTTTGGTTAATGCTCTTATGTCAAGTGCTTGAAGCTCCCAACGTTCAATCTCTCAATGGTAGGAGACACATTTGTTCTTCGGTTGTTAATCAAAGATGGATGGACATATACATTTTAACAATTCTAAAATACAGGTATTAATTTCATTCATTTAAACATAGTTTGAGAATTACTCTAGCAATTAAGATTTGCTTATTGTTATAGATAGAATGTCATGCAGGAATTTGGAATACCAAATAAGTTAATCATCAACTCAATTATGCATGGAGGATACATGTAAAAGTTTTATATAAAGGCAGAAAATCAGTCCCATTCAAATAAGGACAGGGTTAAAACAAGATGGTGTCCTTTTTAACATAATTATGGAAAAAATATTAAAAGGAAGGTGGTACTATAGATGAAACAACAGAAATACTTAGTTATGAGAATTACAGATGTGGTAGGAAATAATGAACAAGAAACTGTAAGAACATTCCAACACTAATTGGAATTAGCAGAAAAAATGGTACTAAATACCAATCTAGACAAGACAGAATATATGATAATAACAAACGGAAAAATGAAAATGAACACATACAAGTAGATAATATGAAAATCTCAAGAAAAGAAACATAAGCACTAATGGGCACGAACTTAATAGCCCTAACTTAATAAGAGAAGAAATGAAAGTCTGAAATACAATGCTAGGAATTGAATAATTGGGAAGAGAAGGCTAAGAGCAGAGATGAACAAAGGTGGGGGATATCTGCAGCAATACGGCTTGAAAAGCTGAAGAAGAAGAATATCGTGATAGATGTATCATCATATGACAACTATAGACTACTTTCTTACTTCACACATACTTTAAACATTATCAGATAATAACCTTAGTTCAATGTCTTGTATTCATGGAAATCACATTAAATGACACACTAAGTAAGCCGTGTCCATGACTATTTATCTGATCATGCAGATGTGTACATGTATAGATATGTATTTACAAGACTATATCAATAATGATAGTTTCTAACAAGAATATATATATTCAGCACAGAAGATATTTCAATGACCAGTGTTGGGATGACTTTGACATGAAAATTTGCAAATTGATGTTCAAAATTCTGCAGACGTGCTGACTATTGCTATGTGTTATAGTCAAATTCTACAACTTCTGACAACATATGACCAAGTGTTAGGACAACCATAATCTAATATTGAGTTGAAAATTCTACATTAAATTTAAACTTACATCACAAAGTGAAAGTGGACTTAATAATTGTGTAGACCACTTCATTGGTTATTGGATTCACTGTCATCTGATGTCATGTACAACTGGTGTCAATTGGCATTGCAAAAATAAAGCTGGTATCAATTGATATTGCAAAAATACAGCTGGTGTCAGTTGGTATTGCAAACGTGAACACGCAGCAGAATATGAAACGTTTTATCTTGAAACACATTCCTCCGAAGGAATATCTGATATTACTTGTTTTGTTTAGAAGAATTCATTTGAAATAACTTTTAAGTGATAACTCTTCACCATATAATGAATGAGCATGTTAAATGTGCTATATATTTATTATTATTATTATTATTCTGTATTATTTTTGTCATTGTCATCATCACTGTTCTCAACCCGAAATATTATTATAAACTATATCTACATTATATACTAACTAGATTCACATTACTGAACCACTAGTAATGAATCGATAGTTCAATATTGTTCATTGCTTAGATTATATATTTATATACATACACACACTCATATATATATCATCATCATCAAGTAGCTTGTCCTGAGCAGAACTTTGCCACCCCAACAGTCCTCTGGAATTTCTCTCTCATAGGCCAGATGTCCTGCCTCTGCAGCCGTCATGTTCAAACCATCAGTTTCATTCTGAATCCATCTTCTCCGTTGTCTTCCTCTTCTTCTCTTTGCCGGTATGCCTCCTTTCACACACACACTCATATATGTATACACACACACACACTCATACATACATATATATGCCACAAATAAGTCTTCTCATCAAATGTCCAGTTTGCTGCTGAACTCTTACCAATGGTGCCCAGTGATAGAGAAAGCATAACTGCTGCAATAAGTGAAGCTAAATATAAGGTAAGTAATACTTGAGCAATGTAGAGCTGATGAATAGTTTATTGTTGAATCTATGTGAATCCCTAGATTCATTATTAGTCTAAAAGGGTCTATAGACGAAGGACTGACTTCACTGCACCGTTTTCCCCATATGACTCCGTCCCTCTTGGCAGAAATGACATGCCACCTGCTGAGAGTGTTGCACATAGCACAAACTCCGTATCTCCAGCAACAATCCTAGGAATCTTTGGAAAAAATTGCAGCTATGACACAATCCAGATTTGAACCTACAACCTTCAGAATGCCAGGCAACCACTTTGCCATACAGACCCTTACTTACTTACTTATTCCTCTTTGCTCCTCGTGGAGTGTAGGGCCTCAACAGTTGTTCACCACTCTTCTTGCTCTTTGGCTGTTCTCTTCATATAGACCCTTATTAGAGAGTAAAGTATAATGTCAAAGATGGCTAAGGAGAGCTGTGTATGGGACTAGTAACCCTCTTATGTAAAACAAACTGCCACGGTAAACAGCAGCAACATATAAATTGTTTCAATCCAATGTTCTTATAAAAGAACCAACTACAGTAGTTGACTCATTGCCCTGAGCTAGTTGAAAACAGACAAAAGGAAGACTTGTCAACTAATTGATACTTTGGTATGACATTTAGTAAATGATGTCTAAATGAGGTTAGGATTTGATGTAATCCTGATTATTTCATATAAGAAAATAGGCTGTAGACCTGTGACAGACTCCTACTTATATTAATTGAATTGCTTTCTTGAGCCGGGCCCATGACACTGTGTACAAGATGCCAACAAGTGAATTCTTCTGTCCTCCATTCAGCAGGAAGCATATGCCAAACATTAGTGTTTTCTTGTAATTGATGATTTCTGAAGTAATTTGTTTTACATTTTAGTGTTGCTAGTTCTCATAGACAGTTTACTCATTCATGCCATGCTCGTTAGGAAACAGTTGTTCTATTCTTTACTCCCAAGCATATGATCTATGCAGTCACATATGGATTCAAAGTCTGTTGTCATATTTAATATGGCATGATTCTGTGTTAATTCTGTGCTAATTTTGTGCTAATTTTGAAATAATTCAATAACTGTACGGTTCATAGTGGTGTCACCAACAAAATAAAAATTGTTAATAAAATTTATTAACACCTTCGCTCGCCGTCGGCAAAGACCCAACTCCCTTTCACTGCTGTGATCAATTTTTTGTCGTTGGAGGTACGTCTTTTATCGTGGGGAGTTTCGCTGACCGTACACCAGCATTACATTACACACTACTTCCGTAATGTTCAGAAGAGCTCTCCAAAATGGCGGATCTATCGTACATATGGTAAAAAATACAATAAGTCCGATTTTAAATGAATATTTTTGCGATTTTTGGTAGGTAAACAAAGATTTTCAAAATGAGCGATGTAGCTGATGATAGTCAGGTCCAGAATGACTCTTATTCTGACTCTTAGCCATTGAGAGTGATAAAACAGGCTCTGAATACGATACAAATTTTGGCTTTGATTCACGTGATGATGCTTATAGATCAGTAGCAGATATTCCTGAATAGACAGGAGTAGGTGATGGATACCCACCTCGAAAATGGGGACGTATCATACTGTGGATAGGTGTGGGGAGCGACACCAACAGCAGTTACAGCAATAGCTTGTGAATTATGATGAATATACTCTGCATATAGACAGGCTAGTAGCTCATTCATATATAAACACTATTCCATAGTTTAAACGTCCTAAGTATATTAGTTTATTTTTATGATTTTTGAAATTATCACCCTGAGAACTGATTATGCCCAAAAAATAGTGTGACTGTGAGCCAGAATTGGTTGAAAAATAGTTGACAGCGGAAGTGTTAAAGCCTTTGTTGATAATCCAAGTGATAATGGAGTTTAGAAACATAATTTTTCATTGTCATGTGTTGCTTGTTTCAGATTGATGGCTTGTTGTGCTACCAGAAGAGTAGCAAATACTCATTCTCAGCATCCAGTAATGCATTGTGGCTAAAGCTAGACATGATGGAAGAATTGCTAGGCTATCCACCTCCAGATGATGTCAAATTCAAACCTAGCACTCAGAAAGAGCGCAAACAGCGACTGCACTTTGTTAATGTTGGTGCTGAAGTTCATAGTCCGATTGCTACTGAGACATCAAATACAGAGGAAGAGGAAGAAAGCCCAAAAGAGAGGCACTATGACAGAGTTGACAAGTTCACGGTCTAGCTAGTTGATATCAGATTTAATCAGATATTTAATTGATTCATTGTTTTAACTTAGTCATGAGCATGATCAAGACATTTTTGCATGTTGTTCAAATTTATTTAGCTATCAGATTTTGTTTTTATTAGTGTTACAACAATTTGCTGTCTGCTCATTCTTATGTTAATATTTTTATAACTGTCCATCTTCTGTTGTCATTTCTGTCCTTTTAAAAATATTTACATACCTGTCAAAGCTGTTTGTTAACATCACATAGATGAGTTTCACAAGAGATCATTGGCAAGTGTTTAATGGCCTGTGTTGTGTTATGTAATGTGGTATTGCCTAAATAACATTTGACAATTGTATGACTTAAAATACAACCCCAAATTATATCAGTTTGCTACCCATGTAAATGGTTAGTCAGGTTTATTATGTTTGCCACTGTGGAGATTTCACGGAATGTTAGGGTAATCCTTTCTTTCTACTTGCAGTTGCAAAAAACAATATTTCATTATTAATATTTTATGAAGGTCTCAATGTTACATGTTGTTTTTAAGTGTTTACCTATTATTGAAGTAAGTTCCAGTTTGTTTCCATACTTTCTCTGACTTCTTTCTGTCACTTAACCCTTAGAACCCGGGCTTCCGATATTTCGGGATTGAATGTAAGTGCTCCATACCCCGAGCTCCCGATATATTGGTTTGAGCATATTTTGTCACTATTTTTCGGTATTTGAAAATAAATTGTTTACAAATGAGACTTAATACACAACCCATGTTTATTGTACTGATAAGGTAATTAGTTAAGTGTTTAATTTCATCTTCAGGAGTACGGCGTCACATATTAAATAAATAAATTTTAAAGTTTAGTATCTTCAAATATATAATAAGCAGGAACAGATGTGTAACAATACAAATTATAGAGCATTTAAGTGGTAAATAGTGTTTAGATAACTCTGATGTGGACTGTTTTGCCTAGAGCTAGAAGAGATTGCTACAGTGGGGGTTCAAAGGGTTAAACTTGTTTGTAGAAATGTTCAACTCCATTCATTTGTATATGAAACAATAGACACTTTGTTTTGTTAGTTTTTGCTTGAGAGATGCTCTGAGAGATATATCTATCTATATATGTATATATACTTATTATTTCATGCTGGTTCATATAATTTACCAAATAGACAATCAATATGAACAGACAATTAAGCAATGAAAAATAAACTATGAACAAAATTCTGATTGTATAGAAAATTGTAGTTTTGTTTTGTAAAAGTATAAAGGCGAAAGATTGACCTCATTGCACCGGGCTTCTCCATAGCGTTCAGTTCCTTTCTGTAGAAATGACACATCATCTGCAGAGTGTATTGCATGCACATTGTTCTGTCAAATCAGTTTCAATGCTAGTAACAAACGTACATAAAACAGCTTAGAAAGACTGCATTTCAATTCCATATTATTTTAATGCAAACTTTAACCAGTTTACATGTGACTTGCTTTCTCGAAATCTAATATTGTTTGGAAGGAATGTAACACTTGTCACAATATTCATCCAAGTGAATATTTCAAATCGACTTACATAGATTCTGGTTTGACTTTATAAAATTGGTGACTCCTTACCCTAACACTTAAGCAGTGAGTGCTCTCTAAATAAGATTGTTTCAAATCCGGCAGAGTTGAAATGCTTTAATTTGACTAAAGTTATAGTTTCGCTGCTTATATAACATTTTCTTAGGTTTTGACAGACATGGAGATATAAATGCACTTGTACATCTTTTTTGCAATTTGGTTGCATATTTTTTCTTCTGTATACTTATAATTGCATGTTTATTTTGATCTTGTATCACTGTAGACACATTGTTAAATGCAGGATATTGATTCTCAAGATTTATTGAAATATTTAATATCATTATCTTAAACATGTAGTGCTACTCAGATGAAACCATTCTTTAGAGATGATCTTGATGCAGTTTAAGTCACAGACAACACTGAGTTACATTAATGGTATTACTTCATATATTTGTTCTCTAGGGTTTATCTCTGGGTTTAGTCTATTCTGTCTTGGATACCATCAAACTAAGAACCTACAGCGCAGGATCTGGTTCTGTTTAGTAAATGTTCATGTAACAGCACACTTACTGTATCAACTTCCTTCATTAGAAGAATACTCATACTTCTTTCTGGCTATGTTTGATAGAAATTTGAACAAACAAGAAAGTGACAATCTAGTCAGTATTTCCAAACTATTTGTTGTCACTTTATGTAACTCTTGATCATTCATTGACCCATCCCCAATGAAAAATAGAGCCACAGAAATTATATAGGAACAATACATGACGATAATCTTTGTTATTGAACTGGTTATATTCATGATTTATTGACCCCTTGTGATTTAGTGACTGTCGGGGGTTGATATTGATCACTTTGTAACTCGTGCTCTGGAATATTGCATGCTTTATTCTTACTGATAAAGGAAAGATTCAAACAGATTAATGAAGTATTAGTTCAATACATTAACTGTTATAATTTGTGATGTGGTGGGAGGTGAGAAGAGAAATAGACACATATGCAACACATGTGTCACATACCAGACACACACGTGTGCACACAAACACAGTGAGTATATAAACAGACTTGTTATAATAATGTTGATCAACATTTCATCATGTATGGTGATTGCGTGATAGAATAGATTTGTTAAAATGTCATCTATATGTGAACAATTTTATCCAAATATCATTTTATGTTATGAAAGTGTTTGGTAGCAAATCTGTTTTTGTTGCTTTCTAGATTTTCTTCACTAAGTCAAGATTTTCATATATTTTCTAGTGTTGTTATTTTTTCTTTGTTGGGTAAGAACTTCAGAAATTTATTGTCAGCTGCAAAAGTTATACATATGGATATTTCATAATATCACTTGTTAGTTGCTCTTGTAGGCATATATATATATATATATATGTAGTAGGGTCAGTACTTTCTAAGGGCGTCACACGCTGACATACCAACAAACAAGGTGGAATCGTTTCATTTGCATTTATTATCATTACTTAGGACAATGCATGAACACATCTGGTCGTGTCCAATGTTTTTGTCATCTCTCTGGCGTTACTAACACGTCACTATTTTTCTACACAAAAACGTCGTGTCTTGTAGTCATGTGTTGTACTTCTGCATAGAGTACAACACATAGTCTCAACTATTAAATAATCTAATTATACTACACTAACTATCTGGCTAACTGTCCATTCCTCCGCTGCCATCTGGGAACTATGATAATATATATATATATATATATATATATATATATATATATATATATATATATATATATATATATATATATATATATAATATTATCACAACAATAGCTGGTTTGAAAATGAGTTAATAAGCTGGGCTAAGATAATTTATGCACACAAACACATTTATATAACTATCTATATAAAAATAAAATTTCCCATAGCCTTTTCAGACCTTAGGGTATGAAGTCACTTCACATCTCTAGATCCTAGTGTGCAGGAGGTAGGAGGACTAATTCCTTTCCTCATGTGTGGAACATCAAGTGTTTCATTGAACCCACAACCTTCTTGAGTCGATAGGCGAATTCTTACACATTGCACTGATCCATGCTACATATAACTAACTACATAGCATAATAACTGGAGTAGAAACAATGTGACCAGTATACATTAAGCTGTTTATGTTCTTTACTGCACAAATTTGACACATTTTCCTTATGTTTCATTATATAACTCTTGTATATAAGAGTATATGACCACTAGTATCTAATATATCATCTTTTCTTTGAACATGGTTGAATACATCTAAAGTCAACATTAGTTGTGGTTGCTTGTCATTCATTTATAGATTTAAATTTACCAGATGTAAACTAATTTTTCATGTATGGTTTATAGAGAAAATAGACTTTCACACTAAAAAAACATGCAGCAACTCGAAAGGTACACACAAAATATAGATGTTACATAAGAAAACTGTTAGCAATTTCATCATTGATGTACCACACACTACCTTACCACGCATTGTGTAGAACTATGCCAGTTGAACATGCAGGATTGCACACAATGTTTAACAGCTATTTTTCATAATTTGGTGAGTTTGTCCCTGTCAACAGATTTATGTCTTACCAATGTGTGGTAGACTGAATTTTATTAGGTTAATCAAATAAACTGACAAACCACACGGTACATAAAATAAAAAGTAAAGGAACCAATTTTCATACTTCAAGGTATATTGGGTAATACGGCATTAGGCCCGCATTTTTCATTGATTGTCGACAACATCACGCCGGCCGTCTTTACTTCCCAGTGCTTTTCCTGGTATCATATTGAGGCTGGGTCGACCTGAGAGCCGTTACGGTTGGAAAAATATTACACTACAAGGTACATACAGTATGGAAAAGTACAACAGTTTGTTAATAATTAAATGTATGTCTGAACTTAAAATGGAAATCAGACTTCAAGCTTTCAATTTTGTCTTTCTCAAGTCCAAGGAACTTTAACACATATTAGCTGCTATCAGAAAAGGACATTCAGAGCATTGTATTGGCAGGGAATCTTACACCATCTTACAAGGACAAATGGGATGTGTGTATAACCAGTGAGCTACAGAAACTGAGTATAAATATCCTTTGGTATCTGCTGAAAGAGGAGCACTGACTGATCTGCCCAGAATGCAGTGATATCTGTTTTGTCAACTAACTGACATTCATATGATTACCAAGACTTTTACCCACTAGACAGATCTATGTACACATGGAACAATTTCAAGTAAGAACTTCAAGCAACTCTACCAAAATTGACTTTGATTTCAGCTTAGATTATGATAACATATCATTCATTGTCTTGTATTTGTTCTCATGCTCATGATTTGTTCATCTTCAGTTTCTGTAGTTGTGTTACATGCCTTGGTGATTTCTTTTTCACTATCATAACGGTATCCTTGACATTGTTTCACCAAAGGCAATAAAAGTATTCAGTTATATACAAAATGTCTGCATTTTATTTGTATTCTATATCTTATTTCAGATGTTTTTTATCATGTGTGCATAAATGTTTGTCAGTAATTGTGTCGACCACTCAATGACATTACTAGGTATATTAGACATGATCACGCTGGGACATATAAAAGTTACTCAGTGGCTACCTGTTAGGTGATGACATTGTAATCAATCAAGCAGCTGGACTCGGACTTGGAATCAAATGTTTCACTGAGCACATAACACACTGTTGTTTAGTGTTTTTATACATTGGGGTACACCTGACTGATAGGGGCACATCTGACTGACGGCTGTGGAGGCACAAGTGCCGTATGGCAATTGCAATAATAATACTAACAGCAATAATAGTAAAAACAATAACATGAGTACTTAGACATGACTAAATGTTTCATGTAAACAAAATTGTACAGACATAATTAGTATGAAATTTGACACACAGCATATTTGCTGAAAGTGGAGGAAATTCTGGTGTTCAATAGAAATTTAGAATTCATAAAATATTCACTAATAGTTTTGATGATTAGTGAAATTATTTTGCACTACATAACTTTGTTTTTACTTAAATAGATACACTACCATTAGACAATAAACACATGGATGTGCTCTTGTATTCAATAAAACATCACTAATTGCAGTAGAATGGTTGCAAAAAAAAAAGATTCAAAAGTGGGAAGACTGTACATGGGAATACTGCGAAGAAAGACGGAAGACTATGTACATGATGGGAGTACAGCGAAGAATGCTGAAAGACTGTACATGGGAGTGCTGCAAAGAAAGCTGAAAGACTGTACATGGGAGTGCTGCAAAGAAAGCTGAAAGACTGTGTACATGGGAGTGCTGCAAGAAGCTGAAAGACTGTGTACATGGGAGTGCTGAGAAGAATGCTGAAACATACTGTTATTTAGATTAACTGAAGTTCTGATTACCGTGAAATATTTCAGAGTAAAATAAGGCACCAGGAATGTACAGGGTGTTCAAGATAATTGCAGCCCCATTGACAAATTGAAAGTTGCCAGATAACCTATCACGTTGTCTTTATTTACTATTTAAACCGGTTCTGACTAGCTCGTCCTATGTCACATTTGTTCATCGCCCATTCCCGCACTACAATTACATACCATCACACAACCTTGACCTATACTACGTCATAACTGAACCTTCTCATTTCCATACATATATGCCAGATTAGCTCCATTCATAGGCTGCTTTTAAGTTGAACACCCTGTATACCACTGGCACTGTGTAGGACAGCGCTGACCTAAAGTGTCTTCACGGAATACTGCCGTAGTGTTCTTCATTAGCCTATGATATGTAGAATTGTTGTAGTAAGAAGTGAAGACTCAGATGTCATTGAGCGTATGTGTGTCTGCAGGTTTCTTCATTATTTCAAACAATTTACTAAGGAGGCAAGACAACTCATACAATTGTTTGAAAACTATCTCTCAGGAATTAATTCCCTTTTGTATTACTGCCTGATGCGTTGACATTGTACACTGGTAAGAGCACTGAATTTATTCACTGTGCAGTGAATTTCCCAGTCCACCCAACTAATAATGGAGACCCTTTCTACAGTTAGGGACAAATTATAAATTGTTATTTCAGTTACTGTGTAAGTTTTCTGATTCTAACACTTTCAGCAAGTTGAAGACGACTGGGTCACATATGGGTGTGCTTATAAGTGCTTGGTGGCATCTGTGGCCTAGGGGATAGTGACTCGGTCTATTAACCCCGACGTTCTGAGTTTGAATCACACTGTGGACAGTTTGGTTGCAAATTGTTTCGCATGGATTTTTACAAAAGGACGATGGCATCACCCGTTCAAAAAGCAATGGCAAACTACTAGAAATGCCTGGAAAAATCACAATCATCATCAAATAGCTTGTTCTGAGCAGAACTTTGCTACCCCAACAGTTCTCCGGAATTTCCCTCTCTCATAGGCCAGATGTCCTGCCTCTGCAGCCGTCATGTTCAAACCATCAGTTACATCCTGAATCCATCTTCTCCGTGGTCTTCCTCTTCTTCTCCTTGCCGGTATGCCTCCTTCCATGATGGTCTTCTCAGCCCTTCATGTCTTTTTATATGTCCAAAATATCTAAATTTGCTCTTTCTTATTTGTAGCATCAGCCAGTTGTCTTTGATTTTGAGTTCTTTCTGGATAGATCTATTTGTTCACAAACACAAACAGCATTAAAAGCTGGGGTTGATTCGCAAAGTCCTGTAAAGGATATGCAATTAACTTTTTTTTTATAAGTGTTTAATGACATCAATTCTAATCAGTTTTCTAGAGAGAATAGTGAGACTATTACCAAGATCATAGAAATCTAGCAGACATGGAATCTCTCTCTCTCGATTCCTGCAGACATGGAATCTCTCCTCTCTCGATTCCTGCAGATATGGAATCTCTCTCTCTCGATTCCTGCAGATATGGAATCTCTTTCTCGATTCCTGCAGACATGGAATCTCTCTCGATTCCTGCAGACATGGAATCTCTCTCTCTCGATTCCTGCAGACATGAAATCTCTCTCTCGATTCCTGCAGATATGGAATCTCTCTCTCTCTAGATTCCTGCAGACATGGAATCTATCTGATTCTGCAGACATGGAATCTCTCTCGATTCCTGCAGACATGGAATCTCTCTCTCTCTCGATTCCTGCAGATATGGAATCTCTCTCTCTCTCTCTCGATTCCTGCAGATATGGAATCTTTTCTTCTCTCGATTCCTGCAGACATGGAATCTCTCTCGATTCCTGCAGACATGGAATCTCTCTCTCTCGATTCCTAGCATGAAATCTCTCTCGATTCCTGCAGATAGGAATCTCTCTCTCTTAGATTCCTGCAGACATGGAATCTATCTCATTTCTGCAGACATGGAATCTCTCTCTCTCGATTCCTGCAGACATGGAATCTCTCTCTCTCGATTCCTGCAGACATGGAATCTCTCTCTCTCTCTCTCTCGATTCCTGCAGACATGGAATAAGATCTTAATGAAGTAGACAGACTATCATCACATCATGGAGCAAAATTTTTTTCTTAGCTGCAGCACTATTTATTGTTTGGAGGATGATATGTATGTGGACCTGTTCGCATATTGTTTGAATATTGCTATCTCAGTCACACACTGGACATTCCCTGTTGCAACTGCAAGATCTGGAGGATTTCTGAGATCTTCAATGTCTGATGTAGATAGTTGGATCAACTTGAGATTTATTTATTAGGACTGGTAAGTTGACAATCACATCTTCTGCCACTTCTCCCTGTGAGTCTAAGGTAAGGTATCCCTAATGTGGCGCTGTAACAACAAAAGAGGAACCCGCTTAGCTGAGAATCATTGTGTTGTTGAGGCACAAAGAAAACGAGCTGCGCGAAAAGACAGAGTACACAACACACACATGTCTAACCTTGATCATGTATGCCCCACCTGTGGTAGGGGATTCTGTTCTAGGATTTGACTCTACAGTCACCTCCGCACAAACCAGAGAGGTGCAGCAGCACGCATCTGAGATTGTTGTCATCATCGCTTGCGATGGACGACTATTATCCCTAACTGGATGAGTGGTTGCTACTAACTCTATATTACTATAGATTCTTAGGGAGGGGGGCGATATTCTTGAGATAAAGTCTTTTGTTGCTGAAAAATACTAAATATGTGTCTCTACTACTATATGTATGTAATTCTACTACTATATGTATGTAACTCTACTACTATATGTATGTAACTCTACCACTATATGTATGTAACTCTACTACTATATGTATGTAACTCTACCACTATATGTATGTAACTCTACTACTATATGTATGTAACTCTACTACTATATGTATGTAACTCTACTACTATATGTATGTAACTCTACTACTATATGTATGTAACTCTACTACTATATGTATGTAACTCTACTACTATATGTATGTAACTCTACTACTATATGTATGTAACTCTACTACTAAATGTATGTAACTCTACTACTATATGTTGTATGTGTGACTAATTGTGTATGTGAATATATATATGTTTAAATATATTCATGTCATTATAAGTATACAACGTACAAGAATGAATGTATTTGATGTTTACAAACCATAGGTAGACTATCATATTCTTACAAATTACTTATACAAAAACATTTAACAAAAGCAATGTTCTTACTCGAAGTGAACAAATATAGATAATCTGGTCTTCCATAACCGTTCCCAGATTCAAGATAAAATGAGCATATTTTGATGAGAATAAATGCTTCAAAGCCTAACCGCATTATACTGGGAGAAACAGCGCAACGGGACGTGGTTTTGTGTTTATATATTATATATATTATATACTCGTACATGCTGACAAATACCGAAATATATCTAGATAAAAATGGAGGAATAAATAAAGATTCTAAAATAAGAATACAAAAGGAACTGTTAGTGCTGTGTATATATCAACTATGGGATATTTATCTCAGATGTCAAGTAAATCCTTATGTACTACTCTGAGATATACGGGCTAATAGAATCAAGATAGAGAAGGAGAAAAAGGAAAATGGCAATACAGAGATAGGATAAATGCATCAGACACAGTATATGATAGAAGAAATTCTGCACGTTTAGGTACGCAAAATAGCGACGTTCACCGAACTCATCGTAGAATAGTTGACGTATGCTGGTGATAAGACTCTTAGACGACGGAAGAAGAGTGATAATAACGTGATTCATAAGCTGATAGCCGACACAAGTAGGCATATGGAAAAACAAGTAGTGGTGGACTGTAGGAACGTTAGGGCGAAGACATCAAGTAAGCATACCCCACCATCATGAGCTGAACTGTAAAGAAATAGAATTCCTTAATCGTTAACTCGAAGACTCACGAAGATCCAGATTAGATAATAGTATTCGTTCAGAACCAGAAACCACAGATTGTATCGACAGAACAAAGTAGATAGTATAGCATTAGAGAATTCTAGATTAATGAATAATAGAGACATAACAACCCTGGCTGATATTTTTCTTTCTTCGCCCTCTTCTACCTGTACCTAAGACAGACACGACCATACCTTTTGCTGTATCCATATCCGTTGTTACCGCTGAACACTGCGTCTTTGCTATGACGGGTTCTGGCGCTAGTGTACGATACTCCGTAGCACGGCCAGAAGTCCCGTTTGACGTTAGCGACTAATTCTATCCTCAGCCATACAGCACGTGAAAACACATTAAGCTTGGATGTAGTCATTAATTTATGTAGCATAGTACATATTCTATCCCCAGCCATACAGCTTGTCAGCACGTGAAAACACGTTAAGCTTGGATGTAGTCATTTATTTATGTAGCATAGTACATATTCTATCCCCAGCCATACAGCTTGTCAGCACGTGAAAACACGTTAAGCTTGGATGTAGTCATTTATTTATGTAGCATAGTACATATTCTATCCCAACCATACAGCTTGTCAGCACGTGAAAACACGTTAAGCTTGGATGTAGTCATTTATTTATGTAGCATAGTACATCAGCCATACAGCTTGTCAGCACGTGAAAACACGTTAACCCTTAACCATTGGGATAATGGGATTTCGATCATATTTGATCGATGCATTATGCCTATTTAAGTAGCCATAATTTTGTATCCATTTTGCATTTAAGTTAGTAAAAGTTATGTTAACTAATGCAGAACATATGATAATCTAATAAAATTATTTAAAAAATAATTATATATTTTTTTAGAAGTCTAATCTCGTTGACTGGAGCACATCTCATTTCCCACTTGCCATTTTGTAGAGACGTCCAAATTGCTCCATCCAAAAATCCCCAAATATGTGATAAAATGGATTCTAATAACTCAGATTACTGTCCTGATGAAGACACCAGTGATTCTTGAAATATCTATGCTTGTGTCAGATGAACATTCTGTGCCTGTGTCACTTAGACTCTGTTTGCAAGATGCCCGATAACTATTTTTCCTGATTATTTTGTCTATCAAATATCATTGCGTAATCATATTATCTATTACTTGTAATGTTTAGAAATTATATACCTATTTCATGTTTATGTATGATACTATAAGTGTTAGTTCTTTATAGGCTGATTACTAGACCAATTAGGCGTCATTTTCTCTTGAAGACCATATTTATTGACTTTTTTATTTAAAATATGAAAATATTGAATATTATAAATTTCATGATTGCTGCCTTTCATATTTTTCAAACATGTTTAAATTCAAATATGTTTTGCAAATATGAAGACTTTAAAAGACTGTAATAAAAGATTCCATTATATTCGTCATACTTATTTTCTTCCTTCTTTGTGACTGTAAAATAATTTGTCATTTGTAGAATAATCTATTTTTAGACTTTTCATAAGTAGGTCACGGATATCATATATTACATCACAATTATGTTAAAACTACATATCCTGATAGCCCATCCAATTAGCTTTCAATTCATGCCTATTTTCAATGCAAAGAATTTGTATGGTTGCTAAATATAGAACAGGACATCAAAAATATTGAAAAAACCTAAAAAACCTGCCAATGGTTAAGAGTTAAGCTTGGATGTAGTCATTTATTTATGTAGCATAGTACATCAGCCATACAGTTTGTCAGCACGTGAAAACACGTTAAGCTTGGATGTAGTCATTTATTTATGTAGCATAATACATAATCATTGTACTATTATTTATTATTAGTTAATCCCTTCATAAGTAAATTGAATGGAAAAGTAACAACGAATGAAATTAAATCGTGCATTAAGCGACAGTTGCAACTCCCAGGAGTTTGACGAAAATATGACATCTTAATTTACAAACATCTCTTTTTCACCAAAAGATAACGCAGAAACGTTTGGCGCCATGATACAATTAGCAGACATTATATCAGAATAGAAATGACAAGAAAGAGAAATGATTCGCTGCATTATTTGATTTTTATACTATTTTAATCTTAATACAATATCTGTAGAATATCTTCATCATATTTCTGACTTGTTATGCATTTCTTACTTTGATATTTTTCATTATCAGAACATTCTCCATGATTTTTGCCTGAATCTATTGCTGTCGGTTTGTTTCTTTAGTAGAGAGCACATTTCTTACCAGTTCTGTCACAAGCAATTTTATATGCAGTTCATTCTTAATGAAAATAAATATTCATGGCTCACACACTATTTCTTTATCTATTTTTTTATAATGGTGTTTCTTTTGATATTGTTTTACGATGTATTAACCAAATACAACAACATCATCAACCTCTTGCTCTCAACATTTCAGTATTTTAGTTCTTACACAAATGTGTACATGCTTTATAACTTCATTTGTTCCTTTATTTATTTTCTTTTTGTTGCACACGCAAATCATGTTTTTGTAATTTCTGACTTTCAATTCGAATTTCTTTCTTACTCACTGCAAATCTGCTGGATTCTCGCTTCCTTCATAACGAAGCTACCACCACTAAATTGTTGTTGTGTTTAAATTACAGTTCTGAGTCTTCTTTGTTTTCCTATCTGCCTCTTAGTATCTTTACTTATGTTTTCTTTTGTTTTGAATAAGTACCTCATGGGATGCAATAAAATTGCGATGATGCATTTCTATATCTGTTAAGGTAATCTCTGTAATAGATTGTAACTTCGCATTTCAGGCAATATGTAGCAAACGAACGATAGAAGCACTGGACAAAGTGCAGGGCCAGGCATGTACTTTATCTCCTAAGTTATGAGATCAAGTCCCAAGACAGCTTGTGAAATTCATACAAACAATAGATACATTGCAAGTGTGGAGTGTGGAGAAAGGCTGCAGTAGTAGACTCAACAGATCTAAAAGAGTAAGTAGAAACGTGGAGAAGCATTCGACCTACATTTAAAATACCATATACCAGTTATATATATATCTGGACCTGACTGTGTTTATGCTGACACACCATCTGATTGTATATGAATTTAAGGCATCATTAGCCCTGTTGTAGAATTTTGGTGAACATTGTTGCATACTCATATGTGCACCATATAACCAAATCATCCGTACACATTGCCAGTTTAGTTCCAAATGATGGTTCAGCAACCAGGTCTTTGAAGAAGTAAAAAAAGAAAAGTTCCGCCAGCAGAATCCCTTAATGGTGGATGCTTTGACATAGTAAGATTTTCTTAAAGCCATCTAGATGTGCCACGACTCATCTGTTTGCAAGTATACGTTCATCAATTTATATATCCTACCGTCTATTTTGCAATTTATCAGTTTCTTCAGAAGTCTTTCTTTACAAACCTCGGTATTTCAGCAGTTTACTTTATATCTACACTATTTTGCAACATCTGTAAACTATCTGCGCCATAAACATTATATATAGACTTCTAGATTCTAGCATCTAACTTGTCTTTATCTTATAAAAGTGTTTATTTCTTCCTTAGGAGAAGGCTCCTCATACTGGCAAATCTGATCCTTTTTTGAAAAACAACATCACATGTGGAGGCAAAAGAGAGCACAGAAAGCAGAGAGAACATCCCATGCATCGGCTCTAGTCTCCAGTTTTACCTGCAGCAACTGTGGCAAGGATTGCCACTCCAGAATAGGCCATTACAGCCACATGAAACGTTGTGATTCAGCACAGAACATACTACGTGACGCAACACCTATTGTCTCCTGAGACAAAGAGGCCAATGATGATAGGAGAAGGCTGAAATTGTTCATCATCTTTCTACATGGTAGAGAAAAAATGTCGATGTTCTGTACGCTGACAAACCTCAACCTTGTCACTCTTGTTAGACTGGCATCGGCCATGTTTTGCCGGAGCTCGCAAGGGGCAAAGAATAGTAACATTGCGACCTACAAGGCATGTCGTAAGAGACGACTGAGGTAGGGGCCTAGGAAGCTACCATAGTAAATAAAAAGCATCGCAGAAATCGAACGTGCTGGTTTACTTGTAAGCGCGTAACTGGCACAACGTACAATCGCTCTTACCCCTCACATCATATACACATCACAAAGAGTGGTTTAACATGTGGTCAATATGGAACGTTCGAATAAGCAGAAGATTGACTGAAACTAATACTGTAAAATCCGTTTTTGTCGAGTTTGAATACATTTAATATAAACTTGTTAATTTCTTGTCACTATATACGTTTTAGATTACATCAAACTTTTCCAATTTCTCTTGTACGCTATCTCCGTTATCTGGACTCAATATTAGAGAAGGAGGCTGGGGTGGGGGTGGGGGTGGGGGTGGGTGGAATTTGCTTGCGGTGAGTTTTTATTATCCTCATTATTTTAACATCATATGCTGACTCGGGTTTTCCACGTTTGGGCGTTTGTAAGTCGTTATGCTTACATTAAAATCTACTAGAGGAAAGTGTTAGCATATATAAATATCGAGACTTGAGGGGGTAGATAACTTTGCGTACATTTCATTTAAAATATCAACATGAGTTTGAATTATAAAATCGAGATAGTATATCCTTTACATGACTTAGCCATCAACCACAGTAAACGAGTCGTTGATTTTCTAGGCACCACTTATAGATTCAGTAGTTTGCCATTGCTTTCTGAACGATTATGTCTATTTTTACAGTTCTTTTCCACGGTAACGAATTTTCTTCCAAATTCGTTTGAACTATGTACGCTTGGCTTGTGATCTAGCTCCCTACCGCTGAAGCTACAGACGTCCAAATGAGTTTACGAAAACAAAAAACAATGTGAGGCTGTCATAATTTGTTATGTGTACCCAAACAACGTCACAACATAAACAGTACTGCACTTCAACTGTAAACAAAACAATCTTCCCCAGGGGGTTAAATGTCTATCGCTGAATGTACCTGACTAAAAAACTACGCATTCTTCTTGCAACTAAACGGTTATTTAGACAGAGCGAAATATCAACAAATCTTTGAAGTGTGATTCATCTTGGAAACTTGATATCTATCAATATCAAGCTGCTATTGATGTGTTTAGAGAGCCGTGAAAGCATAGTGGTTAGTACACTTGTTTCATAAGCCAGGGGTTCAATTCCACGGGGAGGTGGACAGTTTTTACTACCGAAACTGCTCGCAGACCACAGCCAACTCTTTAGTTGACTTTGCTCAGACCAATCTAGCTCCAATTAGATACTAGAGAAGTACTGTGATGTACAGGAGGACGGTGTGATGATAACAGGACCACATCATCCATCGTGTGTCGATGATAAAAAACCCTGACATAACACTATATTTCCCAATATATCGTATGGTATGAAACAGGCTTCTTTTACTTACTTCTAATACCGATGTGTTTGGAACAATACAACAGAAAGTGTGGTCCCAGATCTTGTACTATAGCTACATCATTTATGAAAGGCCGTCCACATAAAAGGTGGACCTCATAGATAACAGAGGCGACGAAAAACACTGTTTATGAAGCACACACAAAAGTTCGTTCTAGAAATCTCTTCTTATCCTAACGATGTGAAGTAAAACAGGATTAGAGAAAAAGAGGAAAGAAAAAGATATCATCTATTAGTCGATATATTGAATATATAATATAGTTTCACTTGTCAGTTCCGTTGCAAACACTTTCATAATTAAAAGTTCTTATTCATAACATTTACTGAAGGTTCAAAAGGGTAACAAATTAATCACGGATGTATAACTACTGTACTCTGAAACGTCATAACACCAGACATAACATGTGAGCGTCTGTAGCTCAAGCGGTAGTGAGCTCGATCACGAACCCTAGCGTACGTGGTTCAAACCCCACGATGGGCAAGTTTGGAAGCAAATTCGTTTCCGTGAGATTTTACAAAAGGTAAAAATAGACCTCACCGTTAGAAAGCAATGGCAAACTACTGAACATATAAGTAAAAGTAGTAAAAAGTAAAGGAACCCTTTCATGCCTCGTGGTATAAAGGTCAATACAGTGTTAGGCCTGTATTTTTCATTGACCGTCGGCACACGATGGGTGATCTGATCAGCATCACGCCGGCTGCCTTTACTTTCCCAGAGCATGTCTGGTACCCAGTTGAGGCTGGGTCGACCTGAGAGCCGTCGCGGTCGGGAAAAATTCCACGCGCATTACGGGAGCTGAACCCAGACTACCAGCCTTGAGAAGCAAGTTCACTAACAACTACGCTACTGAACGTATAAATGGTGCCTAGAAAATCAACGACTCGTTTACTGTGGTTGATGGCTACGTTCTTTAGGATATGCCACGATTTTCATTTTCAATATTGTGACGGTTAATAACGGTAATTTAATCCGTGACACTGAATCCTGCAGACGTTTAGGTCAACCTCGTAGTTAATCATGTCCATATCTATTTAATGAAAAACTTGTCATTTCTTGCTGACAACGGAGATCATGGTAATGGCAACCTGCTTGTTGTCGGTATGTATAATGTGCATCACACAAACCGCTACCACACATAACAAAGATTGTCATTAAAATACTATCATTAATATTTATGTCATTTTTTTTAATGATTAAATTCTTCTTTTAGAATGATGATATGAGTATAACATTGTCGAAGTTATGTTTCGACATCCTAAGTGTTGAGCAATTCATCTTGCTATTGCTAATTGTTTTCGAGGCTGAATATCCGGTGCATGGGCGTCCACATTGGCTACTTATGGTTGTAAATCATGGACCATTACACAAAAAAAACAAGAACGAAAATCCAGTCCTTTGAAACTAAATGCTACAGAAAAATCCTACGAATACCATGGACAGAAAAAGAAAGAACACTGATGTCCTGAAAGAACTAAATGTTAAAGAGAATTGGCTGATAAACAACAGACTATACAGAAAAATTACATACTTTGGTCACATTAAGCGTCACGATGGCTTGGAAAGAACAATACTAGAGGGCAGGGTCCCAGGACACAGAGGCAGGCCAAAGAAGAAGATGGCTACAAGATATTAAAGAAACCATGAAAATGACCATCGGCGAAGTGGGTGAACTGGCAAGAGACAGAGTGAATTTCAGATATGCTGCAAAAAGAGCAACGTCCTATAAAGGATACGCACTTTGATGATGGGGCGTCCACATAACATTTTCCAGAGGGGGATGAGGCCGGACAAATGAATAACAAAATTTTGTTAGCTTATTACTCGGAAATACAGTATACCAGATTCAGATTAGATCTGGACTGCGGGCTCCATTTATAGAAATATTAATCTTTTATAAATCTTTAAGCCATAACTAGTTTGCAACATGCACAATGTATTATGAAAAAAAACCTATTTTGTAAAGGTGGGTGCGTTTGCCCTCCTTTCCTTAACGCGTGGACGCCCAAGATCTGGTATTAACTGTCATGGTGTTAAATATCACCGAATCATTACTAGCGGCAAACACACTTTAAAAGATGTTAACGCTCAGTATGATTATGTATTCGAGTGATAAATACTAAATATAATGAGTTTATAACGTTTGGTTGTCATTGGATACCGAGTAACGTCATAGCAATTCCGGTGTACTATTAGATACTCATCTCTCTCAGCAGGTGTCAAATTGTATGCGCACTGATGGAGCGTAGAGTTCCGTGGCCATACACACTACTCATTTTGTCCCTCAGGCTTCCAGTTCTGTTTTAATTCCAAGCTCCTTAAATGGCTGAATATTCAATATCAATTTAAGTGTTTTCTTCCAATAGACGGGCCCCGGTATACGGATGGCACTCCCCCCCACTCACCCATTCACCTTTAACTCTCCAACGATCGATGCTGTTGATGTAAGCCTGTCCGCTCTCTCATTGCCACGAACACTCGCATGTCCAGGATAGTAGATCCACATAAGCCCTGGATACTGGAATAGACGCCATCTACTCATACCATTTTGAAACCTTCGAATCATCGATTAAGTGCCGGACACAATAATGGTCCCAATAAGGGAAGTCCCAGAGAGACATTGAACGACAGTAGTAACAAAACGATTAGGAACTAACAAATACTCTAGATACTTACATTGTAATAAATTAGTTATACAGCTTTTGTTTAAAAGCAATTTCCTTTTTTAAATGGTACGTATCAACAATCAATTTCAAATGAAAAACAACTTGAAATACATGACGTCTCAGTAGTGTTTTGTTATATGTGCAGACTGAATATGACAACTTGCTTGTTTTCTTGCTGAGCTGATAATATGTGTAGTTTGTCTGGTGGCCCTGATGTTCTGTTTCTCACTTCATCATGTATATTATGTGTAAAACAAATATCATAGTTTCTATTGATATCAGCTTGTGATAGCTTTGTCCATTTCTTGTCCAATCTGTCCGCCTTATCATTACCAGATATATTGTAATGAGACTGGATCCAGTCTATCGCAGATTTTTCAACTACGGGCACCTGATCTGAGACACTATTAATAGTATACGTCCAACTCTACGTATCAATTGTTTTATTATTGGTAATGACAAATTCTTTAATAACAGTAATGACAGTCTGTCGGACGGATTAGCTTATGTATAGAGCGTTCGTCCATGGTCTCGGTCTCTGAGGAACACAGACGAGCGAACTCACAGAGTGACTATTAATGCTCGTCTTTCCCGGCCGATGGGAAAAGCTGGAAGGATAACTGTGGAACGGTATGTGGCGAAACTCGGAGCCCGCGCATGCTCTCTCTTGAGCCCTCTCTTGAGCCGATGAGTATGCTGGGAGTCGAGTTGAGCTGCACGAGTGCCCACATAGGGCGAAACTCGGGCCCCTATCTTAGGGATGGGGGCACGATTATAAGCCATAGAAGAGACGTTGACCCACACGGGGCGAAACTCGGAGGCCGCGCATGCTCTCTCCTGAGCCATTTCTCTTGAGATAATGAGTATGCTGGGAGTCGAGTTGAACTGCAGGCGGGCCGACATAGGACGGAACGTGGGCCCCTATCACAGAGATGGGGCACGATTTAAAGCCACCGAATCGGACAACCCAGGCAAACGTGAGCACGGCTAAAACTGATGGTGACGATAAGGCAGGCACCATCGAAAAGCGAGCACGCACGTTGACGATGCAAGAGTGGACCCTCCGATGGGCAGGAGAGCATGGAACGGTAGGCACGGAAGGCACGGCGAAAACTGATGGTGACCAGGCATCAGAGCAGAGCTAGCATGCACGCTGGCGATGCCATTGTGGACCTCACCGAGAGGCAGGCGAGCATGGCACGGCATGCAATGCTTGGCACGGCAGGCGCGGCAGGCACGGCAGGCAAGGCAGTCACGGCAGGCGCGGCAGACATGGCAGGCGAGAGGGTGTGCGGATCACCCGAATGTGCAGAACAACTGGAAAGCCCAGCAGAGGTAAAGCCAGTGCGTGTTTCCGTTCGCAGGGAACTACTACTGCCTTGTACTTTGATTGGGGACAATCAACGACTAGCGTAGCAAACCGTACACAAAACTGGAAGGGCGGCAAACCAAGGTGCCCACTAAACGACCGGTTTGCTGGGCAGATGGCGCACATAAACCCGGAAGGGCAGGCCATATAACGGTCGCTGCCCTGAAAGAAAATAGCAACCTGCTGCCTTGTAGGTTTGGCCGTGGACAGCAAAAGGCTAACGGAGAGCGAACCCAGTAAACGCTGGTTGAAACCGAACACACCACTGAAGGATAAGCACTTGAGCTCCAATTGGTACTGAAGGTTGTGCACGTACATTCCGTTCTTGATGTTTGGCTGTTTATATATCACAATAGAATGATAAAAACAACTTAAGAACGATCGCGCGCGCGAGAGATAGAATCCTACAATCGACGCACAACACGTGAAGAAAGGAATTGGGCCTTCTACCTTCTGCACACTAATGTGTATAGATGTGAAATGATCGAAACTTCATACACTAAGGTCTGAGAAGACTGCGGGAGATTTTTCAATTAAACGTTATAAAGTATACGAAACATAACAAGCGGAAATATAACCAAACACATAAAGAATATATAACAGTTTGTATTACACGGTTTTTTTTCGTTATGTATTTTTGCAACTTAGTTTACAGCACAGATAGTCGTTTATTTTTGGAGAACAGCGTTTCAGCACACACACACACACACACACACACACACACACACATACACGCACGCACTCACACACGCACGCATGCACGCACACACTGACACGCACAGGCACACGCACGCAGACACACACACATCCGTACACACACGCTCACACACAAAATAATTTACCAAGGGCGTTAATTTGTGGAGAACAGCGTTAAAAAATAATTTACCAAGGGCGTTAATTTAGAGCCAAACGTCATTTAATCTATCTTTCGAGCACATTCCTTAGTCGTTATTTTTGGGAAGGGACACATTCTTGACAAAATCAACAGGTTTACATGCATTAAGTCAGGTATCGCTTGAAATCTGCCTCCAGGTCTATGAGATGTTATATCTAAGCATTGCTGGTTTGGTACCTGGAGATGATCAGATAAGAAGGTAAAAAAGAGACTAGAATTCAACTATATTTATAGCTTTCACATTAGGCGCTTTAGAATCTATAGAATCTTGGATTCTCTGAAAGGAGTTCTTGTTCTTCATGTTTGTTGTTCTACACTCTCTGATATAACCCAAAAACGGCTCGCCCTTAGGTTGAAAGCGGAGTGCCTCTGCTTAAAGAGACTTTAATCCCCTGCTAAACAAACAAAGGTATTATGTATATATAATGTAACAGACATGAATATGCGCTTTAAAAAGTAATAAATTAGTGTAATAAAATACTACAGTAAATTTCTTGACTAAATTATTACACTCAATAATTGCTACATTAAACTGTTGCACTAATTTAATAGCTTATTTTGACATGCTGCATTGATATCGTCTTGTATTACTGTCATCATGTTAATTTTGCTACTTTATCTTTCCATTTGAGTTTGTCTAGTGTTTATATGATTCATATATAGTAGACATTATTTATACAGGAACAGATGATGACGATAACTTTCTGTACATTTGAGTTTGCCTAGTGAATATATGATTCATATTTAGTAGACAATATCTCTACATGAACAGCTGTTGACCACAACTTTCTGTACAGTAGGCGAAATACTTATTACTCTGCAAAACGACATTCTAACTGAGCAGATTACACAATAGTGAAAGCTATTTTACTTTTCATTATATGCCATATTTCGTGTTAATGCTAAAAGGAGATTTTGTATTCATAATGTATTTTGTTGTTACTTTGATGAAATATCATTAATTTAAAAGCATTTACCTTAAGCTTTCATGACATCCTTTCTATTGCAACTCTACCTAATATCTGCAATGTGTCCATCATCTGATGCCTTTATTTGTAATTCGTCTATTAGATTTTACACTCAACTTTTTGGTCTTCCACTTTTTTAAATTTTCTGGTACATACCCTTACCTTTGCTAAAAAAACGCTCCCTAGTTACGTAAATTCTTTGACCTGCTTTAATCGCTGTTTGTCGATGAAGTTTTTGGTAGTGTTTACCTCTCTAACGAATATCAATGACAACGGTTCTGTCAATGGTTATTCTCATATTGTATTCATTGCATGTTAACTGGAGTCTGTCAATGGTTATTCTCATATTGTATTAATTGCATGTTTACTGGAGTCTGTTAATGTGTTACTGTTCCTCTGTTATTGATACGATTTATCTGGTCGTAAACGAATTTCTTTTTGCCGACGATCATACTAATTAAACATGCAGATTAATGTTATGTATGAGAACCACAGTGTATGAGAACCACAGTGTATGAGAACCACAGTGTATGAGAACCACAGTGTATGAGAACCACAGTTGTTAGTGAACTGGCTTCTTAGACACATGGTCTAGGTTCAATTTCACAGTGGGCGTGGAATATCTTTCCGCCGTAATGGCTATCATGTCGACCCAGCCTTAATTGGGCACCAGGAAAAACACTGGAAAGTAAAAACGACCGGCGTGATGTTGACATCACCCATGGTGTGCCGAAAATCGCACTAATTAAAATACGGATATAACACCGTATTATCTAATATACCACGAGGTATGAAAAAGGGTTCCTTTACTTGACTTTATTCTACCATATCTGTTGGATGAAGACACTTAAATCGATGTTGAATCGATCAAGCGATTTAGGCAGTTTGGAGTTACCCGTTGTTCAAGTCGAACTGGATGCCTGAGAGGCAGAGTGAGAGGTGTGTTTAATCAGCGAGCCACAGGAACCATCAGTATGCATACTCTTCGATATCTGTTGGAGGAGACTGAGCACATATGGGTCTGCCCGGAGTACAATGTCAGTTTAGTAACCTATAACCAATAACTACCATATTAGGTATGTTTAAATTCTGAGAGTTCTTTACTTGACTTTATTCTACTATATAAGGTATGTTCAAATTCTGGGAGTTACATTTCATCTTATAGTAGAGATAACTTGTATCAGATTTGTTGCAGTTTACATTTTTCACACATAACATATCATCTGTAAAACACACATCAAATCTGAGAGTTAATGCTTGACTAGGGCTTTTACCGAGGTAGATTAATTTTTATACCTAACTCCAACTAACAACGATATTGACTTACGGAAATCAATAATAATAACACTTATATGGCAAGTTAACTGTATGCGTTAAAAACATGGAATGAAAAAAAAATAAAGATGAAATTTGAATATGTTGAGATGTGGTTTGGTATCATAGAACAAGTGAACTGGACAGATTCGAAATGAAATAAACACATTTTAAAAGATGTAGAACAGAGTTGTCCAACGCGGCGTTTTGCAAGACAAGGTAAGACTTTATTACCTGTCTTCACACTGTTTAGCCAAAGAATGATAACTGGGCACAGTGGCGAGACAAGGGAAGACTTTATTACCTGTCTTCACACTGTTTAGCCAAAGAATGATAACTGGGCACAGTGGCGAGACAAGGGAAGACTTTATTACCTGTCTTCACACTGTTTAAAGAAGAATGATAACGGGCGTGGCAGACAAGGAAGACTTTATTACCTGTCTTCACACTGTTTAGCCAAAGAATGATAACTGGGCACAGTGGCGAGACAAGGGAAGACTTTATTACCTGTCTTGAGACCGTCTCACTAAATGATATGATACAGTGGTGAGGCAAGGTGAGACTTTATTACCTGTCTTCAAACCGTCTAACTAGATAATGATATGAGTGTACAGTGGGGTTACATGATCAAACGACTGTATCACCACACTTCAGATTGTCTTACCTTTATGTGATAACAGGAAGGGCAGGTTTCGTATGAGTGGATGTCGTCTATAGAAGTTTCTAACCTCCAGCGGCTTACGTGGATATACTGTCCTGGGCATGCGGGTGTTTACGGTAATGAGAGAGCGGACAGGCTTTCATCAACAGCATCGATTGTTGGGGAGTTGAAGATGGATAAGGGGATATTCTTCGGTCTCTTCGCGACTCTCTGTTGGATGAGGACACTAAAATCGATGTTGAATCGATCAAGCGATTTAAGCAGTTTGGAGTTACCCGTTGTTCAAGTCGAACTGGATGCCTGAGAGGCAGAGTGAGAGGTGTGTTTAATCAGCGAGCCACAGGAACCATCAGTATGCATACTCTTCGATATCTGTTGGAGGAGACTGAGCACCTATGGGTCTGCCTGGAGTGCAATGACGTCAGTTTAGTAACCAATAACCAATAACGATAACAGGATACAAAGGAGATACATGATCAAACGACTGTATCACACCTGTTCAGGCTGTCATATTTTATGATGATCTTGTCATTTGTCAATAACAAAACAAAAGCAAAAATCTTTCCTTATTTTAATGTGCTCTTCTTGATCAATAAATACAATTCAAATATAACAAACACGGGTTTTATTTGAAAAAAAAAACGGTTCTGATATTTTAAACTCTACACATACTATCAATAAAAACATAGAAACGACATTAATTATATTATTTTAAACCAAATACAAAAATATAATGAAGAAGTTTCAACAATATTATTTAACCAAAAATAAAACAGAAAGGAACTGTCACAAACATATAAAATTTAATGTAACTGATTTCACACAATCATTCTCTTTAATCCTTGCTAAACTGTATTCAAAGTGAAAATAATAAAATATATGTAATTGAAATCATGTGGTTGAGGTATTTTACGTACACAATAACATTATGAGATAATAGCAACATATTGAATATAGTTAAAATATACATACCATATTGCACCATCATTCAAAGGAGACGCTGGAGATGGATCAGACATGTGCTACGTATGAAAGCTAAATCTGTCATGAAAACTGCACTGCGATGGACACAGGAGGGTAAGAGAAAATGTGGACGACTAAAAAATCACTGGAGGAGAGAAGAAGAGCAGGGTCTGAAAGAAATTAACCAAACCTGCAATACAGATTACACCATCCAAGCTCAAAGTGTATTCACGTGCTGAGGAGCTGTATGGCTGGGGAGCTGAATGACTGAGGGCTGTATGGCTGAGGAGCTGTATGGCTGAGGAGCTGTATGGCTGAGGAGCTGAATGACTGAGGAGCTGTATGGCTGAGGAGCTGTTTGGCTGAGGAGCTGTATGGCTGAGGAGCTGTGGCTTAGGAGCTGAGGCTGAGGCCGTATGGGTGAGGAGCTGTATGGCTGAGGAGCTGTATGGCTGAGGATCTAATAAGTCGTTAACATGAAACAGAACTTCTGGCGGTGCTACGGAGTATCGTGCACAAGCGCCAGAACCCGTCATAGCAAAGATGCAACGTTCAGCGGTACCAACGGAGGGGGGATAATCAACATTGGACTGGCGTGTTGGGCCGCTGGACGTTGTTGGATTTGTTGAGGCGGAGATCGGAGCACCTATAGATGTGTCCGGAGTGCTATGATAATAGTCCTCTGATAACTAATAACAGAAGACGGATAAGGAAAGAGAAGAATAAGGCATTTCATTTGCTGCCCAAAGCGTCAAAGTTCTTACAGATACAAAAAAATACATGAAATATTGCACGTTTGATCAAACAACAGTTAATATTTAACATGAAATAGGTGACATGGAAAGAATGTCAGAGATTACACAATCTAATTTGTCTTTGTAATAAGTAAGACATGATGTTGAAAGTAATATTTAGCAACATAAGAAGAGTTCGTTTTTAAATGCAATACATAGCCTAACAAGACATAGGAAAGCTGGTTAGAAAAGATATATCTGCATTCATGACGTCTCATAGGTGCTCAGTCCCACTTAACTAGATGAAAGTGTCAGTCTCAGAGTACTTACACAATAATCCAGAGGACGATTCAGATTTTTACGTCAACTTAGAAAACTCATGTCCCTATATTCATATATGTATGTTTGGAGATTATTCACACAAAATAACGTCCATCCTCAGATTTTCAGACGGGTACATGCGACATATCAAACCGATACACCATCTAATCAACAGATTCAAGATTGACGTAACATATTTGTATGCCTGTTGTAGTAGCTCTATGAAGAGCGAACACATGTTGTAAGACTTCCCATAATATGCTAGGGAATAGATAGGTACATGGTGACGTCCTGTCTCTCCTCAATAAGGTTTTACAGGAAGAGAACAAGGAGTTTTCTGTAAGAGCATCAGGGGAAGCAATTGAATCAAAGAATATGATCAATAAATAGACAGTGTACAAGTATTAAGAGCTTCCGAAAAAATCAATTGACAAACACAGGATTCGAACCATTTACCCTTATTTCTTACGGCACCCATTGTATAACCTATCAATACGAGCGTTCTTATGAACACAACCAGCGAGGGGTACCGTCAGAAATAAGAGTAAGTGGTTCAAATCCTGTGTTAGTCTATTTTTTTATTTCGGAAGCTCTTAATACTTGTACACTGTTTATTTATTGATGATAAAGACTTTAGAACAATCTTGGTAGCCTAGTACTGATTGCTACTACATTTACCAGTATTATTAATGTGTCAGACTAACAGCAAAATAAATAAACTAACCATATACTCTGGTAATTAAATCTAGAGCACAGTACTTTGTCAAGTAGTTTCTCATCTGTTTATTTGTGTAGTAAATAAAGTAATTCTTATATTTTGACTAAAGAAACTGTTTTTCTATAAGGGCAACATAATCAAAGAAATCGATTTTAATATTGATTACGTAGTCAGAGAAATAAAGAAATTGATTTTAATATTGAATACGTAGTCAAAGAAATTACTTTTCTACACGAACCACGTTGCGAAAGAAATTGATATTCAGATGGGCTACGTTGCGAATAAAAAAAAAATATTAGCGACCATGTGGCCGAAGAACCTGATTTATATACACATAACAACAAAATTTACTTTTAAACCATGTCATTAATTAACTTGTATACCGGTTATGTAACAAAAGAAAATGGTTCATAAACAAGATACGTAGAGGAGAAAAAAACCCCATTTTAAACGTCGCATGAACAGATGGACATTATTTTTATCGTGACATACAACAATAACACACTGTTAAACACACCAGTAGAGACTTACTTTTAAATATACCATATTAAAAAAGAGCGTTGGTTTCAAATGTGACATGTAACAACAAAATATCATATCAGAAAAAGGATTTTTAACAATAGAACATTATGTTCAATCGTGACATCGTGTTCAAATGTCCCATATAACAACAGACAAGGGAATATAGTAATAAATAGTGCCATTTGTTATACATAATATTGACATAAGTTTGCAAACAATACAGTGGTAAACGTCAGTTTTGTACACTCATTTTTGTCGTTCAATTTTAATTAATATGTTGTATAGTTTTAAACTTGTGTTTTATATTCAAAGTCAACTATAGGCTCAGCCTTAACATAGTTTTTGGTTATTTAGTGTACTGTCTTGTGAAGTAGAATGTGCATGCATACATACTATTTGTGTGGATATTAATATCATAGACTTTTAATTTTATAACACGGACATTGGTATCATGGGCGTCACTTTCTATAACACGGACAATGGTATCATGGGCGTCACTTTCTATAACACGGACAATGGTATCATGGGCGTCACTTTCTATAACACGGACACTGGTATCATGGGCGTCACTTTCTATAACACGGACACTGGTATCATGGGTGTCACTTTCTATAACACGGACACTGGTATCATGGACTTTTATTTCTATAACACGGACACTGGTATCATGGACTTTTATTTCTATAACACGGACAATGGTATCATGGGCGTCACTTTCTATAACACGGACACTGGTATCATGGGCGTCACTTTCTATAACACGGACAATGGTATCATGGACTTTTATTTATATAACCCGTTCATTGGTATCATGGGCGTAACTTTCTATAACACGGACAATGGTATCATGGGCGTAACTTTCTATAACGCGGACACTGGTATCATGGATTTTTCTTTCTAAAACGCGGACACTGGTATCATGGACTTTTCTTTCTATAACCGGATCATGTGCGTCACTTTCATAACTCGGAAATTTGTATCATGGACTTCTTTTCATAACACGGACACTGGTATCATGGACTTTCTTTTAAAACGCGGACAATGGTATCATGGACTTTTCTTTCTAAAACGCGGACACTAGTATCATGGACTTTTCTTTCTATAACCGGATCATGGGCGTAACTTTCTATAACACGGACACTGGTATCATGGACTTTTCTTTCTAAAACGCAGACACTGGTATCATGGACTTTCCTTTCTATAACCGGATCATGGGCGTCACTTTCTATAACTCGGAAATTTGTATCATGGACTTCTTTTTCTATAACACGGACACTGGTATCATGGGCGTAACTTTCTAAAACACGGACAATGGTATCATGGGCGTCACTTTCTATAACACGGACAATGGTATCATGGACTTTTCTTTCTAAAACGCGGACACTGGTATCATGGACTTATTCTTTCTAAAACGCAGACACTGGTATCAGTACTTTTCTTCAAAACGCGACACTGGTATCATGGACTTTTCTTTTTATAACCGGATCATTAGTCTCATGGGCGTCACTTTCTATAACACGGACACTGGTATCATGGGCGTCACTTTCTATAACACGGACACTGGTATCATGGACTTTTCTTTCTAAAACGCAGACACTGGTATCATGGACTTTTCTTTCAAACGGACACTGGTATCATGGACTTTCTTTTATAACCGACTATTGGTCTCATGGGCGTCACTTTCTATAACACGGACACTGGTATCATGGGCTACTTTCTATAACCGACACTGGTATCATGGACTTTTCTTTCTAAACCGGACACTGGTATCATGGGACCTTTCTAAACGCGGACACTGGTATCATGGACTTTTCTTTATAACCGGATCATGGTCCATGGCGTCACTTTCTATAACACGGATACTGGTATCATGGGCGTCACTTTCTATAACACGGACACTGGTATCATGGACTTTTCTTTCTAAAACGCGGACACTGGTATCATGGACTTTTCTTTCTAAAACGCAGACACTGGTATCATGGACTTTCTTTCTATAAACCGGATCATGGCGTACTTTCTATAACTCGGAAATTTGTATCATGGACTTCTTTTTCTATAACACGGACACTGGTATCATGGGCGTAACTTTCTAAAACACGGACAATGGTATCATGGGCGTCACTTTCTATAACACGGACAATGGTATCATGGACTTTTTCTAAACGCGGACACTGGTATCATGGACTCTTTCTTTCTAAAACGCAGACACTGGTATCATGGTACTTTCTTTAAAACGCGGACACTGGTATCATGGACTTTTTTTATATCCGGACATTGGTTCATGGGCGTACTTTCTATAACACGGACACTGGTATCATGGGCGTCACTTTCTATAACTCGAACACTGGTATCATGGGCGTAACTTTCTATAACACGGACATGGTATCATGGGGTAACTTTTATAACTCGGACATTGGTATCATGGACTTTCTCATAACGCAGATCATGGGCACTTTTAACACGGACATGGTATCATGGGCTTCATTTCTATAACACGGACATGGTATCATGGACTTTTTTTTATATAACCGGATCACTGGTATCATGGGTGTCACTTTCTACGAATACGACACATCGGCGTATCATGGACGTCACTTTCATAACCGGACACAGGGTATCATGGGCGTCACTTTCTATAACTCGGACATTGTATCATGGGTTCACTTTCTATAACCAGAACATTGGTATAATATACTTTTTTCTATAACCGGATCACTGGTATCATGGGCGTCACTTTCTAAAATACGAACATTGGTATCATGGGCTTCACTTTCTAAAACCCGGACACTTGTATCATGGACTTTTCTTTCTATAACCCGGACAATGTTATTGGACCACTTTTATTTCCTGACATGGTATCGTGAAACTCTCTCTATATTCCTGACATGGTATGCATAACCTCTCTTATTTCCGACAGTGGTATCATGAACCTCTCTCCTACATGTATCATGACATTCATAACGGACATTATCATACTTTTTTCAAACCGGACATGGTATCATGGGCACTTCTATATCCGACATGGTATCATGGGCTCACTTTCATAACCCGACACTGGTATCATGGACCTTTCTATAACTCACATATCATGGCTACTTCATACCGACATGGTATATGTGACACTTTTTATTTCCTGACAGTGGTATCGTGACCTCTCCTTATATTTCCCGACAGTGGTATCTGACACTCTCTATATTTCCTGACAGCTGTATCGGACCTCTCCTTATATTTCCCTGACAGTGGTATCGTGACCTTCTATATTTCCCTGACAGTGGTATCGTGACCTCTCCCTATATTTCCGACAGTGGTATCGGCCACTCTCCTATATTTCCTGACAGTGGTATCTGACCTCTCTATTTTCCCTGACATCTCCAGGACATTGGTATCGAGACCCTCTACTTATATCTCCCTGACATTGGTATCGAGAACCTCTACTTATATCTCCGGACATTAGTATCGAGACCTCTACTTATATCTCCTGACATTGGTATCGATACCTCTACTTATATCTCCCGGACATTAGTATCGAGACCCTCTACTTATATCTCCCTGACATTGGTATCGATACCCTCTACTTATATCTCCCGGACATTCGTATCGAGACCCTCTACTTATATCTCCCGGACATTAGTATCGATACCCTCTACTTATATCTCCCGGACATTAGTATCGAGACCCTCTACTTATATCTCCCGGACATTAGTATCGAGACCCTCTACTTATATCTCCCGGACATTAGTATCGAGACCCTCTACTTATATCTCCCGGACATTAGTATCGAGACCCTCTACTTATATCTCCCGGACATTAGTATCGAGACCCTCTACTTATATCTCCCGGGCATTAGTATCGATACCCTCTACTTATATCTCCCGGACATTAGTATCGAGACCCTCTACTTATATCTCCCTGACATTAGTATCGAGACCCTCTACTTATATCTCCCTGACATTAGTATCGAGACCCTCTACTTATATCTCCCGGACATTAGTATCGATGACCCTCTCTTATATCTCCCGGACATTAGTATCGAGACCCTCTACTTATATCTCCCGGACATTAGTATCGAGACCCTCTACTTATATCTCCCGGACATTAGTATCGAGACCCTCTACTTATATCTCCCGGACATTAGTATCGAGACCCTCTACTTATATCTCCCGGACATTAGTATCGAGACCCTCTACTTATATCTCCCGGACATTAGTATCGAGACCCTCTACTTATATCTCCCGGACATTAGTATCGAGACCCTCTACTTATATCTCCCGGACATTAGTATCGAGACCCTCTACTTATATCTCCCGGACATTAGTATCGAGACCCTCTACTTATATCTCCCGGACATTAGTATCGAGACCCTCTACTTATATCTCCCGGACATTAGTATCGAGACCCTCTACTTATATCTCCCGGACATTAGTATCGAGACCCTCTACTTATATCTCCCGGACATTAGTATCGAGACCCTCTACTTATATCTCCCGGACATTGGTATCGAGACCCTCTACTTATATCTCCCGGACATTGGTATGGTGACTATCTCCTTATATTTCTAGGATGTTGGTATTGTATCCTATTCTTTATACATGCCAGATGCCCGCGTGCCCAGCGTGTTTGTAGCGCGTTGGACTACGGGTGACTAGTCCTCTGTAAGTGCGGGTTCAACTCCGCGGACTGGCAGAAAAGCTACAGGTTCCCCAGATTTACGGTGTTCGTGGCACCGAGCCGAAGGTTACGATGTCCATGACACCGAGCCGAAGAGCTTTCAGCTCAAGTGCTTCTGGATCGGAAAAGATACATGCCAGATATTGGTATCACGATATATCTTGTCTTATATACAGGACCTGATGTATCAAAGATCTCATCCTACTATATACTTAGATATCTCTTTGGTGCCGACCAAATTTCCAATTTATTTTCCCAGTGCTGACCCGGATGACCAGACGTAGACAGTTTTATTCCCTGAATCAGGGTAATGTTATTCGTGAAAAAGTACCAATCTTTCTGGTAGAGATGCACACACACACACATTCCTTATACTCTGTCCGTCTGTCTACTTCTATTTATCGTCTGCCTGACTGGTCCGATAGTAAACTAAAACTTGATTCAATCAATCATATAGTGCTTGTTGGTCAGCATGTATGTATTTTGTGTGTCTGGTTGCTTGTATATTCTCAATATTAAAGTTTACTTCGTTAAGCTTTCTTCAGCTCAAGTTTTTTTTCCATGAATTCTGAACGTATCAATATTTTTCCTGGATTCTTTAGGTTATGTGGTTGGTAGGTGGGATATTTGTCAGTGCATGTATTTATCTTCTTTCTAATCTTTGTATTTTCTATTTTAAATATTGTAAATTTAGGTTACAACATCAAACGTCATCGAAACGTACCTTGAATTCTGATGTGGCCATTGGATCCATTTCTGCCTTAGGTTATGACGTTTGACTGTTATGAATTTGATTGTGTTATGATATTTGATTGTGTTATGATATTTGATTGTGTTATGATATTTGACTGTGTTATGATATTTATTGTGTATACTTTGAGTGAATATTTGACTGTGTTATGATATTTGATTGTGTTAGCTTTTTTTAGATGATTTGACTGTGTTATGACGTTTGACAGTTCAGATATTCTTTTGTCATGACTTTGTTCATACTTATCTCATACTTTATCTCATACTTTATCTCATACTTTATCTCATACTTTGTCTCATACTTTATCTCATACTTTGTCTCATACTTTATCTCATACTTTATCTCATATTTGTCTCATACTTTATTCATACTTTATTCATACTTTATCTCATACTTTATCTCATACTTTATTCATACTTTTCTCATACTTTATCTCATACTTTATTCATACTTTATCTCATACTTTATCTCATACTTTTCTCATACTTTGTCTCATACTTTATCTCATACTTTATCTCATACTTTATCTCATACTTTATCTCATACTTTGTCTCATACTTTATCTCATACTTTATCTCATACTTTATCTCATACTTTGTCTCATACTTTGTTTCATACTTTATCTCATACTTTATTTCATACTTTATCTCATACTTTATCTCATACTTTATCTCATACTTTGTCTCTACTATCTTTTTCTCATACTTTATCTCATACTTTATCTCATACTTTATCTCATACTTTATCTCATACTTTATCTCATACTTTGTCTCATACTTTGTCTCATACTTTATCTCATACTTTATCTCATACTTTATCTCATACTTTGTCTCATACTTTATCTCATACTTTGTCTCATACTTTATCTCATACTTTATCTCATACTTTATCTCATACTTTATCTCATACTTTGTCTCATACTTTGTCTCATACTTTATCTCATACTTTATCTCATACTTTGTCTTATACTTTGTCTCATACTTTATCTCATACTTTATTTCATACTTTGTCTCATACTTTGTCTCATACTTTATCTCATACTTTGTCTCATACTTTGTCTCATACTTTGTCTCATACTTTATCTCATACTTTATCTCATACTTTGTCTCATACTTTGTCTCATATTTTATCTCAAACTTTGTCTCATACTTTATCTCATACTTTATCTCATACTTTATCTCATACTTTATTTCATACTTTGTCTCATACTTTGTCTCATACTTTATCTCATACTTTGTCTCATACTTTGTCTCATACTTTGTCTCATACTTTATCTCATACTTTATCTCATACTTTATCTCATACTTTGTCTCATACTTTGTCTCATACTTTATCTCATACTTTGTCTCATACTTTGTCTCATACTTTATCTCATACTTTGTCTCATACTTTGTCTCATACTTTGTCTCATACTTTGTCACGTACTTTGTCACGTACTTTGTCACGTACTTTGTCACGTACTTCAGTGATTATCCAGGTTATACAATGTTTTAAAACTTCTTTTTCACATTCCATCTCAGAAACATATCTGTCTGACGTTGATAATGGTCTGTCTCTGTACACTGATCTTATTGAATACATCAGCCGTAGTCTTTAAGTAGTCCATGAGATTTTCTATCTCTGTGCAATGACCTGTCTGAACACATCAGCTGTAGTCTATTTAGTAGTCTGAGATTTTCTATTTCTGTGCAATGACCTGTCTGAACACATCAGCTGTAGTCTATTTAGTAGTCTGAGATTTTCTATTTCTGTGCAATAATCTGTCTGAACACATCAGCTGTAGTCTATTTAGTAGTCTGAGATTTTCTATTTCTGTGCAATAATCTGTCTGAACACATCAGCTGTAGTCTATTTAGTAGTTTGAGATTTTCTATTTCTGTGCAATGACCTGTCTGAACACATCAGCTGTAGTCTATTTAGTAGTGTGAGATTTTCTATTTTAATGCAATGATCTGTCTGACACATCAGCTGTAGTCTATTTATGAGTCAGAGATTTTCTATTTCTTTTGCAATAATCTGTTTGAACACATTACTGTATGTCTATTTAGTAGTTTGAGATTTTCATTTCTGTCACAATGTCTGAACACATTCAGCTGTAGTTGTTAAGTAGTTTAATTTTCTATTTCTGTGCAATAATCTGTTTGAACACATCAGTGTAGTCTATTTAGTAGTTGAGATTTTCTAATTCTGTGCAATATCTGTCTGGACATAGCTGTAGTCTATTTAGTAGTCTGAGATTTTCTATTTCTGTGCAATAATCTGTTTGAACACATCAGCTGTAGTCTATTTAGTAGTCTGAGATTTTCTATTTCTGTGCAATGATTTGTCTGAACACATCAGCTGTAGTCTATTTAGTAGTCTGAGATTTTCTATTTCTGTGCATTGATCTATATCAACGGTTCCCAAACTTTGCATTACCGTGCACCCTTTAAAATACATTTTCTGCGTGGGCCCCAAAAGTTTCTATTTATGAAAATGGACAGTAATGAATTATCTGTGTGTTACAATAGTCAACAATGTCTGCAATTTAACATTTAATAAACAATAAAGAAAATATTAGGCCAATAATTAGGCTTACAATTTTTGTTGTTGTTTGAAATGTCAAAGATCATAATATTTCTTCAAGAACTTGAGGAACCCATGTGAGTACATCGCGTATGCCCGGCGATCCGCGGATCTCAGTTTGGGAAAAGCTGATCTATTTGAACACATCAGCAGTAGTCATATTTGTAATCATTTGGATTTCAAACATTCGTCTGTAAGAGAAAATAACAACTAAAGTAGGACTGCTGAATAACGCTCACTTGAAGAAACAGGATAAAATATGAATGCTATTTGAGCATCTGAATGTTAGTTATGTCTGGAACCCACACCAGTTCGTGTTATAACAAGTCGTGCTACATTTTTGTTTCGTAAATGATGGGGATTCCTGCTTGTTTAGGCGGGTCTAGACTATTTCATTATACCTCTGGAAAGAAGGCAAGAGGTAGACCACAAAAAAGATGATTATATGATATAGCAAAATCATGTCAAAGAGCAAAAATAACAAACACTCAAGCCACCAGAACAGCGCAAGACAAAAACAGAAAACCCCGACACTGGCCAACAACCAGGTAGCAGTGAGACGACAACAGAAAAAATAGAAGATGCTGCATGATGTCAATTTATTTTATCAACCATCCTTCTATCACGGCTGATATTCGTTATCAATCATCCTTCTATCACGGCTGATATTCTTATCTTCTCCTACTCTCTATTTCATCTTTTTATAAATGATGATATTTACTTGCACACACGCATACACAGAATTTACAAAACGTAACGTGACTGAATTATACATCAAAATAAGCTTATATTTTTAGTATCAATTATAAAGCACTTACAGAAAAATAAATGTGGTCTTAGTTATCAAATGCAGATTTCCCACAAGTTCATTATTCTTCACAGCGGGACACCACAAGTAGAAGAAGCTGTGAAGCAAACAGAGACACAGAAAATTGTTCCAAATCTGTGGGTTGATCATACCGAAACACGGGATATTAAGAGATGAAATTAGAAATACAAAGACTTGTAGATGGATTGAATCACAGAAAAAATATTCAGCTAGTAAGTTTATGTTTGTTAAATCACGCCAGAAGTGGAGGATTGATGAAAGTAGACTGACTGTTGAATGTTGTTAAAACAACTTAAATGAAGTACTGGTGTGATGTTGTTAAAACAACTTAAAGAAAGTACTGTTGTATGTTGTTAACACAACTTAAAGAAAGTACTGGCGTGATGTTGTTAAAACAACTTAAAGAAAGTACTGGCGTGATGTTGTTAAAACAACTTAAAGAAAGTACTAGCGTGATGTAGGTAAACAGGACACACGTGATGATGAAAAAAAAATAAGTTTGAATATATTCAGAATGAGTGAGAGAGAGAGAGAGAGAGGGCGGGAAGGAAGCATACGATTAAGAAAAGAGAACAGATGAAAATGGGACTAAAAGAGAGCGTAACTCAGATAGAAAGAACATGAAAGATAATCATAGGGAGAATAGGCGATAGGTAAGGAGAGATGAACAAAGAGAGAAAGAAGGAATATATAGATATAGAATAGAAAAATAGGAAAGGAATAAAGTGTGGTGGTGGGTAGAAAGCTATATTGAATCTCCATGAAGAGAAGAAACACATCAAAATTGAAACCAGGCAAGCGACAAACATATCCAGGGGCAAGTAATTCGAAAGAGTTATGCTAATTATTGTTATGAGTACACACAGACGAAGTCGTAATAGTACGTTCCTTAGCAAGATTGACTGTAGTTCCAGCTTTGTGTTTGAGTGGGTCTACCATTTCCCTTGATATACGTTACTGAGTTAATTATGTCTGAACATGTTCTATTTAAGTATATTCTCCATTATAAGAAAGAGGCAGTCATCATTTTTCGGGCATGTGATGAGGAGGGAGGTTTAGAACACACTGTGACAACCGGTAAAATCGAGGGTAGACGAGACAGGGGAAGACAGAGAGAGAAAATGTTGGATATCCTGACTTCATGTCACGGTAGAGCGTCAACATCTGAGTTGATAGCAAACACCAACGACAGAGATTTGTGGAGATCCATGATCGCCTACACCAGCCGGCACGGCACCTGATGATGATATTCTCCATTGTTTACTTCAATATTTCTCCAAAGGTTAACCAGTTCTGTACTTTTCTAGAAATTCAAACTGATATTAGATTTCATATACAATCAGTAGATTCGGTATTTAAATATAAAAAAAAGCGAAAGGAACCCGTTTTCATACCATGAAACACTTTAAGAAATATGGTGTTAAGCTCTTATATTTCTGTGACCATCGACTCACGATGGGTGTTGTTGACAACATCTCGCCGGCTTCCTTCAGAATGCGTGCAATGCTTCTCTGTTACCCATTTACGTATAGGTTGACCTTAGAGTCTCTAAGGTCGGAAAAAATTAACCCCCGCTGTGGAATTGAACCTCAGACCAAACACATACGAAGCAAGTGTACTAACCACTACTCAATCCTGACTTTCGGTTCAATTTATTCTTCATAGTATTCTCTCTAAGAATATATGCATCTATTCTTTCTTTTTTTTCTGTTCTTTTTCTTCTTCTTTATCTTGTTCTTCTTCTTCAGTGATACAGCATTGTTTGAGTTTTTGTCTTTCCACCCAATGTTATGTATTATTTATAGTTTAATCAGCATGGACAAACATGAGATTTTCTACCCACCACGAACAAGCACAAGAATTGATCTGCCATCTTGCATTATGAAGACGAGAGAACGTTCTGTACTGCTCAATACTAAATCAGCCAAAATAAGGTTCACTGTCCTTATTCCCCGCCACTAGGTTGTCTGATGTACATATCGGGTTCTACTATACTATTGGCATGTGTTGAAAAATTCAAAGCAAGAGTTTCATCACGTCCTGAGTCACTGCATCATTACGATGAGAGTACGTTCTCAGAAAGCTACACAAACTGGTTCTCTACCCTCAGGTTTAGACAGTATTATTGATGTTTCATAATAACGACAGAGAGGGCTTGTTTATTCTTCAGCAGAACAAATTTGTACATATAAGTTTCTGGTAAGAGTGACATAAACATTAAAGAAGATTTTACTTGATAGTACCTCATCTACTTAGTTATGTTGTAATATGGTGCCAGACATATCTAACGGAAGAAATATGGACGATTAATTGCAACGTGGGTTGTTGTTCTAATTGTCAGATGTTATCCGATCAGAATTCACCGAACTGGGGGCAGATAAGAGGTAATCCGATCAGAATTCACCGAACTGGGGAAAGATCAGAGGTTATCCGATCAGAATTCACCAAACTGGGGGCATATCAGAGGTTATCCGATCAGAATTCACCAAACTGGGGGCAGATCAGAGGTTATCCGATCAGAATTCACCGAACTGGGGGCAGATCAGAGGTTATCTGATCAGAATTTACCGAACTGGGGGTGGGCAAGAATTCACGAGGGCGATCATCCGATCAGAATTCACCAAACTGGGGACAGATCTACAAGTCTCTCTGCAGAATAGCAGAATGTAAAGTGTAAGTATACTGACGGTTCCTGTAACTCTCTGGTTATACGCACTATCATGCTTCCTCTCAGTTGTCACTTTTGACAATGATAACAACGGCAGGAAATCTGATAGAGAAGTCGCACTGACATATGGATTTTTCATTGATTCCCACAACAGGCAAGTAGGTTGGATTACAGGTTTCATGAAAAGATCAGACTTGAAGGATCTAATCTTCAAGTATCTCTGAAGTTGACAAAGGCTCGTTTGTATGACGGGGGACACCAGTCAAATGGTATAAGTAGGCCGTCACTCAAAAATCAGTCAGAAGCGCCATACTAACCTGAATTCACAGCGAGCGAACACAGAAGAAGAAGGCAATGCTAATAATGGATCTTGTCTCCCTCCTCCCCTACCCCCGATTATGTTATAATCACATTGCAGCTTTGCTGACGACAAGAGATGCAATTACAATCACAATCACCCGGAAGTTAATACTTGAAGTGAACTCAAGCTAAGATCGATGCAGATGTTACCACTGAAGCCAAGTGATTGAATTTTATCAATGAGACAATCGATACAAAAAGTAACAACAAAAGACAGAGTGATCTAGAAAAACAACAAAGATACAATAGGGGATGGGAGGAATTACAATTATTCGTTTTGGGCTAGTTAGTAAAAAGGGTAGTCTTTACAAATGAAGTCTGAGTGAATTAAGGAACACATTTTACTCTGCCTGTACAATATAGAACTGTGCTCAGAGGTTAGCTTAGTTAGTCATATACTGTCTGTACGGATCGCGAGAGAGATATATAATGTCTGTACAATGTAGAACAGTGCTCATATGTTTGCTTAATTAGTCATATACTGTCTGTACAATATAGAACTGTGCTCAGAGGTTAGCTTAGTCAGTCATATACTGTCTCTACAATATAGAACAGTGCTCAGTGGTTAGCCTAGTTAGTCATATACTGTCTGTACAATATAGAACAGTGCTCAGAGGTTCGTTTAGTTAGTCATATACTGTCTGTACAATATAGAACAGTGCTCAGAGGTTCGTTTAGTTAGTCATATACTGTCTGTACAATATAGAACAGTGCTCAGAGGTTAACTTAGTTAGTCATATACTGTCTAAGGGGGACAGTTTTGATATGCAGGTTCCATTGCCAGATGTCTGCATAATCACCACAATTAAGTAGTTTACTACCGTCCATTATCGAACATTTACTTTCTTTTCTAAGTACATATGATGTTTCTTCATCTTCTTCTTTTCTTATTTTGTTGCCACACTGTTACCGGGTTATAGCTCAGTATAGTAGATTTATGTTTTTGTCTTGCGCTGCTCTAATGGCTTGGGTGATAGTTATTTTGGCTTTTTGACAGGATTCTGTATAATGTTTCTGTAGCCATTAAAAATAAGTTTATAACAGGAGAAATGTATCGACTCAACAACATATGCATAGAAAAGATATGCTATTAAAAGTATTCAACAGATACATATCAATAACTCCGCTACTAAGGAATAGCTGATTCTATATTATTTAATTTAATTTTTCTGGTTCAAATAATTTTTTTTTGTCTTTTGCTTTCATTCTTCAACAACAACCTTTGTATCCTGTGTGCGGTTTGAGTCATATTGAGTGGGTGTTTTCTGATTCAAGTTTACAGTGCTAATCGAAGATCTGCCCTATTTTTCACTTTTCTACCAAGCACACCCAACTATCGGGGGTTGGTGGTATTCAGGTTTTTGGCCCATCACATATAAGTATCGGTGGCTGGTTGTTTTCGGGGTTTCGTCCTAGCACATTCAAATATCGGTGGCTGGTGGTATTCGAGTTCGCCTCTATAGCATATGCCATTTTCCTTACAGTCTATTGGGCACTGCCTGTTCGCACAAACACCGGAGTGCGTTCATTCTTTATTGACTTCATTTAAACCACTCCTTGTAACATGTATTTGATCTGAGCCAAAAATCCCGTGGCTGCCTTGGTGAAACATTTCTGTCCGGATTAGGGACATGCTGTTTCCTTTTGAGACACATATGTTTTATGTCGATCCAGTGAGTTAAGAGCTTTCACTCTGTGCTATTTTCCTATGGAGAGGGAGCAAATGGTTAACACGGGAACAGATACATTTCCATAAGTAATACTGACATGAGAGAGCCGCGATAGCGTAGTTGTTAGTGAACTCGCTTCTCAAGGCTGGTGGTCTGGGTTCAACTCCCGCAGCGGGCGTGGAATTTTTCCCGACCGCGACGGCTCTCAGGTCGACCCAGCCTCAATTGGGTACCAGACATGTTCTGGGAAAGTAAAGGCGGCCGGCGTGATACTGATCACATCACCCATCGTGTGCCGACGGTCAATGAACGATACAGGCCTAACACACTGTATTGCCGTATATGTTACGAGGTATAAAAGGGTCCCTTTATATTTTGTTCTTTTTATACTGACAGGAGCAGTCAGTTAACCTGTACGTCATGTATAAACTGTACGTCATGTATAAACTGTACGTCATGTATAAACTGTCGTCATGTATAAACTGTGCGTCATGTATAACGCGTCGTATAAACTGTGCGTCATGTATAAACTGTACGTCATGTATAAACTGTGCGTCATGTATAAACTGTACGTCATGTATAAACTGTACGTCATGTATAAACTGTACGTCATGTATAAACTGTACGTCATGTATAAACTGTACGTCATGTATAAACTGTACGTCATGTATAAACTGTCGTCTGTATAAACTGTCGTCATGTATAAACTGTTCGTCATGTATAAACTGTGCGTCATGTATAAACTGTGCGTCATGTATAAACTGTGCGTCATGTATAAACTGTGCGTCATGTATAAACTGTGCGTCATGTAAACTCAAACTGTGCGTCATGTATAAACTGTTCGTCATGTATAAACTGTACGTCATGTATAAACTGTACGTCATGTATAAACTGTACGTCATGTATAAACTGTTCGTCATGTATAAACTGTACGTCATGTATAAACTGTACGTCATGTATAAACTGTACGTCATGTATAAACTGTGCGTCATGTATAAACTGTACGTCATGTATAAACTGTACGTCATGTATAAACTGTGCGTCATGTATAAACTGTGCGTCATGTATAAACTGTACGTCATGTATAAACTGTACGTCATGTATAAACTGTACGTCATGTATAAACTGTGCGTCATGTATAAACTGTACGTCATGTATAAACTGTACGTCATGTATAAACCCTGTAACGTCATGTATAAACTGTACGGTCATGTATAAACTGTCGACATGTATAAACTGTACGTCATGTATAAACTGCTGACGTCATGTATAAACTGTACGTCATGTATAAACTGTACGTCATGTATAAACTGTACGTCATGTTTAAACTGTACGTCATGTATAAACTGTACGTCATGTATAAACTGTATGTCATGTATATACTGTACGTCATGTATAAACTGTACGTCATGTATAAACTGTTGTCATGTATAAACTGTACGTCATGTATAAACTGTAGTTACTGCCTGTAGTACCGCTTGTTTAGGGCGATCTAGGATAGATGGGAAGCTGTTAAGGTCAGGATTTTTCATTTATGCCCCCAACAGAAAAGAATCCTTGGCGTTACCGTGAATTGAACGCTGATGTCCCACATGGAAGCCGCACTCTAATCCATTCGGTCAGACTCTGACCAGACGCTCCTCAGCGTCATATATCACAACCAGCGTCATATATCACAACCAGCGTCATATATCACAAACAGCGTCATATATCACAATTCGAAATGAGAAAAATTGAAGTTTTTTCCCCTTTTACATTTTTTAAAAAGAAGTATGTTTTAATGGCACATTTCTGACATATGTGCTTTTAATATACTACTAAACTACCCTTACGTACTGAAGTTTTACTTCCAGGCCAGCTACTATCATCTACCACCTGGTGTGTTTGAGACATGTTATAACTTGATTCGTCTTCATACAACATGTAAAGTGCATATAATCTTCAAATTGCAAAACATTGTTCAAGTTTATCTAGACAGACGTATGATTTCTGAATATAAATATACATCAGGTATCCTGTTTTCAATAGCTAGGCAAGTAGATATCTGAACATTTCTTCTATATTTTATTACAGTCAATTATGTTATTGTGGATGGGTTAATGTATATTGGCAATTTGAAGATTTAAGGTAAAATAAATGCACATGTAAATGTTTGTAAAAACAGTATTTTAACCCATTCACCATTCTAAAGCGCCATGTGACCGAATGTATTAGTGTACGGCTCCCATGCGAGATACATGTGTTCACTTCACAGTAAAACGATGGATTTTTTCTGTTGTTGGCATAAACGAAAAATCTTAACCTGAAACAGCTTCACGGCGAATGTACTAGCCATGCGGCCATTACATTCATCAGGCTTTCGTCCTCCCTGTCCTACACTGCCCTAAAAGGGAAACTACAGACAGTAACGACATTCACCCTTCTGAGCTGATATATTAGCTCGTTGTATTTCGTAAGGTGACACACAGCCAAGATACAAGCTACTGGCTCGTGGTATTTCGTAAGGTGACACACAGCCAAGATACAAGCTACTAGCTCGTGGTATTTCGTAAGGTGACACACAGCCAAGATACAAGCTACTAGCTCGTTGTATTTCGTAAGGTGACACACAGCCAAGATACAAGCTACTAGCTCGTTGTATTTCGTAAGGTGACACACAGCCAAGATACAAGCTACTGACTCGTTGTATTTCGTAAGGTGACACACAGCCAAGATACAAGCTACTGACTCGTTGTATTTCGTAAGGTGACACACAGCCAAGATACAAGCTACTGACTCGTTGTATTTCGTAAGGTGACACACAGCCAAGATACAAGCTACTAGCTCGTGGTATTTCGTAAGGTGACACACAGCCAAGATACAAGCTACTGACTCGTTGTATTTCGTAAGGTGACACACAGCCAAGATACAAGCTACTAACTCGTTGTATTTCGTAAGGTGACACACAGCCAAGATATAAGCTACTGACTCGTTATATTTCGTAAGGTGACACACAGCCAAGATATAAGCTACTGACTCGTTGTATTTCGTAAGGTAACACATAGCCAAGATACAAGCTACTGACTCGTGGTATTTCGTAAGGTGACACACAGCCAAGATACAAGCTACTGACTCGTTGTATTTCGTAAGGTGACACACAGCCAAGATACAAGCTACTGACTCGTTGTATTTCGTAAGGTGACACACAGCCAAGATACAAGCTACTGACTCGTTGTATTTCGTAAGGTGACACACAGCCAAGATACAAGCTAATCCAGTTTACTTTGAAATATAACTGCGACCAGATGTAAACAATATTACGGAGTGAAAGGGCTTAGTTTTTACAATGTTCTTATTGTGCTAGCCCGCTTTGTTGATCATGGGAACCACGCGAGGCAAATGGACTAACCACTAAGCTATTGCGGCTCTCTAATGAATGTAAACTTATTTTGTTCAAACAGCTTCTCTTTGACTGTCAGCTTTTGTTGTTGTCTTTTCAAGTTATGACAAAGTCTAGTTTATTAAATAACTTTGACAAAAGATGATAACTATTTAAAGTGATGAAACGCATTTAATGCATTTCCCATTTATGCAATAATGTCTCCTACAAAATTTATCATATTACCATCTACTCACAAAATTTATCTTATTACCATCTACTCACAAAATGTATCTTTTTACCATCTACTCACAGGGCTAGACAATGGGTGGTGTAGAGCTAGACAATGGGTGGTGTAAGAATTAAAGGTTTGGGGTTCAAATCCTGTCTGGTAATTTGTTTTTTTTCCGCACCAAATACTTGTTCAGTGTCTGTTTATTGATTATCTTAATTGTCTTTGTTGCTTTCCATGAGGTTCTTACAACTCCTTATTCTCTATAAAACAATGGGTTGTTATACTTTAATTAATGATAATAGAGAACAGTTGAAGAAGTCACTGAGTAAACATGAAAGGTGCCTGTCAATCACATATTGAACAGTAACATTCATTCTGTCAATCACATATTGAACAGTAACATTCATTCTGTCAATCACATATTGAACAGTAACATTCATTCTGTCAATCACATATTGAACAGTAACATTCATTCTGTCAATCACATATTGAACAGTAACATTCATTCTGTCCAAAACATGCATTATCTCTCACATATATTTAGACGTATACACATACACATGATCAAGATTATGACACTCACTTTGTACTTATCCATGTACAGTGTACACGATAATATACGTTTCTAGTATTGATGTTTCATAACAGACTTGCGTTAATAAACATATATCATAGAATTCAACATGGCAACAATTGATAAAACAAAGATATTGTAATTCATATTCAGAAATTATAATACAGGCTAGAGAAGGAAAAAACATAAAATGAAAAGTTGGTTGTTTATCTGATCTCATAGTACTTCGGGCAGAACAATATTTTCTCAGTGTCCATCGCATATATCAAGGGTAACTATTTGATTAATTATTCGAACTCTCTGGTTAAATATACGCCTTTACTTATGGTTATTGTAGCTCTCTAATTAATCCTACTCCTTTACTGATGGTTATTGTATCTCTCTAATTAATCCTTCCACTTTAATGATGGTTATTGTAGCTCTCTAATTAATCCTTCCACTTTAATGATGGTTATTGTAGCTCTCTAATTAATCCTTCCACTTTAATGATGGTTATTGTAGCTCTCTAATTAATCCTTCCACTTTAATGATGGTTATTGTAGCTCTCTAATTAATCCTACTCGTAACCCACACGAATACACGTACGAACACACACATGTGTTTTAAATAGATAAGATAATAGAAAAGCAAAACCATCTCTCCACTTCTCTCTGTAAAGTAAGATATAGCAATGTAAATTCTCTTTTAAGTCAAGGTACAGTACTTTCAAACTAAGAACGGAGATTGTTTTGGCTATATTAAGGCGTGCTGGTCAGACAAACAAGAAACATACAAATAAAATCCTCTCTGTAAAACCAATTATTAATGACCACTTTCAATTTGCATTTTTAGACGATTCTTTTATTGTCCATGTTAATGTAACATAATGTAATGAGGAATATACAAAACAAGGGAATAACATATGAGACCAACATACATAATTTTCATACTATTGCAAACATAAACATATTGCTATTGTTTCTAACAAACTATTTGTTGGCTATTACAGTGTTTTGTTCTTCAAAAACATTCGAAATTTTACATGTGAATCAATATCACGTGTGCAAAGTTACTGTTCTTGAACATGGTATAATAAAGTGAATCAATAGTAGAAGAACTAACAGAGTTACTGTTCTTGAACATGGTATAATAAAGTGAATCAATAGTAGAAGAACTAACAGAGTTACTGTTCTTGAACAATGTATAATAATGTGAATCAATAGTAGAAGAACTAACAGAGTTACTGTTCTTGAACATGGTATAATATACAGAAAGGGAATCAATTTAAGAAGTACTAACATATGTTTTAAAGGATTTTAAATCCGAAGGATTGACTTCATTGCACCTTCATTTACCCCATATGACTCGGTCCCTCTCCGCAGAAATGCACGCCACCTGCCGAGAGTATTGCACAAAGAACGAACTCCGCCATAGCTCCAGCAACAATCCTAGGAGTCTCGTGAAAAGAACGCGCGGTCGGATTCGAACCCACGACCTTCGACTTACAAGGCAACGGGCTTAACCACTTAGCCACAGAAACTCCCACGCAGTTACTGTACTTGAACATGGTAGAGAAAAGTGAATCAATAGTAGAGGAAATAACAGAGTTACTGTACTTGAACATGGTAGAGAAAAGTGAATCAATAGTAGAGGAAATAACAGAGTTACTGTACTTGAACATGGTAGAGAAAAGTGAATCAATAGTAGAGGAAATAACGAGTTACTTACTTGAACATGGTAGCAAAAGTGAATCCATATCGAGAAATAACAGGCTACTGCCTTGAACATGTGAAAAGTGAATCAATAGTAGAGAAATACAGAGTTCTGTCTTGACATGGTAAGAAAGGATCAGTAGAGGAAATAGACAGAGTTACTGACTTGACATGGTAGGAAAGGTGAATCAATAGTAGAGGAAATAACAGAGTTACTGTCTTGAACATGGTAGAGAAAAGTGAATCAATAGTAGAGGAAATTACAGAGTTACTGTACTTGAACATGGTAGAGAAAAGTGAATCAATAGTAGAGGAAATAACAGAGTTACTGTACTTGAACATGGCTATAATAAAGTGAATTCAAAAGTAGAAATACTAAGAGAGTTACTTTTTGTGAATACACTAATTGCTTCTATAATAAAAGTATAAATTTCATCTTCTTCTGGTGTACACATTTCTTCAACAAGCACACAATATTTCTACGTGAGTTAACAAAGTGTAGATACTACTACTGAGGTATTTCGTTTCTGTTGAGAGTAATGAGAATGGCAGTCAAAAATTTATTTTACTATTAAATGTAGTTATAACTAACTGGAAATTCATTGTTCCAGAAATTGTCGAAAAAATGTAGAGAAGTATGTGAACTTTGTTCTGGTCACCCGTCTAATGATTTTCTTTCTTTCTTTCTTTTGTCATACTCTGCTTTTCTTGTCATTAGGCGTGACAGGTTTAACTGAGGATAAGTTTCCGAGATAGTGCACGCTTGGTCGCTTGATACGCTGTGGTATTGTGGAGTTTTAAGATGTCTGTAACTCCACCAACACATCTTTTTCTTCGTCTGACTCTTCCTGTTGATGATTCCATTTTCAGGTTGTACGCTCTTGCAACTGGTGTATTTGGGAGATCGAGCATGACAGATATAATAGTGGACGAACACACATCTGTTAGAATGTATGGTCAGGAAACAAAGCTAGCTTACTAGTTGATTTAATCAATCTTTTCTTTTGATGATTGATTGATAGCACCATATTATCATTGCACTTCGGTGAGTAACCATTGTGTGCTCCGATATCTTTCTTATACAGGAAGATCTCAGCTGCAGTGCACGAACTACGTAGCACCGGCGAGGGTCCCCGATGTCATTTTAAAGATATTTTGTAGGAATTTTATTTTTAATCTTCTTCTAATGAATTTTGCCAGGGCAGCGGCTTTCCAGCCTGCTCTTCTCGATTTTTAACTGTTAACGGTTCTTTTACGTGCTCAAAATGAACACGGGACCTATATTTTATCGTCCGTCTCCGATAGGATTTGGAACTCGATCTCACCTACACTGAGATCAGAGATCTCTTATAAAATATCCAGATGGCTCTACGAGGGAGTGAATCGGTTACCTTTGGCACACGAGGCTAGCACTTAACCTCTACGCCACAGACCGTTAGAATGTATGACCCAGAAAAAATGCTCAATGTGTACAAATACCAATCGGTAAAAATGTATGACCTAGGTAAAATAACAATAAAAAGGTAGTAAAATAATAACAGTCATGATTTCAGATAATGATGGTACTTGGTCTGATCTAAAATAATAAATATGAATGACTTCTATCTCATTACTTCAAGATTAATGAAAGTACACGTAATCCTGCAAGTGTCCATGTTATTCTTCAAATATGAAATATAGACAGCCAATCAGTTGGCGTCGTCGTTGTGACATTAGTTGACTCTTCTTGCAGATAGTCGTTACATTTTATCATTGGTGATATGCTCACTCACTCACTCTCTCGCTCGTTCACTCACTCACTCACTCGCTCACTCACTCACTCACTCACTCACCACTCACTCACCACTCACTCAACTCACTCACTCACTCACCACTCACTCACCACTCGCTCACTGCTCACTCGCTCACTCGCTCACTCGCTCACTCAACTCGCTCACTCGCTCTCTAGCTCTCTCGCTCGTTCGCTCGCTCACTCACTCACTCACTCACCTCAACTCACACAACTCCAACTGCTACTCACTCACTCACTCAATCAACGATGTATTCACCAACTTATCAAAACACTCAACCACTCACACATCAACTAACCCCATCACCAAACACCCACCAGTTCATTCAGTCGACCAGGCCCTCACCCAATCCCTTCATCCTGAATTAAATAAAATCATGGCATATCCTAAAGGACGTAGCCATCCACAGAACTGACTAGAATAAAGGTGTGTGATTTTCTAGACACCACCTTATACGTTCAGTAGTTTGCCATTGCTTTCTGAACGGTGAGGTATATTTTTACCTTTTTCTTAAAATCCTACGGAAACGAATTTGCTTCCAAACTTGCCCACCATGGGGTTTGAACCAGGTACCCTTGAGTTCGTGACCGAGCTCACTACCGCTTGAGCTACAGACACTCACCCCTTCATCCTACTCACACATGGAATAGTTCATTCATTGATATATCCAGTCCCTCTCTCCAACTTCCAAGTCAAAACTCACAATAAATTAATGTACATAATCCTACAATTACATCAAACAATAAAAATGACTATCTTCACATATCCTTTACAGGACGTTGCTATCAGTCACAGTAAACGAGTCATTAATGTTCTAGGCACCACTTATACATTCAGTAGTAGGTCATCACGCATTGTCTTACATTAATGTACACTTGGTACACACATTAGGACAAGTCATTATGTACATCTACTTACACGCAGCTATACAAGTCATTATATCTCTCACTCCGTACAGGCATCTTTACACATCTTTATATCTATCTTTGTACACACAGCTGTACACGTCATTAAATTTATATCTCCGTACACACAGCTGTAAATGTATGATATACATCTCCGTACACACAGCTGTAAATGTTTGATATCATCTCCGTACACACAGCTGTAAATGCTTTTACATCTCCCTGTACACACAGCTTTGAAATGTCATGATATACATCTCTCCGTCACACATACGTAAATGATTTTATGACATCTCTGAACTTCAACTCTGTTAACGAAATGAAACTATATCTCCAAGTTGCATTGCAATTTCTGCGATGAATTCTCAGCTCATTGTACACATACGTTTAGAAGTTCAGCCATTACGATACATGCTGAACAAATTCGTTAATTGTAAATTCTGTTCTGAATGTAAGCTCATTGAAGGTCTGTGTTAATCAACCTCATTGCAACTTATGCCCGCAATCAAACATCTATTGCAACTTCTTTGCAGAATTTCCCAGAATTCGGTGGTGATATTTTGTAAGAAATTCAAGCTAGTTGTGGAGTATGTGCTGAAACTAAACTCAATGCAATTTTCCTACTAGTTGTGGAGTATGTGCTGAAACTAAGCTCAATGCAATGTTCCTACTAGTTGTGGAGTATGTGCTGAAACTAAGCTCAATGCAATGTTCCTACTAGTTGTGGAGTATGTGCTGAAACTAAGCTCAATGCAATGTTCCTACTAGTTGTGGAGTATGTGCTGAAACTAAACTCAATGCAATTTTCCTACTAAATTATTGATTGATCGATTCATAAGACCACCATCATTGCCTTTCGTTGAATAACCCTGCGCGCTCCGATTCCTTTCGTACACAGGAAAATCGCAGTGACAGTGCACGAATTACATAGCACCGGTGAGGATCTCCGATTTAAGTTTGAAGATGGTGAACATTTTTGTAAAAGATATATTTTAAAATTAATTTTGCCCCGGCAGCAACTTTGCAGCATACTATTATTGATCTTCAAGTACCAAGAGTTCTTTTACGTCTTCAGCCTGAACACATGACCTACGTTATATGTCAAGCTCCAAGAACTAGAAACTCTATCTCCTCTACATTGAGAGTTAAAAATCTCAGAAAATATTCGAACATTCCAACCTTGGAACGAAAGTACCTTGACGAGACACGCACTCTTGAGCTCATCCACAGAACACCCTATGTTGAAATTCAACCCCATTGTAACCTGCCTTGAAATCCATCTCACTGAAATTTCATGTTAAATCAACTAACTTTACCTGTTTAATTATTGACAGGCTATCATTTATAACAAGGACGTCTTGGTTTTGATAAAGCTGAATTGAACAATTTCTCAGGAACACAGTTTTTTTGTGACGTTTCTTTCTATGAATTTATAACAACCATTAGGTTTCAAGAAATATGTTCTGTACCTTGGTGCAGCTGAGCTGTAATAACCTTGTTCAGGTGGAACATATTCTCAACATCTGATACTCGTATACAGCAGGCACAAGATCATGATTTTCTGGCGGCAGTAAGATGTAGAAGTGTCAATATTGTCGCTGTTAGTGCGACCAGTAAACTGTTAGCTTTGAAGTAGGTACAATCATTTCCAGTTCTGGCCCTGCTAGTAGCGTCAACTGATTCTGCAAGAAATGGAACTAATATTCAGAAATATTAAGGAAGTACAGCAGAAATGATTGTATCTGAAAGTTATGCTTGTTCATACATCTGAAAGTTATGCTTGTTCATACATCTGAAAGTTATATATACAGAAATATTACGGAAGTACAGCAGAAATGATTGTATCTGAAAATTATGCTTGCTCATACATCTGAAAGTCATATATACAGACATATAAAAATGGCAACTAAACAAAAGAAAGAACACAACAACAATCAACATTAAAACCAAAGTATCGACAGATATGCCATCGTCAGATACAGCACAACAGCGATAACAACAAGCAATCTAATTTAAAACATGTAACAACTTATGCAATCTTGTCTCCTAGAAACTTGTACACGTTGATTTCCCAGAAACGTATGTATACAAGCTGGTCTCTTAGAAACGTATACAAAATTACCATTACTAAACAAGCGCAAGTTAGAACTAAATCGATCGAGTAGGTTGATATTTGAATTGGTAATTTGTTAATAATTGTAAGAAAAGGATAAAGTTAAAGGTATTTAATGTCTCGTGGGTATGAAATGTTGTAAACTCTATAGTTCTAGACTTCATTGTTTGGAGTGGAGGTGGTCAGTTCTCGTTCTCTTTAGCTCACATTTCATGACTGACTCATAGAATGACGAGTCTGAGACATACTAACAACTGAGCCTATGACTAGAATATAACTGAACTAACCTATCGTGTAATCTATGTATCATCTAAGTTAAGATATGTTTAACATAATAAATATATGTGTACTATGTTTCTGACAAAATGGTGTTTGAATATAGGTTACACAGGTGGCCGATATAAAAAGATTAAAGAAATGTAAATGTCCGTAATCAGTGTTACAGAAGAGTGCTCCGTATATCATGATGGACAGAGAAGAAACAAAAATATCTATCGAGAAAGAACTCAAAATCATATCAAACTAGCTAATGCTACAAATAAGAAAGAGACAAATTGAGGTATTTTGAACATATAAAAATATACGAAGAACTGGAGAAGACCATCATGGAAGGAGGCTTACCAGCAAAGAGGAGAAGTGGAAGACCACGGAGAAGATGGATTCAGGATGTAATTGATGGTTTGAACATGACGGCAGCAGATTCGGGACATCTGGCCTATGACAAATCATGTATTCAATATCTCGAGTTATCTGTCTACTTTGGATTGTAACGTTCAAATCAAAGTTATTTATAGAACAGTATCTGGTATTGTCTTTGAGATCAACATTTACTAGCGATGTCACATAAATTGGTGGAGAATGCAACATTTGTAGTTATGTGACTCGCTCGCCCGCCTGCCCAGCGTGTTTGTAGCGCGTTGGACGACGGGTGACAAGCCCTCTGTGAGTGCGATTCAATTCCACGGCTGGCAGAAAAGCCACAGGTTTTCCAGATTTACGGTGTTCGTGGCACCGAACCGAAAGGTTACGATGTCCATGGCACCGAGACGAAGAGTTAAAAAGCTCTAGTGCTTCTAGATCGAAACAAAATGTGACTCGCTTTTAAAAGTATATATTCTTTATAGAAGTTTTATTTTTATTCGAATGTCAAAGTAATTTAAAAAAACAAAAAAATGATATAAACACAACATAAACAAGATTATAATAGTACAGAAATGATGATCTTTGTGACAGGGTCGATGTCGAAGACAATGATGACGACAATAATCATGATAATGACGACAAAGTAATGACAAAAAGGAAAAAGATGATAACACTACATACCTCTCTTTTCGTTGTTAGAACCAGCTGAAAAAGTATAGAAATATTTTGTTCATATTTTGTTGAGGCAATGATTTTATATTTTGAGATAATAAATATAAACTTTTAAAATGAATAATTGAATGATGTCGAATAGCTCACAATATATATATACACACATCTACACATACATACACATATATAAACGTTGGTTAAGATTGTGATGTCTTAATGCACTTTCAGTATATGTTATCTGTTTCCTCATATCATTTTTGTTTCTAACTTTCCTTTTCAAGAGAACCGTGATAGCACAGTAGTTAATGAACTTGATTCATACACGCGTGGTACCAAGTTAGAAACCCCAAGTTGATGTGGAATATTTTCCTATCACAACGACCTTCAGTTCGACTCAGTCTCAATTGGGTACCGGTGGAATACTAGACAGTATAATATGTCGTCATGATGTTGACCAAGTCATATATCGCATGCTGTTGGTCACAGAAAAATACAAGCCTAATACTGTATTTCTCAATATTTTACATGTTATGTAAAACGGTTGTTTACTTTTCTACTTACCATATCTTTCTAAATTATCTACGAAATATTTGTTAGAATGTTTATTAGATTAAATACAGTGATTGCACACACACTATCTTTCTTTCTTTCTTTCTCTCTCTCTCTCTCTCTCTCTCTCTATCTATCTATCTCCCTCTCTCTCCCCTCCAAATTTCCCTCCCTCAGCTATTTTAAATCTACCATCAATCGTTCATTCATAGACATTTATTTCACATAATTTATCTCTTATTTATTTATCTCTTATTTATTTATCTCTTATTAATTGTTTTATCTCTATTGAATGTGCTATTTAATTTCTGTTCCTGCATCTTGTTTCCTATCATATTCCTATTATAAATAATGGTATATAAATATTATATCAAATTCCACCCGTGTGGTTCCAGGTCCCGCAAGGAAGCAAAGAATAGTACCACTACGACCTACAAGGCATGTCGTAAGAGGCGACTGATGTAGAACCTAGAGAAGCTACCTAGTAAATAAAAACATCCAGAAATATGATATGCTGGTCTACTTGTAGGTACATAACTTGCCCAACGTACAATCGCTCTTAGGATCAGATCACATATAAATCACACAGAGTGGTTAACAAGTGAAGCGTTCGAGGAAGATATCAAATTCAACAAATTTATCTAGTGTTTCTTTTATATACATAATATATCTCCCGAGTCTTTTCAGATCCTAGTGTTTCTTTTATATACATAATATATCTCCCGAGCCTTTTCAGATCCTAGTGTTTCTTTTATATACATAATATATCTCCCGAGCCTTTTCAGATCCTAGTGTTTCTTTTATATACATAATATATCTCCCTGAGCCTTTTCGAGATCCTAGTGTTTCTTTTATATACATAATATATCTCCCGAGCCTTTTCAGATCCTAGTGTTTCTTTTATATACATAATATATCTCTCGAGCCTTTTCAGATCTTAGTGTTTCTTTTATATACATAATATATCTCCCGAGACTTTTCAGATCCTAGTGTTTCTTTTATATACATAATATATCTCCCGAGTCTTTTCAGATCCTAGTGTTTCTTTTATATACATAATATATCTCCCGAGCCTTTTCAGACCCTAGTGTTTCTTTTATATACATAATATATCTCCCGAGACTTTTCAGATCCTAGTGTTTCTTTTATATACATAATATATCTCCCGAGACTTTTCAGATCCTAGTGTTTCTTTTATATACATAATATATCTCTCGAGACTTTTCAGATCCTAGTGTTTCTTTTATATACATAATATATCTCCCGAGACTTTTCAGATCCTAGTGTTTCTTTTATATACATAATATATCTCCCGAGACTTTTCAGATCTTAGTGTTTCTTTTATATACATAATATATCTCCCGAGCCTTTTCAGATCCTAGTGTTTCTTTTATATACATAATATATCTCTAGAGACTTTTCAGATCCTAGTGTTTCTTTTATATACATAATATATCTCCCGAGACTTTTCAGACCCTAGTGTTTCTTTTATATACATAATATATCTCTCGAGCCTTTTCAGATCCTAGTGTTTCTTTTATATACATAATATATCTCCCTAGCCTTTTCAGATCCTAGTGTTTTTTTTATATACATAATATATCTCCCGAGACTTTTCAGATCCTAGTGTTTCTTTTATATACATAATATATCTCCCGAGCCTTTTCAGATCCTAGTGTTTCTTTTATATACATAATATATCTCTCGAGACTTTTCAGATCCTAGTGTTTCTTTTATATACATAATATATCTCCCTAGCCTTTTCAGATCCTAGTGTTTTATGTCCCGCTACTTTCCATTTCTAGCTCTTAGTGTGCAGGAAGTATTAGGGTCAATTCCTTTCCTCATATGTGGAAAGCGTGTTGGCTTGAACCGACAACCTCTTATGTCTGATCCGATAAGCGTCTATGTTCAAGCTCAACTTACATAGACAACATCTCTAATGTCTGATCTGATAAGCGTCTATGTACAAGCTGTACTTACATAGACAACATCTCTAATGTCTGATCTGATAAGCGTCTATGTACAAGCTGAACTTACATAGACAACATCTCTAATGTCTGATCCGATAAGCGTCTATGTTACTGTACTTACATAGACAACATCTCTAATGTCTGATCTGATAGCGTCATGTACAAGCTGTACTTACATAGACAACATCTCTAATGTCTGATCCGATAAGCGTCTATGTACAAGCTGTACTTACATAGACAACATCTCTAATGTCTGATCTGATAAGCGTCTATGTTCAAGCTCAACTTTAGACACATCACTAATGTCTGATCCGATAAGCGTCTATGTTCAAGCTGTACTTACATAGACAACATCTCTAATGTCTGATCCGATAAGCGTCTATGTACAAGCTCAACTTAACTAGACTTATCTCTAATTCTGATCTGATAGCGTCTATGTACAAGCTCAACTACATAGACAACATCTCTAATGTCTGATCTGATAGCGTCTATTACAAGCTCAACTTACATAGACAACATCTCTAATGTCTGATCTGATAAGCGTCTATGTACCAAGCTCAACTTACTAGACAACATTCTAATGCCTGATCCGATAAGCGTATATGTACACGCTAAACTTACATAGACAACATCTCTAATGACATTTAAATAGATTTATTTCACAAATAAATAGATAGTCCAACTGATGAGATATGAGTTAAACAACAAAAACAATAATGAAAGAAACAATATTAGTTACTATAGCAAAAGGAAAGGAGGAATTGAATAGACAAAAATGAAGAAAAATGATAAGAAATGTAGAAAGAAAGAGTTGTAAATATAAATTGAGTGTTGAACCAATTACGGATACATCTGTGCAGTTTCAAATGATAAAGGTAATGAAGGAAAACTCCTTACTGTTAAGTATGTTGACCTTGACACTGGTGACTTGGAGGTCAGATGTTCGACATACATAGGTCCCAGCATCTCCCATGTGACATCTTCGAATGGATAGGGCACTGATGATTGTTCTCTCTGAGAGTGACACGTCATTGGCTAGCGAGATTCTCTCACTGAAGTTGAAAAATAAGGTTAGCTGGAGTTCTTTTTCTCAAAGTAGTTAGTAGCAATCTCTTCATGATGAATTCAACATTCACATATTCACTCACCTGATGCATACATTCACATACAGCTATAAACACACAACACACAATCATACCCGCTCTCATGCATTCACATACAGCTATCAACATCAATAACACAAAACAAACACACCCACAAGCGTACATTCACGAAGACAAAGCATTCACACACACATACACACACACGCGCATACATTTATAAACACTTTCCCATACACATATGCACCCATAGACATACCCATACAATCATATGCATTCACAAACACATTGCCACCCAAACATACATTCAAGCGTAATACACACACGCGTACACTCACATACACAAACTCCCGCACATTTACATAAATGTACACAAATAAGTACATCTATAAACAGAAAAGAAGCATTAATACATTCACAAATTATATTTCCACAATCACATTCACTCACAGCGTGCTACACGACACTGCATCACACACACATATATATATATATATATATATATATATTACATATACATATACACCTCTAGCACACCCACACTTCTGCACATAGTGACTGTTATGTACCAATCTGTAATAAAAGAAAAAGCCAGCACGTTAATCAAGATAGAGCTGCAGTAGTTGTTAGTCAACTCACTTCTTAGACTAGTAGTCGAAGTTCAATTCCACCGTGACGGCTCTCAGGTAGACCCAGCCTTAATTGGGTACCAGGAAAAGCCCTGGGATGTAAAGTATGCCGCGTGATGTTGACCCTATCACCCATCGTGTGCCGATGGTCAATGAAAAATACTGACTTAACGCTGTATTACCCAATTTACCTCGAGTATAAGGTGTTTACTTCCTTTTAAAAATGTACAAATATATTTTCCTAGCCTCTCTTTCCCCAACTCCCCCCAGCAGATGTAGAACGGTACGCATGCTGATTGTTCCTGTAGCTGGCTGGTTAAATGCAGTCATATCCCGCCCATAAAGTGTCCAATCCTACTCCAACTTCCTTTAACCATCGAATATGTATTTCATCAATTACAATTTAGTCATTCATACCGCCCGTGTGTTTCCGAGACCCTCAAGGGAACAAAGAATAGTACCACTTCGACCTAGAAGGTATGTTGTAAGAGGTGACTGATGTAGGACCTAGGGAAGCTACCTAGTAAATAAAAAGCGTCGCAGAAATTGGATGTGCTGGCCTACTTGTAGGCGCATATCTGGCAAACGTACAATCGCTCTTAGGCTCGGATCATATACAATACACAAAGAGTGATTAACAAGTGGTCGATATGGAGCGTTCGAAGAAGAAGAAGAAGACGTTTAGTCATTCAAGAGTCTGACGTCGAACAACTGAAGCTTACTTTCCTTATTCATCTCAACCATCAGATGTATTATGTGCTTTCAATACAAGAGACTCTATGCTTCTTCACAACCGCAAACAAATGCACATCCAGAAAGGTGTATCGATGTAAAAACGCAGGAAACTGGAAGTATCTATAGATTTTCATGTAACATGTTCTTTGCAGAAGGTCGATCTCATCATTGTGAGTCATTAAAAGGTCTTGATATTAAGCCTGCTCTCCCGTTTCCAACATGGTCAGTATTCAAGGAAACGTTTCAAGTGAAATATCGAGCTTCAACTGTGCAATCTCCCCAAAGTATATTCTGAGCCGTATTCTTCAGTCCTGTTCACAACGTCCTAATCTAATTTTGACCTTCCTTCTCCGTCAGGTGTTCTTTATCCTCCACACTCTTCTCTTCCTCTGTGAGTCCCAGACAAGTACACGTCTAGCTATGGTGTGCATTTTCTTCATCAAATTACATCAAATCAATCAACAGTTTCTCTCAGTTTACTTTCAGCTGTAAGGAAAAACGTATTTTCATACCATGTGGTATAATGAGAATACGGTAATAGACCCGTATTTTCTTTGACCAAACGACACATGAAAGGAATGTAAACAACATCACATCGGTTGCTTTTACTTCCAGTGTTTTTCTGTTACCCAATTGAGACTGGGTAGATGTAAGAACCGTTAAAAGGAAAGGCAAACTCACTCCAACTGTGACATTTTTTATAAGGCTATACTTCTACGAAGAACGTGTACTAATCACTATGTTATTACATCTCTGTACCCACATTTGTATTGGTTCCTAAATTCATGAATCTATCGTTAATACGTTCAAGCGGGCTGAATGAAGTCAATTATTCAATTGCTGAAGTGTATGATAAACCTACTTGTTTGAACAATATCGATTTCCACCTTTGATCACAGTCTGTTTTTATTATATCAGAGTGTCTTGACCAATACAATTAAATGACATGATAAATTGAACACTTGCCTAGCACTAAAAAGTAGATAGAACTTATAAGAATCTAGCATCTACAAGATTCTATCATTGAAATAAGACTATTATTTAGACACTAAATCAAACATAGCAATGACATCTCCATTAAAGAACCAGTCACGAAAAAAGAACCTCACACTAAAAAAAAAAACCCCACACAGCACTGTGGATGGATGGCAATCAATATTTAAGTTCCTTTACTTGAGGCTCTAAGTTACAAGCACCCATAAAGTCGGTGTAACTCTCACCTGAATGACAAGAGACACTGGTGATAAGGTAAGCAATCCTTCAAACAAAAACTAAGTAAGAGACATCATAATTAAGAGATATGGCTACGCCTGAATTGATAGAGGACTAACGCAAACAACAAACTATTTAGATAATTCCTGCAAGAACTTCCTTACTGTACCTTGTTGACACCGTTACTAGCTGAATGCCTCAGTATCAGAGCAATTATACCGTAACTTCGGCGACGTTACCTAATTTTCCAACTGCTCAGAAAGTTTATGCATAATTTTCAGCTTTGTTTGACTAGAAAATCTATTTGATTGGGAATTGAATAATATACGTTGCTGACAGAGTTTAAAACGCAGACATTTGCGTTAAGCCGTCTAACCAAGCGGTGGAGCTGGTTAGTGAAAGCAAAGATGTATTATTAGCGACATACAAAATATTGTTACTGATATTATAATTATTGTTAGTGGTATTACAGTTACTGTTATTGGTATTAAAACTGTTACTACTGGTATTACTATTGCTGATGAGGTATTAAAACTGTGTTGCTGTTAGTGGTATAACATTATAGTTATTAGTATTACAATTATTAAAAGTGATATTAATAATGTTGCTACTGGCGATGGTATTAAAATTGTTGCTGATAGTGGTGATACAATTACAATTGTTGTTGCTAAGATATACACATTATGATGATGATGTTAATGGTAGCAAGACTATAATGTTGATGTTGTTGCTAGTGGTAATAAAATTGAGATGATGATGTTAATGGTAGCAAAAAAATCTTCCATATTTTGCCATTGTCCCGTTATTGAAAAAAACACACACACACACTCACACTCACACACTCACTGGAAGTAGGTGTTACGGGAAGGACCAAGAGTAAGACAACGTTACAGTTTGGGAACTACATTAATTTCTTCTCCCTTTTGACTCGATGTTCTGGTTCACGGTATGTTTTAAGATGATGCACAGACATTTCAACTCCGATAACGCCGGTTCCAAGCCCAGATGCAAAAAAGAGGAGAATTTGTGCGTGAAGCCAGCTACTTCACCACAATAAATTTAAAGAGCTAAAAAAACTTGCCAGAAAAGACGCCATACTTATAAACCGTATCCAGGATAGAGCGGTATGAACAAATTGCTTGCAGGCCCTATGTAACTGATAACGGTACGAGCAAAATTATTATTATAAAACCATTTCACTGGATAATTCAGTTTACATTGAGTCCGGACAAAAATAAATACGAGGTGAAAGGGTTAGTAGCGGAACACATAATACACCACGATTGTAGAATACATACAATTTTGTAAAACCCAATCTGTGGTGTTAAAATGACACTGTATGTAATGTGAATCGTTGTCGATATTGTATTGATAATGCTGCACTGTTTCTATGTTTGTCGTGATTGATTTATCAAATATTTGATGAGTTTAGTTTTGACAAATTTTGCGACCGAAGTTCGTTTGATCGGCCGAGCTATCACGAATGCAAATAACACAAATAAAATACATTTGTTTGATAAAATCTGGAGCTTTTAACATGCTTGTCATGATAAAATGTGTCTGTCATTGATATTTGTTGATGTTAACAATCGTGTCTCTAGATTTCCAGGCAGCACGTTCTGTCACGCACACTTAAATACACAATACGTCTTGCTATCTCTCTCTCTCTCTCTCACACACACTTTCATATGACTACACTCTTTATCTCCCACACACACTTACATACATCTTACATCTCACTATCTCTCTCATACACATTCTCTCTCTTTTTTTCTTTCTTTCTCTCTCTCACATACGTGCACACATATCTTTTTACAAATGCTCACTCCGTTAGGTTCTTTTGCACACACACACACACATGCACACAGAGACAGAGAGAAAGAGAGATAATTGCATATACAGGGTGGGCCCAAACAATGAGAACATCGCGTAACATACGCGTTAATCCGTTATTTAGAAATATTATTTAATTTAATTATATTGTTTCATGTAATTTTGTTTGCCAAGTATTTAGCTAATCAGAAATCATGTTCCATTAGTAAGAATGCGAACAGACCAAACTGCCTATGAAGCTTCCACAACAGAATATCAGGAAGGAAGGCGAGAGGAAGACCAGAAAAAGTGGATAGATAACGTAGTTGAATTCTGCCAAGGGACTAAGAAACCATCACACAAGTCACCAGAGAAGCGCAAGACAAATACATACAACCACGACACTGGGTTAACAACCCGGTAACAGTGTGCTAACAACACAAGTCACCAGAGAAGCGCAAGACAAATACATAAAACAACGACACTGGGTTAACAACCCGGTAACTATGTGCTGACAACACAAGTCACCAGAGAAGCGCAAGACAAATACATACAACCACGACACTGGGTTAACAACCCGGTAACAGTGTGCTAACAACACAAGTCACCAGAGAAGCGCAAGACAAATACATACAATCACGACACTGGGTTAACAACCCGGTAACAGTGTGCTGACAAACAAAAGAGAAGCGCAAACAAACACAATCACGACACTGGTTAACAACCGCGTAACAATTGCTGACAACACAAGTCACCAGAAAGGCAAACAAAACATCAATCACGACACTGGGTTAACAACCCGGTAACAGTGTGCTGACAACACAAGTCACCAGAGAAGCGCAAGACAAATACATACAATCACGACACTGGGTTAACAACCCGGTAACAGTGTGCTGACAAAAAAAAAAGAAGAAGAAATCATATTAAATTTTTCTAAGCATCGATGCCACTCATTTAATCAGAATACGTTTCCACAGTACTTTTTGTCATTCTTGGTAACAAATTTAAACCTGCAGATGTAAACAATTGGCATATTAAAAATCAAAGATTGTGCCCAGAAATTGTGGAAATAAAAACATCATATAGCTAAATAGGTCAGTAAGTAAATGAGTAAACAAGTTAAGCTATTATGGATACAGTTAAAACAATTTTGATATAATTATATTACTTTTTACGCAATGTTCTATTTTTTTGGCCACACTGATAATTTCGCAAATGAGCAGTCTGTCCCATACAGAAGATAGAAAGGGGAGACATTGACATACACACACACACACACACACACACACACACATGAAGACACACACGGACGCAAACACGCATACACACACGTACAGCATAATAATAGACAATGACGTTATCTGCAGTAACAGTTGTATATCAACCATGTCTGCTCGATCATTCATGAAGTAAACCGGAACCTGACATGAATCTCACTACGATAATGACAGTGTCAACTATGTCCAGTAAGAAGATCTAGTAACACTTGATGTCAAAGTTGACATAACTCTTCAGTTTACACACAGTTTTAACATATAATTCAATTAACTATGTGGTTACGGTATAAAGTATACAAGTTGTGTCTGACGAGGGAGTTTAGTGTGTTTTGCAAATTGTATTGAATACAACATTTTAGAGCCGTTAGGAATTAATTTTTTTCACTTTATATGTTATGTCTGCTGTATAGGAAGTCGGATGTCTTCACTTCTTTTGTATTCTTTGCTTTATAACGGCTTTTTAGTCGAAACGTCGATGTATATTCTTTTTGTACTTTGTCAAACAATAGTACTTTGTTGTTACGTGCTTCGCCATTGCTACATAGTTTTACTGCAGCATTCCCTTATATCGAATGAAAAAAATATCAGTAATATAGAAATATTGCATTAAGTAATATTAGCTCATTCAATCAATCAAGTGTCCTACCTGCCGGTTATGTTATGTTATGCGGTCGACGTCATGGCACATTGGGCATTAACATTCGTGCTCTGTATTCCGTTGCAGCAGCCATTCCAAAGTGCATTCGCTCACAGTACCCATGAGAAGTTGATTACTATATCTTCGAACATGTCCATCCACAACGCTCTCTCTCCCTAGTGCAGTTAATCAGTACACACGTCGATCGTTTGTCGAACCACGATGTCAGACTATTCACCATCTTATCCCTTTCCTTTCAGCGATCTCTCCTTCCCTGTATTATACCTGTTGCCACCAAATGTTCCAAACCTCAATTTTGCATTAAATGTCCGAAGAACGTTGATTGTCTGATGCTTACTCTATAAACTACTGACTACATGAAGGTAAACATACTTGAACTAAGATACGCTGACGATGGAGTGCTATTATCTTCTTCTTCTTCTTCTTCTTCTTTCTCTAAATCCAGTATTGCTTCACGGCGTCGGGATTAGAGATTTCTAAAACGGGCTCATCTATGTGCTTCGTATTTAGTGTCCTTCACTGCTCTTATTTCTGTGGTTAACCTTTTGCTTGGGATACCTTTTGCCTTGTATCCACTGTATCCACTGTACCCACTGTATCTGGATAACAATGTCAATAGAGGCGTATTGTCTGATGGTAATTTGGTTATGTGGCAAAATCTTGTTTTTTTTCTTGATGAAGTTGAACCATTAACCCCCCTCCCAATGTCTTAATTTCTAAACCTTTCTCTCTCTCTTGAAATTCCTAGCATTCTGCATAAATAATTCATCTCTGCAGTGACTAGTTTTCTTCTGTCATTTGATGTCAACGTCTATGTTTAATACTGGTGTTTAATACTGTTAGGTAAAATATCATGTTCTACAATGTTCTTTTAGTGTTCATGGCGGCATGTTTGCACTTCAAAGTTGATGCTCTTTGTTCTAAGATTGTATTTATTTTATTTCATCAGTGTTAGATGTCATTAATTATTCTTCCATTTACTGAATTACTACAAACATCGACCCACAAAAATTATTTGAGAAATGAATAATTACTGCAAGAAAAGTGACAAACAAAATCTACTTCCCAATGTGCAAAACAGAAATAATGACAATTGATGAAACAAACTTGACAAAGTGCATTTGTTATCAAAGGAAAGAAAATAGAAAAAAGTGAATGGGTTTGAATACCTCGATATACTGCTAACAAAAGATATGAAAATGAGGTTACTTCGATATACTGCTAACAAAAGATATAAAAATGAGATTACCTTGATATACTGCTAACAAAAGATATGAAAATGAGGTTACCTCGATATACTGCTAACAAAAGATATGAAAATGAGGTTACCTCGATATACTGCTAACAAAAGATGAAAATGAGGTTACTCGATATACTGCTAACAAAAGATAAAAATGAGTTACTTCGATATACTGCTAACAAAGATATAAAATGAGGTTACTTCGATATACTGCTAACAAAAGATATGAAAATGAGGTTACCTTGATATACTGCTAACAAAAGATGAAAATGAGGTTACCTTGATATACTGCTAACAAAAGATATGAAAATGAGGTTACCTCGATATACTGCTAACAAAAGATATGAAAATGAGGTTACCTCGATATACTGCTAACAAAAGATATGAAAATGAGGTTACCTTGATATACTGCTAACAAAAGATATAAAATGAGGTTACTTGATATACTGCTAACAAAAGATATAAATGAGGTTACTTGATATACTGCTAACAAAGATATGATAATGAGGTTACTTGATATACTGCTAACAAAGATGAAAATGAGGTTACCTGATATACTGCTAACAAAGATATGAAAATGAGTTACTGATATACTGCTAACAAAAGATATGAAAATGAGGTTACCTTGATATACTGCTAACAAAGATATGAAAATGAGTTACTCGATATACTGCTAACAAAAGATATGAAAATGAGGTTACCTTGATATACTGCTAACAAAAGATATGAAAATGAGGTTACCTTGATATACTGCTAACAAAGATATGAAAATGAGGTTACCTTTGATATACTGCTAACAAAGATAAAATGAGGTTACCTGATATACTGCTAACAAAGATATGAAAATGAGTTACCTCGATATACTGCTAACAAGATATGAAAATGAGTTACCTGATATACTGCTAACAAAAGATATAAAATGAGGTTACCTTCGATATACTGCTAACAAAAGATATGAAAATGAGGTTACCTTGATATACTGCTAACAAAAGATATGAAAATGAGGTTACCTTGATATACTGCTAACAAAAGATATGAAAATGAGGTTACCTCGATATACTGCTAACAAAAGATATGAAAATGAGGTTACCTCGATATACTGCTAACAAAGTATGAAAATGAGGTTACCTTGATATACTGCTAACAAAAGATATGAAAATGAGGTTACTTCGATATACTGCTAACAAAAGATATGAAAATGAGGTTACTTCGATATACTGCTAACAAAAGATATGAAAATGAGGTTACTTCGATATACTGCTAACAAAAGATATGAAAATGAGGTTACTTCGATATACTGCTAACAAAAGATATGAAAATGAGGTTACCTTGATATACTGCTAACAAAAGATATGAAAATGAGGTTACTTCGATATACTGCTAACAAAAGATATAAATGAGATTACCTTGATATACTGCTAACAAAAGATATGAAAATGAGATTACCTCGATATACTGCTAACAAAAGATATGAAAATGAGGTTACCTCGATATACTGCTAACAAAAGATATGAAAATGAGATTACCTTGATATACTGCTAACAAAAATAAAATGGGATTAAAGACTCCACAAAGAAAAACAAATGTAGCCTTATTATACAAAATGAAACAACTAAAACGGTATGGAATGGAACTGATAGAACAATAAATCACAGAAGGATAAGAACATGTTTATTCACAGTAACAACATATGGGTGTGAGAAATGGACATTTAACAAGGTAATGAACAAGCATATATGTGCTTTTTGAATAAAAGCATTACATAAGAATCTCTGTATATCATAGACATAGAAAATAACACTTAGAACAATTCAGAAAGAATTCCAAATTAAACACAAAACAGGCTGATGCTATAAATAAAATAAGGAAATGGATGTATTTTAGGCACATAAAAAGTCATAAATGAATGGAGAAGAGAATTATAGTGGGAGATATCTCGGCAAAAGCGAGAAGAGGAAGACCACGGAGAAGATAGATTCAGGATGTAATAGATGATTTGAGAACGGTATCGGAGGATGTCGACAGTCACGACAGAGATGAAGTGTCTACGCAGAATGCTGGGTTTTAACAAGAAGAGACCGGTTGAGAAATGAAGACATCAGGAAAAAGTGGGTACAACATCAGTACTAGACTTCATCAAGAAACAACAAATTAAATGGTTCGGCCACGCAAGCAGATTACCAACAGACAGTGCACCTCAAAGAGCAATGCTGCTCCGATACAATGGGTACAAAGCAAAAGGCCAGCCACGCAAACGATGGACCTCAGGGATAATAGAGGCGACGAAAGACACTATCTACGAAGCGTATACAAGGGCCCGTTTTAGAAATCGCTTCTTGACCTGACGCTGTGAGGCAAACAGGATTCGAAAAAAGAAGAAGAAAGAAAGAAAGAATCAGAGGATGGATATTTGGCCTATGAGAAAGATAAATTCTCAAGACTGTTAAGGAGAGCAAAGTTCTTCCTAGGACAAGCTATTGGGTGATGATGATGTTGTTGAGTGCATGCATGAATATAATTGATCTCTGAATATTAACAACTGTACAATACAATAGTCGTCTAGTACAGTATCATCTTTGTCTTTGGACATTACAACTTGGCTGTTATTCACTAGCCACCTGAACATGTTGGCACTAAAACTGAGAAACAATGCAAGTACCGCATGACTAGATGGATTCCATTACTAGGTTCCAGATGAAGACATGAAAGCACACATTCTATGAGATATTTCCAGTCTGTTTGTCTGTCTGTTCACTTGTCTTTCTACAGGAAAGACTAAACAAATATAAAAAATAAAAGAAGACTGTTGCCTATTTTCCTTTCACATCAAATAATGACTTCTTGTATCGATCTCTCGTGGCGTGTCTGGTATTGTCAAAGGAACAAAACCTGGATGAGAAACGTGACTGACATGCGAATATATCTTTACTACTTACTTGTTTTTTATTTTATCTCCGTCCTTGAACCAGTCAATAGAGTCTGGTGGGTACTCACTTCCTGTTGCATTACATACTAGTCGGAGGGTATCACCCCTTTCAACGAAAACAGAACCTTGGATGTTGATTTCTGTAAAGAAAAAGAGACATTTGAATGACACAAGTATTCTTCTTTATTACTTATTATATTTTCTATATATAATGTGGGTGTCTGCAGCCTAAGTGGTAGTCAGCATGACTCACAACCCAAGCGTACCTGGTTTAAACACCGCGGCAGGCAGTTTGGAAGCAAATTCGTTTCAGTGGGATTTTTACGAAAGCTAAAAATAGGCCTCACCGTTCAGATAGCAATGGCAAACTACTGAACGTATCAGTGGTGCCTAGAAAATCAATGAATCGTTTACTGTGATTGATAGCTAGGTCTTGTAAAGGATATGCCAAGATTTTCGATTTCCGTATAATGAAACAGAAGAGGTTTCTCTTTAAAATGTTTATTCCGCAATTTATACTGATATTTTTTCAAATTAAGAAAGATGTACAAGAAGACCTTACGTACAAAAAGTAACCAGAATAATAAATTAGATTAGGGCAATATAGTGAGTAAAGGGGGCGTGTTCGCCAGTATTTAAAACAGTGTAACAAATTAAAAGATAAAAGATATGCTTATAGACAAAATAAAAAATGAGATGAGGGCAAGATAGTGAGTAAGATGGTGGAACTGCGAGAAGTATGTACAACACTGGAACACATCTAAAGATAAAAGATATAGTTCTAGACAAAATAATAAATATTTTGACGGTATGTTAGCTTCAGACATCAATATCGGTGGAAATTCATGGAAATATCGGTGGGAATTCATGGAAATATCGGTGACCTCAATATAAGAAGAGACCTCAAAGCTTACTCGAAATAGGATGACATATAAATATGTTTATAAAATAAGGAGCAGTTTTTAAACCATAAATAAACCTGAATTATAGCCAAAACGTTCATTTCTGTTTGTGTGCTTTTATTGAGCCTATTATTTGAGAATTTCTGTTAGTTTCAATTGTTTTCAATTATTAGTTATCATAATCTCTTGATCTGCTTATCTACTGTTATTATTTGTTGTTATTGCAACTTCAGAACATAATGACCAAAAATTGCATGAACAAGTAAAGTTTTGAGTAGTCTCAAAATAATTAAAAAAATTAATGGAATTGTGATGTGTACACGAGTGCTACTTTCATACTAGAGTAGAATCCATGTGTGTGATGTGTACATGAGTACTACTTTCATACTAGAGTAGAATCCATGTGTGTGATGTGTACACGAGTGCTACTTTCATACTAGAGTCGAATCCACGTGTGTTCTGTGTACATGAGGGCTGCTTTGAACCTATTTATCTTGGTATTAGTGCTAATGATGTTGAACATCCCAACATTGCTCAGTTGTAGAAATTCTATTCGTGCCTTCCTAATCCTTTCTTAAACAAATGCCCCTGTGCGACCTAGCATGTCAATATACTGACGATGTAGGAGAATGACTCCACGACTGCAGTTGCTTTTACTTTCAACCGAACTGGTTCTCTGTTCTCCGTACTAATTGTTAAGATCTTGCCAGTGCATGTATATTCATATTACATTATATAAACTGTGCTTTTTTGTTAGCAATGTTGATAGCATATATATATTAGGTTATACAAACTATGTTTTATTCTGTAACTGTTACAACTATTTACATTTAAAACACGGAGTTTCTAACCTCCAGCAGCTTAGGTGGATATACTGTCCTGGGCATGCGGGTGTTTACGGTAATGAGAGAGCGGATAGGCTAGCATCAACAGCATCGATTGTTGGGGAGTTGAAGACGGATAAGGGGATGTTCTTTGGTCTCTTCGTGACTGTCTGGTGGATGTTAATTGCATATCCTTTACAGGACTTTGCGAATCAACCCCAGCTTTTTAACGCTGTTTGTGATTTTTCTAGGCATTATTACGGTCTGTAGTTTGCCATTGCTTTCTGAACGGGTGGTGTCATCGTCCTTTTGTAAAAACCCACGAGAAACAATTTGCAACCAAATTATCCGCACCTGATTCGAACTCAGAACGTCGGCGTTAATAGACCAAGTCACTATCCCCTAAGCCACAGACGCCACCTGGTGGATGAGAACACTAAAATAGATGTTGAATCGATTCAGCGATTTAGACAGTTTGGAGTTGCCCCGTGTACAAGTATAACTGGATGCCTTTGGGACAGAGTTAGGAATGTGTTTAATCAGCGAGCCCCGGGAACCATCAGTATGCATACTCTTCGAAATCTTTTGTGGGAGACTGAGCACCTATAGGTCTGCCTGGAGTGCAATGACGTCTGTTTAGTAAACAATAACCAACACCATTTAAAACATGAAGTTAGATAAGTAGAGCAAGTAAGTGGATGGCTACAGAAATAGCATAATCAAAAACCAAAATATGACAACTATTACAATCTGAAAAGAATTCACTAACTAAAATCTAAAATACAACACTAAAGACAAGCACAAGAATATTTTGGTAACTAATTGAAGAATAAATAAAACAACACTATAGTGGAAATCACAACGACATACACCGTATAATCTATGCTAAGTCTTTGTATTAAAATTGTCGTAATAACATTTTGAATTACTTGAAATAGTAACGCGTTATCTCTTACAAGGCCGTGCCGTGCTATGATACAAAGAGGCGGCCGCATCAGGCGGTCTGTAGGGGGGGCGGCACAAGCAGCAAAATCAAAATTACAGTTGAAGGTTATTTTGAGGAAAGAAAAACACATTTAAGGAGCGGCATTTCGTAGACTTCTCCACCTTTCATACAACTTGTCTACGAAAAATCTTACGCGTGTACTGGCCGACTACTATCTCGAATCAAGAATTGCTTGCACGATGCCAACAAGAGAATATGGGCACTATCATCCGAAGACGACGATGGAGATGGATTGGACATGTGATGCGCATGGAGGCTGGCTCCGACAAGAAAACTGCACTGAGATGGACTCCAGAGGGTAGGCGAAAGCGTGGAAGGCCCAAGACGACCTGGAGGAGAACGATAGAGCAAGAGCTGAAGGAAATGAATCATAGCTGGAACACAATACAGAGGAAGGCCATGAACAGGGAAGAATGGTGTACGTTTGTTGCTGCCATAAACGCCAAGGGCGTAACAGGCTAAAGAGAGTAAAGAGAGATTTCGTAGACTCGCATCATACTGAGAAAATATACCGCACGGTTCTGATCTCTTACTATATGTCTTTAGTTTTAGAGGACATTTTGTTTTAGTCATTCTACGTATTTCTGGCTAATACTAAATCTTGTTTCTGGCTAATACTAAATCTTGTTTCTGGCTAATACTAAATCATGTTTCTAGCTAATAGTAAATCATGTTTCTGGCTAATATTAAATCTTGTTTCTGGCTAATACTAAATCTTGTTTCTGGCTAATAGTAAAACACGTTTCTGGCTAACACTAAATCATGTTTCTAGCTAATAGTAAATCATGTATCTGGCTAATAGTAAATCACGTTTCTGGCTAATACTAAATCATGTTTCTGGCTAATAGTAAAACACGTTTCTGGCTAACACTAAATCATGTTTCTAGCTAATAGTAAATCATGTATCTGGCTAATAGTAAATCACGTTTCTGGCTAATACTAAATCATGTTTCTGGCTAATAGTAAATTACGTTTCTGGCTAACACTAAACCATGTTTCTAGCTAATACAAAATAATGTTTCTGGCTAATACAAAATCATGTTTCTGGCTAATATCAAATCATGTTTCTGGCTAATATTAAATCTTGTTTCTGGCTAATACTAAATCATGTTTCTAGCTAATAGTAAATCATGTTTCTGGCTAATATTAAATCTTGTTTCTGGCTAATACTAAATCATGTTTCTAGCTAATAGTAAATCATGTTTCTGGCTAATATTAAATCTTGTTTCTGGCTAATACTAAATCTTGTTTCTGGCTAATAGTAAAACACGTTTCTGGCTAACACTAAATCATGTTTCTAGCTAATAGTAAATCATGTATCTGGCTAATAGTAAATCACGTTTCTGGCTAATACTAAATCATGTTTCTGGCTAATAGTAAAACACGTTTCTGGCTAACACTAAATCATGTTTCTAGCTAATAGTAAATCATGTATCTGGCTAATAGTAAATCACGTTTCTGGCTAATATAAATCATGTTTCTGGCTAATAGTAATTACGTTTCTGGTAACACTAAAGCCATGTTCTAGCTAATACAAAATAATGTTTCTACCAATATTAAATCATGTTTGCTAATCAAAATCATGTTTCTGGCTAATACAAAACCATGTTTCTGGCTAATATCAAATCATGTTTCTGGCTAATATCAAATCATGTTTCTGGCTAATATTAAATCATGTTTCTGGTTAATACAAAATCATGTTTCTGGCTAATATTAAATCATGTTTCTAGTTAATACAAAATCATGTTTCTGGCTAATACAAAATCATGTTTCTGGCTAATATCAAATCATGTTTCTGGCTAATATCAAATCATGTTTCTGGCTAATATTAAATCATGTTTCTGGTTAATACAAAATCATGTTTCTGGCTAATATCAAATCATGTATCTGGCTAATACTAAATCTTGTTTCTGGCTAATACTAAATCATGTTTCTAGCTAATAGTAAATCATGTTTCTGGCTAATATTAAATCTTGTTTCGGCTAATACTAAATCTTGTTTCACTAATAGTAAAACACGTTTCTGGCTAACACTAAATCATGTTTCTAGCTAATAGTAAATCATGTATCTGGCTAATAGTAAATCACGTTTCTGGCTAATACTAAATCATGTTTCTGGCTAATAGTAAATTACGTTTCTGGCTAACACTAAACCATGTTTCTAGTTTAATACAAAATAATGTTTCTGGCTAATATCAAATCATGTTTCTGGCTAATATTAAATCATGTTTCTAGTTAATACAAAATCATGTTTCTGGCTAATACTAAATCATGTTTTTGGCTAATACTAAATCATGTTTCTGGCTAATACTAAATCATGTTTCTGGCTAATATTAAATCATGTTTCTGACTAAGTAGCGCTGCTTTAAAATTGGAGTTTAATAGTCTAATTTTGATTCTAGATTTTGCCCGTGTGTTGCCCGGGGCTGGCACGGGGAGCAAAGAATAGTAACATTGCGACCTACAAGACATGTCGTAAGAGGCGACTGAGGTAGAGGCCTAGGGAAGCTACCCTAGTAAATAAAAAGGGTCGTAGAAATTGGATATGCTGGCCTACTTGTAGGCGGATAACTGGCACAACATGCAATCGATCTTAGGCTCGAATAACATACAGGTCTCAAAGAGTAATTTAACAATTGGTTGATATGAAACATTCGAAGAAGAAATAAAAGATTGGTGTTTATTAAGTCTAATTTTACTTGTACGATTTGATTTCCCTTGCACACATTTCCTAGTAGTGTGATGAAAGTTCCTCTTACTTATAGTATTATTATTCAGACATCAATATGTTTTCTAAACTTGTACACATTTCTAGTAGTGATGAAAGTTCCTCTTACTTATAGTATTATTATTCAGACATCAATATGTTGTCTAAACTTGCACACATTTCTAGTAGTGTGATGAAAGCTTCTCTTACTTATAGTATTATTATTCAGACATCAATATGTTGTCTAAACTTGCACACATTTCCTAGTAGTGTGATGAAAGTTCCTCTTACTTATAGTATTATTATTCAGACATCAATATGTTGTCTAAACTTGCACACATTTCCTAGTAGTGTGATGAAAGTTCCTCTTCCCTATAGTATTATTACTCAGACATCAATATGTTGTCTAAACTTGCACACATTTCCTAGTAGTGTGATGAAAGCTCCTCTTACTTATAGTATTATTATTCAGACATCAATATGTTGTCTAAACTTGCACACATTTCCTAGTAGTGTGATGAAAGTTCCTCTTACTTATAGTATTATTATTCAGACATCAATATGTTGTCTAAACTTGCACACATTTCCTAGTAGTGTGATGAAAGTTCCTCTTACTTATAGTATTATTATTCAGACATCAATATGTTGTTTAAACTTGCACACATTTCCTAGTAGTGTGATGAAAGCTTCTTACTTATTGTATTATTACTCAGACATCAATATGTTTGTCTAAACTTCTGCACATTTCCAGTGTGATGAAAGCTCCTCTTCCTATAGTATATTATTCAGACATCAATATGTTGTCTAAACTTGCACATATTTCCTAGTGTGATGAAAGTTCCTCTTACTTATTGTATTATTACTCAGGCAGAACTATGTTTTCCTCCCTCTTTTTCTAAATTGTTGCCCAATATCCTTAATGATATTAACTAATTCTTCTTCTTCGTGTTCGTTCTTTACAACCAATTTTAATCTCTTTTTTTGAAATGTTTGATCTTTGCCAAGAACGTGTATACGTTGCACATTGGTTTGGTAGGCCCCTAAACGCATAGACTTCTACACGTTTAGGACATGTGCACCGATTTCAGCCAAACCTCCTTAGTCGCCTCTTACGACATGCGTGGCAGGTAACAGTGGTTCTATTCTTTACACCCCAAATTTGGGCCGGTAACCACTCGGGCGTAACTAGTTCTATTGTTAAATGTTTCCCTTGTCACGAGCATAAACCTGATCAGTATCTATGTTTACGTTGTCTTCATATGTCTCATATTTCATCCATTTTGTTTTGTGTATTGCGAAGAAGTTATCATTGACATCAACTTACCTGGTTTAAATGTCTTGTAATCTGGAGCATCTGTAAGGTAATAAACAAATCAACAAATCAACAAATAAACAAATCAACACATCAACACATGAAAGGAAATGAACATGTTATATGAATACATTCTCTAATCGAATCTACATAAAAATACAAGTTGCAAAATAATGTGAGGATATTACCGTAACAAGTTATCATGAGAGTTTAGCATTAGGTATTACTTCAATCTAACACCACAAGTACAGGGTATTAATATGTTACATCAATTTATCACCATAGCAACAGAGTAAAAATATGATCTAGATTTATCATATTCAGAACAAAGGTTGTGTCTACGCAAGACTGTCACCAGAGAAACAGAAGTGGCGTCTACACAAGACTGTCCCCATAGAAAAGAAGTGGCGTCTTCCCAAGATTGTCATCACAGAACCAAAAGCGATGCCTTTCTCAGACTGTGACAATAGAAAGAGAAACAGTTATTTTCCAAGGCTGCCATTATAGAAACATAAACAGTGTGTATAAAGACTGTCACCGTAAAAAACAGAAGCGGCGTCTTCACGGGATTGTCATCAACCAATGTTGCGACAATACCTAAAGGGCAAGAATGGATTTCCATAAATGGGAGCATGGCCATGTTATAAGTTCTCTTGGAGAGGAATGTAGAAGTTGGGTAATATGAGAGCGGAACGAGCATTTAACCTTTTAGCTGCTAAGGACGTATATATACGTTTTCCCATTCACTTCTAACGACGCATTAGCACGTCTGTTATTATCTCTCCTCTGTGGGATAAAGACGCGTTAACACGTTATACACTGCTACTGTCACTGATATAGGCGTACATTCACGTTTGTGACCTAGAAACAAAGAGTAGCTATTTTTAGTTCAGCCTTCGGAAAGTGTGTAGCAACGAAAAGGCTGATAGCTGATAGCAGACAACGCAAATGCTTATGATGTTGTTGTATATACAGATGGTTTTGTGCATCGGGTTGAGAGATCAAGTTCGGGTTGGAGTTTCATAACTATGCGTCATTGCAGAGCGGAATGAAGCATACATGACAACTAATTCCAGAATGAGGATGGAGATTGAGGCCGTTAATGCTGTCCTGCAGCTGCTCTCTGGGACTCCCGTTTACTGATGACGTCATTGTGCCCGACACTTACTCGATGATTCGGAAGTTTCAAAACGAGAGGTTGCAGTATGAGAAGATATCGAGGTTTCTAACCTGCAATAGCTTACTTGGAGCTACTGTGCTGAATATGTGGGTTTGCCAGGTCCCTCAAGAGGAGCAAAGAATAGTAACACTGCGACATAAAACGCATGTTGTAAGAGGCGACTGAGATAGGGCTCTAGGAAAGTTACCATAGTAAATAAAAAGAGTCGCAGAAATCGGATGTGCTGTTCTACTTGTAGGTGCATAACTGGCACAACATACAATCGCTCTTAAGCTCGGATCACATACAAATCATGAAGAGTGGTTAACAAGTGGTTGATCTGGAGCGTTCGAAGAAGAAGAAGAACATGTTGGTGTTTGCGGCAAGGGGAGATCATCAAACATTGGGGAGTTGAAGATGGATAGAGATGACTCCTTCGGTTTTTGGCCGACAGCCAGCTGGATGAAAACACTAACATTGATATTGAATACATCCAGTGATTTAAGAAGTTTGGAATTATACGCTGTACAAGTAGAACTGGTAGTATGACAGAATGAAGAGTGCATTAACATAAAACGAGTCACAAAAAAACTATCATTATGCACACCCTACTGAGAGAGACTGAGCACCTATGGGTCCGCCCAACGGGCTGCGATGCCATCTCAATAAACAGTAAATAATAACAATTGGGGGAGGAGGGGCCTAAGTAGTAATTTTACAGTTACTATTGAAACAGTGAAAGGCCTGCCTGCGCAGCGTGTTCGTAGCGAGTTAGACTACGGGTGACAAGTCCTCTGTGAGTGTGGGTTCAATTCCGCGGATTGGCAGAAAAGCCACAGGTTCTTCAGATTTACGATGTTCGTGGCACTGAACCGAAGGGTTACGATGTCCATGGCACCGAGCCGAAGAGATTTAAGCTCAAGTGCTTCTGGATCAGAAAAAAACAAACAGAGAAAGAAAGTGTACACGGAGGATTACATTTAATCGACGAAGAGTAGAATACCATAATGTGAATCTTTCAATCTACTATATTGCAACAAAAAAAAAGGAAAATAGCTGTAAATAATCTAGACAACTTTAACAAAGATATTTAGCAGATATGTCGATTACAAAAAAAAAAAAAGCAGAAGTGATACATGTATAGGACATGTCTATGACCAAGGAGGCTTGAAATGAAAACATATTCTTCCATCACAATAGAACAGAACAAGAAATGGCCAACAGAATCTCAAACTATACAGCAGAAAAATGATGTCTGTACATCACCAAGGAAACATTAGAAGAACACGATTTATGACGAGCTGTTTTTCCTATAAAACTGCACTCTTGTCACACTTCTGTCAATAATTTTCTAGATTTTCACTTCAAAAACATCTCAGCAAACAATGAAAATTTTTGCCTGGGAAAATGCATATTGATTCTATTCCATCTTATGTTTGATTGCGTTGACCGTATCTGATCTTCTGTTTCGTGTGCTCTGTAATTGCTGTGAAGAATTTGGAAACTTTGTTTGCGGATATAAATGAAATAGGTGACAGTACAAATATGTTTCATTTCATCTTTTTCTGACTTCTCATTACAAATTACCTTGTTTTCATTTTATAGATGGAACAATGTATTATTTGTCTTTCTTATCAACATGTGCCGTGAAGCGTAGTGGTGAGTTTCAGTTTTCTATCCTGTGCCAGGTGTGTTGCATCTGTAGTTGTTAGTCATTGATGTCTCACGATATCTGTGATATTATCTATCCATCTGGTTCTTGGTCTCCCTCTGGCTATGCGACCGGGTTACCGGTTGTCATTGGCGTAAGATGGTAGTAGATCTGATGTCATTCTCATTAGATGATCGAACTATTTTATTTGTTTTCTTCTAATACGTTGGATGTATGGTGTGATTCCTCGAGTCTGCTTGTGTACAGCAGCGCCACCCCCCCGGGCAACGGCTTCGACTAGCCGGCGAAACTACGTACAGCAAAACTAGAAGGAAGTCTCCCCTCTACAGTACACAAGGCTGCCGGTAGAAAGGGCGAAAGATTGACAATGTCAACAATGGCTTCGAAGGCGGGAGCTGGAACAGCATGGTATCGGGCTCAGGGCACACCAGAGATCAGCATGGTTAAGTGGCCAGAACCAATCAGAAAGCAATGGCAAACTACTGATTGTATGTTGCCAAGAACTTGATGCAGAACATGATGATGATGGTGTGATACCAACGACATTTCTAATGTTCTCATTTCTCAATCTACCAAACGTCTTTTCTTAAACAGTTCATATCCCATGTTGTGATCTTTCCCTCTTGGAATTTAGTTAGGGACCATGTTTGACATTGATAACAGAAAGTTCGTAGAAATAGTTTATCAGTGTTAAGCATTACTTATATCTGGGCATAATGTAAGCATTAATATGTGGCGTTCACAGGTAATACTAGAACAGAGAATGGGAGTATGCTTAACTGAGGCGAGCACATTACTGGTGATCTATCGTAGGTGTTCAAAGTACAAAGAAGTTATCAAGCATACTAGCATTCTTGTGTGAATGAAATAGAATTGATAATACTAGCATTCTTGTGTGAATGAAATAGAATTGATAATACTAGCATTCTTGTGTGAATGAAATAGAATTGATAATACTAGCATTCTTGTGTGAATGAAATAGAATTGATAATACTGTATCTTCTCTGGAAGATTTATGCTAGAAACAGTTGACGAGATGAAGGGGAGAGCAGCTGTGTATTTCAAAAGTCTGACCACTGTCCATGTTATAATAATTATGGTCATCTTCTACTATAATGTCTGTGTTAATTATAATAATACAGCGTTAAAAAAAGAACAAATATGTTTCATATTGTATTTGAGATTGGTTCGATAATTGTTTCCATATTAGGTCCCTGCCTACATATTCTGAACATTTTAATTTTCGTATGTGAATTGTTTCTATGTTTCTCGTCTGCTCTCTTTTATTTTCCGTTCTGTTCCCATTGCAACACAATGCTGCAACATATCAGCAACATTTATGTTAGTATTATAATTTAGTATTTCTCATGGAATATTGAGATGAAGTTGTTCCCAACACTATATCAGTTTTGTATTACATTTTCTGTAACAAAGCCATTGTTACCGATTTGTGTTGTTAGACCTAGCCTAACGCCCACTAAACTGTTGGGGAATATTGTTTAATTACACGCCCATTTTAACCAATAGGTTAATGGTTACATTTAAATTATCAAATAACTTATCCTAGGCAGAAATATGCCACCCTAACAGTACTTTAGAATTTCTCTATATCATAGACCTCTGCAGCAATCATGCGCAATTCATCAGTTATATCCTGAATCAATTCTATCCGTGATCGACCCTTCTCATCTTTCCTTTAATTTTACGAATGTTAACATTGTACAAACGTTAACATTTTACGTACATTAACATTTTACAACTGTTAATTTGTTACGAATGGTAACATTTTACAACTGTTAATTTGTTACGAATGGTAACATTTTACGAATGGTAACATTTTACAAATGGTAACATTTAACGACTGTTAATTTTACGAATGGTAACATTTTACGAATGGTAACATTTATTTAATTTACGAATGGTAACATTTTACGAACGGTAACATTTTACGAATGGTAACATTTTACGATGTAACATTTTACGAATGGTAACATTTTACGAATGGTAACATTTTACGAACATGAAATTGCACTTTAAAGTATCATATCTACTATATTATACTGTAGCATGATGTCAGATCTGATTAGTTATAGGGTTATTCCTCAGACTTGACTCATGATGATGGTTATCATAATAGGATTGAATTATCTGATCATATGTTTCTCATATTATACTTCACTCTTCCTTCATTCTTGTATCTATGGTTTGAATATTCTACAACAAATCTGTTCAATATGATAATGATAGCTAGCACCATCTGATGAATGTACTTGTAATGTAAACAGAGTTACTGCGGAACATATGCCACAAAACTGTCATATAAATGAAGAACATAAGAAACTGGTGTGACCTTCAACAATGCAACTGAAGAGGTCTTATTTTAGTAAAAGAAATAATAGTCGTTATAGCTGTTTGCGGGCCGTGTGACAGCCCCATGAATGAATCTGAACAACTGATTTTATGATCAAATCTAGCTTCGAGATATCTTTAATATGTCTGTTATATCAAATGTTGATGGTATGTTAACTAACTACCGTGTTTATAACGGATAGCGAGAAACAGGGCCGTGCCATGCTATGATGCAGAGAGGCGGCCGCATCAGGCGGCACGGTAAAGAGCCGGCATAATCAGCGAAATCAAACTACAATTTTGGCAGGTTTTTAAAACAAAAATACAATTTTTAAAGAAAAAAGGCGACATTTCGAAGACTTGCATCATACCGAGAATATCTACCGCACGGTTCTTGCAAGGAATCATGAATTCGTTAAGTGAGTACAAGAAATGGCTAGATAGCTAAGAAAAGGATCAGTCATTCATAAGAACTATTGCTGCCATTTTGTACACTTACCTTCTACAGTCAACATGATGTTTTGTCTAATATGCCGTCTCTTAACGGCTACCTGACACTCATACATGCCACTATCATCAGGGTGTACGTTGTGGATATGTAGGTTCCACTCCAAGGAATGCTTTCTATGAACCACTTTAAATCTACGATCATTGACGTAAGTGTCCTCACCTATAGTCAAAGGGTTGGGGTCTGCTGCTCTTCTCCACACTATCTGATGACAACATTTGTATTATTATTATTAGTACTTTATATATTCAATACTTTCCTAAATAATGATTCTATATATATATAATATATATGAATAAATAACGAATATCAAAGCAGGCATTGAAGTGGGATGCAAAGGGTTCAAGAAAGAGAGGTCGACATAAGGAGACCCTGAAACGAACTTTGCTGAGAGAGGCAGGAAATATCGGTCTCAGTTCCATGGAGGAGATTGAGCGAGTTGCCCAGGATAGATCGGTATGGAGAAATTAGTTGCAGGCCCTATGTAACGTATAACGGTACGGGAGGAATTATTATTATTATTATATATATTTATATATTATGTATATATATAAATGCAGTGGCGGCTCGTGCTCATTTTGTTGGTGAGGCCAGACACAAATTTTCGGAAAAATCATGGTTTTAGGTTAGGTTATATTTTAATTTAGAAAATAATAAATACACGGTACAAATTATTTTTGGTGTGGCCCGGCCCCACTGGCCCTTAATGACGAGTCGCCACTATATAAATGTATATATATATTAAATGTATATATACTAATATAAAATACTATTTCCGTAGCCTTTTTAGACCTTAAGAGTATGATGTTTCCGTCTCTTCACATTTGTATTTCTAGTGTGCAGATATGATGGCCAATTCCTCCTTCCATGGACATAGTGATGGCATTGATTCCAACCTTCTTTCACATGTCGGAACATAGTCGACATGATAACGTAGAATTACGAGAAGTCCATATATCAGTCCTATACTTAGTGATCATATATATACAGTCGACATGATAACGCTATTGGAAGATATTGAGCGAAGATAAGTATACAGAATCCCATATATATCATGCATATATTAAATAAAATATATATATAATCCCTGAGTAAAATAGAAAACACATTGTATGCTTTGTGGAGATAGTGTGAGCAAAATAGATAACAAACAACATACTTCATACTTTATTAAGAATAAAATAAATAACCCAGTCTTGATATATTTTAACAATAGTCTTGTGTAAGCTGCATGTAATCGTTTTCATAGCAACTGCTATCACCTAGACGTGAATACGTTACAATGAAAGTTTATGTTAACAGTTCAAGCTGGATCTCTGCACTTCAACTAGAAAATAGTTGATACTAAAATACACAGAAAATGCCTGAAACAAAAATACACGTAAAATAGCTGATATTAAAATACACAGAAAATAGCTCATATTAAAATATACACAGAAAATAGTTGATACTAAAATATACACAGAAAATAGCTGATATTAAAATACACAGAAAATAGCTGATATTAAAATACACAGAAAATAGCTGATATTAAAATACAAGCAAAATAGCTGATATTAAAATACACAGAAAATAGCTGATATTAAAATACACTGAAAATCGCTGGTGTCAAAATACACTGAAAATCGCTGATGTTAAAATACACTGAAAATAGATAATGTTAAAATACACTGAAAATAGGTGATATGAAAATACACGGATGTAATAGAGAGCTACGCGATGTTTCAGTGAAGTTCTAACTACATATTTATAAAATAATGTAATTAGGGAAGTGTATAACTGCTGTAGTCACCTTTCAGGTAGTCCCTTTGGAAGTTAAGCAATTCTTGATGACCCTTTTGAAAGTTTACTCTGGGAATTTTGTGGGAATGTGTTTTCTGTGTTTCTTACTGGGTCTCACAAACATAATGATCTTTTAAGTTAATCACTGTTTTACAAGGACAATTAACATTTGAATGTAGTCAATTAAGGATGTTAATCACTGTTTTACAAGGACAATTAACATTTGAATGTAGTCAATTGGATGTTAATCACTGTTTTCAGGACATTAACATTTGATGTAGTCAATTAGGATGTTTCACTTTTTAAAAGGACAATTAACATTTGAATGTAGTCAATTAAGGATGTTAATCACTGTTTTACAAGGACAATTAACATTTGAATGTAGTCAATTAAGGATGTTAATCACTGTTTTACAAGGACAATTAACATTTGAATGTAGTCAATTAAGGATGTTAATCACTGTTTTACAAGGACAATTAACATTTGAATGTAGTCAATTAAGGATGTTAATCACTGTTTTACAAGGACAATTAACATTTGAATGTAGTCAATTAAGGATGTTAATCACTGTTTTACAAGGACAATTAACATTTGAATGTAGTCAATTAAGGATGTTAATCACTGTTTTACAAGGACAATTAACATTTGAATGTAGTCAATTAAGGATGTTAATCACTGTTTTACAAGGACAATTAACATTTGAATGTAGTCAATTAAGGATGTTAATCACTGTTTTACAAGGACAATTAACATTTGAATGTAGTCAATTAAGGATGTTAATCACTGTTTTACAAGGACAATTAACATTTGAATGTAGTCAATTAAGGATGTTAATCACTGTTTTACAAGGACAATTAACATTTGAATGTAGTCAATTAAGGATGTTAATCACTGTTTTACAAGGACAATTAACATTTGAATGTAGTCAATTAAGGATGTTAATCACTGTTTTACAAGGACAATTAACATTTGAATGTAGTCAATTAAGGATGTTAATCACTGTTTTAAGGACAATTAACATTTGATGTAGTCATTAAGATGTGTAATCTACTGTTTGGAATATGATGGCAATTCTCACTTCACATGTGAATCATATGTAAGGATGATTAATCAACCTTTTTATCAAGCGACATTAACATTTCGAGATCCGTCGCAATATAAGTCGAATATAGCTTAAATTACGATGTCATTTATCAAGTGACAATTAACATTTGAATCGTCCATCATATTCAAGGAATGATTAATCACTAGTTTACGAGAACGTACCATATTAATCAGTTGAATGATAGCAATTAAGGGGAATGTTATATATGTTTACATGAAGCATTAAAATTTGAAATCACGTCCATATATTAATCACTGTTAAATAGAACAATTGACTTTTGGGAATGTAGTGCAAAATATAAGACAAATGCTTAATACTTTTTAAGAATACAATTAACATCTTGATATTTAACAAGTCTTTTAAGGATGTAATCGTTTTCACCAATGGACACTAACATTTGAATGAAAGTTATGTAACGAGTTAACTACCTTTTAAACTAGAAAATATTGATACTAATTTGAATGTAAACAATGTAAGCGATATTAAAATCACCTGATTTAATAAGACAAAACAGTTTGATACTAAATATCAATAGGATGTTAAATCACATGTTTTATCAAGGAAATACCAATTAAATATTGAATGTAGTCAAAATCTAATTGGATGTTAAATCACTAAAATTTTTACAAAGACACATTAACATATTGAATGATAGGTCAATTAAGTGATTTTTAAGTCCTGACTACTATTTACAAACAATTAAAATTTGAATGTATAATGTGAGATTTAGAGTCCTTTTGAGTAAGGACAATTAACTTTTAAAAGTTTATCAATTTATGGAATTGTTTTCATGTTTTACAGGACCACAACATAATGATCATTAAGTGTTAATCACTGTTTTACAAGGACAATTAACATTTTAATGTAGTCAATTAAGGATGTTAATCACTGTTTTACAAGGACAATTAAGAAATATAAAAGGATGGGGTTGGGGAGGGTGTCGGAGGGTAGTAGAGCTTCAATTTTATTTCCGGTCAAAAAGTGCTACACAGATCAATGGAAAATAGAATTGCAAGAACTAGAAAGAAAGGGCAAAAGTTATTTAAAGTATAAGCTGTTCGTGATGCCGTTGCTCCATCCTTTGCGTGGTCTTCCTCTTGCTCTGTACTCGTTATACTTTTTCAGTTTGGCTCTCTGTGGTAGACGATATCAGGGCATTCTTGTCAGGTGTTCAAACTATTTTATCTTTTGTTCTTTTATGAATTGCATGACTGGTTTCAAATCCAGTCTTGTGCGCGTACTAGGAGTTAATTCATAATAATCAAGTTTTTACTTAAAGTAACATTTGAATGTAGTTGATTATAGTAAAATCTCACCTGAAACTAGCTGTAAACGTTGATTACTAAAGTAACATTTGAATGTAGTTGATTATAGTAACATCTCAGAAGCTGTTAAACGTTGATTACTTAGTAACTTTTGAATTGTATGTGATTTCAGAATCATCTCTCTGAAACTAGTTTCTATAAAGTTTTACTAAAGTAACATTTGAATGTAGTTGATTATAGTAACATCTCACCTGAAACTAGCTGTAAACGTTGATTACTAAAGTAACATTTGAATGTAGTTGATTATAGTAAAATCTCACCTGAAACCAGCTGTAAACGTTGATTACTAAAGTAACATTTGAATGTAGTTGCTTATAGTAAAATCTCACCTGAAACTAGCTGTAGACGTTGATTACTAAAGTATAATGAAAATGAAAATTGGGGGCATATCCTATACATGATTTTGCCATCAACCACAGAAAGTGAGTCGTTGATTTTCTAGGCATTACTTAAACGTTTAGTAGTGTGCCTTTGCTTTCTGAACGGGGAGGTCTGATTTAGCGTTCGTAAAAATTCAAGGGAACAAATTTGCTTCCAAACTGCCCGACGCGGAGTTTGAACCAGATACTCTTGGACTGTGATTGAGCTCACTACCGCTTAAAGGTTAAGTCTGAGAATGAAGACGAAAAACTTTGACTGCAGAATCCATTCAATATATTACTCGTTTAGTCAAAGTTAAGACAAAGATTTAAGAGATACATAACTCGTTCAAGGTATGTAAGTAAATCATCACATCTCTTCTGTCTGAATTCAATTGTTTGGTGAAAGGAATGTGAGTGTCTCGAGAACAGAACAGATGGCGAATATAATATTGTTTACTTTGACTATGAGTCATTCAAGTGTTTCTTTTTTTTATGTGCGAAGTAAATGAAGATTTAACGTGAACCTCTGCTATTTATTGCTTTATAACAATGAAAGTAGTTTCACCATTGTTTGTGAGAGAGTAGTTTTGCAGTTCTTTCTGTTCTTTTCGCCGCACTTTGATTTCTTTTCTATTTAGTTTTTAAGTGTTACTTGATGTCTCACTAACTACGAACTGTGAATGTTGCCCTTCTGCTATGTTTTCTCTTTGTAGACGTTACTTGATGTCTCACTAACTACGAACTGTAAATGTTGCCCTTCTGCTATGTTTTCTCTTTGTAGTCGTTACTTGATGTCTCACTAACTACGAACTGTGAATGTTTCTCTTCTGCTATGTTTTCTCTCTGTAGGCGTTACTTGATGTCTCACTAACTACGAACTGTAAATGTTGCCCTTCTGCTATGTTTTCTCTTTGTAGTCGTTACTTGATGTCTCACTAACTACGAACTGTAAATGTTGCCCTTCTGCTATGTTTTCTCTCTGTAGGCGTTACTTGATGTCTCACTAACTACGAACTGTAAATGTTGCCCTTCTGCTATGTTTTCTCTCTGTAGGCGTTACTTGATGTCTCACTAACTACGAACTGTAAATGTTGCCTTCTGCTATGTTTTCTCTCTGTAGGCGTTACTTGATGTCTCACTAACTACGAACTGTGAATGTTTCTCTTCTGCTATGTTTTTTCTCTGAAGCGTTACTTGATGTCTCACTAACTACGAACTGTAAATGTTGCCCTTCTGCTATGTTTTCTCTTTGTAGTCGTTACTTGATGTCTCACTAACTACGAACTGTGAATGTTTCTCTTCTGCTATGTTTTCTCTCTGTAGGCGTTACTTGATGTCTCACTAACTACGAACTGTAAATGTTGCCCTTCTGCTATGTTTTCTCTCTGTAGGCGTTACTTGATGTCTCACTAACTACGAACTGTAAATGTTGCCTTCTGCTATGTTTTCTCTCTGTAGGCGTTACTTGATGTCTCACTAACTACGAACTGTAAATGTTGCCCTTCTGCTATGTTTTCTCTCTGTAGGCGTTACTTGATGGCTCATTAAATAACGACTAACTGTGAACGTTTCTTATCTTCTATGTTCTCTCTAATAGTGATGGGTCATGCATATTCTACGGAAGACACAAGTCAAATATGGCGAAAACAATGTAAGGTATGTATTTTTCTTTGACCAATCATGGACGATGTGGCTTAAATCGCGCCGGATGCATTTACTTTCCAGTGATTCTCTTGTATCTAAATGAGACAAGGTCGAACTTAGAGGCGTTGCGGTTGGGAAAATCTCATTACAAATGTTGGTCCCTGTTATCACGGGTCTACGAAGTCAGTGCATTATCCACTATCTTATCGTGACAAAGTTCATCTTTCTGGCTTCTCTCTGGAAAAATATATAATTTCTAAGACACGATATAACTCATGATTATGTTAGTGTCAGACTTGATGCTGATCACTGTATGCAAATTTGATCATAATTATCTCCCATGTGTTGCTGGGGTTCGCAAGGGGAGCAAAGAAAAATAACTCAACTATCTACAAGGCATGTCGTAAGAGGCGACTGAGGTAGAGGCCTAGGAAAGCTACCTTAGTAAATATAAAGCGTGGCAGATATTGTATGTGCTGGTCTACTTGTAGGTGCATAACTAGCACAACGTACAATCACTCTTAGACTCAGATCACATACACACCACAACGAGTATTTAACTAGTGGTTGCTATGGAGAGTTTGAAGAAGAGGAAAAAGTTCTAATTATAAGTGCTTGTTATTTGTCTTTATCTGAACTAGGTTTCTATCCAACAAGGTCAGATGGACAACATTCGTGTCACTTTTATTAGACACTTTATTTCAATTGACTATTATATGTTATAAATATATATTTATATGTTATAACTACAATAACATCGGCATAACAAAGAGTTATAATTGAAAAATAGTAGTGTAAGATTAGCGCCGAAGTTAACCCTCAGTGTCCAAGAAACAAGGTATAAAATCGAACAAAGATAAAGAAAGCTGTGCATATAAAAAACGCAGTTAACATTTAAGAGATAATAGAATAAAGCATTTTTAATCATTGAGCAGAAAACAAAACACGAATGGCTTGAAGAACGAGACCCCCCAAAAATCAGTGAACGATGTTTGATAATATGCATACACTTTTGCCGACAATCGAATGTACCTGTTCTATATAAATAAAGGGGAGACTGCAGTAAAACTTAGTAAAGTAGCGAAACACGTAAGAACAAAATACTTTAGTTTTACAAAATACAAAAACAATGACGATGCACAGCAACGTTTCGACCAAAAAGACATTTATTAAGCAAATTACACAACAGGAGTGACGAATTTAGGAACGTTAGGAATGTTTGAATATCTCCGTATGTAGTAGTCCATATGTAGTGTTCTGTGACATTCGTCACTTCTGTTGTATCGTTTGCTTGATAAAGGCCTTTCTGGTCGAAACGTTGCTGTGTATCGTCACTGATTTTGTATTGTGTAAAACTAGAGTACTTTGTTCTTACGTGTTTCGCTACTGTTCTATATCCTTTGGGGGTTTAACTGGGGTCCTATGTACTCATGTTCTTGGTGCAAATCACACACATCACAAGGAGTAGTTAGCTTGGTGGATAAGAACAAACTCAAACAAACAAACAATCATTGCATAGAAAATGACAATAACTTGACGTACGGGACATCTACGTTAATGTTCATCAAACTTTTCTATTGTCTGTTGTTCTTTTTCTGTGTGACATAGGAACACAAGTAATATAGTCTTCTTTGTGAATACATCCGGTGAACAATTCACTGACTTTCTTTGTTGAAAGACAAAATAAAAACAACTCACACGAGAACTAAACACAATGAGAAAAGTAATTTGAAGGGAACAATTATTCAAAGTGTTTATACAGAATGAACATTTTCACATTAGCTCGTCTATTTAACGAAGGTTATACGAGACAGTAGAGAACTTTCTATATAGATTAGTTCGAATCCTGAGGGGATGTCTCAGCAGTAACAATAACTCATAACATTCTTTATAATGTTATCCCAGTTTGTTGCAGTCTTTGAGCGATTTTTAAGATGTGTTGCAAACTTCTGCTTGCCAGTGTGTAGCCACGCAGTGTGCAAATAATCTTGATATTTTATTCTCAAAAGAACGCAGACCTTTCCGGACAGGAACCTACGGTTTAAGAATAGCGAGTCTGATAAAATCACTGCTCTGCCACATGCTCATCGACAAACTATTATTTCTAAACTCATCTTCTATCACAATCTGTTCAGTAAGTGATGCGAACAAAACGACGCTCCCAGCAATGCAAACAATTTACCGATGTTACAACAGAGATATTTTCTACCCGGTTTGTTTCTTCAGGCCTTTCTCTTTCGACACATGTTGCTACTTTCAGTATAGAGAAGAGAAATATTTCAGAGACAGAAATGCACCGATTTATCAAGCCGGCCAAATATTAGAAAGTGAATTGAGTTATATGATTAGGTATTGGATGGATGGGACTCCAGACCTCTATTTATCGAGGTAGCAAAAACGGTAAAAAATGCCATTTCGGGAAGATAATATTGACAAAAAATGGTCAATTTGCAGAACTGAAGATGATCTATGCCTACATCAAGACACCATAAAGAGATGGATGATGCTACACAATAACGTTTTCCAGCCATCTCTGTAAAAATTACACTCTTAACGTTAGCCTATTTGGTGTATTTTTAACTTCTTATCTTTCTCGTTCACTTTCCATGCTGTTAACTCTTAACTGACAAACTGAGTGAGTAATCCACTGAATTTAATGGTAGACAAGTAACACAAAAAGTGTGAACGACAGCATGGGATCGCGTATAAGTATGCCTTGAATATATGAAGATTACACTGACGTTTTCTGTCTCTGTTGGTTAGCTCATGCGATGCATTTAAACTAATCTCTATGCCCGTCTGCCCAGCGTGTTCGTAGCGAGTTGGACTACGGGTGACTATCCCTCTGTGTGTGCGGGTTCAATTCCGCGGTATGGCAGAAAAAGCCACAGATTCCCCAGATTTACGGTGTTCGTGGCACCGAACCGGAGGGTTACGATGTCCATGGCATTGAGATGAAGAGCTGAAAAGCACAAGTGCTTCTGGATCGGAAAAAACAAAAAAACCGAATCTCTATATATTAGATTCATTCGTGCGTTGTCGGGGATCGCAAGGGAGCAAAGAATAGTAACATTGCGACTGACATGGCATGTCGTAAGAGGCGTCTAAGGTAGGAGCATAGGCAAGCTATTCTAGTAAATAAAAGCATCGCAAAATCGGAAGTGCAAGCCTACTTGTAGGCGCACAACTGGCATAATGCACATTATTTCTTGCGGTCAGATTACATACGTATCACAAAGAGTGATTTAACAAGTGATCAATATGGAACGTTCGAAGAACAAGATATATTAGATTCACGAGGTCTCATCTATGGCTGTTGTTTTATGTATAATTAACCTGGCATACCAGAATTCTAGACAAATTCAAATGTACACTACACAATAGCGAATTTCATTAACAATTTCATATAACACTCCTCCTGCACATTTTCAACATTATACAAATTACTGCGGGGACTCTCGCTGGTGCTACGGAGTTCATGTTCTGACCGTGAAAAAAAGAGATCGGAGCACGCATTGTCATTCATTCCAGTGCAAAGTTGGTTAGCTGGTTTGTTGGGTAGTTAGGTAGCTTATTTGTGCTTGGTTTTTTCTTTCATTTTGTAACTTGTTGATTGAATGGTTTGGTTCTATTTGACTACCAGGTAATCATTCAATCTCTATTCTCAGTGAGATATTTTTCTTTCATTTTGTAACTTGTTGATTGAATGGTTTGATTCTATTTGACTACCAGGTAATCATTCAATCTCTATTCTCAGTGAGATATTTTTCTTCCTTTTTTCCTGTTTTATGTGGGTTCAAGTATAACGTCTGCCGTGCTATACTATTAACCCCTCGTCTTGCTCTCGGAGATGTTTTGTTTAGTTGCGAGCAGCCGATTGTTGTTTAGTTACTATTTGTGTGTGCGTGTTTGTGTCTGTAACAAGACCTATAGTATATACATGACCATAGCAGACACACAAATGTCTGAGAGTGATTTACATATACAAATTAGCACAATTTTCTCCCATCGACTTGGCCAAGAGATCAATACGTCTACTTCGGACAAACAAATACCCTCAAATCTCATTGATTTTATTAATTGTGTTACAATGACATCTACGTCTTCCTAGAGCAACTAATTTACTTAGTGAAGTCTGGTGTGCTTCTGTAATATTTCTGTATTTTCTCAATGAGGCAAATATCGATCTGTTTCTCCAAGGTTAACTGTATAAAAGAACATATATATTTTATTTGTTTGGAATTATCTAAAACAGAGTTTGCATTGTCAGACTTAAGCCGTACTAACTCAATTATTTATTTTCTTTAGTTATTCTTAAAATTATCAACACTTTTTCAGTTTCTGACATTATCGTAACTATCAGAATAGATAACGTTATGTTTCTAGACATTATCGTAACTATCCAATAATAGATAACATTTTATGTTTCTAGACATTATCGTAACTATCCAAGAATAGATAACAGTTTATGTTTATATAATAAAGCAACATAATAAACATGGACAATGAGGAAAGCGCAGTCACAAAAAAATAGCTACATGTGAAATGCACTGCCTGCGAAAAGTTACCAACAACATTAGAAAAGACAGTCATCAGCATAAGAAAGAAAGTTGGCACATAACCTTACCTGAATTACATTGAGAAACAAAGAATGAGTGGTTTGGCCACTTAATAAGAATGCATCCAAACTCCACAGTATACAGAGTCTTCTACTGTAGAACATCCGGAAAGAAGGCGAGAGGAAGATCACGAAAAAGATGGTTAGATGGCATAGCAGAATCCTGTCAAAGAGAAAAAATAACAATCACCCAAGCCACCAGAACAGAGCAAGGCAAAAACAGAAAACCACAACACTGGGCAACAACTTGGTAGCATTGTGACGACAAAAGAAAAAAGAATAAAGCAATCAATGGTTCATGTCACCTTCTGGTGATAAGTCATAATCTATTTGGATCTACTAGTCTTAAAATAAAACCAGGTTTGTGGGTTGTAGTCGTGAGTCTTAACTTGGGTCTCCCTTGAGTATCTGCGATTGCTCCTGGTAAACTACTACTAACAACTCTTATAAGAAGGAAACGATGGCGATACGTTGGGTATTCTCTGAGAAGAAATGTTCATAGAATCACAAAGCAGACATTGAAGAGGGAGGCAAAGGGCTCAAGAAAGAAAGGGCGATCTAGGAACATTCTGAAACCAACTTTACTGAGAAAGACTAGAAATATCGAACTCAATTCCATGGAAGAGATTGAGCAAGTTGTTAGGGCAGAGCGGATGGAGAAATTACTTGCGGGTCATATACAACGTATAATAGTACGAGAGAAATATATATATATATATGTTATAAGAATTACCCCTGATACACTTAAGAGAAAGACTCTCACTTGGCCATGGAAGCCAAAAAAAAAAAGAAGAGAAAAAATGGAAGACGGACAATAACTTGGAGACTCACAATGACAAAATAAATGCACTGAGTATCTCTGATATAGTACTCTGCGCTGAAGGTTGTACAAAACATACAATAATGGAGAGCTCTTGGTGGATCCTAACGTGGGATAAAGCATAACTAAAGCCAAGTAAATAAAGAAGTGAACGTCTGTATATACTAGAGCAACAGGTTACATTGCTAATAATAATAAAGTGCTGCAAGAAACGACTGCTAATTGAGTGGAAGAAGAAAGAAATAAAGGCAAGGATTATAATATGTGGAGCAAATACACATTCTTAACCCCAATTACCGAAAAAATAGCAGCAGTATAGGTTAAAGTAAACAAGACAGGGCTTGAGTAAGTCTTGAAATTGGAACACCAGGGTATATAAATAATAGATCGAAAACGCAACCCAGAGATAACGATCCGAATGAAGCCAAAGGGAAAAAAACATAGCATTCCAGAGTAGGAAAAACAGTTTAGGGAATTTCAAAGCAAGTAAGTGAGTTCTTTATTGCTGCCCTGATCCTATGTTAACACACTGAAGATAATATCTGGTTCTGAAGTGGGGTTATACAAAATGATGTATAAATTAGAGTCCGTAGATAGCTAACAAAACCTAGAGTAGTGGTTAGTGAACTTGCTATGTATGCGCGTGATCACAGAATACATTTTCCGAAGGTAAGCTGGGGTTTCTTCAGACCACAACGGTTCTCAGGTAGACTCTGGTTCGATTGGGTACCAGAGGAGCATTGGAAAGTAAAGACAGACGGGAAGACATTACCATATCACACATAGTGTCGTTGATTCCACACCGTAATCCTCCAGAACGTCCCGGTGTGAAAACGGTTTCTCAAGGATATATTAACCCTTTCACCCTTCTAAGCCGATAAATTTTTGTACAAAGCCTGTATACTGGCTACTAATTTTGTATACATTGGCAAGTAAATGTCTCTGGAGGTAAAATACATTACGGAGTCAAAGGGTTAAACGCCCGAGTGGTTACCGGCCCAAATTTGGGGTGTAAAGAATAGAACCACTGTTACCTGCCACGCATGTCGTAAGAGGCGACTGAGGAGGTTTGGCTGAAATCGGATGCACGTGTCCTAAACGCGTAGAAGTCTATACGTTTAGGGGCCTACCAAACCAATGTGCAACGTATACACGTTCTTGGTAATGATCAAACATATCACAAAGAGTGATTAAAATTGGTCGTAAAGAACGAACGCAAAGAAGAAGAAGAAAGGGTTAAATAGAATGCATTGAATAGAAAGAACACTGACCAACAAAGACAAACATCTATGCAAAGTTATTTGGAAACCTGGATGAACTAGCAAACACAACGACATACATCCAGAGAACAGGACTCATTCTCATGATCTAATCCATTTTGCTTACAGTTATGTTTCTATGGAAAGTCAAATATGGATTCAGTTTTATTATATAAGCTTTTAGTGTATATTATCATAACACAGAATAGTATAACCTTGCTTGATTTCCAAAGATCACTGGAAAGCAGTGGTTATCTTGAATATCTGATTAGAAAATGCAAATGTGTAAATTGTCATATAAGTCGAGCTTTTCCTTCTTGGTAAACCAATTAACACAAAACTTTCAGTTTTTATGAACTATACCTATTATTCTCGAATCACAAAGTATGATTTTCTTTCTTAAACGTTTAACATAAATGTATTCTTTGTAAATTGTTGAAATTGTTGGCAAGAATTTGCTTACTAAGCTCTAAGATCTGGGCGATGGATTAAAAGTCTGGGAGGTAGTAATCATTAAAATGTACTTTAAACAAAGAGAGAGAGAGAGAAAACAAAGAGAGAGATCGAGATCGAGAGATCGAGAGAGAGAGGGGAAACATTTCACTGTTTGTTTTGATAAGTAGATTCTAAGAGAAGAACAAATTGAAACAGCAGGAATGTTGAATATTTATTTCATTTTTGAGACGAGCAACAGGATTGTTTGACAATTTGTATGGACCAAAAATTACAGCTAAATTTAAACAAAATTGAAACTAAATTTGAAAGAAAAGGGAAAATGATTTCTTTTCACCAAAAAATTAAAGATAGAAAATTCAATGAGAAATATTCTGCAAATTTCTACTCAAATACGATACCAAATTACGATACCAAATTACGATACCAAAATACGATACCAATTTACGATACCAAATGAAGAACTTTTAAAACGAGCACACTGTACATCATTGAATACGATCATTAAAAGGCGAAATGGAGATGGATGGGGCATGTATGTCGTATCTCGGTGGAGGCAGTGGCTAGGACAGTTCTCTGGTAGACAGCGAAGAAGAAAATAAAGAATGGGTATCGACAGAAAACATGGAGACGAGCTGTGGAAAGAGAATTGAAAGATTTATGTTTGACTTGGCAAGTAACTGGTAAAAAGAGAATTGAAAGATTGATGTTTGACATGACAAGTAACTGGTACAAAGAGAATTGAAAGATTGATGTTTGACATGACAAGTAACTGGTAGAAAGAGAATTGAAAGATTGATGTTTGACATGACAAGTAACTGGTAGAAAGAGAATTGAAAGATTTATGTTTGACTTGGCAAGTAACTGGTAAAAAGAGAATTGAAAGATTGATGTTTGACATGACAAGTAACTGGTACAAAGAGAATTGAAAGATTGATGTTTGACATGACAAGTAACTGGTAGAAAGAGAATTGAAAGATTGATGTTTGACATGACAAGTAACTGGTAGAAAGAGAATTGAAAGATTGATGTTTGACATGGCAAGTAACTGGTAGAAAGAGAATTGAAAGATTGATGTTTGACATATCAAGTAACTGTAAAAAGAGAATTGAAAGATTGATGTTTGACATGACAAGTAACTGGTAGAAAGAGAATTGAAAGATTGATGTTTGACATGACAAGTAACTGTAGAAAGAGAATTGAAAGATTGATGTTGACATGATTATTAATTGTAGAAGAGATGAAAGATTGATGTTTGACATGGCAAAGTAACTGTAAAAAGAAAATTGAAAGATGAAATGTTTACATGACAAAGTAATGGTAGAAAAAGAGAATTGAAAGATTGATGTTAACATGACAAGTAACTTAGAACAATTTAAAGATTGATGCTTTAACATGACAAGTAACTGGTAGAAAAAGAGAAAGATTGATGTCATGACAAGTAACTGGTAGAGAGATTGAAGATTGATGTTTGACACAAGTAACTGTAGAAAAGAATGAAGATTGATGTTTGACAGACAAGAACGGTAGAAAGAGAATTGAAAGATTGATGTTTGACTGACAAGTAACTAGTAGAAAGAGAATTGAAAGATTGATGTTTGACATGACAAGTAACTGGTAGAAAGAGAATTGAAAGATTGATGTTTGACATATCAAGTAACTGGTAGAAAGAGAATTGAAAGATTGATGTCTGACATGACAAGTAACTGGTAGAAAGAGAATTGAAAGATTGATGTTTGACATGGCAAGTAACTGGTAGAAAGAGAATTGAAAGATTGATGTTTGACATGGCAAGTAACTGGTAGAAAGACGGCAGAACTGGAACAAAGGAAAACTTTTGTTGGAACACTAATGTCAAACAGGACACGAAGAGGATATGGAGAAAAAAAATCATACATTGACGAAGATGTTGTTAGTTAACTCATAACGACCAATCGAAACCGACATGGATGATCATCTTTGAACTTTATTGATCAACTAATTCAAAATATAAACGATCTTCCATTGTAATAAAAAAAAGGACTACAATGATAATAAAGAACTAAAGTATATTACAAAACTACAGTATTGAGAAAGCAGAAGAGAACACAAAATGCCACACTCTTATTATTGAATAAAAACAGACGCCATCCTTCACTTTTTGGGGAAAGACTACAATTTTCATTAAAAAAAACATATTTATTAACCCAGATAATGAGACGTTGTTCTGTGGTTGAGATCACCAATTACATGATTATAACAAATGTACACAGACAAGCCTGAGTAAATGTACCAAATCATGAGTGAATTATAGCACTTTTGGGACACTGACCATTATTTTAATGGCAACTAATTTTAAGAATGTGGTGATACGCATAAAGTCTCGGTAGACTACGTAAAATCTGTTCGATAGATGTGTGACAGTCAAGGAACATGGAACAATGCATTAAAGAAAATGTAAGCATTCAAGTAGGTATCGGATATATAGCGCCCGTGTCTATTGCCGGGGATCGCATGGGAGCAAAGAATAGTAACACTGCGACCTATAAGGCATGTCGTAAGAGACGACTAAAGTAGGAGCCTAAGGAAGCTACCCTAGTAAATAAAAAGCGTCGTAGAAATAGGAGGTAGGGGTCTGCCTGTAGACGCATAACTGGCACAACGTACAACTATCGCTCTTAGGCTAAGATCACATACAAATCACAAAGAGTGGTTAACAAGTAATCGATATGGAGCGTTCAAAGAAAAGAAGGTATCTGATATTATTTCTTCTTACCTTCTTCTTCTTCTTCTTCTTGCTCTTCTTTCTTTCATAGATCAGTTTCGAGTCTCTCAAATATAAACAAATAGATAAGTTGCCTCTATAAATCTAATTGCCTCTATAATCTAATAAATAAAAGTGGTCGTGGCCAGGTTAGTGACTCTGTCTATTAACCCCGACGTTCTGAGTTCGAATCACGCTGCGGACAGTTTGCTGAAATTGTTTCGTTGATTTTAACAAAGGACGATGCGCACCGTTCAGAAAGCAATGGCAAACTACTGAACGTATAAGTGGTGCCTGATAAATCTAACGACTTGTTCTACTTGTCTTTCATGATGTTTCTAGCTTCCTTTCGGATATGCCACGATTGTCTATGTTTCATAAATCTAATATGCTGCACAGTGGCACCATATTTCATTAAAAATCAAACATAGTCAAAATGTATATCATGCCTGTTTCATTTCAATTGCTGGATATCCATCTGTTCTGTCTTTTGGAGAAGTTATGGAGACCTCATATCAATATTCGTACACGTTCTAACAATACAGTAACACATCGGAGGTTGGAAAAATGGCATCAGAAGACAGGGAAGAAAATGAGGGTGAAACTTTAACACGAAGATGTGAATTTGTTTTAACTAACACTTTTAATACTAATTATACAAACATTTTAAAAAATCTACAACGGTTAGCCACTCTAATTAAAAGAACAATTAAACACAGAGAGCGAGAGAGGAGAGAGAGAGAAGAGAGAAAGAGAGAGAGAGAGAAAGAGGAGAAGAAAACAATGAAACACTAGTATAAACAAATGAAACAAAAGATTACAAATGAGAATACTAAATTTTTGTCAAGAAATTAATTGACAGCACAGTGGAGGCAATTTTGCAACAATCTCGATTAAAAAAAGCAAGACAAAAAAAGTAAGAAATATGTCGTTCTATAATACTATCGCAAGAATGGTAACATAGATAGCAAGTTTACGTATTAATTAAATTCGGCTTTTGGTTGGGAGATGGCACTTGATCTTGAAAATTTGAAATCGATCGAATAACATGAACTTCATACAAGAACAAGTAACTACGAGTGTATCCTTCATTCATGTATATATGTTACTCAATTTGATTTTAATCGGTTTAAAATTTGTAAACTCTGAACAGAGTTGCTTCATGGCATGGAAGAGTGTCAACATCTGAACTAATAGTCAGCACCAAGGATAGACGTTTGTGAAGGTCCATGATCCCCTACGCAAGCCGACATGTCACTTGATGATGATGTCTTACATTTGATTCGAATGTAGTGTAGAACCTCTGAAGAATGGTAAAATGACATAGTAATAACAGTACCAATGTAAAGAAAACAATAAATAGGAATATGATAATGTGATATAGAAATATGACATACTAGTCAAATATACACACAATATAATTAAAATATAGAATGAAATGAAAATCGTAGCATATCCTTTACAGGACGTAGCCATCAACCACAGTAAGTGAATCGTTGATTTTCTAGGCACCACTTCTACGTTCAGTAGTTTGCCATTGCTTTCTGAACGGTGAGGTCTATTTTTACCTTTTGTAAAAATCACACGGAAACGAATTTGCTTCCAAACTTGCCCACCGTGGTGTTTGAACCAGGTATGCTAGGATTTGTGATCTAGCTCACTGCCGCTTGAGCTACAGACGCTCACAGAATACGGCAATTAAAAAAATGTATTTGGGTTGTTATTTGTATATAATACTTAATATTGAGAAAGTCTTTCTGAACAGAGAGAGTTCTAATGTAGAAAACAGCACCTGATGATACTAATAATGATACAAATATAGATATTAATAATGATACAAATATAGATATTAATAATGATACAAATATAGATATTAATAATGATACAAATATAGATATTAATAATGATACAAGACAACCAAACATTTATTTTTAGATAAGAAGAAAACATTCGAGAGAGTGGACAGAATCAAATTTGGGTCAATAGTGGAAGATTAAGATATTCAGAAACAATTATTAGATAACATGAGAGTTCTGTATCAAACAGGACATAGATAGTAAAAGCAACCGACATACTTATGTAATCCTTGAAGAGAAATTCATGAGTTTGTCAGGTCTGTGTTCTATCATTACTTTTGTTTAGTATTCTACAGGGACAGAAGAACACTAGACAAGGACTGAATAGTTAGTAAGTTGATGAATAACATTCAGAACGCATTTCACGAAACATTTGGTAAAACTACCACATTCTGATACATATACGTAGAAATTAAAATGCATTACAGAACTAAAATATCCCCACTAAATTCATTATGGATAAAATATGAAAATACGTATATTAAGTACATATATTATGAACAGCTTAGATTCATACTGAAGTAAATCTTTTGAATTCTCCGCAAGAAGTTCATTCTTATTTTTTATGTTTGTTTGCCAACACGCTTTGATATAGCACATTAATAAGGCTTGTCTTTAGGTTGAAAGAGGTGCGTCTCGACATAAATTAGCTTTAATCCCCTACATAACAAACAAAATATCAAACAATTATAAAGATCAGCATTTCATTCAAATCAATTATAGATGTCAACCGCTGTAAGATTAATCAGGTGACAGAGCTCAAATACCCGTACTTGGAGTATTTAGTACGAGTAAAATTATAAACGTTGTTTCTCCTAAAGCAGTGGTTCCCAACCTTTTACCACTTGTGTACCCCTTTAAAATGAATTTCTATAAATAGTACCCATTGCTTTTTAAAATAGCTATTTTTAATATTGAAATTTTCGTTCAGTGACACTCTTAATGTAAAATACTGGAAATGTGGTAATGGGTTGAACAAGTTAAACTGCTACACTAGAAGTAAAACGTCGATGTACGAAAACCTGCAGATTTAAGGTGGTCAGATCGGATCAGATCAAATCTGGAGAAAACCGAAGGGAGGCTGCGGTGATACTTAATAAATTGACGTTTTACGACAATAACATGTATGTATTGTATCGCATAAGCAAGTAAAATTAATAATCCAATCATAAAACTAACACAAATCTACTGTTTCGACTATAAGTTTTTGTCATTTTACAATAACTGAAACACGTGTAATCAATTTGTAAAACAGATCACTAGACGATTGACACATTATTAGTGAGATTCTTAAGTTTCATTTGATGCACTTAGTTTATCAGACCCAAAAGTTGCAAGATAAAATCATAAATTCTGTTTATTGTTCCATAACAAAATGTTAACGATTTTCTTACATGTTTTTCTGTCATTGCTGATTATTTTTTATGTATCCATGAACGGCTTAAACGTACTCTCGTGTACCACAATTTGAGAACCGATGTTTTAGACTAGCAGTGACTTGCGAGTCAGTCAGAACTGCATTAGTAGATAAACAAAGGCTAGCCACAAAGAACCTTAATTTAATCCCCCTCCCTCCCCACCTGGTGTAGCCAAATTATATTCCTCCAATCTCCAAGAACATTCTGAGTTCAAATTATATCCCTTCAATCTCCAAGAACATTCTGAGCTCAAATTATATCCCTCCAATCTCCAAGAACATTCTGAGCTCAAATTATATCCCTTCAATCTCCAAGAACATTCTGAGCTCAAATTATATCCCTCCAATCTCCAAGAACATTCTGAGTTCAAATTATATCCCTTCAATCTCCAAGAACATTCTGAGCTCAAATTATATCCCTCCAATCTCCAAGAACATTCTGAGCTCAAATTATATCCCTTCAATCTCCAAGAACATTCTGAGCTCAAATTATATCCCTTCAATCTCCAAGAACATTCTGAGTTCAAATTATATCCCTCCAATCTCCAAGAACATTCTGAGTTCAAATTATATCCCTTCAATCTCCAAGAACATTCTGAGCTCAAATTATATCCCTCCAATCTTCAAAGAACATTCTGAGTTCAAATTATATCCCTCCAATCTCCAAGAACATTCTGAGTTCAAATTATATCCCTTCAATCTCCAAGAACATTCTGAGCTCAATTATATCCCTCAATCTCCAAGAACATTCTGAGTTCAAATTATCATCCCCCTTCCAATCTCCAAGAACATTCTGAGTTCAAATTATATCCCTTCAATCTCCAAGAACATTCTGAGCTCAAATTATATCCCTCCAATCTCCAAGAACATTCTGAGCTCAATTATATCCCTCCAATCTCCAAGAACATTCTGAGTTCAAATTATATCCCTTCAATCTCCAAGAACATTCTGAGGTCAAATTATATCCCTTCAATCTCCAAGAACATTCTGAGTCAAATTATATCCCTCAATCTCCAAGAACATTCTGAGCTCAAATTAGTCCTCCATTCCAAGACATTCTGAGCAAATTAGCCCGACAGTACATACGGACGTATAAATTCCACTTCTAGCACCCTACAATCAATGAAATGGGTGGTCATAATCACATGTGTTGGACAAACAACAACATAAGATGGTTGAATTGACAAAGAAATTGAAACAGTATGTAAGAAAGCCAACACAATGATACACTAACTGAAACCATTACTCAAGCACTTATCAACACGCAAGCTATGAGCAAATGACAACTAATATTATATTAATACTAACACTGTTATATCGACATCAAAAGGAAACTCTGTATGTGGAGGAGAAGACGATTACAGATGAGGTGTTTTAAAAAAACCTTCATTGTTACTAAAAGAGACAGAATAAAAATCACAGACGTCAAAACCAAATTGTAAAAACCACGTTTGCATTCACATATATGTAAACAAACAATGTATGTAGTAGATATTACAACTTCGTGAAGCAAATCGTTCTGAAATTTCACGTCGAGCCTACACAGAACAAGTTCTAGACTCAGAGCAAGAGAAAGATCTCGAGACAGTGAAAGACAACAGCAAATAATTACTACGTCCACATAAATTCATAGCAACGTCTGGAAAATACTAATAACATACAAGGACAACTTAAAACTGCGCTGCAGCATAATAAAGCTGAATGCACTTGATTCTACATAAAAGTATAGAGTATTAACCATAGTTCTCCAGTTGTCCCTGTTCTGTGCAGCCCACCCCATATCTCCCCAGCTGAGACCCATTTATTTGATGTCTTTGTCAAGTTCTCTTCTCCATCTGTTCCTTGATCTGCGCCTCTTCTTCTTGTCCTGTAGATTTCAGTTCAGTGTTTATCTCGCAATATTATTGAGTAATTTCCTCACAGAGCGTCATATCCATTGCCATCTTCCCCAGCGATATGGAGATATATCTACTGAATAAAAACGACAAACATTTTCTGCAGTAGAATGTTATTTTGATAACTACAGATAACTGAAAATAGAACATTAATGCTATAACATTAGATACAATGAACAATTTATTCTCTATATTTTGTGACAGAAGAGCCAACTATGTGGGAACTGGAATTTAAATAAAAGAAAATTGCCTGTGATCAATCGAACAGAAACAAACAGGACTGTCAAACTTGACAAAAACCAGAAGCCTCTAGTTATATTGTATCAATATTCTGAAGAAAACATGGGAGACAAATGTGTACCGGATGTGTGTGCTATTTCTACAAAATGACTAATGGAATTACACAATGTCTAGAAAAATGTAAATGTGACTAATTTCTTTGTTTTATACTTCGTCTATAATATTTTTAGTTCCATCAGAATGTATATTTATTAATAAAATCAAATAGATAGATATCATTTTCCTTATGAATGCTACGTAGAATTAGTGTGGTCTACACTTTCTGGAAGCAGACATGATGTTGAGTGTTGCTACGGAAACCAAAGTAAACAAAACGTGTCCGACTGCACGTGTCAAGAAAAATATGAAGGAACAGGACGGTAATTTCAACATCCGTGACACTTTCTGTAGATATGAAATCAAGTTTAGAAACCTGGACAACATTTGGGTATTCTATTGACACGGTATTTGCTTAAAGTTGAAAAACTGGGATTCGATATTTGAACTATCATCTGGTGAACATATATGTTTACAACTCCGGTAACGGAGTAACATAACAACTATAGTATGTCTACTTATCTATATCAAACATTATTTGCTTTAGCAGAATGTCAGTCAACTCTCATTATCGCATTCTAGAGGATAGATACATATCATATATACATATACGAATCTACTATTATTTTTCTTCTCGTCTGAGGTTAGTTTCCTGAAATCTAAACAGAAAAACGTTTCGGCTCCATGAATGTAGTTGTCAGAAGGAGGTCGTCGCGTGTGTTCAGTAATGGGTCCTTCAGGTTAGTATATCGAGGTCAGGTTTAAAATCTGTTTACTGGGGTATGTTTACTGTGGGCATGTTTACTGGGGGAATGTTTACTAGAGGCATGTTTACTCGGGGCATGTTTACTTGGGGTATATTTAATGAGTGCTTGGAGTCTAAGGGCTATTGTGACATGCCCACTGGTCAGTATGTGCAGTTTTCCTTATTATGAAGATAGACTAGAAATGTAAAGTACCGTTTGCAGTATCTAAAGTTTGTTGGAATCTGTGTAACTTTAGTCTTACCGCCATATTTACATTTGTATTTCCCATTGATAACTGTTTGTGCATCATCTAATGAGATTCTGTTATAGAATTGTTCTATTGTGGTGCTGGCTTTCGTCAGTCTGTCAACTGCTTAATTACCGCAATGTTACAATGTGCTGAAATAAGTTGCAGTGATATTTTGTTGTTGGCAGATAACTGATTTAGATAACTGATTTAGATAACTGATTTAGATAACTGATTTAGATAACTGATTTAGATAACTGATTTAGATAACTGATTTAGATAACTGATTTAGATAACTGATTTAGATAACTGATTTAGATAACTGATTTAGATAACTGATTTAGATAACTGATTTAGATAACTGATTTAGATAACTGATTTAGATATTATATGACAGTTTTTGGATATGATATCCCCAGTTTCGTGCCCCCGTCCGGAAATTATGGACAGCTTACATGCAGTTGCACAGAAAAACTATTTGGTGAGTCGAACCCTTGTTCATCAAGTAGATTGTAGCCTCCAGGATTATACACAGTATCCACAGTGGACGTGGAATATGTTTTAGACCGTAACGGCTCTCTTGTCGACATGGCATCAATTGGATACCAGGAAAAACACTGGGAAGTAAAGACGGCCGGCGTGATGTTGATCACATTAGACATCGTGTGCCGACGGTCAATTGAAAATACAGGCCCAACACCGTTATTATGAATTTAAAAAAAAAAAACCTTCATCGTTACTAAAAGAGACAGAATGAAAATCACAGACGTCAAAACCAAAGTGTAAAAACTATATCTGCATTCACATATATGTAAACAAACATAGTATGTTATACTTCGAGGTATACGAAGGGTTCCTTGACTTCTTTTACTTTGCACAGTAGTTTATATTGAGACATCTTCATTAGTAATTATGTGTTTAATTGTTGGGACGTTTGACATTAGTATGTGTATCTCTTATCCTATTTTTACAACTTTTTTCTGAAGATTTATCTGTGAAAGCATTTATTTGCTATTGATCCTCTCTGAATAAAACGTTTCGAATCATGATTAGTTATACAATAACTGTATTAGTAAATTGTCTCTAAAGGTGTCACATCAGCAATCTTAATTAACATTCTCAGTCTGAAAGTGACTGTATAATCCGTTCTGCTAGATGTCGTATAACACACGAATTAGGTAAACTATACAGCACAGTCACATATGTATATTATACATTAACGTCATCATCCATGTTGTTATCCACCAGTAGCCGTCTAGTTTCGAGTTATCCTTTTCTTTTGTCCAAATCTCTATATTTCTAAAGGTAATGAGGGAATGTCTCAGGTGGAGTTATGTGTGGATGTCTCAGGTAGCGGTATGTGTGGATGTCTCAGGTGGCGGTATGAGTGGATGTCTCAGGTGGCGGTATGAGTGGATGTCTCAGGTGGCGGTATGAGTGGATGTCTCAGGTGGCGGTATGAGTGGATATCTCAGGTAGCGGTATGTGTGGATGTCTCAGGTGGCGTTATGAGTGGATGTCTCAGGTGGTGGTATGAGTGGATGTCTCAGGTGGCGGTATGAGTGGATGTCTCAGGTGGCGGTATGAGTGGATTTCTCAGGTGACGGTATGAGTGGATGTCGTATATAGAGATTTCAACCTCTGAGATTCACGTGTATCAGCTGTTCTTCCATGAGGGTGTTCGCAGCAACGAGAGTCTGATAGGTTTCATCGAAGCATCGATTGTTGGGAGTTTAGGATGGATAAGTAAGATGTTCTTTGGTCTCTTGGCGACCTACTGTTGGATGGGGACACTCAAATTGACGTAGAATCAATCCAGCGATTAAAGGAATTTGAAATCACACACTGTACAAGTAGAGCTGGGTGTTTGAGGGACGCAGAGAAGAGTGTGTTTAACTAGCGAGCCACAGAAGCCATCAGTCTGCGTACCATTCGATATCTGATGGGAGAGACTGAGCACTTATGGGTCTCACCGGAGTGATATGACGTCAGTTCAGTAACTAATAACCAATAACCAATAACCAATAACCAATAACCAATAAGTGTAATGATGACAATAGGAAAATCTTCCATGTTGTTATCAGTCTAGATTTATTGTTTTTCTTTTGTTTTTCTAGCAGTTGTACGTGGCACTGTTCAAGTTCGTGCGGTTTATTTTTTCAGCATGATGCAAGTTTTCAAAATGCCACCGCTTAAATGCTTTTTCTTTAAAATAACATTCCAATGTGATTTAAAAAAAAAAACCTGCATAAAATGTACGAATACTAAATCGTATACATTAATATCGGAATAACATAGACAAATATAGAAAAGCGTTGCGTAAAGATTTTTAAATATTGAATGGTTCAAACCGCATTTTTATTTCGCTGCTCATGCCGCCCCCTCACGGTGCCGCCTGATGCGGCCGCCTCTTTATATCATAGCACGGCACCGCGCTGACACTGTTAGTCAAGCCATTTCGAGATTCAGTTCGTGATTCTAATTTCAGAAATGTTCTGCTATTTTACCTGTCAGCTTCAGACTAAATACTGACTCTCAGACATCAATCACAGTGACAACAACACCAACAATTAACAAAGGAAAACTATTGATCATGATCAGAAATGAATTACCTTGAGATGTATCATGAACAACCTTGAGATGTTGTCATATGAAAGAGTCTAGATGAGCTGCGAATTACCATGCAATATTTCACAAAGCATTTGTTTCCACTTCACTAAATTTGATGTTCCCAAAATAGGTTTAGGATTGATAAGTAAAATTGGTTAGACCTAGTGTGCAACAATTCATTCATATTTAGAAACTAATGCTTTTTGATATTATGTGGTATATGTACGTGATAGTTAACTGTATGTCTCGGTTAAATACAAACGCTAACCAATAATAGAGTAGATGTAGTATTGCAAGTACAAAAGTCACATATACTCTATAGCATAGATTCCCAAACTTTTTCGGCCCACCGCCCACTTTGCATAACACAAACTTTGTAAAGCAAACCTCCACATTATAACAGTTTGCCAACGCCAACCCCTCCCACATGCTCTATTTTCTCTTTTATATAGAAAATTGATATATATTTCTGTCATACATGGTCAACTTTCACATGAGAATATGCATGAAATAGAAAATTGATGACAAAATGGATCGTGTAAGACAGGCATAAGATGAATTAAAATGCAGAATTCAAATTTTAAATGATTATTCAATCGCAAAATCACGAACATAATTTATTTTAAAATATTTATTATTGATTTCTTTTTTAAGGAGGGACCAATCCCTAATCACCTGAACACCCCAAAATTCTTCTGAACCGAACATCGCCCCTAGAACGCTTCAGCGCCCACTGGGGCGGTACGTCTACTTTGGAAACACTGCTCTATAGTATGAGCAGTATGGCTCGTACAGACAACGTATATATACACTGAAGTAGACGCGATCCCACAAGTACAAAAACGACACATAGACTCTAATAGATGCAGTCTCACAGGTACAGCAACTAAATTTAGGCTCTATTAGATGTAGTATGCCGTACATACAACATACACATATTCTCAAGCAAAAGCAGTCTCGAAACGTCCAAAGCTTAATATACACATACCTAAATTAGAACATATTAAAAGGGCAAGTAAATATATGCAACATAAAACAGACCAAAAGCAGTCTCCTCAAAAATTACTTCTCAGAAGTTATCAACGATCCAAAAAAGTGTAAAAAACACGAAAAGTAACCAATTAAAAACACACACGACTAAAACACATTGTTAGAACATATGAACGAGAAAACGTGCAGTCTGGAAAATATAAAAATACACAAACAGTTGCTTTTGGTTTCTTACCGTTCTGGTGCCTCTGTTTTCTATGGCGCAATGCAAGATGGCCTCGTCCCCTCGGTTAAAGGTCACGTTGCTTGGTGTAGGAAGGAAAGCCGGTAAGTAAGGATTCTTGCGCAGATGCGGAGGGATACCAAAATCGTGTTCACCTGAAGATATATTATTAAATGAGTCATTATTTGGATAATTTTTTCTTCTGTTGTCTAAACGGGATCATAATTCAAACAAACATATATTAACAACCTGTAAGCATGTTTGCTAGACAATATAACAACAGAAGATATAAAGGCAACAGGTGAATTGTTATAGATGTGTTAACAAAATTATTTCATGATATCTACAACACAAGATACATACCTCAAGATTTACTATAATGGATTTTTATAGCACTACCAAAGAAAGTCAGAACGATAGAATACGAAGAACACTGCATAATCAACATCATGAGTCACGTAATAAAACTACTTTTCAGCATTATCATGAGAAGAGAAAGATACAAAATGTGGCTTTGTTGAACGCAGGGAAACAAACAACGCAATATACATAATAAGAACAATAATGGAAAGATCAATAGAAAGGAAGTTGGATTTATACTTATATTTTATAGATTACTCAAAATCTTTTGATAAAGTAAAACATGTAGATAAAATTAGTATGTTAGAAAGTATAAATATTGATGGGAAAGATCTTAGACTGATCAAGAATATATACGGGCAATCAGTGGCGGCTCGTGGTCATTTTTCTTGGTGGGGCCAGATACAAATTTTCGGAAAAATCATAGTGTTTGGAGTATTTATTATTATTTGTCTATTTCGGGAAGTTACATCCCTTTCGATTATCGGTGGAGCCGGGCCCCAGTGGCTCTTAATGACGAGCCGCCCCTGATGGCAATAAAACGACTAGAGAATGAGAGTAGAATCTATCAGGAGATTCAATTAGAAGTAAGACAATGATGCGTACTCTCACTAGACCTGTTTAACCTATACAGTGAAAACATCATGCGACATATAGAAGAAAATGCAGGAATAACAGTTGGCGGACAAAACATGAACAATCTAAGATACGTTGATGATACAATTCTTATGTCGACAAATTAACAAGATCTACAAGACTTGATAAACATATTAGTGACAGAAAGTGAAAAGAAAGGATTAAGCATGAATTTATTGAAAGCAAAGGTAATGGTGATCTTCAAGAAACAGGGAACACCATAATGCAATGTCAAAATAAATAATACAACACTGAAACAAGCCCATAGATTCAAGGACCTAGGAACATTCCTAACATCAGATGGAAGATGCACAACAGAAATAATGATTAGAATAGCTAAAGTGAAAGCAGCTTTGATGAAAAGAAAAACACATTAGCGTGAATTCACTAACAATGCCACTGCAGAAAAAAATACATCAATGCTACATTGAACCAATACTATTGTATGACAGTCAATCATGGACAACGAACACGCAATCAATAAGATCTCTGCAATGAGCCAAAAGAATGCTGAAAAATCAATGGACAGCTAAGAAAACAAATGATGAGGTTTTTAAAAGGCCTGCACACAAAGAAACTAGACCAAAAGAATACGAATCATCTGGCCTGTGAGAGAGAGAGACATTCATAAATACTGTTAAGGGTGAAAAGTTCTGCTCAGTGCAAGCTATTGAATGAATACCCAAGTATTCCTCTAAGAAGTTGTTATATTTCCTATAATTGTTTCTTTAGTATCATTTCTTTGAAGTCGAAAAGTTCTAAAGTCAAAATATTGACTTCATTGCACCGGATTGTATCCCATAGGCTCAATACTTCGCCACAGAAATGACGCGCCACTTGCCGAATGTGTCGCACAAAGCACAAGCTCCATCTCTCCGGCAACAATCCTAGGCGACACTGGTAAAATTGCATTCATGAACAGTATGGTCCAGATTCAAACCTATAACCTTCGAAAAGCTAAGCAACGGCGTAACCACTTACCCGCAGAGACCCACCGTTTTCTTGGAAGTAGTAAAAAAATATATTAATAATATATACTGTTCTGAATTTTAGATAGATGCCATTTTTGTATGTTGACCCTGACTTTCTTTGAATTTTAGATAGATGTCATTTTTGTATGTTGACCATGACTTTCTCTGAATTTTAGATAGATGCCATTTTTGTATGTTGACCCTGACTTTCTTTGAATTTTAGATAGATGCCATTTTTGTATGTTGACCCTGACTTTCTCTGAATTTTAGATAGATGCCATTTTTGTATGTTGACCATGACTTTCTCTGAATTTTAGATAGATGCCATTTTTGTATGTTGACCATGAGTTTCTGAAAAATGTGACCGATTTTGTTTTAGTTTGTTCTCTGAGTTCAGCTAATGCTTTCAGACAGAGGCCTAGACAATACTTAAATAGCTCTAGTTGTGAACCATCGATCTGACAATACCAGTAAGACAACACAAAGTCATATATAATACTCAGTATTATAGTTACTTGATGTCCTACATCTGTTTAGGAATCAATTTTACTCTCTGTCTCGGAACACGAGCTTTGTGGTTAATCACTTAATGACAGTAACAAAAATAGCACTTTTTGTTTTAATTTCCTGATCACGTGTGTGGTTACGTGATTGAAAGATGAATATACGCTATCTTGTATTTGTACTTGTCTTGGCGTCTGTAGCTTAGGCGGTGGTGAGTTCGTTCGCAACCAAAGAGTACCTGGTTCAAATCCACGGCGGGCAGTTTGGAAGCAAATTTGTTTACCTGAATTTTTACGAGCGGTAAGAATAGACATCGCCGTTGATAAAGCAATGGAAAACTACTGAACGTATAAGTAGTGCCTAGAAAATCAACAGCTCATTTACTTTGGTTGATAGTGACGACCTGTAACGAATATACTAAGAGTTTCATTTAATTTTAAGTATGTATTTGGGACATAAATAAGAACATCAAATATATTCTTTAAACCAACATTACAAGACTGACTCAATACATAAATGAAAGATGAACAAATATATTCTTTCAACCAACACTACACGACTGACTCAATACATAAATAAAAGATGTTTTTTTCTCATTCATTCTGTGTACTTTCTCTGTTTATTATTAGATGTTATCATTGAGTTACATCTGCCTCCTGTTGGATGACGTATAGCGCACAACCCTTTTTCAGACAGACAGATAAACTGAGGAATACGGTATTAGGCCCATATTTTTCTTTGATCAACGGCCCACGATGAGTGATGTAGTCAACATCCAGGAGACAAAATTTACTTCCTAGCAGTGGTGGCTTGTGGTCATTTTTCTTGGTGTGGTCAGACACAAAATTTCTGAAAAATCATGGGTTTTGAAGTATTTACTATTATTTTTCTATTCGGGGATGTTATCCCCTTTTCGATTATTATGGGTCCGGCCCCACTGGCCCTTAATGACGAGCCGCCACTGCTTCTTAGTATTACGTTGTAGCCATATTATGTTGGATCGATCTGAGAACAGTTACTGTTGGAAAATAGAATTCCACTTCAACTTGTCAACATTTCCAAACACAATGTCTCTCTGAAAATTTGTTGCCCTTCTGTTGTACGTTGTCTCCGGCAACATAAGGCTAACTAGCTCAGACGGGAATACCACAATTCCTGTTTAATAAGGGCTGATGTTTGCATATGTTTGATAGAACACTGTAAGCTTTTTTGTAATTTTACTCAATTTTATGAGTCCGTGGTTATTTATTGATGAAAACTATTAATAATACTGATATTCCTTAGCGTTAAGCTTAGCGTGTAAAAATAATAGAACCTTGACTTAACATGTTGTATTGTTTTTAAAACGAATTCGTCTTTATACAAAAATACTGCATTGCGAGGTCAGGCGATGGTTGTGGTTTTATTTCCTAGCATTTTTACCTGAGCCCGCCTGCTGTGTGTTATCGGAGGCCATGGTGTTGTAGTTTTAGAAGATTTAGCATACAGAGTGATTCATTTATAGTCCTTAACAAGCAGCTTGTATTAACAACAAGATCAGTAATGTATTTATTTATATGCGTATATTTTAACCTTTAAATCACTCAAGCAAAAACTGGCAAATATTTATTTGGAAAAAAAATACTAATAATAATGGGTACTCTCTGTGTGGTATAGATTAGCGCAATGCATAGAGCGTTCACTTATCGAATCGGTGTGGTATAGATTAGCGCAATGCATAGAGCGTTCACTTATCGAGTCGCACTCAAAAGAGCTACTCTCTATGTGGTATAGATTAGTGCAATGCTTAGAGCGTTCACTTATCGAATCGGTATGGTATAGATTAGCGCAATGCATAGAGCGTTCACTTATCGAATCGGACACAAAATAACTATAGGTTCATTTGCTACACCCAGCGTTCCACAAGTGAGGTAAGGAATTGAACCTCCTGCATACTAGGATATAGAAATGTGAAGTGACAACCGCTTCATACCCTCCGGTCTGCAAAGTTTACGGAAAATATTTTTCTTCAAAAAATTATATTAATTCTCAATAAAAGAAGATGCACGCAAAATAAGAAAGCATGATCCCATATTCAATGGCTAAATATGATGATAATCAACTCCTTATAAAATACACTTACAAATTTTTAGTAATTCATAAGCCTTTTTTTCGAGTGAACTTCATTTTACCAACAATTTTATATATTTACTATGTTTCTTATACACTCAATTATTTCGGTTATCGTCATATTTTACAGGTCCATCATACTTTATGTCTGTATATAGTGTGTATATTCTTCATTTATATCTATCTATTGTTTATTCCCAGGTGGAAGATGTAATTGACTGTCCACTCTTGCCGTTAAGCGTAGGGATGGGAACTTTAATTTGCGTTCTATGGCTAGATGAGTCGCCCGTGTTGTGTCGTATCCGTGTTTATGTAGTGTGGTCTTGATATTGTCTATCCATCTTTTCTTGGTCTTCCCTTAGCTCTAGTACCCGATCTCTTTTTATTGTATGCTGTTATTGGTGGTTGGTTGTATTTCATTCTCATTACATGTCCAAACCACTGCATTTGTTGTCCTTCGATGTATTCGGTGCATGAATATATATCTTTTATATCTTATCATGAATAACTAGATTTCATTAATAAATTAATTAACAATGAGTACCATAAATAAATATATAAATGAACTCTATTAATAAATGATTAATAAGTGAACAATGAGTCGTTGAGGACATACATATATGAATAAAAAAGTTAATTGCATATCCTTTACAGGACTTTTACGAATTTACCCCAACTTTGTAACGCTGTTTGTGATTTTCTAGGCATTATTACGTTCAGTAGTTTGCATTTCTTTCTGAACGGGTGGTGTCATCGTCCTTTTGTTAAATTCCACGCGAAACAATTTGCAACCAAATTGTAGGCAGAGTGATTCGAACTCAGAACGTCGAGGTTAATAGACCGAGTCACTAACAACTAGGCCACAGACGCCACCACATATATGAATACATATACGAAATACTGATTGTATGAAGGAGGTATGTATGACTCATTTAGTTTACTAATAAACAAATCGTATTTGAAATAAATATCGAACTCTCTGACTATATCAAATGGATGTTGCCGACTGTTTTTTTGCGCGATTAAATTCTGCACGTTTCTCAGCGTCTTGCTGCTCAAGATCAAGGAATGTGACGTAATCTGACATCTGACCCCCTTATCAACCACCAAGAAGTGAACGACCAGGACTAAATATGGCTCTAAGTAAGGGTCTACTTGCGTCCACTTGAATGAGTGCCTATGTTGGCAATACCAGTAATGGTTGCCTGAATCAGGCAAAGAAATCAAGCGCAAGCGTTTTATTGATAATTCTTGGAATGAATTTAGCTACAAACGCTCTCTGGCTTTAAAGAGGCATCATACCAGTCTTCGTTTTCTTGCATTTTCTCATTTCGTTAATTATTTTGTTGGTCGCATTTTTCTATGTTTCGATTCGTCCTCTCTGTTATTTACATTTTCAACACCATTTTGTTCTTCCTTCTATTTTCCGTTGCAATTTTTAATATCATTTTTCACTGGTGTTTCTGTTTTTAATATACCTGTTCTTTCTCTTTATTTTTTTTTAAATCCTGCGATCCACATTCATTTTCGTTTTCTTTTTGGTGGAACATTTCTCAGGATGGCATATTTTATTTGTCTCTGTGTCACCTGTCATTCATTCCACATGTATTTCGTTTGTGATGTTGGAGAACGTATTTTTATTTGTTATATGCAATATATTGATTGCTCGATATTTGAAATCACTCGCCATATTTAGATTCAGAAATCAATGATAATTTATTGATTTTTAATTTCTTAATTTTTATTTTTTATTGGTGCTATGTCCTATTCCGCTTTTATATTTTCTTCTTCGTAGCTAACATCATCATCTTCATCTTCTACTTCCTCTTCTTCTTCGTCATTATCTTCATCCTCTTCTTAATAATATTCTCCTCTTTCTTGTTCGACATCACCTTTTTCACATCCTCCTTCTGTTCTTTTTAGCCCCATATCTTCTTCTGCTTTTCTTTTATACTTCTTTTTTTCTACATCGTTTTAATCTTTCCTTTTTCATCACCATCATCATATCATCATCTTTATCATTATCATCATCACCATATAATCATCCGCATTATCATCATCATCAGTATCCACCATCTTCTCTTCTTCTTCGTCCTCTTCATCTCTTCGTCTTCTTCTTCTTCTTCTTCTAGAATCGTTAAAAATGTTCTGACAGCTAGACGAGTTCTCATGATGACATCAAATATTGTTCATATATCTTCTTTGTTTACATGTTGTATTGTATATTATGTTGTATTGATGAACCACTATTTCTTTCTTTACTGTTTGTACATAGGACAGTCTTGTAGAATCTATTCTGCGGTTTGTTCACTCGTGACACAATAGCACAGTGGGGAAGCAGGCAGTCTGTTCATGTCTTTTTTACTTTCTGGTATTTTATTCTGGATAGAAGTATCATCAACTGTCCTGTCATTCAAGAGTATAGCCTTCATCGTTGGATAAATATGCTCGTTTCTGACAGTCCGGATGACTCTCTTTTTCCCCCCTCAAAGTATGTGATTTAATTATCTTTCTGTTCACATACTCGCTATTTTCTTTACAAGGCTATATTCCATTTCATTTTCTGGTATATTACATTGTGATGGTTCTCATGTTTGTTCGTTGGCCAAAGTGCACAGAACAGAGAGTTTTTCAGGACAGCTGTCATGGTAACCAAGTTCTGGGAAGGGACAAGCTACTTGATGATGATGGTACTCATTGGAGTGTAATTCGCTTTCAACCATTCATGTTGCTAAGAACGAATGATAGATTTGGAAGTATACCACCATTGGGAGAGACTGAAGCACATAAATTGTATCGGGAAGATGTGGACAACATGAGTTGGTTTTCTTCTTCTTTCGATCGTTCTAGGCTAATTTTTATCATTCTTATTGTGATGTATACCTAGTCAAACATCAGAACGTAATGTACGTGCACCCCCCTTCAGCACATATTTGAGCACAGTTGCTTATCCTTCAGTGGGGTGTTCGATTTCAGCCAGCTATTGTGTGCGGTTCGCTCTCCGCTAGTCTTTGACTGTCCCAGCCGTAACCCACAAGGCAGTGGGTTGCTATTTTCTTTCAGGGCAGCGACCCTTAGACGGCCTGCCCTCCCGGACGTATGAACGCCATCTGCCCAGCAAAACCGGTCGTTTTAATCAACACCTTGGTTTGCTGACCGTTCAGGTTTGTTTGCGGTTTGCTCCGCTAGCCTTTGATTGTCCCCAATCAAAACTACAAGGCAGCAGTAGTTCCTTGCGAGCGGAAACGTGCACTGGCTTTGCCTCCTGGGCTTTCCAGCTGTTCTGTGCATTTTTGTGGGACGCACACCCTGCTTGCCGCTGCCGCGCTTGCCGCTGCCGCGCCTGCCGCTGCCACGCTTGCACTGGATTTGCCTCTGCTGGGCTTTCCAGTTCTGCTCATATGGGTGGGACGCACACCCTCTTTCCTGCCATGCTCGCTGCTGCAGTGCTTACCTCGCTTTCCGCGCTTGCCGTGCCGGCCTGCCCCTCGATGCTGCAAAATCCATGGACAGCTAAGAAAACAAATGATGAGGTTTTTAAAAGGCCTGCACACAAAGAAACTAGACCAAAAGAATAAGAGTCATCTGGCCTGTGAGAGAGAGACATTCAGAAATACTGTTAAGGGTGAAAAGTTCTGCTCAGTGCAAGCTATTGAATGAATACCCAAGTATTCCTCTAAGAAGTTGTTATATTTCCTATAATTGTTTCTTTAGTATCATTTCTTTGAAGTCTAAAAGTTCTAAATCTATTGACTCCCTTGCGCTGCATGTATGCTTTGCGTGCCGTCCAACTCTTGGACCCATTGAGTTGCTCGCTCTGCCCTGGTGCCTACCTCACCATTTCCGTCAATTCCTACTGGGCTGTCCGACTTCGACCCATGTTGCCCACGTACAACTCAACTCAGCACACTCATCGGCTCAAGAAAGTACGTCAAGAGAGGGATGCTTTGGCTCCGAATTTCGCCCCACGCGGGTCAACGTCCCTTCGATGGCTTTGGAGTTGGTTTTAGTGATCGGTGGCGTCTGTGGCTTAGGGGATGGTGATTCGGCCTATTAGCCCCGACGTTCTGAATTCGAATCACGCTGCGGAAGTTTTGTTGCAAATTGTTTCGAGTGGATTTTTACAAAATGACGATGGCACCACCCGTTCAGAAAGCAATGGCAAACTACTGATGCCTAGAACAATCACAAACAGCATTATAAAGCTGGGGTTGATTCGCAAAGTCCTGTAAAGGATAAGCAATTAACTTTTTTAATGATCATGTTTGCAGAATGCTATAGTGTTTGTACCTCAACTTTGTAGCTTTAACATAAATTACCAATGCAAATAAATTTATCTTCATTGCAGTTTTTCGAATATGAAATAAAAATGCCAACGTCTTCACTCGTATCTGCGTTTATTGTTGATTCATTCCGCTGTAAGTTTGTACATATGTTTTTTGATTATATTCAAGGTAGTAGGCCATTATTATATATTAAAATACTCATCTTCAGTCTGGATAGAGATGTTTAGTACTATGTATTATGCAATGTTTAGTACTTATAAAGAAAAATCAGTATTAGGGAATATACTTATCATACATCATAGAAAAGATGCATCATACATTTTAGAATATATGTGTCATGAATTTTAGAATATATGTGTCATGAATTTTAGAATATATGTGTCATGAATTTTAGAATATATGTGTCATGAATTTTAGAATATATGTGTCATGAATTTTAGAATATATGTGTCATGAATTTTAGAATATATGTGTCATGAATTTTAGAATATATGTGTCATGAATTTTAGAATATATGTGTCATGAATTTTAGAATATATGTGTCATGAATTTTAGAATATATGTGTCATGAATTTTAGAATATATGTGTCATGAATTTTAGAATATATGTGTCATGAATTTTAGAATATATGTGTCATGAATTTTAGAATATATGCGCCTAACCACAGAATAGATGCGTCATATATTTTAGAATAGATGCGTCATACATCCCATAATTGATAAGTCATACTTAGCCGAATAGAAAGGTCATACATAGTATAATAGATGCGTTATACATAGTAGAATAGATGCGTCATGCATCGTTGAATAGATGCTTCATACAATTTAGAATAGATGCGTTATACATAGTAGAATAGATGCGTCATGCATCGTTGAATAGATGCGTTATACATAGTAGAATAGATGCGTCATGCATCGTTGAATAGATGCGTTATACATAGTAGAATAGATGCGTCATGCATAGTAGAATAGATGCGTCATACATAGTAGAATAGATGCGTCATACATAGTAGAATAGATGCGTCATGCATCGTTGAATAGATGCGTTATACATAGTAGAATAGATGCGTTATACATAGTAGAATAGATGCGTCATACATAGTAGAATAGATGCGTCATGCATCGTTGAATAGATGCGTTATACATAGTAGAATAGATGCGTCATACAATTTAGAATAGATGCGTCATACAATTTAGAATAGATGCGTCATACATAGTAGAATAGATGCGTCATACATAGTTGAATAGATGCGTTATACATAGTAGAATAGATGCGTTATACATAGTTGAATAGATGCGTTATACATAGTAGAATAGATGCGTCATACATAGTAGAATAGATGCGTTATACATAGTAGAATAGATGCGTCATACATCGTATAATAGATGCGTTATACATAGTAGAATAGATGCTTCATGCATCGTTGAATAGATGCTTCATACAATTTAGAATAGATGCGCCATACATAGTAGAATAGATGCGTCATACATAGTAGAATAGATGCGTTATACATAGTAGAATAGATGCGTCATGCATCGTTGAATAGATGCTTCATACAATTTAGAATAGATGCTTCATACATAGTAGAATAGATGCGTCATACATAGTAGAATAGATGCGTCATACATAGTAGAATAGATGCGTCATACATAGTAGAATAGATGCTTCATACATAGTAGAATAGATGCGTCATACATAGTAGAATAGATGCTTCATACATAGTAGAATAGATGCGTCATCATAGTAGAATAGATGCGTCATACATAGTAGAATAGATCGTCATACATATAGAATAGATGCTTCATACAATTTAGAATAGATGCGTCATACATTGTAGCATAGATTCGTCATCTCACAAATTGCGTACTTATATCAAACCATCCGCCGTTAAATAACTGCAGTATTATCCTACTTATCCATCTCCAACGTACCGAGTACATGCATTTTTGATAAAGTCTATGCTGTCTCTCTTGTACCGTAAAACTTCAAGTCTCAGACAGCAGATCCATGGCAGCCATGATGATTAAAGCATCAACACACACACTCAGTCATACAGAAACCATAGTTTTGGACAATAAAAGTATGGACTGAGAGTGAACACACAGCTCTAGTAAAAGACATCAGAGAGTCTTTGAACGATATCAGTAAGTATTTTTCTAAGTCTTATAGACTGAGAGATGAACATAACAACAACAGCTCTAGTAAAAGACATCAGTCTTTGAACGATATCAGCAAGTATTTTTCTTATGGACTGAGAGATGAACATAACAACAACAGCTCTCATCAACTTCTCATGGGTACTGTGAGCAAATGGACTTTGGGATGGCTGCTGCAACGGAGGACAGAGCACGAATGGGAATGCCCAATGTGCCATGACGTCGATCGCATAACATAACATAACATAACATAACATAACATAACATAACATAACATAACAACAGCTCTAGTAAAAGACGTCAGAGAGTCTTTGAACGATATCAGCAAGTATTTTTCGTATGGACTGAGAGATGAACATAACAACAGCTCTAGTAAAAGACATCAGAGAGTCTTTGAACAGTATCAGTAAGTATTTTTCGTATGGACTGAGAGATGAACATAACAACAGCTCTAGTAAAAGACATCAGAGAGTCTTTGAACGATATCAGTATTTTTCTTATGGACTGAGAGATGAACATAACAGCTCTAGTAAAAGACATCAGAGAGTCTTTGAACGATATCAGCAAGTATTTGTCTTATGGACTGAGAGATGAACATAACAACAGCTCTAGTAAAAGACATCAGATAGTATTTGAACGATATCAGCAAGTATTTGTCTTATGGACTGAGAGATGAACATAACAACAGCTCTAGTAAAAGACATCAGAGAGTCTTTGAACGATATCAGCAAGTATTTGTCTTAGTCGTCATACCGCCATGAATGCTTCGTTCCGCCTAACAACGGCCCTACCGATCGCGGTGGCTAGACAAAAACCCCAACAAGACTTCACACAACGGTGCACTTACCTACCGGCAGCACCAACACACAATCCAGCATATACAACAACACCATCATCTCCGATGTTACCTACTAACGGTTGATTAATTGTAAATACTAAGATTGTTGCTAGAGCTGATGAGTTAGTGCTTTGTGCAACACTCACGGCAGGTGACGTGCCATTTCTTCCCAGAGGTATGGAATCACATAGAGAAATCTGGTGCAAGGAAATCAATTCTTCTCCTTTAGACTCTTTAATTGTCAAATTATTTTTCTCCAGTGCCACAATCTCTACATTCTCTTTCAAGAACAAATATAACATTGTAAATATTGGCTATGTTCAAATCTTCCAAGAAAGTGTACAAACAGTTACGGAAATAGATAAAATGTGTAGTTTCTTAAATAAATGGTAAACGAACCATTTTTATACCACATGGTAGACAGGGTAAAACGGTGTTGGGCCCGTATTTTTCATTGAATGTCGGAACACGTTGGATGATGTGGTCAACATCACGCTGGAAGTCTTTACTCCCCAGTGCTTTTCCTAGTATCCAGTTAAGGCTGGCCTGAGAGCCGTTAAAATCGGAAAAAATTCCACGCCCCTTGTGGAATCGAACCCTGATCACTATCCTAAGAATTGAGTTCACTAACAACTACGCTACTGCGGCTTTAAATGTGTAGTTTTACCACAGTAAAAAAATACAATCAGAACAATGTACAAAATCTATGTATCGAACTCTGCTGACATTTTGTTGTACATTTATATTGTTTAAATACGAGTATTTCTTATTTATATCTGCTGAATTTCATAAAACAAATGATGAGTTTTTGAGAATTCGTTCAGAGATGCATAAATCAACAGCATGTTTGATTTTACAGTTGTATGTTGACTGTGTGAACTTACATGGTTGCAGGTGACATACTTGATTACATCTTCATGCTTAATCTGATGAGAGTTGATTCGTAACCTTTTTATTGCAGGTGAGAAGTTCTCTTGAATTCTCAGCTGCATAGACTTGTGGAAGAATGTCATATCTCAAGTAGACTGACTTATCACGTCCTGTTGAGTGCTTCTATTTTAAATCAATATGTACACGATGGAATGTTTAAGCTATGGCGTAGAAAGTGGGTTAAGCTGCCACGGAACCCTTTTACATGAACAAACATTTAACCATAATTTGATTGTTCATCAAACACATGAGTTTATAGTTCATATGTACGGTTTCAGCTTCACTGCAACGGGTCACACTATAATTGAGAGCGAGAGAGCTCAAGGTGTGCGGCCCTCAAAGTTATGGTGGCCGCACACCTTGAGCAGAGACTACTTGCCCTTTTGTTCGATCGACTGGTACTGTCAGTGGTAGATTACGGACTCGGAATTTTTACGATATCAAGATCACAATGTGAACGACTCGAACGGGTTCAGAATGAAGGTATGCGTATAGTTCTGGGCTGCACTAGAGATAATAATAGCCGTCCATCGCAGGCGATGATGACAACAATCTCAGACGTGTGCTGTTGCACCTGAAGCATAGGTCTGTCCTGGACGAGAAGTGAGGTTGACGAATAGCGCAACTTTTCCTCACTATAATTCAAATACAGCGCAAGCTACAGTTTCAGAGCACTAGAGATACCCCATTGTGAAGATGAGATATATGCTTGGCCTTCTGTCCCTACGCTCCCGTCATGCAATCGCCCAAACCAAGGCATATATGCGGGTTACTTCGGATAAGAGACATCCACTTCACAAGAACACTAATGATGTTAAGGGCACGAGAATCAAGCGTGGCATGTCGTGGATGGCTCAGGCTGAGAGAACAATTGGCCAGGTGACTACGGTTGCGACTCTACCAAAAGGGGAAGAATGGATCCCAACAGATGGTAGCATGATGAACTATCTCAACGTTATCATTACTCTTGGAAGAGAATGTAGAGATTGGGGCAACATGAAGGCTGATCTCGCAGTTAAGCAGCTGATAGAAGATAATGCAAGGGATGATGATGTTGTTGTATATACCGATGGGTCGGTTCAACGTGGTGAGAAATCCGGCTGGGGTTTCTTGGCAAATGCGCATGGTAGGGTTGTTGCAGAGCGAAGTGGGGCATACAGGACAACTACTTCTAGTATGAGGATGGAGGTTGAGGCCGTTACTGCTGCCCACCATTGGATTTCTGGGACTTCATTTACTGGGGCAGTTGTTGTATCTGACTCAGTCGATGCTTCACAAGATCCAGAAGGGCAGGTTTCGGTATGAGTGGATGTCGTCTATAGAAGTTTCTAACCTCCAGCGGCTTACGTGGATATACTGTCCTGAGCATGCGGGTGTTTACGGTAATGAGAGATCGGGCAGGCTTGCATCAACAGCATCGATTGTTGGGGAGTTGAAGATGGATAAGGGGATATTCTTCGGTCTCTTCGAGACTCTCTGTTGGATGAGGACACTAATATCGATGTTGAATCGATCAAGCGATTTAAGCAGTTTGGAGTTACCCGTTGTTCAAGTCGAACTGGATGCCTGAGAGGCAGAGTGAGAGGTGTATTTAATCAGCGAGCCACAGGAACCATCAGTATGCATACTCTTCGATATATGTTGGGGAGACTGAGCACCTATGGGTCTGCCCGGAGTGCAATGACGTCAGTTTAGTAACCAATAACCAATAACCAATAACACTATAATTGCTCCATTTCTGTGCCAAGGAAAATCACACGAAATGCTAACAACTGTCTCATGTAGTGTGAGCTAATTTCAGAATGAAACAGCCGTACCGCCACAAAAAGCAACCCGCATAAATGCATATGGTCGTCGCTAAAGTGTCAAACTCATAAGTTTCAACTGATTCGCCGATAATGAAGTTGATAGTACGCTGCGCTAGTGATCATGAGCCGTGGAAATTTTGGGGTTCGAGGTCAGCTTAAGCTCAAAAACACATCGGTATGCACACAGTAAGCGATTGAATTGTAGGTTTCTGATCTTTTATTCTTCTTCTTCTTCTTTGTCGTCACACTGCTACCGGGTTGTTGCCCAGTGTCGTGGTTTTCTGTTTTTGTCTTGCGCTGTTCTGGTGGCTTGTGTGATTGTTATCTTTGCTCTTTCACAGGATTCTGCTACGCCATCTAACCATCTTTTCCGTGGTCTTCCTCTTGCCTTCTTTCCCGATGTTCTGTTATAGAAGACTCTGTATACTGTGGAGATCTTTTATTTGGGGATCTAAATTACAAGTACTTCTGAAGTCGGAGTTAGACTTGCCTGAATGTCGAGGGACACGGGTGATAAGGAAAGCAAACAATCACGCAAAAGTCAGCCAGAGGCGCCGTGTTAGGTGTTATGACTACGCCTAAATTTGTAGGGGTTGAAAAAAACTGTGGCAAAGCAGTGTTCGACCTTGCCATGTCTACCGACTGGAACTGAAGAAGGCTATGGGTCTAGTCGTGGTGTGAATTGTTATGATATAATGTGAACCGGAACGCAAAGGAAGAATAGGGTGTCTCTGTTTTGTGTTGAATATGACATCAGGCGAAGGGAAAAAACAAACTAATAAACGTGGAGACTTTCAATAGATGTCCGCGTTGCAAGCTTCAAATGAGATGATCACAAAACGAACATGTAAGAGAAAAAGAGAACATCGAGCTTGGAATGAAATGACCAGAAATAGCAACAAGGCACAAAGACTTGTAATAAGAGAAGAGAACATTAATCTTCAAATGAGAAAGGTAGCAATAAATACATACTTGTAATAAGAGAAGAGAACATTAATCTTCAAATGAGAAAGATAACAATAAATACATACTTGTAAGAAGAGAAGAAGCCATTAAACTACATTTGAAATAACCATGGGTAGTAGCTAACATCAGAATGACAGAACCATCCGTGTAGTACCGGGCCCAAAAGGGGAAGCAAAGAAGAGTACCACTGTGACCTATAAGGCATGTTGTAAGAGGCGAGTAAGGTAGGGATCTAGGGAAGCTACCTTAGTAAATAAAAGCGTCGCAGAAATCGGATGTGCTGGCCTAATTGGCACAACGTACAATCGCTCTTAGGCTCAGATCACATAAAAATTACACATAGTGGTTAACAAGTTGTTGATATGGAGCGTTCGAAGAAGAAGAAGAAGAAGAAGAAGGACGACTAGAAAAACCACAATAAGATTTATCTCCACTACACATACATACCAACGTCAGCATCCCCGTTGTGGTATACAATCAGTTGATTAATTTCAAACTTTGCTTTCATATTATCCTCTCTACGTGCTCTTCTAAATGTATTGATACCATTGTGAAAGTTTAATGTGATTTCATCCATTTTATTCTATGTTTAATGTTTGATAGAGCTGCAACTGTTGTCACATGGGAAATCGTTATTTCAGTCTATGCTATTCAACGATTGTCGTGCTTGATTCTATTGACAAAGATTTTATTTGTATTTTGATGCAGTGAGGGGCTTTGGTTTGCAGTAAAATATATATAAGCTTTGGCTTGAGAACAACTGTGACGAGATCTTAGTCACATAAATCTCAACAAGAAGTTCCCGATTTATGTATCCCTAGGTTATTCGAAGAACTAAATGAGTATTCCTAGTTTACTCGAGAAGCAATAGGATTATTTCTAGTTCTTCCATAAACAATTAAAACATCTCTACTTTGCCGAGAAACAATGAAAGTATCTTTACTGTACCGAGGAACAATTAAAACATCTCTACTTTGCCCGAGGAACAATGAAAGTATCTTTACTGTACCCGAGGAACAATTAAAATATCTCTACTTTGCCCGAGAAACAATGAAAGTATCTTTACTGTACCCGAGGAACAATTAAAATATCTCTACTTTGCCCGAGGAACAATGAAAGTATCTTTACTGTACCCGAGGAACAATTAAAATATCTCTACTTTGCCCGAGAAACAATGAAAGTATCTTTACTGTACCCGAGGAACAATTAAAATATCTCTACTTTGCCCGAGAAACAATGAAAGTATCTTTACTGTACCCGAGGAACAATTAAAATATCTCTACTTTGCCGAGAAACAATGAAAGTATCTTTACTGTACCGAGGAACAATTAAAATATCTCTACTTTGCCCAGAAACAATGAAAGTATCTTTACTGTACCGAGGAACAATTAAAATATTCTACTTTGCCGAGAAACAATGAAAGTATCTTTACTGTACCGAGGAACAATTAAAATATCTCTACTTTGCCGAGAAACAATGAAAGTATCTTTACTGTACCGAGGAACAATTAAAATATCTCTACTTTGCCGAGAACAATGAAAGTATCTTTACTGTACCCGAGGAACAATTAAAATATCTCTACTTTGCCCGAGGAACAATGAAAGTATCTTTACTGTACCCGAGGAACAATTAAAACATCTCTACTTTGCCCGAGAAACAATGAAAGTATCTTTACTGTACCCGAGGAACAATTAAAATATCTCTACTTTGCCCGAGGAACAATGAAAGTATCTCTATTTTGTCCAAGGAACAATGAAAGTATCTCTATTTTGCCAGAGAAACAATGAAAGTATCTCTACTGTGCCCGAGAAACAATGGGAGTAGTCTTACTTCATAAATAAACAATGGAAATATCCCTAGCATACCTCATAAATAATGGAAGTCTCTTCAGAGTCCCTCCAGAGACTCACGTGAATCTAATGTTCTGAACGTACTGGTGTTCACGGCAACGAGAGAGAGAGGACAAGCTTGCATCGAACGTATCAATTGTTGGGGAGTTTAGGACGGATAAGAGGTATGTTCTTCGGTCTCTTGGCGACCTACTATTGGATGAGGACGCTAAAATTGACGTTGAACAAATCCAGCAATTTGTTCAAGGAGTTTGGACTACACGTTATATAAGAAGAGCTGAACGCTTGAGGGACAGAGAGATGAGCTTGTTTAACCAGCGAGCCACAGGAATCATAGGTAGGCATACACTTCGATATCTGATGGGGGAGACTGAGCACTTATTTGTCTTCCTGGAGTGTTGTGACGACATTTCAGTAACGGGTAACCAATAGGACGGGCGCCAGTCATCAGAAACACGTTGCAGATATTGTTTCTCTAAACTTAGATCTAGTCTGTATTATTATGCTTCTTGCCAACAACATATAATTCATGCAGATTGTTCAATAGCTCATAGATTTCTTTAAGCGGTATACTGGAAAGTGTTTGAATAAAAACCGACTTTATAGTACCACGTCTACTGAGTTATATCGTAACATGGTGTCAGATCTGATTGGTCATAGCAGAGGCCGTCCGAGCTGACTCATGTCAGAACTACACATCAGATAAACTACGTACTTAAAGACCTGGTATATGCAAGCTACTAATCACTAACTTAATGGTTGTGATATTTGAACATATGATCGTGAATCAGATGATGTTACAGAGTTCACTTTGTGGTCTTTTGTTTTGACTTTTGCAAACATCTACTGTGTGTGTGTAGTAGTAGTAGATGTGGTTAGTGTATGGAGTGTATGTATTTCTATGTGTCTTGTATATATGGGTAAATGTTGAAACTGTATATGTGATGTAACCCGCAGGGAAAGTGAAAGAGAGAAAATCATAACAATATACATTGAAGAGATTTGGAGACGAAGATTAACGATATACTGCAGTGCTGTAAGAGATAACTAAACATAGAAAGAATTGGCAAGAGTTGGTTGAGGGCTAGTACCCCAACTAGGTTAAAACAATTCTCAATAGAGAAACGAGATATGTGATGTACATATGTATGTGCGTGCCTTGCATGTTTTTAAATATTTACTACACATTCTTATAGGCAACATCGTAATAAATGGCCAAACACTGGAGAAAGTTAAACATTTTACATATTTGGGTAGTAAAGTGTCAAACAACGGAGACACGATGAAAAAATAAACTCTCGTAATGCTATAGCAGCTAGTGCCTTCCCTAAGTTAACAAATATCTGGAAATCTCAAGACCTTAGTATATGTACAAAAGTTAAATTGTTTAGGTCCTTTGTGATTCCTGTACTGACCTACGGTTGTGAAAGTTGGAAAGCAACAAACAAAATTGATAAGAAACTGGACAGCTTTGAGAATAAATGTCTCGAAAATTATTAAAAGTAAAATGGAGTGATTTCGTTTCGAACAACACAGTGAGAGATAGAACACAGCAACAACCCGTATCAAGTATTATAAGGAAACGAAGGTGGAAATATTTAGGTCATGTTCTTAGATCAGACGAAAAGAGACTACATCGACAAGTCCTTATGTGGTCACCAGTTGGGAAAAGAAAACGTGGAAGACCTAAGACCACTCTTCGAAAACAATCCTACAAGAAAGTAAACTATTGGGATGTAAAACCATACAAGATCTCCAACTGCTAGCAATGAACCGCATCTTATGGAGCTCTAAAACCTCTGCCCTATGTGCCGCCTTTGGCATGAAAGGAACAAACTAACTAACTAACTTATAGGCAGCAATTATGTAGTGAGCTGACATGGCCGAGGTGAGCATTATTCACGTATCAAATCTCCAGTCATCTTTCTTATTTTGATCTATGTTTTAGTTTATTTAGTGTTTATTCTATCTATGTGTATCCTTGAACTAGATCTATGATCGAAACGTAGGATTGTCGTTAGTTTAAACATTTTTTTTTTTGACCTGTATAATACTATACACACGTCTCTTTGTCCTTAACCGCTAATTTACTTAGTATCACCGTAGCCTACCCACGGTTGTCTCCAGATCTGGTCTGGTCTGACCCCCCAGATTTGTACATTTCCGTACAGCGTCTTTATAGGCAGTAATGTAATGACCTCTTGATAAAATAGTTTTGTCTTAAGAGGAACTTTGCCACCCTAACGATCCTTCGGAATTTCTCTCTCTCATCATAGGTTGTCTCTGCAGCCGTTATGCTCAAATCATCACTTACATTCTGAATCTACCTTCTACATGGTCTTTCTCTTCTCCTCTTTGCCAGGATGTCTTCTACCATAATTGTCTTCTCCAACCTATCGTTTTTTTAAATGTACAAAATACTTCAACCTTCTCATATTTATTTGCAGCATGAGCCAGTTTTCTTTGATTTTGAGTTCTTTCTTGGTTGATATATGTATTTTTTCTCTGTCTATGGTATACGGAGGAGGATTATTCTGTAACACTTATATTCAAAAGCACATACATGTTTTCACACTATCTTGTTAAATGTCCACTTTCATGGACGTTATGACCTAGCCTACACAGATTTATATATATATATATATATATATATATATATATATATATATAACATATATGTCCTTTCGGTATGCACACTTACACATACTAAAACATTGATATATTCACTGTCAGGTACACATCACCTTAACACACTATCAACAACTAACCCACAAGTTCTATTAGAAAAAAATCGTTATTCCTTATTTAAAAAACAGTTTTTTTGGTTATCTAGCTATCAGACACACTACTACTAAATTTATATGTAACTAGCTCGAGAGATAGAGAGGGCTTATAGGATGGAAGTTACTATTGGAACAAACAATGGAGATTTGCCTTAAGCACTCTTAGTAAAGTAATGAGCTACTCTGTCACTATCGATACTAAAAACAAAATAGATGTTTGTAATATAAACTGTTTTTATCTTATCGTTTGTAATATAAACTGTTTTTCTCTTATCGTTTGTAATATAAACTGTTTTTCTCTTATCGTTTGTAATATAAACTGTTTTTCTCTTATCGTTTGTAACATACACTGTTTTTCTCTTATCGTTTGTAATATAAACTGTTTTTCTCTTATCGTTTGTAATATAAACTGTTTTTATCTTATCGTTTGTAATATAAACTGTTTTTCTCTTATCGTTTGTAATATAAACTGTTTTTCTCATATCGTTTGTAACATACACTGTTTTTCCTTTATCGTTTGTAAGATACACTGTTTTTCCTTTATCGTTTGTAAGATACACTTTTTTCTTTTATGATTTGTAACGTACACCGTTTTTCTTTTAAGATTTATAACATATACTGTTTTTCATTTATCGTTTGTAACATACCCAGTTTTCCACCTTATTATTCGTAGTTGTTACATCTGGTCAGAGTTGATCACGTCAAACATTCTCACACAACGATATTCGTATTTGTTACATCTGATCAGAGTTGATCACGTTAAACATTCTCACACAACGATATTTGTAGTTGTTACATCTGGTCAGAGTTGATCACGTCAAACATTCTCACACAACGATATTCGTAGTTGTTACATCTGGTCAGAGTTGATCACGTCAAACATTCTACACAACGATATTCGTAGTTGTTACATCTGGTCAGAGTTGATCACGTCAAACATTCTCACACAACGATATTCGTAGTTGTTACATCTGGTCAGAGTTGATCACGTCAAACATTCTCACACAACGATATTTGTAGTTGTTACATCTGATCAGAGTTAATCACGTCAAACATTCTCACACAACGATATTCGTAGTTGTTACATCTGGTCAGAGTTGATCACGTCAAACATTCTCACACAACGATATTTGTAGTTGTTACATCTGGTCAGAGGTTATCACGTAAAACATTCTCACACGACAATATTCGTAGTTGTTACATCTGGTCAGAGTTGATCACGTCAAACATTCTCACACAACGATATTTGTAGTTGTTACATCTGGCCAGAGGTTATCACGTCAAACATTCTCACACAACGATATTCGTAGTTGTTACATCTGGTCAGAGTTGATCACGTCAAACATTCTCACACAACGATATTTGTAGTTGTTACATCTGATCAGAGTTAATCACGTCAAACATTCTCACACAACGATATTCGTAGTTGTTACATCTGGTCAGAGTTGATCACGTCAAACATTCTCACACAACGATATTTGTAGTTGTTACATCTGGCCAGAGGTTATCACGTCAAACATTCTCACACAACGATATGTGTAGTTGTTACATCTGGCCAGAGTTGATCACGTCAAACATTCTCACACGACGATATTTGTAGTTGTTACATCTGGCCAGAGGTTATCACGTCAAACATTCTCATACGACGATATTCGTAGTTGTTACATCTGGTCAGAGTTGATGACGTTAAACATTCTCACACAACGATATTTGTAGTTGTTACATCTGGTCAGAGTTGATCACGTCAAACATTCTCACACAACGATATTCGTAGTTGTTACATCTGGTCAGAGTTGATCACGTCAAACATTCTCACACGACGATATTCGTAGTTGTTACATCTGGTCAGAATTGATCACGTCAAACATTCTCACACGACGATATTTGTAGTTTTACATCTGATCAGAGTTGATCTCGTCAAACATTCTCATACGACGATATTCGTAGTTTTACATCTGATCAGAGTTGATCACGTCAAACATTCTCACACAACGATATTCGTAGTTGTTACATCTGGTCAGAGTTGATCACGTCAAACATTCTCACACGACGATATTCGTAGTTGTTACATCTGGTCAGAGTTGATCACGTCAAACATTCTCACACAACGATATTTGTAGTTGTTACATCTGGCCAGAGGTTATCACGTCAAACATTCTCACACAACGATATTCGTAGTTGTTACATCTGGTCAGAGTTGATCACGTCAAACATTCTCACACAACGATATTTGTAGTTGTTACATCTGATCAGAGTTGATCACGTTAAACATTCTCACACAACGATATTCGTAGTTGTTACATCTGGTCAGAGTTGATCACGTCAAACATTCTCAAACAACGATATTTGTAGTTGTTACATCTGGCCAGAGGTTATCACGTCAAACATTCTCACACAACGATATGTGTAGTTGTTACATCTGGCCAGAGTTGATCACGTCAAACATTCTCACACGACGATATTTGTAGTTGTTACATCTGGTCAGAGGTTATCACGTCAAACATTCTCATACGACGATATTCGTAGTTGTTATATCTGGTCAGAGTTGATGACGTTAAACATTCTCACACAACGATATTTGTAGTTGTTACATCTGGTCAGAGTTGATCACGTCAAACATTCTCACACAACGATATGTGTAGTTGTTACATCTGGCCAGAGTTGATCACGTCAAACATTCTCACACAACGATATTTGTAGTTGTTACATCTGGTCAGAGGTTATCACGTCAAACATTCTCATACGACGATATTCGTAGTTGTTACATCTGGTCAGAGTTGATGACGTTAAACATTCTCACACAACGATATTTGTAGTTGTTACATCTGGTCAGAGTTGATAACGTCAAACATTCTCACACAACGATATTCGTAGTTGTTACATCTGGTCAGAGTTGATCACGTCAAACATTCTCACACGACGATATTCGTAGTTGTTACATCTGGTCAGAATTGATCACGTCAAACATTCTCACACGACGATATTTGTAGTTTTACATCTGATCAGAGTTGATCTCGTCAAACATTCTCATACGACGATATTCGTAGTTTTACATCTGATCAGAGTTGATCACGTCAAACATTCTCACACAACGATATTCGTAGTTGTTACATCTGGTCAGAGCTAATCACGTCAAACATTCTCACACGACGATATTTGTAGTAGTTACATCTGGTCAGAGTTGATCACGTCAAACATTCTCACACAACGATATTCGTAGTTGTTACATCTGGTCAGAGTTGATCACGTCAAACATTCTCACACAACGATATGTGTAGTTGTTACATCTGATCAGAGTTGATCACATCAAACATTCTCACACGACGATATTTGTAGTTGTTACATCTGGTCAGAGTTGATCACGTCAAACATTCTCACACGACGATATTTGTAGTTGTTACATCTGGTCAGAGTTGATCACGTCAAACATTCTCACACAACGATATTTGTAGTTGTTACATCTGGCCAGAGGTTATCACGTCAAACATTCTCACGCAACGATATGTGTAGTTGTTACATCTGGCCAGAGTTGATCACGTCAAACATTCTCACACGACGATATTTGTAGTTGTTACATCTGGTCAGAGGTTATCACGTCAAACATTCTCATATGACGATATTCGTAGTTGTTACATCTGGTCAGAGTTGATGACGTTAAACATTCTCACACAACGATATTTGTAGTTGTTACATCTGGTCAGAGTTGATCACGTCAAACATTCTCCCCAACGATATTCGTAGTTGTTACATCTGGTCAGAGTTGATCACGTCAAACATTCTCACACAACGATATTCGTAGTTGTTACATCTGGTCAGAGTTGATTACGTCAAACATTCTCACACGACGATATTCGTAGTTGTTACATCTGGTCAGAGTTGATCACGTCAAACATTCTCACACGACGATATTTGTAGTTTTACATCTGATCAGAGTTGATCTCGTCAAACATTCTCATACGACGATATTCGTAGTTTTACATCTGATCAGAGTTGATCACGTCAAACATTCTCACACAACGATATTCGTAGTTGTTACATCTTGTCAGAGTTAATCACGTCAAACATTCTCACACGACGATATTTGTAGTAGTTACATCTGGTCAGAGGTTATCACGTCAAACATTCTCACACAACGATATTCGTAGTTGTTACATCTGGTCAGAGTTGATCACGTCAAACATTCTCACACAACGATATTCGTAGTTGTTACATCTGGTCAGAGTTGATCACGTCAAACATTCTCACACAACGATATGTGTAGTTGTTACATCTGATCAGAGTTGATCACGTCAAACATTCTCACACGACGATATTTGTAGTTGTTACATCTGGTCAGAGTTGATCACGTCAAACATTCTCACACAACGATATTCGTAGTTGTTACATCTGGTCAGAGTTGATCACGTCAAACATTCTCACACAACGATATGTGTAGTTGTTACATCTGATCAGAGTTGATCACGTCAAACATTCTCACACGACGATATTCGTAGTTGTTACATCTGGTCAGAGTTGATCACGTCAAACATTCTCACACAACGATATTTGTAGTTGTTACATCTGATCAGAGTTGATCACGTCAAACATTCTCACACAACGATATTTGTAGTTGTTACATCTGGTCAGAGTTGATCACGTTAAACATTCTCACACAACGATATTTGTAGTTGTTACATCTGGTCAGAGTTGATCACGTCAAACATTCTCACACAACGATATTTGTAGTTGTTACATCTGGCCAGAGGTTATCACGTCAAACATTCTCACACAACGATATGTGTAGTTGTTACATCTGGCCAGAGTTGATCACGTTAAACATTCTCACACGACGATAATAAAAATGATAATAAAAACGATAATAAAAACGATAATAAAAACAAACTGTCGTTACTGACTATTGTACCGCTATTTAGGGCGGTGTAGGAGAGGAGGGAAGAAAGCCTGAAGAATTTAATGACCCATAGTATGGCTAGTGAAGTCGCCATGAAGCTGTTCAGGTTAGGAATTTATATTTATGCCCACAACAGAAAAAAAAATCCCTGGCCTTAACGTGAAATGAACACGGGTCTCTGACATGGGAGACGGTGGTAATTGCTTACGGTGAATCTCAAATAGTAGAGACTGTTATTAAAATATAATTTAAATATGAGTTCTCATAGGAAACTGTCATTCACGAATTATAGTTCTTTGACTAGAGCTAACCATATATATATATTCCGTAAACAAATACTTATTATTTGACATCATTTCGTATGTGAAATGTTAGTATTTAGGTACGAGAAATGTCTCTACGACATGCAACTGTTACAGAAACAGGAAAACACGATGTGTTATGCAAGCCGAATTTCTAATACAGGGTCACTACAAACCAATAACATTAGTTACGTAAAACGGACAAATATAAAGCAATGTAGTGGTTTTCAAGCAGTGTGATGTAATACATGGGTCACTAGAAATGTGAAACAAACAGTGTGATATATCATTAGAAATGTTTGTTTAAAGTTCTCATTTTATGCTTGATATGAAGGATAGTGTCAGTGATAATAGATACTTCTATAAAGAAGTAAATGGTGAAAGAGAAGAAGAAGAAGAAGATAAATAGCTAAGTAATGCATACCAGAAATTAACATTGTTTAATAAAGTGTTGTCCTTTAAAAACATTTATGAAATCACTGTCATTCTATCCATTTTCTTTTGACACTACCGCCGCAAGCTATATTATATGCGTGTGTGTTTGTAAGTATATGTGTGTGTATGTTGTATGTGTGTTTGTGTGTTTGTGTGTGTGATTGATGCGTTTGTGTGTTTATTGTGTGTGTATGTTTTTGTTGTATGGTTGTGTGCTTTTGTGCTCGTTTGTATGTGCGTTTGTGTGTGTAGTATGTATGTGTTTGTAGCATGTGTAAATATACAATATACGTTCATGCAATCATAATTTATATCGTTCAGAATCAAAAGAATCTCGTTAACGCAATCATACAATCTACATCATCACGTTCACGCAATCATACAATCATCACGTTCACGCAATCATACAATCATACAATCATCACGTTCACGCAATCATACAATCATACAATCATCACGTTCACGCAATCATACAATCATACAATCATCACGTTCACGCAATCATACAATCATACACACACGTCGCAATCTACAATCATACAATCATCACGTTCACGCAATCATACAATCATACATATCATTAGCAATCATACAATCATATATACACACGTAATGGGTACCAATTAATGGTTCACTTTATGTCATATTCACTTCATTAAAATCTTATAAGCACGGCTTTTATTTCTATCATTGCAAGCTGTCTGCGTCGAGGTATTCATATACTGTTTACATAGTTGGTTATATGTTCTTGAGGCTAGCAAGGTATTCAATGACTTTTATACTGAAGACTTGAATAGATTTTATAACTTAGTTTTCAATCGAAAAAATCGTCAGAAAGTTAAACCTTTATTCACTTATCGTGCTTATTAACTCGTAGTGGACCAGTGCAAAAGCCATATTTTTACAAGCCATTTATTTTTCAAAATAAAAGCGCATTTTAGTGTAGCTCCTGGTAAAAACGTCCAACCCAAAGCCACGTAGTGTGGTATTTGGTCTACAATGAGTTCCGTAAGTTGTTTCACTCTTCAATATAAAGAAAACAATTATCTGATTCAAATGTTGTTACAGATATGTTGAAATTATCTCTATGTTTTCATTTAATGGAGTGCTTTAGCTGAAGATTCCGTTAATATAATTTGTCTTCAAAGAATGAAACATTGATGTAGCTGATATTACACCCCTTGTGAGATCTGTGCAGCCATAAAATAATTATCAGTGTTATCTAAAGTTTACTTTTGTACAAAATTGTAAAAAAACTTCAGAGATCTATTTTCAGTTTTTTTTTTGCAAAATTGAAAAATTCTGAACACTGTTTACCGTCAGAAAAGTTACATCTTAAAAAAATAAAATAAACATAAATGAATTTGAAGGCAACTTCGGTGACAAAATGTAAATATGTCTTCAGTTTGGGCAACTGTTTTATAACAAACTTTCTTCATTGTTCGATTTGGGAAACATTTATGTCACTTTTGGTTTCTTGTTTCTGTGGCTGAATGTGATGTTTTACTTATAAATTGATGTTTGAAAGTCATTGTATTGAACTCGTTTAAAATACAAACACGACAGATAAACTTTATTGGAAAAATCAAGAAATTAAGTAAATATTTTGCCATGCTCAATAAAATCTGGAAAGCAAAAGTATTATCGTTTAAAACAAAACTTAAAATATATAGAAGCACGTGTCATGTGACTGTTGTTATAGAATAATGAGTGCTAGAAAATGACCCTCACTATCTTACACAAACTGGAGACATTTCAAAATAATTGTTGTAGAAGGATCAAGTGGACATTCTGGAAATCAGACCCCTCACGTCACATGAGCCTTGAATTCTAGTATTGTTAGATAAATGACCTATAACAGCCAGCTGGATATTTTTCTAGAGATCTCTAATCTCAGTGTATGTGAGATCGAGTTCCTAGTCCTATCGGAGACAGACGATAAAACGTAGGTCCGATGTTCAATTTGAGCACTTAAAAGAACCCATGGCAGTTCAAAATCGAGAAGAGCAAAATACATAAACAATAACAATACAAGCAACGTTTCGACCAAAAGGTCTTTATCAAGAAAGTATACAACAGAAGTAAAAAATTCACAGCTGCTTAACACATCTTCATATAACAATACATCATGCATATAACACATACATCATGCATATAACATATACATCATGCATATAACATATACATCATGCATATAACATATACATCATGCATATAACATATACATCATGCATATAACATATACATCATGCATATAACATATCATCATGCATATAACATATACATCATCATATAACATATACATCATGCATATCATCATATAAAATCATCGCCATATATACATATACATCATGACAATAAATTCATAATACGGAATTTTAGAGCCGTTATGAATTTATTGTCATATTTTATATATTCTGTGCCGTGTAAGAAGTGAATTTCTTCATTTCTGTTGTATCCTTTGCTGATAAAGGCCTTTTGGTCGAAACGTTGCTGTGTATATTACTGTTTTTGTATTTTCTAAAACTACAGTACTTTGTTTTCACGTGTTTCGTCAATTGCTATATATTTAATAGAACACTGTAAACTTTATTGCAATTTTACACAGTTCTAAAAGTCGATGATTATTTGTCGATGAAAAGTATTAATAATGCTGATATTCATTAGCGTTACATTTATTTTCTCTCTCTACATAACTTTGTTTTCGCATTTACTATTTAAAAAAATATAAATTCATCTTTATCTAACAACACTAATATGTAAGAATCACGTGACGTGAGTGGTCTGATGTACGAGAAGTTCCATAATATTACGAGTATGTTGTTGTAGCATCCAGACAATATAAATGCAACGAAACATATTGTTGTATTGTCGTCTCGGACATGCTATATACAGTTATGAAAGCTTAACTGAGAATGTATGCAATGTTCGAAAGTAAGTAAGTAACGGAACCCTTTCATACCTCGTGGTATATGGGGCAATACAGTGTTAGGCCTGTATTTTTCATTGACCGTCGGCACACGATGGGTGATGTGGTCAGCATCACGCCGGCCGCCTTTACTTTCCCTGAGCATGTCTGGTACCCAGTTGAGGCTGGGTCGACCTGAGAGCCGTCGCGGTCGGGAAAAATTCCACGCCCACTCCACTGCGGGAGTTGAACCCAGACCACCAGCCTTGAGAAGCGAGTTCACTAACAACTACGCTACCGCGGCTCTCCAATGTTCGAAAGACAAAACCATAATCCTTGTCCAAAATTAATTTGATTAAAATCGATTTATCAAGGACATGAGGCTATATATTTGGAACTAGGAAGAAGATACTAACATAAATATAGAAACTGAGGGTACTAATTATAGTGTCAGTAAGAGATAGGGAGAGAGAGAGAGATAATATGATGAAGAGAAAGTTCTCTCATAGATAATGAGCAACCTACGAGGGCAAACAGGCGATAGAAGATGGTTGAGTAATTAGCATTAGAAAGTGAGGCTGGACGAGACATGGGCGGATATTGAGAAATGGATGATGGAGAAAGAGATAAAAAGGTTGTTAGAGTAAATATATGTGTATAAAATATGTGCATACAAGAATCGTCTGCTTAAACTTTACACCCATACACATATATACACACATATATAAATATTTCATCATCATTGGCCTCTTTGTCTTCGGAGACAAGAGGTTTCGCGTCACATAGTTTGTTGGGTGCTGAATCACACCGTCCCGTCTACTGTGGCTGTAACGGCCTATTCTTTCTCTGTGACGCATGTCTGTGACGCATGTTTGTGACGCATGTACATTTTTATGAAGTAGCTGGAATGAACGTGGTGGCGAAGGGTAAAAATAGACCTCACCGTTCAGAAACAATGACAAATTACTGAACGTATAAGTGGTGTCTAGAAAATCAACGACTCGTTTACTGTGGTTGATGACTACGTGCTGTAAAGGATATGCCACGATTTTTGATATTCGAGCTGAAATGCTGAAGCATCAACTACCCCCCTGCGACTTCGTTGATAGATTCCAGAGGAGTGCAAGCATGACTTCTGGTATCAGTTTTGTTGCAGGATCACATGATGCCTGCCCACCTTAAGGGATACACTTCTGATTTTCTGCTTGAGCTTACTCTGCAAGCCTTTGCTTCTCCTGAGGCTCCTACAAGGCAGTGCGACGTTTTAACCATAGCTGGGAGTCTGGTTCTTGGTTATCAGAGTAAACCCACTTAGCGGTGGGCCCAATATCACAAGTCTAGGGGCCAGACCTCCGTCGATATTAATTGTCAACTTAACTTCCCATCAGACAATTAAAAAAAAACCCAAAACGCATAAATATATGTATATAAATATACCTGCTTTTAAATCAGGGAGAGAGATAGCTCAGTTTGTGATGTTGCCCTGAGATCACAGAGAGAGACAGAAAGAAAGTGAGAGAGAGAGAGAGAGAGAGAGAGAGAGAGAGAGAGAAGTTAGTTGTTATTATATTCTGGAGATAAATATAAATGGAGAGGAAGAAGGAATTTTGCGTAAGACAGTTACAGTAATAAGGTTTTATTTCTAAGTCTTACAACTCTGTTGGTTGGGAAAACACTAATCTGTTGCTGTCACGGTCATAGACAAAGCCTCGTAGTGAGTCAATGTTGTAACATGTTCTCTAATCCTTCGAATACCGTCATGCGTAAAATAATTAGAACAATTGCCAACGGATATTCAAATTGGGAATGATCGGTTTCTCTATTGCGTTAATAAACACAACTACACCCAACTGAACGAATTCATTGTCAGTTTGTTTGTACAACTAGTGCTCTGACCAAATCGATTCTAGTGTGCCTCATATATTTAGTAAACCACAATTGAAACTGGCCACTGGGGGTTTATGTGACTTTGAATTTTGACCGCCACGCACTAAACAAGGGAAACCGAAACAAATTAGTAGTAGATAATAACCCACAACAAATATATGAGCTTTGTAATCGTATAGTGCAGATTTGGAACGGTGCGTATTCTTGATATTGTAGCTTAATTACGTCATTCATGAAGGCATCTTGCTGACGGTTTTTGACGTCACCTTAGTATCTTAAATGGTTGGCATAATAAAATAATAGACAAGGAAAGAGCAAATAAACCCATAACACAGCAACAACTAAACATTGAAGGCGGGTTGGTTATAGCGAACACGTAACATCATTGAAATCTCTGGAAAGACAATAATGGAAAATGGTTATAACAAAACAGAGAAAGAAAGAAAAGTCAAGAAGAAGATTGATGTGAGATGTGATGGACGAATTGTAAATATATTTATAAAATGTTGAACACTTTGCACACACTATCATCATCATCATCATCATCATCATCATCATCATCATCATCATCATCATCATCATCAAGTAGTTTGTCCCTTTCGGAACTTGGCTCCCATGACAGCAGCTCTGAAAAACTCTGTTCTGTGCAAGTTGACCTGCGTCAACAGCAGTCATTCTCAGATCGTCAATGACATCTTGCACCCATAGTCTTCTAGGTCTTTCTCTCATTTTTCTTCCAGGAACCATTCCCTCTACACAATATAGAGATTTATAAAACGGCAGTACGAACGAAGTTATGAATAGGACATGCTACTTAAATGAAGGAATGAGTCGTAGACAAGAAGGAGAATTGCAAGTCATAGCGGACAGCAGATATAAAACACGAACTTAATTTCTAACTATTGAATTGTCTGAAAGGAGTTAATTCTTACAGTTAATTTTTCAAGTTTATTGGCCTTCACAATCTGATATAACCAAAACAAAGTTCGTACTTAGGTTGAAAAAGGCGTGTCTCGGCATAAAGAGACTTTGCTCCTCTACATAAAAAAAACAAAACAAAGAAACAATGGTTTTGTCGTCAAGAATTTCAGTTTAACTATGCGCTTTAGGAACATAGCGAGAGAGAGCTTAAATTTATCTTTTGCGTTGTGATTAGATATGAAAAATGAAAATCTTGGCATATCCTAATAAAGGACGTAGCCATCAACTTCAGTAAACGTGCTTGATTTTCTAGGCACCACTTATACGTTCAGTAGTTTGTCATTGCTTTCTGAACGGCGAGGTCTATTTTTACCTTTTTGTAAAAATCTCTCGGAAACTAATTTGCTTCCAAACTTACCACCGTGGGATTGAACCAGGTACGCTCGAGCTCACTACCGCTTGAGCTACAAACGCTCAAGATTAGATATAGAAAACTTAATTTTAGCTAAGTGCTTTGAGATCAGAGAGAGAGAGAAAGAGAGAGAGAGGGATAGAGGGCTTTAATTTGAAACTGTAGTGCAGTGCTTTCCAAAGTTTTTATTAATTGGGGCGCACCTGGCTAACAACAAGGGAGGCGCGGGCGCCATGTGACTATTGCAGTAATATTACTATTATTAATAATAATAGTAACATAATATTAATAATATGAATACAACCAATAAGAACAAATAAAAACTTAATCCTGACTGCAAATTGAAGTTTTAAAAAAAATATTGTGCCCGTCTAGCCCAGCGTGTTCGTAGCGCGTTGGATGACGGTGAGAAGCTTCCTGTGATTGCGGGTTCAATTCCGCGCGCTGGCAGAGAAGCCACAGGTTCTCCAGATTTACGGTGTTTGTGGCACCGAACCGAAGGGCTACGACGTCCATGGCACCGATCCGAAGAGGTGATAGCTCAAATGCTTCAGGATCAGGAAAAAAGCAAAACATATTGTGCTAACAAAAATCTGAATCACTGTATTATTCAGAAACAACATTTTTTTGTTCTTGAAATTCCGATTAACGTTAAAGCCAGCGAAATAAATAGGGCGCTAGGGACGTATCACATAGGCGCCATGGCGACTGCGGTGACGCGTTGGAAAGCGCTGATATAGTGTATAAAATGTAGTTTTCTTTTGTATTTGTCATTTCCCATAAACAAAATTATGGTATTAAATTTGAGTGTGCGATTAATTTACAATCTCGGACATATCAATTGTCAAAACTATTTGTAAAAAAAAACTAACAACATTATACGTGAATATTTATGTCTGGTAAAATATGTCATGTCAACAAGAAAAAATGCGCAGAAATATCATTGGAGAGAATACAGACAGTACTAAATATATTATGCAAAGATTAATCAAGTTTATGGAGAGGATTGGGGATGTCTCAATGGTGAAGTGATTAAGACGTTTTCTTGTCGTTCGGATGGTTGTGGTTTCGGATCCGGACCGAGTCTCATGTGCAATTTTTCATGAGTTCCCTAGGGTTGTTCTTGGAGCTACGGAGCGCATGCTTTGTGAAACACCCTCGACAGGTAGCATGCCATTTGTGTCGACAGGTACGAATCATACCTGGAAATTCGGTGCAATAAAGTCAATCCTTCGCCCTTAGATCCTTTAGTTTAACCCCTTCATCCTTCTTAGCCGATACACCGGCTGGCAATATTTTGTAATATAACGCAAAGCCAATATACTGGCTAATTTAGTATACCATGCAATATAAACGCATCTGGAGATGGAAACAATTATGGTGTGAAAGAGTTAGTTAAACAAAAGATGTGACCGATTCTCGTGACTAGTTGGGATGTTATGTTTAAAGTTTCGACATCTGGAGGTGGAAACAATTACCTTGGTAAAGAGTTAGTTAAACAAAAGATATAACCTACTGTCGTGACTGGTTGGGATGTTATGTTTGAAGTGTCTACATCTGGAGGTGGAAACAATTACGGTGTGATAGAGTTAGTTATACATAAGATGTGACCGACTGTCGTCACTGGTTGGGATGTTATATTTGAAGTGTCTACATCTGGAGGTGGAAACAATTACGGTGTGAAAGAGTTAGTTATACATAAGATGTGACCGACTGTCGTGACTGGTTGTGATGTTATATTTGAAGTGTCTACATCTGGAGGTGGAAACAATTACGGTGTGAAAGAGTTAGTTATACATAAGATGTGACCGACTGTCGTGACTGGTTTGTGATGTTATGTTTGAAGTGTCTACATCTGGAGGTGGAAACAATTACGGTGTGAAAGAGTTAGTTATACATAAGATGTGACCGACTGTCGTCACTGGTTGGGATGTTATATTTGAAGTGTCTACATCTGGAGGTGGAAACAATTACGGTGTGATAGAGTTAGTTAAACAAAGATATGACCGACTTCGTGACTGGTTGGGATGTTATATTTGAAGTGTCTACATCTGGAGATGGAAACAATTACGGTGTGAAAGAGTTAGTTATACATAAGATGTGACCGACTGTCGTGACTGGTTGGGATGTTATATTTGAAGTGTCTACATCTGGAGGTGGAAACAATTACGGTGTGAAAGAGTTAGTTATACATAAGATGTGACCGACTGTCGTGACTGGTTGGGATGTTATGTTTGAAGTGTCTACATCTGGAGGTGGAAACAATTACGGTGTGAAAGAGTTAGTTATACATAAGATGTGACCGACTGTCGTCACTGGTTGGGATGTTATATTTGAAGTGTCTACATCTGGAGGTGGAAACAATTACGGTGTGATAGAGTTAGTTAAACAAAAGATATGACCGACTCTCGTGACTGGCTGGGATGTTATGTTTGAAGTTTCTACAACTATTCAATAAACTATACTTACCAAAGGCAGCAGAGAACAGGAAGGTAAACACACAAATGACTGCAATCACCATAGAAACATGTAAACGTTGTAGGTCGAAGGTCATTTCCATCAATTCAACTGATATCAAACATGATAGAGCTTCCGATGTTTACACATCACATTTTCCTTTATTAATCCTTTATGGCATTCTGAAATCATAATACAAACAGTGATATTATTATTATTATTCTATTGTTCATATTATACAGAGAGCCACACAGGAAAAGTATAACGGGTACAAAGCAAGAGGAAGACAACGCAAAAGATGGAGCGACGGGATCAAGAACTTTCTTTTTTTTCTGTTCTCTAATCCTGTTTTGCCTCACAGCGTCAGGATAATAAGATATTTCTAGAACGGGGTTTTGTGTGCGCTTCATAAATAGTATCTTTCTTTGTCTCTGTTATCTCTGAGGTCCATCTTTTGTGTGGCCGGCTTTTTGCGTTGTATCCATTGTATCGGATCAATGTATACAAAGCAAATGGCCGGCCATCAAAGCAAAACATCAAGAACAGCCGTACGAAAATTAATATCATCTTACAAAGTGTCTTAAAACAAGCACACATAAGATCACTACACTTCCACCCCAACACTTCTATAAAGAAGTCAATGGTGGAAGAGAAGAAGTGATTCCTATTATTTATTGAGGCATACCGTGTGGTCTGAATCTATATCTTATCAACATAAAAAACAAATCTGTTAACTGCTTAAATGTGTGAAGAGTTATGATAATTCATACCACCAGCTACTGCATTTGGACGAGAGAAGATATGAATATTCTTATCTCTAAAATATTGATTTTTATTAGTTCACATTTTGCATACCATTTCTATGTGTAGACACTATAGAAAGACAAAAAGACGACATGTCTCTCGTTTCTGAACAATTTGATGAATAAAACATTGGGGAGATATAATGAAATAATTGAGTTATGATAGAATTTTAAAGATATTTAAGAGCTCATGATCTTGGCATCTTGGCGTCGGTTTGGCGATGTGGTGGTTCTTCTTCTTCGAACGTTCCATATCGACCACTTGATAACCATTCTTTGTGATTTGTAGGGGATTCAAGTCTAAGAGCGATTGTTCGTTCTGCCAGTTATGTACCTACAATTAGGCTAGTACATCCGATGTCTGCGACGCTTTTTATTTACTAGGATAGCTTCGCCTAGACCTCTACCTCAGTCGCATCTTACCATATACCTTGTAGGTTACAGTGTTACTATTCTTTGCTCCCATTGAGGGCCCTGACAACACACATGCGCAGGAGAATTATTTCAGATGTTTGGCTTGGGCTCGCAAGGTTGTAGGTTTGTAATTTGGACCTGAAACACCATGGCAGAAATGTTTTTCAATTGAGTAATCCTCCCAAAATTTTTCTAAAATTGCTGATGAAGCTGCGGAGTGTGTACTTTTAAATTCGCATACACTCTCTGCAGGTGGCGTGGGGTTTATACTTTTACAACACTCTCTGCAGGTGGCGTGGAGATTTATACTTTTTTTACAACACTCTCTGCGGGTGGCGTGGGAGTTTGTACTTTTTACAACACTCTCTGCAGGTGGCGTGCTATTCTGCTTAGAAGGAAGAAGCTATATCGGGACAATAGTGACATTTATGTAAACCCTTTTTACCTTTAGGTGGAGTCTGTGGCTTAGGGATAGTGACTCGGTCTATTAACCCCGACGTTCTGAGTTCGAATCACGCTGCGGACAGTTTGGTTGCAAATTGTTTCGCGTTGATTTTTACAAAGGACGATGGCACCACCCGTTCAGAAAGCAATGGCAAACTACTGAACGTAATAATGCCTAGAAAAATCACAAACAGCGTTAAAAAGCTAGGGTTGATTCACAAAGTCCTGTAAAGGATATACAATTAACTTTAACTCTTTTGCCTTTAGATCCTGTTTTCCCAATAAGGAAACGTCTTCTGAAACCGTGTTTTCTGAGAGTTTCTAGGGAAAAAGTTGAAGTACGACTGATCAGTAATTCTTGCTATCACAACTCATAGAGACATTATAAGGAACACCAACAATTGTTCAATAACTACATTTGGTAAAAAAAAATCCAAACAAACACAAACATAAGCATGTAAAAGACAGCATACACTGGAGTCATGATGACATCAATTCTTCTTCTTCTTTTCTGCGTTCCCCGCTATAAATTCAGGCGTAGCCATGCGCCTGGAGTGGCGCTTCTGACTGATTTTTGCTTGAAAGTCTGCTTACCGTTTTATTAGTTTCCTTGCCATACAAGCGGGCATTCTCCGATTTCAGAGGTGAGACAGATCAATGAATTACTAAGATACAAAACGATCACACAGAACTTCATCTCCTCAATGATGCATATTTTAAACACTAAATTTAGAGTATCTGATTCTATGCTAACAAAGTATTTGACATTGTTACCTGCAAGATTAGTAAAGCGAAAGGTGATTGCACCTTTGTTAATCTAGGTGCAAGAAGAAGAACTAATAGGAGGTAACATAAGTATTATAAATGTCAAGACATTTCTACCACACACATTACCTAAACCTAACCTTTCAACTTTCCATCACGTGGTTGCAAACCCTTTTGTAACGTGCACTGTTGAAGCCAAGACAAGTAAACGACCACTCTTTTGTTCTCTAGTTAGATTTCATTTTAAAATAGATAATAACTGTAACAAATATTTGTTAACTACCAGATGTTTGATTTTGTTTTTTTAAGTATCGATTGTAGCTGAACGTTTTCATTGTAGTTTTTAAACCATCGAATACAACACACACACATAGGAAATGAAAATCGTGGAATTACAGGACGTAGTCATCAACCACAGTAAACGAGTCGTTGATTTTCTAGGTACCACTTATACGTTCAGTAGTTTGCAATTGTTTTCTGCACGGTGAGGTCTATTTTATCTTTTATTAGAAATCCCACGGTAACGAATTTGCTTCTAAACTTGCCCACCGCGGAGTTTGAACCAGGTACGCTTGGGTTGGGATTGAGCTCACTACCGCTTGAGCTACAGGCGGTCACACATATACACACGTATATACACGCATACATACACGCATGCACCCACATATATATATATATACACACATCCATACATATATACACACACATCCATACATACATACATCCGCATCACAAACATCTCACAGACCCGCACGCATATACACGCACACATACAACCACACGCACACAACAGATCGTGCTCACAAATACACACACACACACAGTGCACACAACGCCACCACACAAAACACGTACACACCATACATTTACATTATTAAAACTGAGGTATCTCAATTTATTATTTAAAGATTATAAAGATAATTACAATTTTTAATGTCACTGTGCAAAGAATCGATTCTAACTAAAACTGTTGGAATTTCATTTGATAATTTCAAGTATCGATTCTAACTGGAGATAATATCATATCATTTCAAAGAGCAGGAACGATAAAAAAAAAGTGAACTCAAACGGGGACATTACCTCAACCTGATACAAACATAACCTAAGATCAGGTAAGAGATAAGAGATAATTGAGCACATGTCTTCAAGACATGATAAATGATGACTACAGCAGCAGCAGAATAGAGGGGAACGGGGAATAATAGCATTCAAGTAACGCGCGGCGCACAACGTATTGAGATGTCCTATTTTCAACAAATTAAGCAGAGGAACTTCTAATATGGGAAGTTTTAAAAGGGGTTTTAAAGCTGAAGGATTGACTTCATTGCACCGGGTTTTACCGCAAATGGTTCGGTCCCTCTCCGCAGAAATTGCACGTCACCTGCCGCGAGTATTGCACAAAGCACGAACTCCGTAGCTTCGACAACACTCCTAGAGTCTCTGGAAAAAATGCACTTATGAACAGAACGGTGCGTTCCAGATTCGAACCCACGACCTTGGACTCGCAAGGAAAGGGCTTAACCACTTAGCCACAGAGACCCCTTATGGGCAGTTAAGACACTGTACACCAAAAATAAAATTGCTGACATCTGTTAGAAAAGTGCCAAATATATGACGGTGATGTTCAGGTAAACCTTACGTGTCTTTTCTTTTAGCAGTAATATTTCAGGACAATTTCAGTTGAAGAACAGCTTTTAGCTGAGAGCTGCGTTATTAATTAAAGAATAAGTTATAAAATATACTAAGACGACGAACAAAAAGGAAGATAACAATAGAATCATCAATGTTACTTCTTCTTTTTCTGCAATCAGTTTGCTGCGTTCAGATATTTGAATAGAGAAATGAGTCGCAGATTGACTATTGAACGCAGAACCTACGCTTTATCGCCCGTTTCTGACAGAACTAGAAACTCGATATTATCTACACTAAAATCACTGATCTCTGAAAAAATATACAGATCGGTCTAGGAGACCCCTGCTTAGAGAGGGATTTAATTTCCAAAAATAACAAAAATAAACATAGACATTACAATTCACACGTTTACTCATGTGGCGAATGTGTCAATAAAATATATTTCTTCACCATTTATTGCATATGCCATTAAACATCAAAGACAGAATTATTCCAAACAAATCAGATTCAACCCAAAATGAAGCTGTCGGCTAGCCAGGTTTGTTGTCCTTAAGTTGACAAGGGTAAATTGACCTGTCTCACGACCGAATGCCGAGCGATTACATTGTGGCAGCTTGTAGAACCACTAACAGCAATATACCTGCATTAGTTAAGCAACTGTAACACTTTATTGAAAACAGACTGTTGTAGCGAAGCAATTGGAAGGTGAAAATCGGACACTCATATGCCTTTGACAATCAGATGTTAAAAATGAGAGAGAAAAAGATAGATAGAGAGAGACACACACAGACAGACAGATGAAGGGGTGGATGATGGCGATGCCACTGAACAGACATGCGATATAATCAGAAACAAGTATGTAATAGTTTTAAAAAAACCAACATAAAAAACCATGAACTTATAAAATAAAATATGGACTACCGAAATCAATAATTAAAATATGAGCAACCTTCATCTTCTTCAGCGATTTCTGGTCATACGCTTAGTTTACTGTGGACCACAAACTAGCCAGTCACAGCTTCTGGTAATATGTGTTTACTGTGGACCACAAACTATCAAGACGTTCTGGTCATACTTGTTACTTGGACCACAAACTAGCCAGTCACAGCTTCTGGTTATGTTAGTTTACGGACCACAAACAGCCATCAGCTTGGATATGTTGTTACTGGACTACAAACTGGTGTCACAGCTTCAGTATATGCTTAGTTACTGTGGACCACAAACTAGCAGTCACAGACAGCTTCTGGTCATATGCTTAGTTTACTGTGGACCACAAACTGGCCAGTCACAGACAGCTTCTGGTCATACGCTTAGTTTACTGTGGACCACAAACTGCCAGTCACAGCTTCTGTAATATGATTAGTTTACTGTGCCCACAAACTGGTCAGTCACAGCTTCTGGTAATATGCTTAGTTTACTGTGGACCACAAACTGGCCAGTCACAGCTTCTGGTATTTGATTAGTTTACTTGGACCACAAACTGGCCATCACAGCTTCTAGGTAATATGATTAGTTTACTGTGGACCACAAACTGGTCAGTCACAGCTTCTGGTAATATGCTATTTACTGTGGACCACAAACTGGCAGTCACAGCTTCTGGTAATATGATTGTTTACTGTGGACCACAAACGGCAGTCACAGCTTTGTGGTAAATGATTGTTTACTGTGACTCACACTGGTCAGTCACAGCTTCTGGTTAATATGTTGTTTACTGTGGACCACAAACTGGCCAGTCACAGCTTCTGGTAATATATTATTTTACTGTGGACCACAAACTGGCCGAGTCACAGCTTCTAGTAATATGATTAGTTACTGTGGACCACAAACTGGCAGTCACAGCTTCTGGTAAATGATTAGTTACTTGACCACGGCCAATCACACTTCGTATATGTTAGTTTCTGTGACCACAACTGGCCAGTCACAGCTTCTGGTAATATGATTAGTTTACTGTGGACCACAAACTGGCAGTCACAGCTTCTGGTAATGATTAGTTCATGTGGACACAACTGGCCAGTCACAGCTTCTGGTAATATGATTATGTTACTGTGGACCACAAACTGGCCAGTCACAGCTTCTGGTCATATGTTATTGTGACACAAACTGGTCAGTCACAGCTTCTGGTAATATGATTAGTTACTGTGGACCCAAACTAGCCAGTCAAGCTTCTGGTCATACCTTAGTTTACTGTGGACACAAACTGGTCAGTCACAGCTTCAGTCATGGCAGTTACTGTGGACTACAAACTGGTCAGTCACAGCTTCTGGTCATGTGCTTAGTTACTGTGACCACAAACTGGTCAGTCTAGACAGCTTCTGGTCATACGCTTAGCTTACTGTGGACCACAAACTGGCCAGTCACAGACAGCTTCTGGTCATATGTTAGTTTACTGTGACCTACAAACTGGCCAGTCACAGACAGCTTCTGGTCATACGCTTAGTTTACTGTGGACCACAAACTGGCCAGTCACAGCTTCTGGTCTGTCAGTTTTCCCCAAAGTTTAGTTTTTAGGTGAACTGGGTGTGGCTACATGCTGCTTGTCAGTTCACACAGGAGAGCACAGTCTTGTAGGATAACAACACATGTTGCTTGTCAGCTCACACAGGAGAGCACAGTCTTGCAGGATATCAACATATGTTGCTTGTCAGCTCACACAGGAGAGCACAGTCTTGCAGGATATCAACATATGTTGCTTGTCAGCTCACACAGGAGAGCACAGTCTTGTAGGATATCAACATATGTTGCTTGTCAGCTCACACAGGAGAGCACAGTCTTGCAGGATATCAACATATGTTGCTTGTCAGCTCACACAGGAGAGCACAGTCTTGTAGGATATCAACATATGTTGCTTGTCAGCTCACACAGGAGAGCACAGTCTTGTAGGATATCAACATATGATGAGCAACCGATATCATGAAATAACTATATCAAGTTAAAAGTAAAACCAGCATTTTCATACTAGTTTGTATATTGAGGAATACCGTGTTGAGCTAATTTTTGTCTGTGACTAGCGATACAAGATGGGTGATGGCAGTGAACATCACATCAGTAGTCTTGATTTTCTAGCATTTTCCTAGTATCAAATTGAGACTGGATCGACATGAGAACCGTTACGGTAGGATTTGGGTTGGGTTGGGTTGGGGGAAGGAGACATTCCCATTCCAACTGGAGAATCTGATAATCGGACGACGCGACTAAGCAGCAAGTACACTAATTAATATGCTATCGCTGCTCTCAAATAAGTATATGAACAACTGAAATCGATAAATAAGTTTAAGAGCAACTGAAATCGATAGATTGAAGTATATGAACAACTAAAATCACTTAAAAACAAATTTATGAGCAACTAAAATGGATATATGTTTTGTAAACAGAAATAGTTAGATAAGGTCAGAGCAACTTTCTCATCTTATTGACTGATATCAGTAGGTCATATCTTAGTTATTGATTTTGCAGCATTCTTGTTGTAAATCTATCATTTACATGGTTGTGTATATATATCGTACATAGATAAACAATTGCTATCTCAAACGATCTGTTACTAATAAGCAGTGGCGGCTCGTGTTCATTTTTCTTGGTGGGGCCAGACACACATTTTCGAAAAAATTATGGGTTTGGAAGTATTTACTATTATTTGTTTATTCGGGGATGTTATTCCCCCTTTCGATTATTAGTGGGTCCGGGCCCCACTGGCCCTTAATGACGAGCCGCCCCTGCTAATACGTAAAAACGCTAGAAGTACAACGAAATCTCAGAAAGACGCTGAAAATCTGTTTTATTTATTGGGCTATGGCTAACAATATCAGAATGAGAGAAGTTATAGGAAGCATAACGGAGGCATCAATAATGTTATGTTGCAGGCCATACTTTATTCTTATTACATGTTGTCAAGAATAAATATGTAATACATATGAAATTCAGAACATAAATAAATGTGAAGATGATTGTATACAAGATATGAATGGACGTGAAGATGAATATATATATATATACATATAACAATATAACAGTTATAATGATGCTCGTCCATCACAGATATAATGAACATAAAGGAAAGACATAAAGATATGTAGAAGAGACAAATTCAATGAAGACACATTATATACAGATCTTTCTTTTCTTTCTTCCTATATTCTTGTTGTGCACTTCAGTGTTCAGGGTATGCAAGAGTTTGGAAGTTCCTCCCGCCCTGTGTTGCTGGGGCTCATAGGGGGAGCAAAGTATAATAACACTGTGACCCACAAGGCATGTCGTAAGAGGCAACTGAGGTAGGGACCTAGGTAGCTACCCTAGTTAAATAAAAAGCGTCGCAGAAATAGGATGTGCTGGTCTACTTGTAGGCACATAACTGGCACAACGTGCAATCGCTCTTAGACTCGGATCACATAAAAATCACAGAGAGTGGTTAACAAGTGGTCGATATGGAGCGTTCAAAGAAAAAGAAAAAGCCAATTTCCCTCGAGTACGCCATGTAAAAGGTGTTGCCTATCGCCTCTGATATTTCTGCGTCAATCATTTGCACCAACGACCTTTGGCCTTTTAAACCATTGCATTTGAATAGTATGCACGTTGTGGTGTACAACAATAACAATTCACCTATAAAGATCACATCCTACTATGGAAGTCTTGGAAGCGCTGCATTCAAAGCATGTATACCTTGCCAGAGTCGTCGTGCTTTGGGAACGGTGTCACATGGCGAGCGATGGTCGAATTTAGGATTTCTAAATGGCGATCGCAACTGGTACTAAGTATGCCAATTAAGCTTCATTGACACCGCAGCGTGTCTCTTATCAGTATAGACAAGATTTAGATATTCTATATGCGAACTCAACTGGTACTAGAAGTATGGCACATACTAGTCATTGACACTCAAGCGTGACTCTTATCATAGACAAGAATTAAGATATTTATATGCAACACTGTATAAAGTATCCAATTACTAGAGACCGCAGCGTGATCTACTTCATCAGTATAGGATTTCAAAGGATATTCTATATGGCGAACTCGCAACTGGTACTAGACAGTATGGGCACCAATTACTAGGCTTCATTGACACCTGCAAGCGTGATCTAACTTCATCCAGTATAGACAAAGATATTGGCTTAACAAGTACATAGGCAACTGCACTGGATGAAGGTATGGCTAAATGATATAACGCCATGCACGAATGGACTAGGCTCAAGTGCGATTTGGGGCAGACCACAGACATGAGGCATAGCAGAGTAGGATGCTAAAGAAACCATCATATGAGCAAAAGATTGCTGGAGAGATATAACTTGCATCAGATCCCAAACACCAGTTTTACGTGCAGCAACTGTAGCACGGATTTCAACTCAAGAATAGGTCCTCACAGCCAGAACATGACGTTGTAATTCAGCACAGAATCAACTAAATGATGCAAAATCTATTGTAACCTAAGATAAGGAGGCTGATGGTGATATGAAGATGGACGATTTATTGAAATTTTAACGAATCTTTTTGATTTATAAAAAGTGTTAAAAATGCTGATATTTCTTAGTGCTAAATTTAAGTTGTAAAATAATATTTCCCTTTTTTAACGTGTTGCGCTATTTTAAAAATAAATCCCCTACAATCTAACAATAATGGAATGTAAGCAAGATTCACATGGCGTGAACAGTATGATTTGTGGGAATTTGCACTAGCTAGTCGGTCTTATGCTAGAGTTGTCCGTTGAATAATGTACGTTATTTGTGTGTATTCTATTTCTCTTTTACTTTCTATTGATGTTCCGAATGAGTTAATAGAAACATTTGTTAATTGTCGTGTCAAAGAAATCACTAACAATTGAACGTTAATAACACTCACTGCATTATTAATCTTATGAGCATATCATAAAGGTATTACGTAGAATAATTATGAGATGAATGAGAAACAGAATTAGACCAGAAATTAATGAAGAACTGTTGGTTTGTTGAGGGTGAGCGCGCTTGATATGCTATTTATATTGTAACAAAACTAACAGAAAGAGCACTGAAACTAAAAAAACCTGATTTATGCTTGATAGACTATATCAAGGTGTTTGGCAAAGTAAATCATCAGTGGATCTTTCTAAAATGTTAAAGCTCTTAATATCGACAGCAAAGATCTAAGATTCATTCAGGATATATATTGGCAGCAAAAAGCAGATATAAGCGCAGACAAACAGATGGAAACATTTCAGTAGATTGAAAGGGAAATTAGGCTAGTGTGCGCATTATCGCCTGATCTGTTCTTTCTGTAAAGCAAAAATAGTTTGAGATCATAAACTGAGATAGCTAAAATAGCAGTAGTTGGAAATAATATAAATAGCTTGAGGTAATCTGAGAGCACTGTCTTGGTAGCAAAAATAATGAAATAGAGCACATGGAACTAGTAATATGGTGGTGAAAGAAAGTAACAATAAAAAACTATAGTCTGAATAGCAAGACAACAAGACGTCAGGGTCATTTCAAAAGATTATATTTCATAAACAAATGCACCATCAAAGTAAATGAGACGAAGCTGAGACTAGACCATCAACTTAAATATGTTGGAGCCCTGATCACAATAGAATGTTGATTATATTAGAATCTTGATCACATTAGAATCCTGATGACATTAGAATCGTGATACTATTAGAATCTGAGGCCATTAGAGGCTTGATCCCATTAGAATATTCCTCACATTAGAATTATAATCAGACAAAAAACATCTTCCTCATATTAGAATCTTGATCACAATGGAGTTCTGATCACATACAAATTCTGATAACATTCAAATTCTGATCCCATTAGAATCGTAATCACATTATAATCTTGATCACATTATAACTCCGTTCCCATAGGTTATTTAGCATAAATAGAGTCCAGACAAAAACAACATTTCAGAAAATCAAAGCAACAAATTATTGTCTATTGAAGTCAAAATTAAGTTTTTACAGTGCAACATAGAATGAAAAACACACAGAAAAAAACCCAGTAGATACAACAATCAACATAGAACAGGAGTTGTTACCCTAAACACACTGAGATACATGCTTAGGGAGGAGATCGACAATTATGGACATGTCCGACATGCGATGAAGATGATCTTAAAACGAACAATGAACAATGAACAATGAAGATGATACTAAAACGAACAATGAACGATGAACAAGATTACTTTATAGGGATGGTCAATCATTGACATTAAATAAACAAATAATAAAATCTAGGATGACACAGAGATGTGGTTTAACATCAAAATGCTAAAATTGCCTGGAATGTTAACATTATTAAAGACGATTTTCTGAAAAGGTCAACAGCATAAGAATAAATTAATATTTAATTGCCCTCAAACAAAAAAAGAAACAATCAGTACGTGTCCGGAACATAATGAGAAAGATAAGTCTAGAACATATAGTGACAACAGGCAAAATTAATGGAATACGAGAGGAAGAGGACAACATGAAAAGACAATTCTGGTTAACCTGGCTTCATGTGGTGATAAAGTATCAACATCCGAGTTGATAGTCAGTTAAAACAGTCGTTAACGGAGATCCTGATAGCTGTCAGACTGCATGGCACACGATGTTGCTTTTTAGTTAGAATGAAATTTCATTCTAGATACGTTGAATTTTTGTATTCAAGCTGATGTTTTTGTTATTCAAGCTGTTTTTGTTATTCAAGCTGATGTTTTTGTTATTCAAGCTGTTTTTGTTATTCAAGCTGATGTTTTGTTATTCAAGATGTTTTGTTATTCAAGCTGATGTTTTTGTTATTCAGCAATGTTTTGTTATCAAGCTGTTTTTGTTATTCAAGCTTATGTTTTTGTTATTCAAGCTGTTTTTGTTATTCAAGCTGATGTTTTTGTTATTCAAGCTGTTTTTGTTATTCAAGCTAATGTTTTTGTTATTCAATCTGATGTTTTTGTTACTCAAGCTGTTTTTGTTATTCAAGCTGTTTTTGTTATTCAAGCTGTTTTTGTTATTCAAGCTGATGTTGTTATTCATGCTGATGTTTTTGTTAGTCAAGCTGTTTTTGTTATTCAAGCTGTTTTCGTTATTCAAGCTGATGTTTTTGTTATTCAAGCTGTTTTTGTTATTCAAGCTGATGTTTTTGTTATTCAAGCTGTTTTTGTTATTCAAGCTGTTTTCGTTATTCAGCTGATGTTTTGTTATTCAGTTGTTTTTTGTTATTCAAGCTGATGTTTTTCGGTTATTCAAGCTGTTTTTGTTATTCAAGCTGGTTTTCGTTATTCAAGCGTCGATGTTTTGTTATTCAAGCTGTTTTTGTTATTCAAGCTGGTTTCGCTTTGTTATTCAAGCTGTTTTTGTTATTCAAACTGATGTTTTCGTTATTCAAGCTGTTTTTGTTATTCAAGCTTGTTTTTGTTATTCAAGCTTTGTTCGTTTTTGTTATTCAAGCTGATGTTTCGTTATTCAAGCTGATGTTTTTGTTATTCAAGCTGTTTTTTTATTCAAGCCGTTTTTGCTATTCAAGCTGATGTTTGTTCGTTGATTCAAGCGTTGTTTGTTGTTATTCAAGCTGTTTTTGTTATTCAGAGCTGTTTTGTTATTCAAGCTGATGTTTTTGTTATTCAAGCTGTTTTTGTTATTCAAGCTGTTTTTGTTATTCAAGCTGTTTTGTTATTCAAGCTGTTTTTGTTATTCAAGCTGGTTTTGTATTCAAGCTTGTTTTCGTTATTCAACTGATGTTTTCGTTATTCGACAGCTGTTTTTGTTATTCAAGCTGTTTTTGTTATTCAAGCTGTTTTTGTTATTCAAGCTGTTTTTGTTATTCAAGCTGATGTTTTTGTTATTCAAGCTGATGTTTTTGTTACACATTCATTTCAATCTTCTTTCACCCATTGATCGATCTATTTTCTTGACAGCCTCTAGCCTCGTTTAGTCTGTAAGTTCTAATGTATTCAGGTTGTTTTGTTATGTCGTTTTTCTGCTGTCTATATATATAATAGTTTCAGTTGCAACGTTAACCATTTCTCACTCCGTAATATTGTTTGTCTCTAGAATGTTAGTAATGTGTACTGAGCTAGCCAGTATATTGACTTTGCGTCATATTACAAATTATCACAAGCAAGTATATCGGTTCAGAAGTAGGAAATGGTTAACGTCATAATAACGCTCGTGTGGTGTCAGAGACTCGCAAGGGAAGCAAAGAATAATGTCTTAATAGCTCTCGTGTGGTGCCAGAGACTCGCAAGGGAAGCAAAGAATAATGTCTTAATGGCTCTCGTGTGGTGTCAGAGACTCGCAAGGGAAGCAAAGAATAATGCCTTAATAGCTCTCGTGTGGTGCCAGAGACTGCAAGGAAGCAAAGAATAATGTCTTAATAGCTCTCGTGTGGTGCCAGAGACTCGCAAGGGAAGCAAAGAATAATGTCTTAATAGCTCTCGTGTGGTGTCAGAGACTCGCAAGGGAAACAAAGAATAATGTCTTAATAGCTCTCGTGTGGTGCCAGAGACTCGCAAGGAAGCAAAGAATAATGTCTTAATAGCTCTGTGTGGTGCAGAGACTCGCAAGGGAAGCAAAGAATAATGTTCTAATGGCTCCGTGTAGAGCCAGGGGCCTCCAAGGAAGCAAAGAATAATACGAAGCATGTCGTAAAAGGCGACTGATGTAGGACCTAAGGAAACTACCCTAGTAAATAAAAAGTATCGCAGAAATCGGATGTTCTGGTCTACTTGTAGGCGCATAACTGGCACAACGTACAATCGCTCTTAGGCTTAGATCACATACAAATAACACAGACTGGTTGACAAGTGGTGGATATAGACCGTTCGAAGAAGAATAATGTTCTAATGATGTGTTGTAGTTTTGATGTTTCTATTTCTTGTGAATATGTTCGGAGATGTTTATGTACAAATTTTGTCCGTCTTTGGAAAGTTGCAGTTGTTGGAAAATAATGCAGGTGGAAAAAATGGAAGGAAAGGGAGAGGCTTCAGACGAATGTGGTCACTTGGTGTAACTTAAATCTCTGAATGGCTACCTATCAGTATTGTTTGGCTTCATGTATTTCCTCCTTCTTATGTTCCTGGTTTCCTGGTTGTCAAAGCTGTCTAATGACTGCACTGATAAGAGATGTAAAACTCTTTGTTTTTCTCTTTCATTACGGCTCTATTCCAGATGGCAAATTTCTAAATTAGGTTGAAAATCTCAAGTGTTGATAAATGTTGGATAACGATAATGACATTCATATTGTGGTGATAACTTTATGAGTGCACAAAAGTAACTGGAAAATATACAACACATGTTAGTATCGTTATATATTTGCTGTGTTTATATATATATACATATATTTGTTTTGCTATGTTTATATATATATATATGAAACATGGAGAAAAACGATGGAGAGAGAGTTGAAGGAGTGTGGCCTAACGTGGAGACGGTTGGTAAAAGGCAGCTGAACGGCAACAGTGAAGTCTCTTCTGAAGCCTTATATGTCAAGCGGGACACGAAGAGGATATAGATAGATATATTATGCGACATTGTGTGTCAGGTGACTCAATTATTGTTTGTATAGGCCTCGAAGTATGCTTGTGCACATCCAGAAGCATCGTTTTTGTAGAGATGTTTGTTTGTGTATAAGTGTGAGGTTCTGTTTGAAGAAGAGTGTGTGTGTGTATATATGTCGACTAGCTTTCGTAAGAGAGTGTGTGTACATGTGAGCACCTGCTGGTAAAGTAATGTGTGTGTGTTTGCCTATCTGTTTAAAATCCTGTTTCTAAGAGAATGTGTTTGTACACAAAATGTTGATATATGTTTATCCTATTGTGTTTGTACACATGTCCACGTGGGATTTTATAATATATCTGAGATGGGTCAGACCAGAGGACTGTATTCAACAGGTGTGTCTACTTCAAGACATTGAACTTATTTCAATGAAGAATGGTTACAAATACCAACATGAATAAATACATCATTTTTCTGTAGGCGTCATACTTGATATAGAAAACAGACAAAAAAACACAGATATACTTAATATAGAATACAGACAAGAAATCACAGATATACTTGATATAGAATACAGACAAGAAAACAAACACAGATATACTTAATATAGAATACAGACAAGAAATCACAGATATACTTGATATAGAATACAGACAAGAAAACGTAGTTATACTTGATATAGAATACAGACAACAAAACTCAGTTATACTTGATATAGAATACAGACAAGAAAACGTAGTTATACTTGATATAGAATACAGACAAGAAAACTCAGTAGAAGTGGAAGCAGAGGTACAGGCGCTAATTTCTGAGAACTCGTCTGAGGATGATGTAATCATTTATACAGATGGGTCAGTGTGTCGACACGTGTGGAGTTCATGGGCTTACATTGATCAGGTCAAAGAGGATGTTGTAATGGAAGACAGTGGTGATTTTGAGTTGACTATAAGCATGTTCTCAGTATGGAAATCATGGCAGTAACTAAAGCTGGAGTCAGAGATTTTGATCGATGCATGTTGTCCTAGTGACTCAATGAGCATGCTCAGGAAGATTGAAACAAGCTGGACTTGGGAGCAAATGTTGGAGTCCTACAAGAAATGTAGGCTGAGAAAAATGAGTTTTATGTTGGTTCCAAGACGTGCAGATGTAAGTGAAAATGAACGTGTCGATATGGTTGCATGTATGGCTGCTGTAAAAAGCCTGCAAGCAATGGTCCAGGCTGATATTCTGAATCCCTAAGGGAGATAGGGTGTATATAATTCAAGCAAAGTGATGAATCTACAACATCGAAATAGAGGGAAGACTGCAGTAAAACTTGGTAAATAGTGAAACATGTACAAACAAAGTACTATAGTTTTACAAAAACAGAAACAGTGACGATAAACAGCAACGTTTCGACCAACAAGGCCTTTATCAAGCAAACGAACAAACAGGAGTGACAAATTAAAATGAAACACAAATGGACGACCAAATACAAACGTATCTAAGGAAAAGCTGGAATAAAAACGAATAACGAAATAAATGTAACACAAAAAAACACATAAAAACTAGAAATAGAACGGAAAAGAAACAATGAAACATCTAGTAAATATATAACTTGAATACATGCAACATATACCCATATAGAGTACAAAGCATAGGAAGAGAAAGTACTAAGAAGCATAAGAATGTAATACGTTGAGCCCGTGGTCGCAAGGTACCATACAAAGAAATCAACCGATTCTCCAGAGCAAATCGACTACGATCATCAGAGGAACATGATCGGATGGCTTGACCTGACATCGCAAGCTCCTGAATGGCCAGTATCATTGAAATGGGTAGCTACAGGGTCACAGAGCATTGGCGTATATCGCGCAAGTGTTGGGCGAATCGGTCACTGAGTCTCCTGCCGGTTTCCCAATATAGGCCTTGTTGCACCGCTTGCAGATAATGGCATAGATAATATTACGGGACTCGCATGTGAAACTGTCTTCAACAACGAACGTGGTTTTGGAAAAGACACCGTGCGGGTCTGTATGACATAAGCACAAGTGTTGCAGCGCCGACGGCCACACTGGATGGTGCCAAAATGACTTGGATATTAGGCTTGAGGCGATCAGAACCAACATATCCTTAAGGCTTCTGTCCCGTCTGTACGCCACCAAAGGATAGTGTTGGAAGATTGAACGTGTCTCAGGATCAGACTGAAGAATGGAGAGATGACGGAATAAGACTTTCCAAGGGAACAGAGGTGGAAAGTTACAAGCTTCCCCTGTCAGAATTGGAAGTTCTATGCGGTTAGAGAGCTCTGGCGAGAATTTGCGAACGCGCTCGCATAGCAGAAAAGCAAAGCCTCTTATCCGAGGCTCAGAAAGAAATCCAGCATCTCGTGAGTTATCGAGAAAAATGTCGTCTCTTTGCACAGAGTCGCAAGGAAGCAAAGAAAATGCTAAAGCTCCTGGAGCCAGAACTGAAGGGAAGAAAGAATACATGTTCAGGCTTGTAGTAGACCGACATGAGGGAAGCAAGTAAATAGGATGTCGTAACAAGGCGAGAGATGTGTGACCAACGAAAGCCATTGAAGACAATAAATAAGTATCGAGAAAATCGGATTTCAGGCACTAGGCGTAACTGCCAACGTACAATCATCTGGCTCAGATACACAGACAAAGAAATCATAGATGCTTACAAGTGGTCAAGATGGACCCAAGAAGAATAATGTCTAACTGGTCATTTTAGTCTTTGAGTTTCTATTTCAATCATGTTCGAATTTTAACAAATTTTTCGTTTTGAAGTTGCTTGTCTGAAAGAACACAGTTGCGAAATATAGGGAAGACTTCAATCTATAGTGTACACTACCTTCTTCTTAAAGATGACCACACCTTGTGCTATTTTTTCCCCTTCTGTTGTTGCACCAGATTTCTGTCTGTCCTCCTTGATGCATGTGTGCTCTTGTTTCACTCATACCTCATTCAGATGACACTTCTAAGTCTTGAATCTCTATCTGATAAATGGAAACGATAATGACATTCATATTCTGATCTTAGAGTGAACTAGTAACTGGAAAATACACAACACTTTCAGTTCATTGTACTTTTTGAGCTCGTATAACATATAATGTGACAATATGTCTGGACTCATTATGTTTGTATCAGGTCTCTGAGACTATGTTTGTGAATCTTGGGCTTCTTTTTAGAATGTTTTTTGTATATGATAGTTCTGTTTGAATGGCATTCTTGGATATGTGAGCTGTTTAAGAAGAGGTGCTCTGTGATATGTATATTCTGTTTAAGAATGTCTGTTTAGTATAGTCTCTTTGAAGTGATGTGATTTGTGTATATACTATCAGCTATCTTCTTGAAGAAGAGTTTTTGGTATGATGTATGAGGTTCTTTTGAAGAAGAGTTCTTCATTTGAGGTTCTGTTTGAAGTATGTTTTGTTATATTGATTCTATTGGAATGTTCTGTGTATATGTATGAGGTTCTGTTTGGAAGAGCTCGTGCTGTATATTATGAGGTTCTGTTTGAAGAAGAGTGCTGGTTATGGAGGATTCTGTTTGAAGGAGGTTTTGTGTATACGTAGAGTTCTGTTTGAAAGGGTGACTTGTTATATGTATGAGTTCTGTTGAAGAAAGTTGTTCTGTCTATCTCTCCATTCTTTGAAGAGTGTTGTGATATATGTTAATCTCCCTTTTTATGTGGGTACATGACAGGAGACGCTTAAAGTGATATGTTGGTTCAGTGTTTGCATACCTTTAAATCTTTCAAGAGATCTGTTTGTCGTGTCATTAAACCCAGTTTTGACCATGTCGCGCTGCAACATATATCTTAATGGTCAAAGACGTTTAAACGGTGTGTTTTCCTTAAAGATATTGCTTTTTAATGAAGAAGTTTAAATACAGCATGAAATATCTATATGCATCATTATTGAAAGCGAACAAGATATATTGAAGGAAACGACAACTCAGTACTGATTAGAACACTTGACAGAATAGCCAGTAGTCTGTGAACAGAGCACGCTATTTCTGAAATCGTCGGCATTAGAGCTTTATCGATGTCAGGTTTTTCGACAGCATCGATCATGTGCTTCATTGATCAGTCAAATTTGTAATGGAAGAAGTGGTGATTTTGGTGGCTACTGCATGATCTCATGGAATCAGGGCATTAACTAGCTGATCAGAATTTTCTCTATGCTTGTGACTCTACATGCTATGGAGATAAAGTGGCTTGCATGTTAGTCCTCAAGAAATTTAGCTAGATGATTTATGTTTGTTCCAGTTCATTCAGATTAAGTGATGATTTTGTGTCATTATTTCAGGTTATCTGTTTTATTCCAGCTTTTCTTTAGATAGTTTGTATATAATTCAAGATGTCCAGGCTGATATTTGAATTTGTCATGTGTTATGTTCGCTGTCAGCTGATATTATGATCCTAAGGTGAGACTGTGTATATATTTCAGCTGGTCGGCTGTATTTGTAATCTCTAAGTGTTTGTACATAATTTCACTATGAACTCTACAACACAAACTCGAATGCAAGAACGCAAGTGTGGTACCAGGGCCCGCAAGGGAATCAAAGAATGTACACTGCAACCTACAAGGCATGTCGTAGAGACGAATGATGCAGGACCTAGGAAGCTACCCTAGTAAATAAAAAGCAAGAGAAATTGGATGTGCTGACCTACTTGTAGGTGCATAACTGGCACAACATACAATCACTTTTAGGCTCAGATCACATACAAATAATACAGAGTGGTTAACAAGTGGTCGATATGGAGGCTTCGAAGAATAAGAATGCAAGAATACCAAGTCAAATGTGGTGTAGCTCGACAAGAGGACTATTATACTGGTAGGAAAAGAAGATTAGTAAAACAACAAAGAATTGTTGTTAGTTGCCAGATTGAGAGATACACCTGAGGAGATCGGGCACTATGGACTAATGGGTCAATGCGCAGTGATGATGATCTACGATAAACTAAACATATTTTAGTATTACATTGTTTCAAATTTGTGAAAAGCATATTACATATCTGAAAGCATGCAGCACCTGCTGTCTCTTAACTGCAAAACAGCATGAGAATATATGTTAGATGAGAAAACATTATACATTCAGGCTAAGCTACATGGAAACACAAATTTGCAAATCGTAACATCAGTTCAGACAGAATAGATAACCGACAACACTAACAATGCGTGTACACATGTGATGGAGAGTTGGATGATCGATATAAGTTAAGTGACAGCTGCGATTTAAGCAAGTATTCTATTGGACGAAGACGCAGTCGCGAACCAAACGGCGATATAGCACGGTCGAGCAACGTTGATTCTGGTCTCCCATCGACATTACCTATATGGCAAATGTCGAGAACATTACAGGGACAATAGTCACTATACTTTCTAGTAAAGTAGAAGACAACATCGTTAGGAAACCAACCTGTTGAATATCAGTCTAACTAGAGAGATGGAAATCTATGAAGACAATCGGTTAAGAAAACAGCTCCTTCTACAGACTTACAAATAAATAAGAGTAATTACTTCAGCTCGACGAAAGAAAAAAAACTTTTCAAGAAGAAAATGTTTGTCTACAGCTGACACAGACAATGTTGCAAACAGAGCACTTGTACCATCAGAAAACTAGTCTGACTGTAAGCTCTGAAATAATTTAAAGCGTATAACTTTCACGAGCAGTTAAGTTCACAGAACACACAATAAAAATAAAATAATTAATCATAAAAACGGAAGTAGAAAAGACGGAAGAAAAAATACCAGGAAGAAAATACTATGTAATACAGGTAATACAGGTAATACAGGTAATACAGGTAATACAGGTAATACAGGTAATACAAGTAATACAGGCAATACAGGTAATATATAGTAAAGTATTTTCTATAGTTCGTTCCAAAATTCGTGATCACACTAAGGTTTAATTTGTACGTAATAAAAATAGGTTTAAAATAAGTAATTTTTGCATGCAGTCTTATATACCTTATGACGTTACGAATCCATGTTTAACTAATTGGTAGGTAGCTTAGTTGATGCAAAAACGTTTTTGTTATATAATTTTGCATAAGCACAACAAAATGATAATCAAAGTTTAGAATTTACAGTAATACACAAAATGGTGGCGAATGTTTGCAAAGGCGTAACCTTATTACATATTATAAAAAGCAATGTGACATGGTTAGCTTTTTCTTCATGAGTGTTTTTATATATTGATATTATCTTTGGCGATCAAATTGGCGTACGTTTGGTAGTTGTTGCCAGTCCCTGGTATTGTGAGGCAATTGGTGAAGGTGAAAGCAGATGGGATGTTAGCTATTAGATTCGGAGTCTGAAGAGTCGAAGAGATTGACTACTGCTGGGGCTGAGAAAATGCAAACCATCTCGTTGCCAATATGCCTCTTCTTCTCGGAGCACATGCTCTTCACATTTGTTCCAGTATTCTATATTTATTTTTGAGAGGGCATCACGTGTTAGGACTTTTACATCACGAAGTTTGAAAGTCTTGTTTACTGCTGCAACTTGACCTTTGATTGCAGCCCACACGTTCAATGGGATTTAGATGTGAATGGCGCAAGGTGGTAATCGAAGAGAAGTGTGGCCGTGCTCAGCAATGACTTTATCGATTATAAAAATCTTTGACTTCTTAGTCTGTCTCACCAGTTGCAACAACTCAGTTTTGAAATTGTTGCAACAAAACGATATATTTTCTTTTGCAAGCCACGCCATGATGTCTTGTTTTGTGCTTGATGAGGTGACAATTTTGTCTGCATGTGCCACTACATTATGATAGAAGGCATTGTCCATTACAATACACGACGGTCTATCCAGAGCAGGCAGAAGCGTGTTCGCTAACCAATCCCTGAAAATAAGTCCGTTTATTTCGGTGTGGTAGTCCCTACCATCTGTAGACAGTGCTTGGAAAAGAAGTTCTGCGCCACTGACAAGACCATTTGCTTTGCTGCCTGCATAACCTATCACAATTCGTTGCCCCTTGCTGCTTGGAATTTCCCTTTTCTTAGTTCCGTCTAGTGATTGCCATTCTTTATCACACGTATGGTGAGCATTTACCCACGATTCGTCCAGATATACAATATCGTAACCTTCCGTCCTACGCTTCCGTATCTCCCACAGATATTTGCATCGTGCAGCTATCAGATGCTTTTTCTCACAAACTATATTCCGACCTGTACTAGATTTCTAAAAAATGAAACCGCTGCACTTAACAACTCTCCATAAGGCGGTTTAGATATATCAATATCACATTGAATTCGCAGACGTGATTTCAATTTACGTAGTGTAACCACATCATTGGCCTTAAACATTTTATGAATCTCTCCCACAATAACATCTTTATCGAAATCGTCAGTTTTCCGTTTCCGGCCTTTCTGTGTTTTTACGTTCATCACTACAGTCCTGTTCTATCCAACGGCAAAATGACATTCTACTTATACCAAGAGCATGTTGTGTTCTCCTCTTCGGGTCTTGTAAGTTGTGATATAAACCACCACGTCTGGCTTCTCTGCAGAAGTAGACAGTTGTGCAATCACCTTCTGCATGGTAGTGAATTTACACTTCAAACTCATTTCTAATACTGATAATAAAATAGTACCTTCCGCTTCAAGTAATGCAAATAAATGGTTTGTGACACGCCAATGACAATCTTTCACATACAGTGTGAAATGATTAATTTCACGGGATTCCTGATTTTAACTACTGCTGAATTGTACGTGGAGCGCACATTGGCATCTTGACGTCAATACTTCACTTTCGTACCGTTAACATTCTAAAATCATACCAAATCAACATCGCTGTTAAATTAGTAATAACATATAATTCAAATCTTACATAACTAAAGGTTTGGGTGGGCAAAGAATACTTTTGGAACGTCGTCACTGTTACCTATCTAAAAATATAAAAATCAAGAATTTCTGTCAAGTGGTTGATTTTATATCGGTCGGTAAAGATGATCACGAATTTTGGAACGAACTATAGAAAAAAGACAAAGAAGAGATAATGCGAAATATATTGATTAGCAAGAAGAGAAGAGAAGAGATAGTTAGCAAGAAAAGAAGAGAAGAGATAGTTAGCAAGAAAAGAAGAGAAGAGATAGTTAGCAAGAAAAGAAGAGAAGAGAAGAGAGAGTTAGCAAGAAAAGAAGAGAAGAGAAGAGAGAGTTAACAAGAAAAGAAGAAGGCACAGTTAACAAGAAAAGAAAGAAGAGGAGTTAGCAAGAAAAGAAGACAGAGTTAACAAGAAAAGAAAGAAGAGAAGAGAGAGTTAGCAAGAAAAGAAGAGAAGAGAAGAGAGAGTTAACAAGAAAAGAAGAGAAGAGAAGAGAGAGTTAACAAGAAAAGAAGAAGGCAACGATAAAAGAAGAGAAGAGAGAGTTAGCAAGAAAAGAAGAAAAGAGAGATTTAGCAAGAAAAGAAAGAAGAAAAGAGAGAGCAATAAAAGAAGAGAAGAGAGAGTTAGCAAGAAAAGAAGAGGAGAAAAGAGAGAGTTAGCAAGAAAAGAAAAGAAGAAAAGGGAGAGTTAGCAAGAAGAGAAGAGAAGAGAGAGTTAGCAAGAAAAGAAAAGAAGAGAAGGGAGAGTTAGCAAGAAAAGAAGAGAAGAGAAGAGAGAGTTAACAAGAAAAGAAGAGAAGAGAAGAGAGAGTTAACAAGAAAAGAAGAGAAGAGAAGAGAGAGTTAACAAGAAAAGAAGAAGGCAACGATAAAAGAAGAGAAGAGAGAGTTAGCAAGAAAAGAAGAAAAGAGAGATTTAGCAAGAAAAGAAAGAAGAAAAGAGAGAGCAATAAAAGAAGAGAAGAGAGAGTTAGCAAGAAAAGAAGAGGAGAAAAGAGAGAGTTAGCAAGAAAAGAAAAGAAGAAAAGGGAGAGTTAGCAAGAAGAGAAGAGAAGAGAGAGTTAGCAAGAAAAGAAAAGAAGAGAAGGGAGAGTTAGCAAGAAAAGAAGAGAAGAGAAGAGAGAGTTAACAAGAAAAGAAGAGAAGAGAAGAGAGAGTTAACAAGAAAAGAAGAGAAGAGAAGAGAGAGTTAACAAGAAAAGAAGAAGGCAACGATAAAAGAAGAGAAGAGAGAGTTAGCAAGAAAAGAAGAAAAGAGAGATTTAGCAAGAAAAGAAAGAAGAAAAGAGAGAGCAATAAAAGAAGAGAAGAGAGAGTTAGCAAGAAAAGAAGAGAAGAAAAGAGAGAGTTAGCAAGAAAAGAAAAGAAGAAAAGGGAGAGTTAGCAAGAAGAGAAGAGAAGAGAGAGTTAGCAAGAAAAGAAAAGAAGAGAAGGGAGAGTTAGCAAGAAGAGAAGAGAAGAGAGAGTTAGCAAGAAAAGAAAAGAAGAAAAGAGAGAGTTAGCAAGAAAAGAAGAAAAGAGAGAGTTAGCAAGAAAAGAAGAAAAGAGAGAGTTAGCAAGAAAAGAAGAAAAGAGAGAGTTAGCAATAAAAGAAGAGAAGAGAGAGTTACAAGAAAAGAAGCAGAGATAAAATAAAAAGAAACACAGCAACAGCTATGTAGAAGACAGTGAAAAGAAGCAGAAAAGCAAATGAAGATTCAGAAGAACAAGTTTATGAAAATACAAGCACAAGATGAGTTCGAAATAGACAATGAACAGTTCAAAGAGAGAGAACACAATGTAGAGAAAACATACGAGTTTACATATTCATATCTTCTCGTACATTTGCTTACTTCAAAATTTGTTTATTTAAACCTGTTTCAACACATGATTAAGTTGACTTAATTCCACGTTCTATCTCATTGATTTTACAATGCGTATAGTTTTACATTTCTTTGGCCAGAAATATTGTACTCAGTTCCATAAAAGAGATTGAGTGAGATGTCCAGGACTGTCTGGTATGGATAAATGACTTACAAGCCCGATGTAGTATATAACGGTGCGAGAGGAATATATATACACAGAGTTTTTCTTAAGTAATGCTATTTTCTTAACAATTGCTCTCTTTCACATATTTCGATTAGTTCATACATTTATTATTTCTTGATCCGATACCATATTATCCTCTTAAATTAGTATTTTTTTCTCTTTCTTTACATTTATATCACTCGCAACTATTAACATAACGTGAGTTTTACTATAGTCTGTCCATTAATTCGTGAGCACGTTTGAAATTGATTTTCTCGAAAACTACCTGTTGGATATCAGTGATTTTTGCATGCAGCCTTAGAATATCCATGACGCTAAAATAAAGCTAACCAGTAGTCCATAGATGCTACGAATTTTGCACATCGGCGAATTTCTTTGATCTTTTATGACAATTGCAAATACGGGGGCTCAAATTTAGATTTTACAGTAATCCCTAGAATTTGTCCATGTCAATTCTATTCATAGGTGTATTTCCATATTAACTTGATAGGTCAAGTAATTAAGTGTGTTGCCCTTATGTGCAATCGTGAACTTGGATACAATATGCAACAGTTAGTCCTCCCTTCGGTCACCATTAGACCCCAGGGTGTCTTAACTTCACCACAAATTGTATGATGGTAGACGCATTTGGATATGGAAATGTATACGTTGCTATTTCTCAGTCTGTAATCAAAATATGATTTGTATCATCCCGAATCTGACGATTCCATGAGGTTGATAATTGTTACTGGCTGGACAAATTGTAATCCATCTCGGTGCCAGTACTCGTCTTCCTCTCGAGCACATGTTCAACACACTTCTTCCAGAACTGCATGTCTATCATTGAGAGGACTCACGTGTCAGAACTTCAACATCACACATTTTAAACGTCCTGTTCTGTTCGGCAACTTGCCCTTTTACTTTAGCCCAGACAAGCTCTATCGGATTGAGGTGAGCATGATATGGAGGTAGTGGCAAAGACGTGTGGCCGTATTCCGCAATGATTTTGTCAATATGAAACACCTTTGTCTTATTTGTCATCATCACCAGGTGCAACAACTCGGGTTTCAAATATGTATCATCGAAACTGACATTTTCCTTAGCAAGCCAAGTCCTAATTTGATCTTTTGTATTTGATGCAGTTGGTACTTTGTCTTCCGCTGATGCTGCGTTGTGATAGGATGCATTATCCATTACCAAGCATGATGGTCTGTTTAGAATTGGAAGTAGATCTTTCTCCATCCAGTGCCTGAAAATATGTCCATTCATTTCTGTGTGGTAGTCCCTACCGTCGGTACTTTTGATTGGAAAATAAGTCCAGCGTCATGGACAAGACCTTCTTCACTGCTTCCTGCATGTGTTAGTATAATACGCTGGCCTTTGCTGCTTGGTATTTTTCTTTCTGTTCACCGTCTACTGATTGCCATTCTTTAGCATTGGTGTGGTGAGCATTGACCCAGGATTCGTCCAAATATACAATATCATAGCCTTGCCTCCGCCGCTCACGGATCTGCCTCAGGTATTTATTTCGGGCAGCAATTAAATGTTAGTTAGTTAGTCTTTCCTCTTGGGCCTGTGGGCGGCGCATAGGCAGAGGTCATAGCTCTCCATGTCTCGCGGTTCGTTGCTATTTGCTTTAAGTCTTTAATGTTTACTAGGCCCATCGTTGAGCCTTCTCTGGTGATGGTTCTACGCAGAGTCTCTCTTGGTCTTCCTCGTTTTCTTTTTCCCTCTGGTGTCCATATGAGGGATTGGTAAGGAGTCTTCTCTCATCCATTCTAAGTGTGTGGCCGATGTAGTTCCAGCGGCGCTTTCTTATAAAATTTGATACATTTTCTTGCTTGGTCTCTTGTCTTATTTGTGTATTGGGTCTGAAATCTGACCATTTGAGGTTCAGTATTCTTCTAAGACATTTATTCTCAAAGTTATCTAATTTTCTTTCTAGAGCTTTTGTTGCTTTCCAACTCTCGCATCCATAAGTTAATACTGGAATCACACAAGAGTTAAAGATCTTTAATTTTAAGTGCTTGCTGAGTGAATTGGACTTCCATATATTTGACAATTTGTTAAAAGCACTTGATGCCAATGCGATTCTGTGTGGAATTTCTGGCGCTGTATCCCCTGTAGATGACATCATACTTCCTAGGTATGTAAAACTTTTGACTTTTTCAAGAGTGTAGTTTTTAGTTGAATATTTTCTGGACTGCTGGTAAGGTCAACAATTTTGTTTTTGTGGTGTTTATTTGGAGACCAATTTGTCCTGAGATATTTTGGAGAAGGTTTGTTTTCATTTGAATATCTTGATGTGATGAACTCAAAAGGGCTATATCGTCTGCAAAATCAAGGTCTTCTAAAATTTTATCAACCCACTTGATGCCCATATTTGCGTTATTGGTGCATTTTCGCATGACCCAGTCAATTGCTATTCCAAAGAACATTGGCGATAAGACGCAGCCTTGTTTCACTCCTGTTTCCACTGGGAACCAGTCAGAGTTACCGAAATCTGTTCTTACACTGCAGCGCGATTCACTGTAGAAGGATTTTATGATGTTGATGAATTTAGCAGGAAACCATAGTTTTTGAGTAGTTTCCAAAGCGTAGGACGGTGAATACTGTCAAACGCTTTCTGAAAATCAACAAAGTTGATGATTAAATTCGATTGAAATTCTACGAACTCTTCAATGATTACTCTTAGTGTGAAGATGTGATCTATGCATGCTCGTTTTGGTCTAAACCAAAATGTGGCTTTTCACAAATAATATTCCTGCCGCCTATAGTTTTTCTGAAGGTGAAGCGGCGGCTCTTACAATTTTCCATAGAGTACTTTTAGAAATGTCTATGCTGCAATCTGATTGCAGTTTTAATTTCAGTTTTCTGAGAGTAACAAGTTGATTTGTCGCAAACATTTTCAAGAGCTCCGTCTTATGACATCTATGTCAAAGTCGTCAATTGTTCTTTTCCTTCCTTGCTTGACATTAGTCCACTTTGTGTCCTGTTTAATCCATCGGGAAAAGGATTCTCTATTCAGACCAAGCGCCAGTTGCATTCGTTTCTCAGGGTTATGAATATCGCAATATAGATGATATCTCTTAGATTCCCTACGGAAGTGTTGGTATAGTAAAACTGTAACCTTCTGCATTGTTATAAATGTGCACTTCAGACTCATTATGAATGTGATATCAATGTCAGTTTTGATAAGCCAACAAATATGATACAATAGCTTCATACAAATAGCGAGATACACCTATAACTATACAACGGTATCCCAATTATAACGTCATATGCTTTCCGCTTTCAAAGTCGACCTGGTTAGGTGCACGGGAATTCGTGAAATTGTTGTTTACTCACGATATTTCAATGTTACCATAATGTATTTTTAGAACAACGCGTCTGTGTACCGTAGATCTGTTGCTATTGTGTACAATCCGGTGAGGTTGATTTTAATATAACCTGAAGAAGAAATATTTCAAACTACATCAAATTTTCTTGGAAAAAATATTTCTCTAGCGTCATGGATATTCTAAGGCTGCTTGCAAAAATCACTGAGATCCAACAGGTAGTTTTCGAGAAAATCAATTTCAAACGTGCTCACGAATTAATGGACAGACTTATAATATGTTCTTGTAATCATACAATGACTGTTGCTGTGTATTACGTATTTTAGCAACAGATGTCTCTGCAAAATATTACTAACATATTTGCTTATATATGTTCTACTAAAATGATGAACAGCTCATCGTAGTTATATAGAGATATTTGCACAAACGTTTCGATGTATGTTTATATATCTGCTATTTATTGTAGAGCAATAGCCCAGTGGGGGATAATTCATTTTGTTGGACTGTGGCAGGTGTGTTTGTGATGTAAGAAATTCAGTTGATTGATAAAACTATCATCATCGCACTTTGGAGAATAACCATGTGTGCTCCGATCTCTTTCTTATACAGGAAGGTTTCAGTGGCAGTGCGCGAACTCATAGTCTCAGTGCAAATTTGAAGATAGTGAACATTTGTGGACATGTTTTAAAACAAACACAATTTTTTTAAACATTGGTTATTGGTTACTAAAATATAAGGTTATATAAACATTGGTTATTGGTTACTAAAATATAGGTTATATAAACATTAGTTATGGTTACTAAAATATAGTTATAAACATTGGTTATTGGTTACTAAAATATAAGGTTATATAAACATTAGTTATTGGTTACTAAAATATAAGGTTATATAAACATTGGTTATTGGTTACTAAAATATAAGGTTATATAAACATTAGTTATTGGTTACTAAAATATAAGGTTATATAAACATTAGTTATTGGTTACTAAAATATAAGGTTATATAAACATTAGTTATTGGTTACTAAAATATAAGGTTATATAAACATTAGTTATTGGTTACTAAAATATAAGGTTATATAAACATTAGTTATTGGTTACTAAAATATAAGGTTATATAAACATTAGTTATTGGTTACTAAAATATATGTTATATAAACATTAGTTATTGGTTACTAAAATATAGTTATATAAACATTAGTTATTGGTTACTAAAATATAAGTTATATAACATTAGTTATTTTACTAAATATGTTTTAAATCATACAATGAGTTGCTGTGTTTTACTTTAAAAGATGTCTTAAATTTTAAACATTTGTTATTTTTTACTAAAATGATGAAAACTCATTGTAGTTACATAGAGATATTTGAAAACGTTATGTATGTTTATATATGGTTTTTGTAAGCAATAGCCCAGTGGGATAATTATTTGTTGACTGTGCAGGTGTTTTGTGATGTAAGAAATTCAGTTATTGATAAACTATCATCATCGATTTGGAGAAAGTCAGTGTGCTAAGGTTCTATATTACAGGTAAGGTTATGAAGGCTCATAGTTAGGTTATAAAGGTATGTGAAGATTTGTAGACATGTTTTAAAACAACAATTTTTTAAAAAGGTTTGTAGGTTATAATAAGGTTATGTGCTCGCCTTTCGTGCCAAAATAGCAGTTCGCTCCCTCGTGGAGCCATGGGAATATTTGTAAAGAGATTCCTGATCTCAGTGAAGGTGAAATTGAGTTCATAGTCCTATTGGAGACGGACAATAAAACGTATGTCCTGTGATCAATTTGAGCACTAAAAGAACCATTGCAGCTAAAAATCGAGAAGAGCAGGCGGAAAGCCACTCCCGGGAAAAAATCATTAGAAAAAGATAAAAAATAAAAACACCTCCAAATATTCTTCACTTCTTCAAAATTACATTATGTATACTCTCCGTCTACGGAGCTCGTGCACTGCAACTGAGATCTTTCTGTAAAAAAAAGATCAGAGCACACATGGTTATTCACCGAAGTGCAATGATGATGCTCCTATCAATCAATCAATGATTACTAAACCAACATCATCTAACTGCAGACAGGCACAGATGTGTTCAGTCTAACCAAGAGATATCAAAGTCTATGCATAATGTTGGTTTCCAAAGCTCGCTTGTTAAATATACCATTCCTTATTCTGTCCCTTAGGCAACCAGTTCTGTTAGTATAACCGGTAATTCTAAATTCCTTCAATCACTAGATAGATTCAATATCAATTCGAGTGTCTTCATCCAACAGAGGATCACAAAGAAACAGAAGAGCGAACACATATTCATAGTCAACATACCAAACAGAAGAACGTACACATATTCATAGTCAACACACCAAACAGAAGAACGTACACATATTCATAGTCAACACATCAAACAGAAGAACGAACACATATTCATAGTCAACACATCAAACAGAAGAACGTACACATATTCATAGTCAACACACCAAACAGAAGAACGAACACATATTCATAGTCAACACACCAAACAGAAGAACGTACACATATTCATAGTCAACACACCAAACAGAAGAACGTACACATATTCATAGTCAACACACCAAACAGAAGAACGTACACATATTCATAGTCAACACATTCCTAAATTCTAGTCACCACAAACAGTTCTGTTTGTATAACGTATTCTAGAACCTTCAAACAGAAGATCATACACAATTCATGTCTTCACCAAACAGAGGATGACAAAGAAACAGAAGAACGAGCACATATTCATAGTCAACACACCAAACAGAAGAACGAACACATATTCATAGTCAACACATCAAACAGAAGAACGAACACATATTCATAGTCAACACACCAAACAGAAGAACGAACACATATTCATAGTCAACACACCAACAGAAGAACGAACACATATTCATCAGTCAACACATCAAACAGAAGAACTAACACATATTCATAGTCAACACACCAAACAGAAGAACTACACATATTCATGTCAACACATCAAACAGAAGAACAACCATATTCATAGTCAACACAACAAACAGAAGAACGAACACATATTCATAGTCAACACATCAAACAGAAGAACGAACACATATTCATAGTCAACACACCAAACAGAAGAACGAACACATATTCATAGTCAACACATCAAACAGAAGAACGAACACATATTCATAGTCAACACACCAAACAGAATAACGTACACATATTCATAGTCAACACACCAAACAGAAGAACGTACACATATTCATAGTCAACACATCAAACAGAAGAACGTACACATATTCATAGTCAACACATCAAACAGAAGAACGTACATATATTCATAGTCAACACACCAAACAGAAGAACGTACACATATTCATAGTCAACACACCAAACAGAAGAACGTACACATATTCATAGTCAACACACCAAACAGAAGAACGTACACATATTCATAGTCAACACACCAAACAGAAGAACGTACCATATTCATAGTCAACACACCAAACAGAAGAACGTACACATATTCATAGTCAACACACCAAACAGAAGAACGAACACATATTCATAGTCAACACACCAAACAGAAGAACTAACACATATTCATAGTCAACACACCAAACAAAAGAACTAACACATATTCATAGTCAACACACCAAACAGAAGAACGTACACATATTCATAGTCAACACACCAAACAGAAGAACTAACACATATTCATAGTCAACACATCAAACAGAAGAACGAACACATATTCATAGTCAACACATCAAACAGAAGAACGTACATATATTCATAGTCAACACACCAAACAGAAGAACGTACACATATTCATAGTCAACACACCAAACAGAAGAACGAACACATATTCATAGTCAACACATCAAACAGAAGAACGAACACATATTCATAGTCAACACACCAAACAAAGAACTACACATATTCATAGTCAACACACCAAACAGAAGAACAATCCGATAGATTGACTTCGTTGCACCGGATTTTACCCCATGTGACTCGATCCTTCTCAGCGGAAATGGCACACCACCTGCCGAGAGAATTGCACAAAGCACGAACTCCGTAGCTCCGGCAACAATCATAGGGGTCTCTGGAAAAACAATTCCTATGTTAACAGAACGGCACGGTCCGGATTCGAACCCACGACTTTCGGAACGTAAGCCAAGGGCGTAACCACTTAGCCACAGAAACCCCCAGAGACAGAATACAACATCAAACAAATACATACATTCCCTGTCAAAACTGTTCATAGAATCTCTCAAACACTTTACCAATTCATCGGTCAACTACGCACACATAGATTGACTCCCCCAGACAAGTAATTTGTAAAGCATTTAGAAAATAACAGTGATCACCATTCCTTGTGATGTGCTAACAAAAGGAAAAGAAAAGAAATTGTGTATATTCTATCTTGTACGATCGTGGCAGATATGCATCAATTGATGATCTGGAAACAGACTCTTCAGATTGATGATTCTGACGTCTACACAATATCCAGTATCATGTCTTTTGGGTATCTAAACGAAAATGTGGTTATTTTTTTTATTGGTTACTAAACCGACGCCAGTACACTCCGGGCAGACCCATAGGTGCTTGTCTCCCCAACAGATGTCGAAGGATATGCATACGGATGGTTCCTGTAGCTCGCTGCTTAAAACACTTCTCACTCTGTCCCTTGGACATCCAGTTCTACTTGTACAACGTGTAACTACTAACTTATTAAATCGCTGTATCGATTCAACATCTATTTTAGATGTCCCCATCCAACAGGTAAATGTGGAAGACCTTAAACTACCTATGATTAAAACAGATGAACAGAAACTGACAAAATGAATCATAACTAGAGCACAATACAAAGGACGGACAAGAACATAGAAAATGGCCGCATTTGTTGCTGCCTTAAAGCACAAATGACGTCATTGGCTAGAGAATCTTAAGTCTTTATGTTCATTGTTACATAACCGGTCATCTCCGATATAGAAATCCTGGACAGTTCTGGCATTCCAAACATGTACACCTTGTTGAGTCAGCAACGTTTGAGATGGCTGGGACAGGTGTGCCGTTTGAGCGACGGTACATTCCAGGGACATTCTATATGGCCAACTGGGAACGGGTACTATACAGCATGGACGCCCATTACTACGCTTCATTGACACACGCAAGCATGATCTCTTCATGAGAAAATATTGTGAGCAGTAATATATATATATATATATTACTGGAACTTTTGTTTCAAAGGGTGGCCCAATCAAGAGTAAAGATGGTAAATTACTAATTCAGATACCGAGCAGAAGAAAAGATGGACAGAACATTTTTCAGAAATATTAAATAGACCTGATCCACCAGTACTACTCAAGTTTGACGAAGAGGTAACGTATAACGGTACGAGATAAATATATATATATATATATATATATATATATATATAGTGTTATTGTCAAAGAAGTATCTTGCATATTCTGTTTCTTATCTATGTTTTTTTCCTTCTATCTAATCCTAGCAACTGTGAATAATGTTAACCTGTTACGAAATCTACCCATATCTTACATTTTTATGTCATTATCAATGCTGTCATCAATTTTTATTTTCATTAGCAATGTTGTCATTAAGATGTTTTTGTTTCATGTCATTATCACTGCTGTCATTAATTTTTATTTTCATTAGCAATGTTGTCATTAAGATGTTTTTGTTTCATGTCATTATCACTGCTGTCATTAATTTTTTAAACTGACGTCTTTCATCATCTATTCTACTTTTCTATCTGTTCATAATTTCTTCTCATCGATTCCTTGTCAACGTTCCTACGTGATCAATTATTTCTCTGCGATTCTTGACCACAGTGTTTACAGGATCAAGTTTATATTACATCTTCAAATCGGTAGCAGGTGTTACTGTTCCCATTTTTAAGTAGTTGAAACATATTTAAGTAGTTGTAACATATTTAAGTAGTTGTAACATATTTAAGTAGTTGTAACATATTTAAGTAGTTGTAACATATTTAAGTAGTTGTAACATATTTAAAACACAAGTAAAAAGCTTCTCATATCCGGTCAGATGATAACAGATGATGGCAGATGTATAACAGAAATTAAAGAGAGAATAGGAATGGCCAAGGATAATTTCAATAGTATGAGAAAATTACTGACATCCAAACAAATCACAAACAGGCTAAAAATGAGAATGATCAAATGCTATATATATCCTATATTAATGTATGGCTCGAAACATGGACAATGAACAAGCAGTTAGAAGACAGAATTGATGCATTTGAGATTTGGATATATAGAAGAATAGGCAGAGTTTCATGGACAGAAAAGCAGACAAATAAACAAGTTTTAGGAAAACTAGGCATGAAGAAACAATTATTAAGAGAAATAAAATTCAGACAAGTTTAAAATTTTTGGGCCATAAAAAGACATGACACCATGATAAAACATTTACTAGAGAGGAAAGTTGAGGAGGGAAGAGCAAGAGGAAGACCGAGAGATAAGTGGGAGGAAACTTTAAGAAATGGACAGGTTACAGTCTGGCAGTGTGCAACACCAAGGCGAAAGACAGAGGTGCTGGAGATTCATTGCAGCCAACCTTCGATGTGGAGACGGCACCTGACGATGATGAACATATTTAAGTAGTTGTAACATATTTAAGAAGAAAGGCAGACAGACCGACAGAAGAATGCTACATTTTGTGCATAAAATACTAAGAGATAGCCAACAATATTTAATTATATGAGTTAAAGGAAGAAATTTGTGGCACAAAATACAAACAATATACTCGTAAGTTTGTCCACAAGACTCAACAAAACTGCAAGCAGTCATTTGATTGATTGATTGATTGATTGATTGATTGATAAGACCATCATCATTGCACTTTTTGTGTTTGTCTCCACTTGCCGTCAATTCAAGGAATGTAAACATATGTTAGGTTGGAATATATTGCTATTCAAATTTTGTGCTCTCATCCAGCTCCCAAAATATCCAAACAGGTCCAATCAATGATAAATATATTAGTGTTTACATTGATTCAGTCCTTTATGAGTGCTTTTTGTTAGAACGGTCTGATAGCAGTTGTATTTCTAGACCTTTGTTGCAGGAAAAAACGAAAGATATTTAATGAAAAAAAAAATGAATATTGAAGATTAGTGTTAATTTTCAAGTGACTAGCTTACCCGGCCCGATTCAAGGCTCGTCATGGCATCCAAAAGATGGGTTTATCAGGTGTGCAAGCCCGTCTGCCCAGCGTATTCGTAGCGCGTGGACTATGGGTGACTATCCCTCTGTGTGTGCGGGTTCAATTCCGCGGGATGGCAGAAAAGCCACATATTCCCCAGATTTACGGTGTTCGTGGCACCGAACCGAAGGGTTACGATGTCCATGGCACGAGCCGAAGAGCTGAAAAGCTCAAGTGCTTCTGGATCGAAAAAAATAAAAATAAGGAGTGCAGAGATCAGGTTGAAGTACATGTATATATTAAAAAAACCCATCCTCCATGAAGCTAAAAGATATAATGCTAATGAAGTCCAATAAGTTGACAAGTTTAATGGCTGCAATTTAACTAATATGCATTGTAGAAAATCTGATTTGATAATACTGTAAAACTGTGCTACTTTAAGTTTGTATTATTTATCTTTTAATTACTATAATTCCAAATTAGTAGTAATTCAATAAATAGTTTATGGTATAACATGAGGTAGAGTGTTAGTTTGGTATCTTGTAATAGTAACTCTTAAGAAACCAGAAACAACATTTATCGGGCATCTACCAATCCATATGGGTATAGGTTAACTTAGCATCAACGGTATCATCATCATCATCATCATCATCATCATCATCATCATCATCAAATAGCTTGTCTTCAGTAGAACTTTGCTATCCTAACAGTCCTTTCGGAATTTCTCTCTCATAGTCTAGATGTCATGCATCTGCAGCCATCATGCTCAAAGGCAGTCATCATGTTCAAAGCATCAATTTCATCCTGAATTTGTATTCTCCGTGGTGTTCCTCTTCTTCTCTTTGCCAGGGTGCCTTTTTCCATGATGGTCTTTTTCAACCCTTCATGTAATGTCCAAAATATTTCAATTTCCTCATTCTTATTTGTAGCCTCAGCCAGTTTTCTTTGATTTCGAGTTCTTTCTGGATAGATCTATTTGTTCTCTTCTCTATCCATGGACTCTTCTGGAACACTTATATTCAAAAGCACGTATGTTTTGTCCACTACCTAATTAAATGGCCATGCTTCACACCCAGGGCCGTGCCGTACTATGATGTAGAGAGGCGGCCGCATCAGGCGGAACCGTAAGAAGGGTGGCATAAGTAGTACAATCAAAATTACAATTGCAGCTTATTTAAAAGAAAAAATGTAAGGGTGGCATATCGAAGACTTGCATCATACTGAGAAAACATACCGCACGGTCCTGTTCACACCCATACGTTGTCACTTGGAATATGCATGCTTCCGTTATTCTAATCTGTGTTTTCTTATTAGTACTGTTCCTTGTTAGTAAACGACTTGTTTACTGTGGTTGATGGCTACGTCCTTTGGGATATGCCACGATTTTCACTGTTCCTTACTGTTTTTAATTGTTAAATTTTGTGTACAGTGCATCACAATGCACCACAATGCACCACAATGAATCGATTTCAGATCACTTAGTAAAAAAATCAGAATTGCCACCAGAATGTAAAAGCTTTGATAGAGAACTTATCTTTTATTTATTACTGAACTAACATCATAGAAACCCAGGAAAAACATATGGGTGATATACCCTACCATGTAGATGTCGTATAGTATGCATGATAATGGCGTAACTCACTCGCTTCAGCGATTAAACACACTCCTCCTTATTTTGTCCCTCAGGTGTCCATTTTTATTGTCACTACGTTTGATTACAAATTCATTCAAACGCTGCATAGAATAGCCATCACTTACAGTGAGTTTTTTTTTAAAATAGAGGGTCGCTGAATGTTGGAAGTACGTTTTCTTTATTCATTTTAAGTCTCATGACTACATGTGATTTTTGTGGAAGACTGTTTGCTCTTTCATTGCTGTAAACAGTCGAATGCCCGGAGCAGTGCATCTACGTAAGCCGTTTATGATTACAGGCAGTGGCGGCTCGTGCTCTTTTTTGTTGGTGGGGCCAGACACAAATTTTCGGAAAAGTCATGGTTTTTAGGTTATGTTGTATTTTAATTTATAAAAATAAATACACATTACACATTATTTTTTGTGGGGCCCGGTCCCACTGGCTCTTAATGACGAGCCGCCACTGATTACAGGCATCAAAAGATGCCCCAGAGAGGCATTGAAGGACAGCGGCAAATTTCTTTATATATATATATATATATATATATCATATATGATAATAATAATACTAATAATTTAAGCCCCGTAACTGTGTATTATCATGATATTTCAACGACTAAAACAGATATTAACAATTCGTGGATTCGAAGTATCAAGTTTATGAATTCCAGCCTGTTCCAAATGGCAGCAGAACATCTCACATTGAGAGTGATCAAATATATAACCACAGGGTGATGACTAGAATTCTCTTGAAAATCCTTGACTATATTTTGCAGGTGTTCACATTCAGATAATTTAGTTGGATACTTTTCTTGTGAACACTTCATCATATTTCACTACACTATTGCCTTGATACATAAGAAAAAAACCCAGAAAAAGTAAAGGAACCGTTTTATACCACGTGGTATATACGGTAACACGGCGTTAGGTCCATTTTTTTCATTGACCGTTAGCACACGATGGGTGATGTGGTCAAGATCACAACGGCCGCCTTTATTTCCCAGTGCTTTTTCTGGTACCCAATTGAGGCTGGATCGACTTGGGAGTCATCACGGTAGAAAACAATTCCACGCCTACTTGTCGAATTGAACCTGTACCACTAGCATAAGAAGAGAGTTCACTAACAACTACACTATTGTCTTGATACATACCATTACAGCTTTAACTTTTGTATAACAAGAACAAAGTAGGCATTAATAATATCTCATATACTTGATCATGGAATAATGGCTTTCTTCTTCTTTTTCTGTCTTCACATTATTACGGGGTTGTTCCCCAATATCCTGGTTTTCTGTTTTTGTATTGCACTTCTATAGTGGCTTGGGTGATAGTTATTTTTGCATTTTGATAGGGTTCTTCTATGTCATCTAACCATTTTTACGTGTTCTTTCCTTCGTCTTCTTTCCTGATTTTCTTTGAGAATATTATGTATACAGTGGATTTTGGTGATCTTTTAAGTAGCAGACACTTCATCTTGTTTCTGACTTTGCAAGTATAATTCTATCATTTCAAATGTGTATGGACTAGAACCATAAAAACATACTTGTTATCATCATCATAGGTCCGTCTCACATTGAAGTTGGCAATGATCTCATCATTCTTCTTGTCGCCTGGTGTTTCTTCACTGCCAGAACGTAACTGTCATTTAAAGTATTCTCACATTTCTCATCGTCTTCACTCTGCTCTCCTCTCCATTAGTTCTGAAATGTTTTATCATGGTGTCATGCCTTTTTATGTGCCCAAAATACTTTACTTGTCTGAATTTTATTTCTCTTAATAATTGTTTCTTTATGCCTAGTTTTCCTAAAACGTATTTATTTGTCTGTTTTTCTGTCCATGAAACTCTGCCTATTCTTCTATATATCCACATCTCAAATGCATCAATTCTGTCTTCTAACTCCTTGTTCATTGCCACTTTGATATATAATTGTTTTATTTAATCATCGTCTAGTTCACTTTACTACGGACTCTAATAAAATATCTGAGTTGATTGTACTGTAATTTAAAATTTGATTATCACATCTTGGAGCTGATTTACTTGATAATTGAAAATTTAGATTATCACATCTTGAGCTGATTGCTACTAATTAATTTGATTATCAATCTTGAGTGATTACTATATTTAAAATTTGTATCCATCTTTACACATTTATTATATTAACATGGTAGGTATAATCATGGTAGGTTATAATCAGAGTTATAATCAAGGATTAATCATAGAGTTATAATATAGGTTTCAATATCAGAGGTTTTAAATAAGTATTTTTCGGAGTTTCTATCAGAGTTTATATATAAGGTAGTTATAATTCGGTGTTCAAATCAGAGGTTTATATGGTAATATCAAGTATTATAAACAGGAGTAAACAGTGTTTAATTAGTGTTTATAATCAGTAGTTTATATGAGGTTTATAATAAATTTATAAATCATGGAGGTTTATAATGGTAGGTTATAATCGGTAGTATATAGGGTTTAAATGGAGGTTTATAATATCAAGGGTTTATAATCAAGTGGTTAATAAGTGTTTATTTCAAGTGGTTTCATAGGGTTTTAATAAATTTTAAAATCAGTAGGAAAACACTTTGGTAGTTTATAATATCATAGTAGTTCTATAATATCATGGTAGTTTATAAATCTGGTTATCACATCTTGAGCTGATTCTACATAGTAAGTTTTAAATCTGGTAGTTATAATACATATGTTATCAATCTGGAGCTGATTGCTACTTAATTTAAATTGATTATACATCTTGGAGCTGATTGCTACTATAATTTAAAATTTGATTATCACATCTTGGAGCTGATTGCTACTATAATTTAAAATTTGATTATCACATCTTGGAGCTGATTGCTACTATAATTTAAAATTTGATTATCACATCTTGGAGCTGATTCTATAATTTAAATTTGGTTATCACATCTTATTACCACATTTTGTAATTATATTTCTTAATATCATAGGTAGGTTTATAAACTTAATTTCAACATGTGATGGGGTAGGTTAAAAGGTTTTAATTTAATGAGAAATCATCAAAATTCCTTGAAGAGGGTGGTTACTGATGTATAAAGACTAAACATGCATCAATATGATTTCTCCACATTTACGGAATATAAAATGTATCCTGTGTTTAATAAGACGCCCACGATCGAATTTTTCGTGTTTCTTGCAACGAAGGTCACTTTATTCTGGCTTCGTTTTCAGAATCACCATGAAAGTTATTTCATTAAGATTTATAGGAAGAGACCGATGATCCAACATTCCATCGTGCAACGCGTTATTTAGAGTGCTGTGCTGTGCAAGAATACATTATGTGGCATCCTAGTTAAGTGCTGCTTTCTACTGTCATTGCATTCATTACATACCACACGTAGGTTTACATCAATTTATTCTTCAACTCTACGTGCTGCACTATTTTTTTTGTATTTTATCCATTAAATTTATTCCTGTACAGTATTATATTATAATATATTTGTTTTAAGAAATATGAAAAAAAAAAAAAAATACCAAGATAATGAAACAATAATACAGTTAAATAATGTATCTTTGAAGTTTCAGACTAGACACAAAAACTGACATCGTTCATTTTGTAAACGAGACGTTTTTACAGTTTATTGTATTCTGTCTCTTCTTTCTCTGTGCTGGCAAACCACAGAAACAGCGAACGAATGTCGTTATTATAATTCTCTCGTACCGTTATACGTTACATAGGGCATGCAAGCAATTTCTTCATACCGCTCTATCCTGGACAACTCGCTCATTCTCCTCCATGGAACTGAGACTGATATTTCTTGTCTATCTCAGCAAAATTCGTTTCAGGTTCTCCTTATGTCGTCCTCTCTTTCTTGAACCCTCTGCATCCCACTTCAGTGCCTCCTTTGATATTCTTTGATCATTTCTTCTCAAAGTGTGATAAATATAAGATAAATTATTACAAAAATATATGATAAATTATGACAAATAATATACGTAGTTGTGAAGAGATGGGGGAAGACTTAAGGAGAAGATGTTGGATGATCTGACATCCTGGTTCAACAAAAGAAAGACGTAAGAACTGATTAACTGCATAAAGGAGAGTGAGAGATGTTGTGGGAGACATGATCGCCTACACCGGCAGACACGACACCTGATTGATTAATACGTAGTCACACAACATAGGATTGAGAAGGAAAATCTCACTTTCTGTCGTTGAAATAAATATGTGTACAAGAACTTAATATTATGTTACATCATACCCGGAAGTAGATTGGGGGATACGGTGTTAGTACAACATTCCTCTATGACCAACAGCATATGATAAGTAATGATCTCAACATCATGTCAGTTGCTTTAGTTTTACGAAACTGGTCTAGGAGTTTATTGACCGTTTCGGTCAACATTTACGTGATAGACGCAAACCCTCAGTGATCTCTGTAGCCACTCATTTCAATTGAACTAGCTATTCGGGAGATTGCGATATACAGGTCATTACTATCCGATCATGTTCCTCTGATGATCGGAGTCAATTTGCTGTAGAAACTCGTTATATATCTCTACGTGGTACCTTGTGGCTACATGGACTCACCGCACTACATTACTATGCTTCTTAATACTGCATCTTCTCATGCTCCATAATATATATATATATAAATATATATAACGTATATATGATATGTATACATTTGATTATTATTGTTTGCTTTCTTTTTATGACATTTCTAGTTTTCCATATTTATTTTGCTTTTCGTCACATATTTTCGTTTTATGATCGCTTGGGATTTATTATCTGACTATATATATTATTTCTGCCGTATGGGATGTCTGAATCTCTTCGCTTCTGTTGTATTATTTGTTTGATAAAGGTCTTTCCGTCGAAACGTCGAGTCTATTGTTTTTGTACTTTGTAAAACTACTGTATTTTGTTTTTATGTGTTTCATCATTGCTTCTAAGATACAGAATTAAAGATTTGTCGACCTGAACTCACCAAAATCCTAGAGAAATCCTACTCCTACTCTGGAATTTGATCCAGGGACCACGCGTTCACGACGCGAATGAACTAACCACTACATTATCGCTGCTCTCATTGAAATACTGTGTAAATAATAAAAACAGTTGGTTAAATTTGTGTGTGCTGTAACACGTACTAACTATACACATTTATCAACCAGAACAAAGGTATTTTACACTAACTGTTCTTCTGATATTCATTTGTTTTTAAACGTTAAATGAAGAAATGGATATCGCTTAAGTTCGCCATTGCCCGTCTGCCCAGCGTGTTCGTAGCGCTTTGGACTACGGGTGACTATCCCTCTGTGTGTGCGGGTTCAATTCCGCGGGATGGCAGAAAAAGCCACAGATTCCCCAGATTTACGGTGTTCGTGGCACCGAACCGAAGGGTTACGATGTCCATGGCACCGAGTCGAAGAGCTGAAAAGCTCAAGTGCTTCTGGATCGGAAAAAAGTTCTCAATTAAAACACAGTGTGAAATCTACTGCCATCTCTACGAAAACAAAGATCAGGATAATCAACTCAAATGTGAAATCTGTGTTGCTGTATGACTCAGATACATGTCGAGTCAAATCTCTGTTACTGTATGACTCAGATACATGTCGAGTCAAATCTCTGTTGCTGTATGACTCAGATACATGTCGAGCCAAATCTCTGTTACTGTATGACTCAGATACATGTCGAGTCAAATCTCTGTTGCTTTATGACTCAGATACATGTCGAGTCAAATCTCTGTTACTGTATGACTCAGATACATATCGAGTCAAATCTCTGTTACTGTATGACTCAGATACATGTCGAGTCAAATCTCTGTTGCTGTATGACTCAGATACATGTCGAGTCAAATCTCTGTTACTGTATGACTCAGATACATATCGAGTCAAATCTCTGTTACTGTATGACTCAGATACATGTCGAGTCAAATCTCTGTTGCTGTATGACTCAGATACATGTCGAGTCAAATCTCTGTTACTGTATGACTCAGATACATGTCGAGTCAAATCTCTGTTGCTGTATGACTCAGATACATGTCGAGTCATCAAGCTAAATACAAATAAGATTCAGACCTTTGTCAACGGATGTCTTCGGTGGATTCTCAGACTGTGATGGTATTGAGTTGCAAACACAGACCTGTGGGTAAGAACAGTACATGAACTCATGATGTCCCAGGTTTAGAAGAGAACATGGTAATGGGTCGGGCATACCCTACGGAAGACACAGCTAAGTGTTACTAGAAAAGCACTTGAGTGGAACCGCAAGAAAAATGAAAAAAGAGGATCTCCTAAACAGACCTGGATACGAATTCTTCTTGAGGAACTGAGGAATGCTCAACTTTCCTGTGAGACCATAAAGAAAACAGCAAGAGACCGGGAAAGGCTCCAACAATTGTTGAGGTCCTATGCTCCACGAGGAGAGGAGAGAAATAAGTCAAGTCAAGTATTTTCAATAAGTTTGTCTAAATGACGTGATTGCTATTTTACCAATATCGGACGTCTGAATCAATATAATTGCTTAGTTTACCAATATGACGCCTGGATCAATAGAGATAATCAAATATTATCAATAGTCGAATCGAGGAAATCTCATTAGAAATATATTTTGGCCAACATTATGATATAGATGTCAAATATAATATCTCACAGCAGCTAATGAGTAGAACAACATAACAACAGAGATATGATGTCTTAGAAGAGCTGTAGGAGTACAATAAGAGATCAAATTAACAATGAGTAATTAAGAAGTCTACGAATGAAACCAGTCAGTAAGTTCATAAAAGAACAACATATTAAGTGGTTTCATCATCTGACAAGAATGTGCTGGTATCGTTTATCACAAAGAGACACATTGAACAAATATAATGAACACAGAACAAGAGGAAGACTACTCAAAATATGGAGTGAGGACATCACGAACAACATTAGATAAATGAATATTAATTTACAAAGTGCATATTACACAAGGCGCAAGAAATGATCCTTGCATCTTCACCCAACAACCCCCTCCTTGAGATCAAATGTAGGAAAAAGAAGAAGAAAAGAATGAAAGAAAGAATGAAGGATTTATTACATAGAGTAAATTATTTCAGTTTCATGAATGGCAACTGAACTATGGTTTTGTCAAAGTGAGAAAAAAACACCTACTTAATACATTTAAGATAACATAATAAGTATATTTGTAATACAAGTGCCTTTACACGTTCCAACTTTATCTTCTGCATCAATTTGCCACATAATCGTACTGATTTCATGGATGTGTTTAAATGTATATATGAAGTTTTGCATCCACTTTAAAAGAAAATAAACGGAAAACGATATATTACTGAATTAATAAAATAAATATACCTACATTATTAAGTATTAAAAGCTGTATAAGTATTAGTCCCCAAAATAACCACGCAAATCACTGCATTGTTGCCAGCTCAGTACTAGTTTTATGAAATATAAATTCGTTCATTAAAAAATCGTTGTTTTGTTTTTGAAACCATTTTCTTACTTTACACTTCACTTCTTTATCACAACTGAAATTCTGACCCTGCAAGTGTTCCTTCAGATTTGGGAACAGGTGGAAATCATTAGAAGACTGATCTGGACTATACGTTAAATGGAGCAGCACTGAAAAGTCCAGGTGTTGAATTGCATCACTTAATGATCTTGATTAAACTGATCCCTTGCAATCACAGGCCTTCCACTTCGAGGTTACTTATTCAGATCTGATTGACTAGCGTCTCCATCGTTGAATTGCTTTACCAGCGTTTTACTGTACTCATATACACACACATATAACCATAAACGACTTGCATACGTTTCTGAATTTCAATTGCAGGAACATATTTCGCTGTTTAGAATTCAATAACAACGCACTGTTTGAATTGCATGTCTAATACTCCTCTATTTCGATGTGCAGGGGGAGGGAAAATGTTAGTGTCTTTGTGTACACGATTAATCGTGGTGGAGGAAAGATGACATGCGTCTCTAGAGAATCGGATCGCCCGAGTGGTTACCGGGGTCCAAATTTGGGGTGTAAAGAATAGAACCACTGTTACCTGCCATGCATGTGGTAAGAGGCGACTAAGGAGGTTTGGCTGAAATCGGATGCATGTGTCCTAAACGTGTAGAAGTCTATGCGTTTAGGGGCCTACCAAACCAATGTGCAACGTATACACGTTCTTGGCAAAGATCAAACATATCACAAAAGTGATTAAAATTGGTCGTAAAGAACGAACGCAAAGAAGAAGAGGAGGAGAGAATCGGATTTATCCAGATATGTCAGATTTTACTAAAAATATAACAGTGGAGACAAAGCTTTTAGCCCCATTCCCTATAAGTGCACGATTGCTTTCTGTTGTCTTCAGAAGGAGGGAATTTTGTAAGAGTTTCTGCTTTCTTCAGATCCATTTTATATTAGCGTTTTGTCTGAGTTGCGCTTATCAAGGTCTTAGATCAGTACTCAGAGATTGCGTCTAGCTGGATCTGTTCTCGGTGAGAACTTCACAGTTTGATGTGTTCATATTCAAGTCTCGTTTGCGTAAGTCGTGGAATCTAATGAGTGTATCATTTAACAGTTCAGTTTTCCAGAAGTTAGACAGTTCTCTTCGTACACGATACCTTATGGATTCGGCCGTGATCTATTCGACACAAGTGACCCATCCATCTTAGATGACATCGGGTGGAGAAGAAATTCATCGCAGGAAATTGCAGTATATATATATATATATATATATATATATATATATATATATATATATATATATATATATATCAACAACCCGTTTCTTTTATTATTCTACTACTTCAGGTCCAGGAAAGGTCATGTAGCAGCATATGTCGGATGCATTCATCATGATGTCCTTTGAAGTATACAGCATCTACGAATCGATTGCGCAGGGTAGAGTACTCAACATGCATGCTCTGTACACAAACATCTTAGTGTTAATGGCCAGAAAACTATTCCTCCTCTATTCTCTGCGATTTGCCTCCCTCACGCAGATCCTCTTGTACAGCTCCACATCTAATGAGCAGTCGTCAGTATTGGCAGAGTAAGTAAATTAACCAATTTACTAACCCAAATGTGTAGCCACAAAAGTTTATATATATATATATCCCGTCAGCAGTAATGACAAGCTGAAGCTTTGTGAGCTCTGCTTTGTTGACTGCAGATATATTACTATATGACTGTAATTCTGCAACAGCTTGATATTAAAGAGAGTTGGCTATTAAAGAGCATAACATTAAGGAGAATTAAATATTTCGGACATATCAAACGATATGAATGTCCAGATACGATAATTTTGGAGGGAATGGTGCCTGGAAGAAGAATGCAAGGAAGACCTAAAAGCCGATGTGTGCAAGATGTTATTGACGATCTGAGAATGATTGCTGCTGACGCCGGTCAACGTGCACAGAACAGATAGTTTTAAGGACTGCTGTTTTGTTAGTCAAGTTCCGGGAGGGAAAAGCTACTTGATGATGATGAGATATATTAGCATCGTTGATTGAATGTTTTCCTCCAGACCAGCTATCATTGTGAGTACATTCCAGAAACCAAAGTTGTCTTTATTATCTTCTGTTAGAACACATGATGATCTCATGTACGTGAGTCAACCACACATATGTATACATTAATCACCTATATGAACACTAAGCCAGTCACATCTCTGCCAATAAACCAATGTTAAATAATGATCGCACTTTGATCTTTACAACAATGAATGCGCCAACTAGTGACATAATGGACAGAAGTGAATGCTTCTCTACACGAACTTTCGACATTTGCTTTACCTTTACACCTTACCTTTCGAGGCCAGAATACAGTATTTTTTGCGACATGTGTGTTTCACTATAGTCTAGGATGCAAATAGCACAGGTTGAGAACTGATGTATGGAATGTGCAGGTTCTCAAACTATGAATGTAATCGACCTCGTTCAAGTTCTAGCGTTATATTTCATTCTTCTCCTTTTTTGTCTCACACTGCTACCGAGTTGTTGCCCAGTGTCGTGGTTTTCTGTTTTTGTCTTGCGCTGTTCTGTTGGTTTGGGTGATTGTTATTGTTGCTCTTTTACAGGATTCTGCTGCGCCTTTTAACCATCGTTTTCGTGGTCTTCCTCTCGCCTTCTTTCCTGCTGTTCTGTCGTAGAAGACTTTGTATACTGTGGTGATTTGATGCATTCTTATTAAGTGGCCAAACCACTTCATTCTTTGTTTCTCCATGTTTATAATAATATAGAATTCATCATTAAATATGTTGTCCTCAGCAGAACTTTCTCATGTTGTTCTCAGCAGAACTTTGTCATGTTGTCCTCAGCAGAACTTTATCATGTTGTCCTCAGCAGAACTTTGTCATGTTGTCCTCAGCAGAACTTTGTCATGTTGTCCTCAGCAGAACTTTATCATGTTGTCCTCAGTAGAACTTTATCATGTTGTCCTCAGTAGAACTTTATCATGTTGTCCTCAGTAGAACTTTATCATGTTGTCCTCAGCAGAACTTTATCATGTTGTCCTCAGCAGAACTTTATCATGTTGTCTTCAGCAGAACTTTATCATGTTGTCCTCAGTAGAACTTTATCATGTTGTCCTCAGTAGAACTTTGTCATGTTGTCCTCAGTAGAACTTTGTCATGTTGTCCTCAGTAGAACTTTGTCACCCTAACAGTCCTTCAGAATTGCTCTATCTCATAAGCCAGATGTCCCGCCTCTGTAACAGCAATGCTCAAATCATGTTACATCCTTAATCCATCTTCTACGTGGCCTTCCTCTTTTCCCCTTTGCCGAGATACATCTTTCCATAATGGTCTTTTCCAACTTTTCGTGTTTTTTTATTTGTCCAAAATACTTTAGTTCTATCATTCTTATTTGTAGCATCAGCCAGTTTTCTTTGATTTTGAGTTATTTCTGGACAGATCTATTTGTTCTCTTTTCTGTGTCCAAGATATACGAAGATCTCTTCTATAACACTTATATTCAAAAGCACATATATGTTTTAACACTGTCTTGTTAAATGTCTGTGCCGCACACCCATATGATTCCACTAGAAATATGCATTCTTTTTCCATACTGTTATTAGTTGTTTAATTTTTTGTAATGCCATTTTTGTCCATCTTTTAGTTTCCTTTATTCCAATTCCATCTCTTTTTAGTAGTGAACCGAATTTAAAAGTATTTCGTTTAATTATGGGACATGAATAGTAAAAAGCAGCCACGTTTATCAATCCAATTATTACAGAAGACATATCGCACCAACTGTTCTTCCCATGTTCTTTTGTTTCTTTACATTAAATGAACATGCAACCATTGGTAAATTGATTCATTTTCTCTTGCACGGATGTTCTATAGCAATTTAGTTGAAATTAAGAGATTGCTAGCGTCCCAATATCGGGTACTTCTGGATCAATACATGTAATCAAATATTAATAGCAGAATCGAGATAAGAAGGTCTGATAATAAAAAAACACATACTTTCTTAATCTCATGTGTGTGGACTGAATTATAGTTTGAAATATTAGAAAATAATATTATTCTCACATAACAATTGTGAATACAAATAAGTTACATTTGTCGTATATGTGTATTAAATGTCTCTACCCCCCATTCTCATAAATATGTCATAAATGTGTCATTAAACGTCTCTATTCACACATTCCTCATAAATATGTCATACATGTGTACTTAGAAACGTCTACCCATACCATTCTCATAAATGTGTCATACATGTGTACTTAAACGTCTACCCACACCATTCTCATAAATGTGTCATACATGTGTACTTAAACGTCTACCCACACCATTCTCATAAATGTGTCATACATGTGTACTTAAACGTCTCTACCCACACATCCCTCATAAATATACTACTGATATCAATAGTGATCGAACTGACATCAATAGTATATTTATAAGTAATGAATATACAAGTATTCATCATATATGTTAATTAGACTTGGATCTCGATTTATCTGCTGCATGAGTAATATAACAAACGGTGCAAATACAATTATCATAATTTAAAAAAACCAAAATACCTAGAAAGATAAAATTAAAAAAGACCAAAATACCAGAAAGATAGATTTAAACAAAAGACCAAAATACCAAAGATAGATTAACAAAAGATCAAAATACCAGAAAGATAGATTTTAAAAAATGCACAACAACATACTAAATCAATGTTCCGATCAAATGGAATTTATCAAGCAACAGATACAAGATAAATAAAGTAAAATATGACGATGCACGTTGAGGCTGCACCTAAAAAAAGCAAATACGGAACATATCTCAATAGAAAGAACAGCTTGAGATCTCCGTAGGGTTGCATTATTGGCAAGGGAAATAATGCGAGGCCATGCTAACCATTTGTGCTGTATCTGGCAACAAATATAGAACTCTACTGTAAATGTGGCAGCTCTTCACGCGTCTTGATCGCGACTACCCCCTTAAGAAATATTTTCCGATCTGAAATGTTTGTTGGTGACAATATGCCAGTAAGATTGAAATAAAACATTTATTGTTATTTTTGTATTGGTGGTGCGGATATTGGAATGTGTTAGACCGGTACGAGAATGTGAATAGACGTTAGTGTCTTTTTTTATTACTGTTCTAGACATTGGATTTAGTGAGTTAGAAATGAGTACGTGAATAGGATTTCATATTTTTAGGTACCTTTCTGAAAGTGCAAACTAAATTTCATATAAACGTAAAACGTAGGCACATCAATCAATCAATCAAGTACCATGCGTAGGCGATCATGTCTCTCCACAACTCTCTCTGCTTGGCGCACGTAATCAGTTCTGACGTCGATCATGTGTCGAATAATGATGTCAGGCCATCCAACATCTTCTCCTCTGTCTTCCACGATCTCTCCTTCACTGAATTTTACCTGTAGTCACCAAATATTCTAAACCTTCTCTTCGCATTATAATCCAGAAGAACCTTGATTACCGAATTCTTACTCTTTTGATAAGATTTCTTTGTGTGCTGGCCTGATTAAAAACCTCCTCATTTGTTTTCCTCGCTGTCCATGGAATTTTCAGCATTCTTATGTAAAACCACATCTCTGTGACTTCCAATGATCGTATTGATTGTTTGTTCATTGTCCATGATTCGTTGCAATACAGAAGTATTGGATCAATATAGAACTGGAGTATTCGTTTTCGCAGTGTCATTGGTAGTGAATTCACGCATAGTGTGATTTTCAATTTCATAAATGCTGCTATTCTGTAGGTGCTATTCTGCTATTCTTATGTCGTACATAAGAATATATTAATACTAGATCCAAAATGACAGTTTTCGTATCTAATGGATATAGTCTATTGATGACTCCAAGCTACAGGTGCTTTTGTGAACCTACTGTCCTGAACATTCGGATGTTCACGGAATGGTTGTATCAACATTATCGATCGTCGGAGAGTTGGGGATGGATACCGGGATGTTCTGCGGTTTCTTGGCCACCGTTTGTTGGATGAGAGCATTAAAATGGATGTTGAGTCTCGGCCGAGTGGTTACTGGGGCCCAAATTTGGGGTGTAAAGAATAGAACCACTGTTATCTGCCACGAATGTCGTAAGAGGCGACTAAGGAGGTTTGGTTGAAATTGGATGCACGTGTCCTAAACGTGTAGAAGTCTGTGCGTTTAGGGGCCTACCAAACCAATGTGTGTTTTGGCACAGATCAAACATATCACACAGAGTGATTAAAACTGGTCGTAAAGAACGAACGCAAAGGAGAAGAAGAAGATATGTTGAGTCTATCTAGCGATTTAAGGTTGTACAAACAGAACTGGATCACGGAGGAGGAAAGTAAGAAGTATGTTTAGCCAGCAAGCTTCGGTAACCAACAGCATGCATGCCCTTCGGCATCTACTATGAGGGAGACTGTGCCTCTATGGGTTTGTCCAGAGTTATATGAGATTGGTTCAGTAACCAATAACCAACAATAAAAGGAATTGCTCTGCCTGCACGTACTAATACATGTAAACATTTCAGTAAAATCCATTTACAAAGTTACTGAACAGACTAAATTGACATCTCGACCAAAATGTCTTTACCAAGGAAACGATGCCACTTATATTTAAGGAAGAAAACAACATCTACCAGGGAAAGCGTCAAATTAGTCCACTGTCCTTTAACAAAGAAGTCTACTTTACTTCATGTTTCAATATTTCACCGTGGGGATTTATAGTTGTTTTTCTGTAATCTTCTCTTGTTATACATTATATTATAGAATGAAAAAATGTGATACCTATTTATTTCTCACGGTGTCCGTTGCAAAGTCACGAAGACAAGCGTGATTTAAGACCACGACCAGCTAGATCTCCAAAAAAAGAGCCTCATGTTGTCGTGTCTTTCATAAAGAGTCGTTGCCCAGTGGTTACCTGGGCCAAATTGGGGTGTAAAGAATAGAACCACTGTTACCTGCACACATGTCGTAAGAGGCGACTAAAAAGGTTTGGCTGAAATCGGATGCATGTGTCCTAAACGTGTAGAAGTCTATGTGTTTAGGGGCCTACAAACCAATGTGCAACGTATACACGTTCTTGGCAAAGATCAAACATATCACAAGAGTGATTACAATTGGTCGTAAAGAACGAACGCAAAGAAGAAGAAGATAAATAGTCGGCTAGACAACATGGATAATTAGGTGAGAATCAAACCGTGCTGGCACACTCACAGACGATTAGCCTTTGTGTTTGTATATATGAGACGGAACAACCGCACACATACACACACGTATATACACGTAACATACGGGTACATGCACATATCACTCATACGTAGCTTTAAATATATTTGTAACATGTGAATAACAAGTTCTAAGAAGCTCAGATGAAGCACGGGAGTCAAATGAATATGGTAAATAAATAAACATTAAGTGGGTATTTGGAGCAATCGAAAAAATGGCAAACACTAAAATCGAATCACAAACCCGATTTTCTGCTTGCATATGCATTTTGTCATCTTCTTCTTTATCCGTTACGTTCTTCGTACTTATTCTTATCACTGTTGTATATGTTTGTCTCCAAAACGTGTCTTGACATTGGTTTGTAGGCCACAAGTTAGACATTAAGATAAGTTTTTTAAGACCTAAAAATGACCGAATAGACAGAACACACAATACCCACAAGTCCAATCTTGACCATGTATGTTCTACCTGTGGTAGAGAACTGTTCTCCAAAGTGGACTCTGGATCCGAACATATCAGAGAGGTGCAACAACACAGTCTGAAGATGTTATCATCATCATCTGTGATAGACAACTTTTATTGTTATTAGTGTCTTAGATTACCACTTACAATGAAGCTTAGAAATATATTGTAACATGATTCTCACATTACCAACTATCGGTTGTCCTTACTGCATATTACTGTAATAATTGTCATATGTCAATGCTTTGGGATTGGTTTTTAACGCATAGGCGCGCAGAGAACTCTTATGAAAAACAGCTACATGCATTTCTTTTAAGTTTTATCAGTGCTAGTGAAGTGTCATCATTTTTCCCTAGCAGATTATCTTCCTTTTTTCAATTAAACTTCTTGAATTTCAAGTTTCACACCTCCTACTGTTTAACGATATGTCTAGCTTTTTTCTGTTGACTTTCTTTCTCGTATTTAGAGATTTAGAAAGAGGGGTGAATCGAAGGGAGCCAGTTCCTTCTGACATCCTGATTCTCACTATCAGATTAAAGAATCGAAAAAGAATCATCACAGTTGCACATGTCTATGTCTCAACATATTCAGCAGACAATGAGGAATTTGAGAATTTTTAAAACAGCGAACAAGATACATGAGAGAAAGTGGAATAAAGAGACATTAAGATAATGACAAGTGTTTTCTACGCCTAAAATCGTGATGAAAGAACGATAGAATAGAAAAAAGGAACGAATAAAATTATTATAAAACATAAAAAGAGAGAAAAAATTAATTGTTACTGTTTATAAGACAACTTTTCAATAACAAAGATCCCATTTAAACAAAATTACAGAAGGTTGTATATATATATGAACCTCACGAAATGTACAAATCATAAATAAAATAGATAATATAACAGTAAATATGAAGTTCAGGTTTATTATCTCGTATAAAGACACATACTGGATAAGATCACGATTCCGATCATACTAGTGAAAGATTTAAGAACAAAGTTGAAGAAAGTGTAAAAAAAAAGAACGATCAATAAGTTTGATTTAACTGCCATACAACCTGAATATAACGTCGAAAGTACAGAAGAAATTCCAGGTGTTGATGGTTGTGTAAGAAGACATAACACCTGATAAATTCGCAACGCAGGTGAGAGATATTCTCATCTCTTCAGTATAAAACATGATTCATACAATTAAAAAAGTACAAAAGAAGCAGAGCTATGTCAAGAAAGAAATATTCAGGTTTATTGCAGAAAGACAAAAGCTAAAGTAGACAAGGATAGATAATAATAATGTCAAATATATAACTAGCAGAGAAGAAATCAGAAGAGAAATTAGGAAATAAAAAAAAACATATTATGAGCACTTGCAATAGAAAGGAAGATCTCCAGTTGCAGGAAAAATACAGAGAAATGTTCAAGGAAATTAGAACAATAGTGGTCAACTCTGACAATCAATTCAATGCAATAAACAACAAACAATAGAAACACAATCAATCACGTGCTGTATACGTATCAAGGGTTGGCTGTAATGACTCTTCAACAAGTTCTGTCTTTCTCCCTGAGTGCAAATTCTTCCAGACATTTGACTGTCTACCTTCTAATGTTCTCCTCCAAGTTGTATATCTGCCTTTTTTATCTCCTCTATTCTAATGTTCTCCTCCAAGTTGTATATCTGCCTTTTTTATCTCCTCTATTCTAATGTTCTCCTCCAAGTTGTATATCTGCTCTCCTCTATTCTAATGTTCTCCTCCAAGTTGTATATCTGCCTTTATTATCTGCTCTTCTCTATTCTAATGTTCTCCTCCAAGTTGTATATCTGCCTTTTTTATCTGCTCTATTCTATTCTAATGTTCTCCTCCAAGTTGTATATCTGCCTTTTTTATCTGCTCTATTCTATTCTAATGTTCTCCTCCAAGTTGTATATCTGCCTTTTTTATCTGCTCTATTCTATTCTAATGTTCTCCTCCAAGTTGTATATCTGCCTTTATTATCTGCTCTTCTCTATTCTAATGTTCTCCTCCAAGTTGTAAATCTGCCTTTTTTATCTGCTCTATTCTATTCTAATGTTCTCCTCCAAGTTGTATATCTGCCTTTTTTATCTGCTCTATTCTATTCTAATGTTCTCCTCCAAGTTGTATATCTGCCTTTTTTATCTGCTCTATTCTATTCTAATGTTCTCCTCCAAGTTGTATATCTGCCTTTTTTATCTGCTCTATTCTATTCTAATGTTCTCCTCCAAGTTGTATATCTGCTCTCTTCTAATGTTCTCTTCCAAGTTGTATATCTGCTCTCCTCTATTCTAATGTTCTCCTCCAAGTTGTATATCTGCTCTCTTCTAATGTTCTCCTCCAAGTTGTATATCTGCCTTTTTTATCTGCTCTATTTTAATGTTCTCCTCCAAGTTGTATCTCTGCTCTCTTCTATTCTAATGTTCTCCTCCAAGTTGTATCTCTGCTCTCTTCTATTCTAATGTTCTCCTCCAAGTTGTATATCTGATCTCTTCTAATGTTCTCCTCCAAGTTGTATCTCTGCTCTCTTCTATTCTAATGTTCTCCTCCTAGTTGTTATCTGCTCTCTTCTAATGTTCTCTTCCAAGTTGTATATCTGCTCTCTTCTATTCTAATGTTCTCCTCCAAGTTGTATATCTGCTCTCTTCTAATGTTCTCCTCCAAGTTGTATATCTGCTCTCTTGTAATGTTCTCCTCCAAGTTGTATCTCTGCTCTCTTCTAATGTTCTCCTCCAAGTTGTATATCTGCTCTCCTCTATTCTAATGTTCTCCTCCTAGTTGTATATCTGCTCTCCTCTATTCTAATGTTCTCCTCCAAGTTGTATATCTGCTCTCTTCTATTCTAATGTTCTCCTCCAAGTTGTATATCTGCTCTCCTCTATTCTAATGTTCTCCTCCTAGTTGTATATCTGCTCTCCTCTATTCTAATGTTCTCCTCCAAGTTGTATATCTGCTCTCCTCTATTCTAATGTTCTCCTCCTAGTTGTATATCTGCTCTCCTCTATTCTAATGTTCTCCTCCTAGTTGTATATCTGCTCTCCTCTATTCTAATGTTCTCCTCCTAGTTGTATATCTGCTCTCCTCTATTCTAATGTTCTCCTCCAAGTTGTATATCTGCTCTCCTCTATTCTAATGTTCTCCTCCAAGTTGTATATCTGCTCTCCTCTATTCTAATGTTCTCCTCCTAGTTGTATATCTGCTCTCCTCTATTCTAATGTTCTCCTCCAAGTTGTATATCTGCTCTCTTCTATTCTAATGTTCTCCTCCAAGTTGTATATCTGCTCTCCTCTATTCTAATGTTCTCCTCCAAGTTGTATATCTGCTCTCTTCTATTCTAATGTTCTCCTCCAAGTTGTATATCTGCTCTCCTCTATTCTAATGTTCTCCTCCTAGTTGTATCTCTGCCTTTTTTATCTGCTCTATTCTAAATGCGAATTGTAGAGAAATGTACAAAGACGCTACTAAGAATCTAGACATGTTGATGGCAATTAAAATAGTAATAGATATAATCCAAGCTAGAGGTAATATATCAATAGTAATAGACATAATTCAAGCTAGAGGTAATATATCAATAGTAATAGACATAATTCAAGCTAGAGGTAATATATCAATAGTAATAGACATAATTCAAGCTAGAGGTAGTATATCAATAGTAATAGACATAATCTAAGCTAGAGGATGTATATCAATATCAGCAGCAGAATACCTGATTAAAAAGGGGAAATCGCTAGATATGCTATGATCTATCTACATAATAGCCCAGCTGCCCAGCTTGTTCGTAGCGCGTTGGACGACGGGTGACAAGCCCCCTGTGATTGCGGTTTAATTCCACGGGCTGGCAGAAAAGCCACAGGCTCTCCAGATTTAAGATGTTCGTGGCACCGAACCGAAGAGTTACGATGTCCATGGCACTGAGCCAAAGTGCTGAAAAGCTCAAGTGCTTCTGGAACTGGATGAAAGAAAATCGACATAATGAGTTAGTTGAAGAAAGAGCGTAGACGTGTATTCACATCATACAATATTCACAATCTTCTCTCTCTCTCTCTCTCTGTCTGTCTCTGTCTGTCTCTCGCGATCATTCTATAATCACGATCTTCTTCTCCTTCTTCTCTTCCAACATTTACATCTTTATAGAAGTGTTGGGGGAGGTGGGCGTAGTGATCTTGTGTGTTCTTATTTTAAGGTAATATTCACGATGATGTGGAATAATGCAATGTGGCCCAAGCTATTGAAAATATTATTATACATCCGTATTTAAAACTTCGCAACAATTATCACACCATTTCTTTAATAATACATGCCAGCAAATTCGTATTTCGGATTATCGTTAAGAAAAATAAAAAGAAAGTGGAGATACGAAATACATGAAGTAAAGATGGAGCCTTCAGATATTATAGAAGCACCAGGGATCACATTTTCAATATGAGAAATATCTTCTAGAAATGTTGGTAATACAATGTGTATCTCCATATCTATCTGATAGAACACGATCTTCAACTATGTATAGCATCATCAATTGTGGATATTTCTTTATACTTATTTCTGAAATGAAAAAGAAAACCGATAGGCAACCAAGATTGTGTCCACTAATAACACAAAATATAAATCTCAAAATTGCAATCCGAAAAATGACGACAATGAAAATTGTTACAAAATTTGAATATCTTTGCTCCATAATTAACCAAATTTGAATATCTTTGCTCCATAATTAACCAAATTTGAATATCTTTGCTCCATAATTAACCAAATTTGAATATCTTTGCTCCATAATTAACCAAATTTGAATATCTTTGCTCCATAATTAACAAAATTTGAATATCTTTGCTCCATAATTAACAAAATTTGAATATCTTTGTCAATAATTAAATAAATTTGAAGACTTTGCTGAAATTAAGTAAAATGAAGATCATTAGACAATAAATAAACATAAACTAGGCATGCCAATTCAAGAGTAATTGATGAAGAGTCATAGACACACAACGCATAAAGAAAAATAAAACTTTCAGAATACTGCTTAAGGTAGGCAAATGATTGAGTTATGGAAAAACTTGAAAAGAATGAAATAATTGAATTTTTCAAGATCTGATAAAAGTTGGATAAATACGTGGTAAATTTGGAGAATAGTAATAGGTTATTTACACGATCTGAAATGGAACGTTAACTGTAAACAACTGGTATAATGGAGACATTCGTTTAGAGGGTTATGTTTAATTGAAATGGTTTACATTAACTGGCAATGTTGGAAGGAGAGAAGAACAGAAAGATGAAAAAAAGAGCAGGCAAAAGAGAGAGAGAGAGAGAGAAAGAGAGAGAGAAAGAGAGAGAGAGAAAGAGAGAGAAGAGAAAGAGAGAGAAAGAGAGAGAGAAAGAGAGAGAGAGAAAAGAGAGAGAGAGAAAGAGAGAGAGAGAGAGAGAAAGAGAGAGAGGGAGAGAGCGAAACTCCAAGTAGAACCAATAGTTCAAAGAAGGTGTCCTTTGATTGAATATGAACATACTCCATTCAATTGTTCTTGTCTGCATTACAAACTTTAGCTTCTGGCGCGTATTAGAGAAACAATTTACTTATTTACAAGGAATTGATTGAAAACCTCTGCAATTTATTAACCAACGATTGCTATTTTGTGTGTCATTCACTTCGCGTCTCATTTGTTGTGTAATAGTTTAACATGTTCATTTCGCATCTCATTCACTGTGTACTAGTTTAACAACATTCACTTCTCGTCTCATTCACTGTGTACTAGTTTAGAACATTACTTGCTTCTCATTCACTGTTACTAGTTTAATTCACTTGTTCTCATTCACTGTGTAATAGTTTAACAACATTCACTTCTAGTCTATTCACTTAATATAACAACTTCACTGCTTCATTCGCCTTTACTAGTTTAGCAACATTCACTTCTCTTCTCATTCACTGTGTACTAGTTTAGCAACATTCACTTTGCTTCTCATTCACTGTGTAATAGTTTAACAACATTCACTTCTCTCATTCTGTGTAATAGCTTAACATTCACTTAGTCTCATTCACTGTGTACTAGTTTAGCAACATTCACTTTGCTTCTCATTCACTGTGTAATAGTTTACAAATTCACTTCTCATTACGTGTCTAGTTTACAACATTCCTCTTCCCCTTCAACTGTGTACTAGTTAACAACATTCACTTCTTCATTCAATGTAATGTTAATACATTCACTTCTCTTCTCATTCAATGTGTACTATTTTAACAACATCTTTTCTCTTCTAATTAGCTGTGTACTAGTTTAACAACATTCACTTCTCTTCTCATTCAATGTGTAATAGTATAACAAGTTCATTTCGCTTCTAATTAGCGGTGTAATAGTTTAACAAGATTCACTTCGCTTCTCATTCGCTGCGTAATAGTATAACAATTTTGCTACACAATGTAGATAATCAGAGTATCGTCTCTCTTGTCTTCAACCGCATTACAGTTTTCTTTACTCTATTGTTTGCTTAGATATTAGTAGCGGCAGTGGCGGCTCGTGATCATTTTTGTTGGTGGGGCCAGACAGAAATTTTCTGAAACATCATGATTTCGGTAAAGGATATATTTTAATGTATAAAATAATAAATACACGTTACACCTATTTTTGGTGGGGCCCAGCACTACTGTCCCTTAATGACGAGCCGCCACTGGTATTGAGTATATCACTACAAACGTGCTCATACATGACAGAAACACTTTATTATATGAGAGATGACATTCAGCTCTATGACATCAACTTAAACAAATAAACATATAATCTGGTCAATGACAACACATTCTGTTATATTAGTATAACACTTCCTTAGTTAACCCCTGTGTGGTAAAGTGCATTCTATCAATGCTAAACAAAACAAGGAACTTTCATGTGTATGCATGTAATGTCTGCAAAACAAGAAACGAAAACAAAATGCAAAATAACATAGACAAGAGAGAGAGAGAGAGAGAGAGAGAAGAGAGAGAGAAAAGAGAGAGAGAGAGGGGAGACAAAGGGAGAGCGAAAATAGAGAGAGAAAAGATATAATCGATAGAAAGGAAAATAAGCTGCAAGTGAGCCACCCAATTAAAATATTTTCGTTTCTAACTGTTCGACTCATATGACAGAAAAAGGAAGCAATTTTTCGGTCAGGACTACTCAAATCTCACAAGGATCACAGTAACGCAAAATAGAAACTCCATTATACTGATTCTATCAAATTCCAGCGGAGAAAATTTACTGAAACTCAAGACAGACGAGTCTTCTCTTGTACACAACCATTCACACTAAAACTGGGATCAAGATCACGCTAAAATAGGCAGAATATAGAAGAAAGATAAATTAATAGATACAATTATAGGAATAGATTTTAGAAAAAGCACTCAGATCTCAGATTGGTTTCTGAAAGAAGAGCACAACGGAAGGACTGGATATGTTGGGGTATCTGTGTCTTGTTAGAACTGACATAATATATTCACAGATTTCTCCTAGAAGAACAGTGAAGCGAGATGTCGTCAATGATCAAACTCTGATGACTCAGTTCTAGATTTCCCAAAAAGGAACCGATGTTCAGAGGTCTTGTCTATCTCAAATCCATACGTTACGAAGGAAATTTTCATTTTATTATCAGGTTCCCTCCCAAAAATCGATTCCTGGGTATAAGCAAGAGATCAATAAAAAATCAGCTACATCCTAAGGTATTTGTTTTTATTGCTCATCAGGGGAGACATTCTTATGGAAGCAATATTTCCTGGAAGAAAATAGTGAGAGGTGAACAAATTCATTATTTAGTTCAAGGACGATGTAAAAGCGGAAAATAAATGCAAATATCGAAAACGGATGAAAAGAATGAACACAAAACATGAAATCGAACTAAAGATAAACATAAAGTGGTTATATTCAGTTGTTCCTTTTATTCTACTCTTCTTCTTTTATTTCTTTATCTATCTTTCTTTGTTTACTTTCAGAACTTTTTTTTATACGTCTTGAACTGGGACAAGAGATACAGTTATGGACATGGACAAGGAATATAGTTATAGCAGGGAAGGATACAGTATGACGGACAGGATACAGTTATAGGCAGGAAAGGAACAGTTATAGGCAGGAAGGATACAGTTATAGCAGGAAAGGATACAGTTATAGGCAGAAGGATCAGTTATAGACAGGACAAGGGATACAGTTATAGGCAGGAAAGAATACAGTTATGCGGGAAGGATACAGTTATGGACGGGACAAGGATAAGTTAGGCAGGGAAAGGATACATTATAGGCAGGAAAGGATACAGTTATAGACAGGACAAGATAAGTTATGGCAGGAAGGGATATTTATAGGCAGGAAGAATACAGTATAGACAGGAAAGGATACGTATAGGCAGGAAGGTACAGTATAGACAGGGACAAGGATACAGTATAGTGAGGAAAGGATACGTTATGGCGGGAAAGGGATCAGTTATAGCAGGGAAAGGATACAGTTAGACAGGACAGAATACAGTATAGGCAGGAAGGATACAGTTATGGACAGGACAGGATACAGTTATAGGCGGAAAGATACTTATGACGGACGGATACAGTTATAGGCAGGAAGGATACAGTTATGACAGGACAAGGGATACATTAGCAGGAAGGATACAGTTATGACAGGGACAAGGATACAGTTATAGCAGGGAAAGGGAACAGTTGACGGGACAAGGGATACGTTATAGGCAGGAGGGATCAGTTATAGGCAGGGAAAGGATACAGTTATAGGCAGGAAAGGATCAGTTATAGGCAGGGACAAGGATACAGTTATAGGCAGGAGGATACAGTTATGACAGGACAAGGGATACATTTAACGTAGACTCAGATGTTGCTGCTCTTATGAAATCAGACATTATATTGGCAGTGTTATAAGTAATCAAACAGTAATGATATAATAATAATAAATCCTTTCGTACCGTTATACGTTACATAGGGCCTGCAAGTAATTTCTCACCGCTCTATCCTGGCAACCGCTCAATTCTCCATGGAACTGAGGCCGATATTTCTGCTCTCTCAGCAAAGTTCGTTCAGGTCTCTTTAGGTCGACTTCTTTCTTGAAACCTTGCATCCCACTTCAATACCTGCTTTGATATTCGTTGATCATTTCTCCTCAAGGTGTGCCCAACATATTTCCATCTTCTCTTTCTTATAACAGTTGTCACTAGTGGTTGACCAGACATATCTCTGATTTCATCACTTCTTCTGAATTCGTTCCATTTTATATTCATTATTTTCGCAGACATCTATTTTCAAATGCATTCAACTTGCTTATAAGGATTGATACAACATTTGAATTGAAAATTCGTAATTTAGTTTTAATACTAGATAACTTGCAGTTCCATATTTTATTTAGACTTTTAAAAGCTGATGTTGCTTTGCCAATTCGTATCATAATTTCTTTTAACATTTCCTGTGCAATCAAAATTGCTACCTAAATAGGTGAACTGCTCTGTTCTTTTTATCATTTTAGATTCCAGTGTGATATCTGCATTACTTGCCATAGGTGTCTTCATTATATTTGTTTTTCATAGCTTATCTGCAGTCCAACTTTTGATGCTATAGATGACAAGTTGTCTGTTTTTCTTTGCAATCTTGGTTGTTTCTACTTAACAAGGCAATATCATCTGCAAAATCCAAATCTTCTAGTTGACTATTTTCTACCCAATCGATGCCCAGTTTCGCCCCTGCAACATTTTCGCATCACCCAGTCAATGGCCATTCCAAACAATAACGGAGATAGAATACAGCCTTGCTTTACTCCGGTTTCAACCATAAATCAGTCGCTGTGTCCACCATCAGTGTGAACTGCACACTGTGAACCATCATAGAGGCTTTTAATAATGTTTATTATTTTGTCTGGTATTCCATAGCCTCTCAGAATATTCCACAGCGAGATTTTATGTAGACTATCAAAGGCTTTTTAAAATCGATGAAATTTAGTATGAGTGGTTGTTGCTTCTCAATATGTTCCTCCAAAATTAGTCGTAGGTAATTATTTGGTCTAAGCAGCTTCTCCCAGGTCTAAAACCAGCTTGTTCTTCTCTCAGGTTGTGTCCACTGCTCCTTTGATTATATTAAGAATGATTTTGCAGAAAGTCTTGGTCATTACTGATAATAGGGTGATTCCTCTCCAGTTGTTACAATCTTTGAGATCACCTTTTTGGGGATCTTAACAATTATTCCCTTTTTCCATTGATCTGGACAGTTTCTTCTTCCCATACTTTATTAAATAGTTCTTGCACCTGGCTAATAGTTGTATCATCAGCCGTTTTGAGCATTTCTGCAGTAATGTTGTCATCACCCGCTGCCTTATTGTTTATCAAGGAAACGATTGCCTCCTTGACCTCAGCTACACTTATCATTTCGTTAATTGGTAGGGAGCTGTTTCTTGCCTCTTCGTCAAACTTTAGTAGTACTGGTGGATCAGGTCTATTTAATATTTCTTCAAAATGTTCTGCCCATCTTTTCTTCTGCTCGGTATCTGATGTTAGAACTTTAACATCTTTACTCTTGATTGGGCCACCCTTTGAAACAAAAGTTCCAGTAAGATGTTTTAGTGTATTGTATAGCATTTTACTGTTTCCAGTCTTAGCTGCCTTTTCCCTTCTTCAGCCAGTCGATTGACATATGCTCTTTTATCTCTTCTAGCTGCTCTTTTCACTTCCTTGTCTTTTAGTCTATATTCCTCTTTAGCTTGGATTTCATCTGTTGCATCCTTAGTATTAAATATCGCTAGTTTCATCTTTCTTCTTTCTTGATACATTTCAGGTGTCATCACTTATCCAGGGTTTTCGGTCTTTTTTCTTTAATCCTGCCTACTATTTGCTGCCCCCAATAGTGTGTCCTTTATCTTAGTCCATTTGTCTTCAATGTTCTGTTCATTTTCACCATTGAGTAACTCGAACCTATTCTTAAGTTCAAGCTGATATTCCTCTTTTACTTCTTTATTTTGTAGCCTTTGACTGTCTATTCGCAGTTGTTATTTTTTAGTTTGGTGAATTTTCAATTTCAGTTTCAATTTACCTATGCATACATTATGATCACTTCCTACATCTACCTCTCTGTATGCACTGACATCCAGCAGTGATGTTCTAAATTGTGTATTTATGCACATATGGTCAATCTGATTCCTGGTCACTCCATCTGGTGAATGCCAAGTAAGTTTATGAATTTTCTTATGTGCAAAGATGGTACCTCCAATTACTAAGTTTGACAGCATACATAACTCCGCCAGTCTTTCTCCATTCTCATTCATTGTGTTTATTCCTTGTTTTCCTATAGCTCTCTCTACCCCTACATTATCATTTCCAACCTTGGCATTAAAGTCCCCCATTACTACTAACAGGTCATATTTTTGGGTCTTGTTAATTTGATCTTGTAGTTGCTCATAAAATATGTCTTTCTTATCATCGTCAGCCTCGTTTGTTGGTGCATAACACTGCAGTATTGTCATATTGACATGCCTGGTACTGAAGCGGCTCTAATTATCCGACTCGAGATGGGTTCCCATTCTAACATGCTCTTTGCTACTCTAGGTGTCATCATTATACCCACTCCTTCAAAATGCTTACCATCTTCTCTCCCTGAATATATGAAAGTTAATTCACTAACTACTCTTCTATCTGTTCCAGGCCATCTCACCTCACTTAACCCCATTATGTCCAGCTCGTATCTCTTCATTTCTTCTGCAATTTGGGCTGATTTTGTAGTCGTGGCCATCGTTCTCACATTCCAAATTCCAATTTTAGTGTGTGTTTTTGAGCCAAGTAATGTACGAGTCGGGTTGCTGACTTCCGCAAAGCGGCTTTCAGTGGTTATATTCTCGTATTTTATTCGTCTTACCTATTTATTTAACTTCATATATAATATGTTAATTGCCACCAGAATGGTTATTCAATGTCATAGAACCAAAACTGACATACGGATGCGAGTCATGGACAATGAACACACAGATCGAAATTTCTGAGGGCCACAGAGATGTGGTTTTCAGAAGAATGAGAATCATGACTGCTAAGATGACTAATGTTGAGGTGTTGAATGAGATCAAGACACAGTGAAAGCTTATCAATATAAGAAAGAGGCAGTCATCATTTTTCGGGCATGGATGAGGATGGGAGGATTAGAACATTGTACAACTGTAAAATCGAGGAGACGAGGCAAGTGAGAAATCTTGGATAGGGCCTGACTTTATAGCAAGGTAGAGCGTCAACATCTGAGTTGATAGCAAACATAAAAAAACAGAGATTGTGGAGATCCATGATCGCCTATGCCAGCCGGTACGGCACCTGATGATGATGATATAATATATAAGCATGCATTGTACAGTATACATTCTACAAGTACAATCGTAATAATGGGTTGTAACAAATAGAATACTCATGAATATTATAAAGTTATACTCTAACTTGACAGCTTCTACCACATGTGCTAGATATATATAAATCAGAACTGACAGCAACCATGCTGATCCCTTGATACTTTTGTCTTGTACATTTATCTTACACAAATGATTAATTCTTTATTAATCATGCACTATGTGAACACCTTGACTACTTGAAGTGATATTACTATCTTAGATGCAACGGTTGTGAGGAAACATACCACCATTGTCTATACACTGTTTTGTATTTTATTTACATAAAGAAAAAATAACTCCAATAAAATAATGCAATATTCACTTCAGTACATAAACAAATAATAACTCCAATAAAATAATGCAATATTCACTTCAATACATAAACAAATAATAACTCCAATAAAATAATGCAATATTCACTTCAATACATAAACAAATAATAACTCCAATAAAATAATGCAATATTTACTTCAGTACATAAACAAATAATAACTCCAATAAAATAATGCAATATTCACTTCAATACATAAACAAATAATAACTCCAATAAAATAATGCAATATTCACTTCAATACATAAACAAATAATAACTCCAATAAAATAATGCAATATTCACTTCAATACATAAACAAATAATAACTCCAATAAAATAATGCAATATCACTTCAATACATAAACAAATAATAACTCCAATAAAATAATGCAATATTCACTTCAATACATAAACAAATAATAACTCCAATAAAATAATGCAATATTCACTTCATCTACATAACGAGATATCTGATATTATTGACATTATTTAAAACATCAAGCATTCTACGCGTCATCTCATCATCTTCAAATAGCATGTCCAGAGCAGAACTTTGCCACCCTTACCATACCTTCAGAATTTCTCTCTCTCATTGGCCAGATGTCCTTCCTCTGCAGCGGTTATGTTCAAACCATCAGTTACATCCTGAATCCATCTTGTCAGTGGTCTTCCTTTTTTACTCTCTGCCGGGATGCCTCATCCCATGATTCTCCAGCCCTTCGTGTCTCAACATGTCCAAAATACTTCAATTTTCTCATTCTTATTCGTAGAATCAGCCAATTTTCTTTGATTTTGACTTCTTTCTGGATAGATCTATATGTTCTCCTCTCTGTTAATGATATACGGATGACTTTTCTGTATCACTTATATTCAAAAGCACATATATGTTTTTCCACTGCCTTGTTAATTGTACATGCTTCACACCCATATATTTCCACTGGGAATATGCATGCTCTTAGTATTCTGATCTTTGTTTTTTCTATCAGTTCCTCTACACTTCATCTATCGCATTGAAAATGACGCTTTTGTTCAAGTAGTTTTTACTCACTTTTCTCCCTCTGCAAGTATATGTACAAAGTTAGCTTTATCTTTCTTTCTTGAAAACTAAGTTTGATTAATTTAATTTAATTTTGTAGATAATTAAAAGTAGTTTAATCATAATTTAACAAAATCTTAAAGAATAAATTAAAACTGATAACTATCACAGTGTGTTAAACGTTAATTTAGAACTCACTTGACAATAAAGCAAATTATTGCGTAGTCTGCGGTACATGGTCAAACCAGACAGACAAGCAGGAAAAGACTTCAGAATTTGGTAATTAATGCTTTAATGTTGTGCTGGCAAAATTTATTCGTTACAAGTATCACATTCTAGTTTATCTAGTATTACGTTGAATTTAACATTTATATTGCCAATAGTACTGTTTCTTTTCTTTAAACACAAAACAGAAATAATCAATAAATTATAATGTTTGTGTTGAAGGTAAAACATGTAAACATTGTATAAACAGAGTATCGCAGGTAAGAAAGATAATGAGATATTTATTTATGTAACACTGTTTACTTTGACGATCGACATACGAGGTGAACAAGTTTATTCTCTCTGTAGAAGATAAGGATATTACATATTATTGTAGAACGCTTAGGTGGATCTAAGAATTTCATATTAATTTGATTAATGCGTGATATTATCTAAGCTACATACTCGTGTGAGAGCCGCGGTAGCGTAGTTGTTAGTGAACTCGCTTCTCAAGGCTGGTGGTCCGGGTTCAACTCCCGCAGTGGGCGTGGAATTTTTCCGACCGCGACGGCTCTCAGGTCGATCCAGCCTCAACTGAGTACCAGACATGCTTTGGGAAGTAAAGGCGGCCGGTGTGATGCTGACCACATCACCCATCGTGTGCCGACCGTCAATAAAAATACAGGCCTAACACTGTATTGCCCCATATACCACGAGGTATGAAAGGGTTCCTTTACTTTTACTTTACTTACATACTCGTGTAATAAATAAAACGACACGAAGGGCTGGAGAAGAGGAAGACCACGAAAAAGATGGATTCGGGACGTAACTGGTGGTTTGAACATGACGGTTGCAGAGGCGGGACATCTGACTTACGAGAGAGAAATTTCGAAGGATTGTTGGGGTGGCAAAGTTCTAATTCAGGACAAGCTATTTGATGATGACATACTTTTGACTTATTTCAAGATTGTCTTTTTGTTTATGCATTTTGTCAAGTGGTGATTCTTTATAACATATATTCATAAAACAATTGGAATTAGTTTTGTAATTTGTACGATGGTTTACTTGGGACTTTTTGTTTTCCTTTTGGAAAGTTTTCTAAGTCTACATCATTTGTTTAATGTCGTCAAATACGAACATTTATCTTAGGGTAATCAATACATCATTTGTTTAATGTCGTCAAATACGAACATTTATCTGAGGGTAATCAACACATCATTTGTTTAATGTCGTCAAATACGAACATTTATCTTAGGGTAATCAACACATCATTTGTTTAATGTCGTCAAATACGAACATTTATCTTAGGGTAATCAACACATCATTTGTTTAATGTCGTCAAATACGAACATTTATCTGAGGGTAATCAATACATCATTTGTTTAATGTCGTCAAATACGAACATTTATCTGAGGGTAATCAAAAATGAGTGCATAGAGAAGATAATTTTGAAGGGAATGGTGTCTGAAAGAAGAATTAGAGGAGGAAGACAAAGTATACGATAGATGCAAGATGGCATTGCCGATCTGAGAATGACCGCTACTGACGTCGGTCATCTTGCACAGAGTGAGGAGTTTTTCAGGACTTCTGTCATGGGAGCCAAGTTTTGGAAAGCACAAGCTACTTGATGATGATGTAAGGGAAAGATAATATCTTATTTTGATCCAATTTCCGTGCCCAGATTGTGTATGGTTCCATGGACACAATTTATAAAAGAAGGTAACCACACCACGCCGCGAAAAAAGTCTTGTCTGACAAGATGGAAGTAAGTAAGCCTCAATACTGTTGATATAAGAATATTATTTTCAAACTCGTCATTGTACTAAAATACTTATCGATAACCGACTAAGGTGTATAACATCTGATAAGGGAGATGAAGATATGAAGTTCTAAATGTGTATGACTTTGGAGCAGACTAAATTATTGCATAACATTTGTTACAAAAGTATTCTAGATATGAGGAACTGAGAAAGCATATCTTCTCGTTACTGGTAGTAGTCCAGGACAAACTTTATAAAAATACTAACAGTCTAACAATACTAACATTCTGTATCCCCCTCTCTCAGATAACGTTATCGTCTCTGTATCCCCCACTCACAGATAACGTTATAATGTTTGTATCCCCCACTCACAGATAACGTTATAATGTTTGTATCCCCCACTCACAGATAACGTTATAATGTTTGTATCCCCCACTCACAGATAACGTTATAATGTTTGTATCCCCCACTAACAGATAAAGTTATCGTCTTTGTATCCCCCACTCACAGATAAAGTGCTCGTCTCTATATCCCCCACTCACAGATAAAGTGCTCGTCTCTATATCCCCCACTCACAGATAACGTTATCGTCTTTGTATCCTCCACCCATAAACGTTGAATATTCAATATGATCCAAGAACACAGTGATAATCTGGAAAGTTAGAAAATATATTTATCATTACTATCAGCACTAGTACAAATCCAATTGTTTTTAGGAGGTGAAGAAAAATGCTGACCAAACAGCCTTGAAAACCTTAAGGAATATAACAAGAAGGACTCTTCATTGAAACCTGCATGGTAAACAAAAGTGAGGGAAGCCTAGAAATATACGGAGAAGAAATCTGGAAAGAGAGATTACTTAATAATATCGAAAAGGGAGGCTAGTAGCTGCAAGACATCGCTAAAGATTGGAAGTTTTGGTATGAGTTGACTGACCTATGCCTCAACCAGAGTTACAACGCACGAGTGAGAGAGAGAGAGAGAAATAAAGTTAATATATATATATATATATATATAATAAATATATATCAGCATTAGTAGAAATAAAGTCGGACTGTAAATAAGTTAGAATAATCTGATAGAAGAGATAAGCTGTTCATTAAGCGTAGAAGTAAGATGATTAAATGAATACGCTAAACGCATATTTGAGCAGGTATAAATAGTACGTGAGGGATACATGTAAAGTAAATGGAGATCTTATCATATATATCTTAGGATGTATATCTTGGACAGATTAGACAAATACCAAATTTAGAACACGTAATAAGAGATGACATTGATTGAAAGACGGAAAGCTTAAAGGCAAACTGGTAATGAGAAAAGAAAAGTAGACCTCCACAAGGCCATCCAAATTATTTGGGAAGGTTTTGAAGTAAATCGCTAGATCAAATCCGGAATCTGAGACCATAATATATTATATCTTTGCATTGAGTAATTCTCTGACAACTGCTGATACGTGTGAGGCTGTATCAATGGGTGTCGTTGTCTTAGGTTTATCAGTTGGTTAGATTGAAATGAACTGCCATATAGCAACAGTAATAATTAATATAACAAATATAAAAAATGACCATAGAGATGACACTCACACGTTCGTCAGTACATATCAAGGACACATAAACCCTTCTCGTCCAACCCTCTACCCTCATCAAGACACACGGAGGCTAACTTCTTTGTCTCTCGAGACTAACAGGATGTCATCAACGAAGAAACAAAAGAAATAAAGAACAACAATTTGGACAAACAAACGAACGAATATAAAAGTAAATACAATTAAGATAAGATATGTCTCAAAGATTTATATATTTTACATAGTATTAAAAACAACGATCAAAATATTAAGAGCATGCATATTCTCAGTGGCAACATATAGGTGTCAAGCATGGACATTTAGGAAGACAGACATACATGTGCTTTTGAATATAAGTGTAACAGAAGTGTCCTCTGTATACTATAAACAGAGAACAAGTAAATAATGTCCAGTATAAACAACTCAAAATCAAAGAAAAATAGCTGATGCTACAAATTAGAATGAGAAAGGTGAGATATTTTGCACATATAAAACGACACGAAGGGTTGGAAAAGACCATTAGGGAAAAACATTTCTGCAAAAAGGAGAACAGGAAGATTACAGAGAAGATGAATTCAGGATGTAACATGATTTGAGCATGATGGCAGCAGAGGCGTACATCTGGCCTATGAGAAAGAGAATTTTCGAAGGACGGTTACAGTCGTAGAGTTCTGCTCAAGACAAGCTATTTGATGAAGACGATATATTATTAACGATAAAAAATAATGATCATAAATTGGGACAATTGAGGATAGGTAATGAAATCAGAGAAATGTCTGGCCAAGCACTAGTAACAACTGTTTTAAGAAAGAGAAGGTAGAGATATGTTGGACATACTCTGATAACAATACTCAAAGAATAACAAACCAGCAACAAAAATGGGAGGCAAAGGGTTAAAATAAGGAACAAATGCAATAGGGATACACTGAAACAAACCTTTCTGAGAGAAGTAAGAAATATCGGAATTAATTCTATAGAAGAGATTAGACGAGTTTCCAAGTATATAGCGGATATGGAGAAATTGCTTGAAGGCCCTATGTAAAGTGTAATGGTATGAGAGAGGAATAGAATAATAATAATAATAATAATAATAATAATAATAAAGAGCTATAGCGTTACACCATCTTATTGCCAATATATGATTTGTATTAATGGTACAGTTGACTTTAAGCGGTCTGGTGACATATGAAGGTCTGGTCAGACGACGTGATTCTTATAACGTCTCACGTAACATCGACTACATCTGCATAAGTTGTGGATATTAATGTCTGCACTATGTGTAGAGCGATAAAGGATTCACTTATCATAAGTCAAATACTGTCACTGAGCTCACTTAACCATTAATTGAAGGTATGGTGAAGAATGGATGCATATATCAGAGAATATGACTGCTTACGACAGTGTTGTCAGTACACTTGGACACCACTGTAGAGAATGGCCCCGGGCGTCGTCAATGCGGAAATTCTTGCACTCGTGGACCAGCACTCCCATCCAGGTGATATCATTATCTACACCGATGGCTCTGTCAAATGTGGCACCTGATCATCGTGGGCTTTCTCAGCACAACGAAACTGTCGCACACGTCTTGAGGACTGCGGGGCTTTCGAGACAACGACATCGAGCATGCCTATGGAGATCCCCGCTGCCTCCAGGGCTCTGTCATGGGTGGCTGAGCAGCAGGTTACCCATATGATCATCATATCAGGCTCGATGAATATGCTTCAACTGATTGAATCTGGAAGTATGCGTGTGGAATGGGTGGACATCATTCGGAGATCACATCTCAAGAAAATGACTTAGCTGTACATGTTTGGACATGCTGGAGAGCGGGATAACGAGCGTGCTGACTCTCTTGCAAACAATGCCCCGACTCAAGTGGGCAGAAGTATGGACAAAGCCGATATCATCAATGCGGTACGCTCTCAATTGTGTGACATGGGTGGGTCTCAGACACTGGAACGAGTTCGAGAATTAGGCGTTAAGTTTGGACATGCCAGACAGTGTCGTCTTTGTGGTAGAGAGAGAAGATATAGTAATCAACTTCTCATGGGTACTGTGAGCAATTGGAATTAGGATGGCTGCTGCAACGGAGGACAGAGCACGAATGGGAATGCCCAATGTGCCATGACGTCGATCGCATACCATAACATATAACATAACCATTAATTATAAGTCTTATGTATAATAAAACTACTGTGTGGTTAATTGTGATTTTATCAGTTAACTGAAATCATTGCTCGTCAGACATACACATATCTCCTTAGTCAATCCAAGCAAATGCTGAAAAGTGTGCTTACTGGTGTGTTCCCGTGGATCACTACCGCTGAGAAGCCAAGTCTTACTAGCCTATATTGTGATTCCAGATTTCTTCAAGCCCAGATGTCTCAGCAATTTGCTGTACCACGTACCAAACAAGGCTGTTGAGCATTTGTAGACTTTCATTTGTTATTTGTAACACTTCATGTTTAGATGAAGTCTGATTGCTCTCTGATGACAGCGGATATTTGAGTTTTCAAGACAGTAGATTTATGAAACATGTCCTGGACAGCAGATCTATGATATGTGTCCTAGACAGTAGATCTATGAAACACGCCCTGGACATTAGATCCATGTAATATGTCCTGGACATTAGATCCATGTAATATGTCCTGGACATTAGATCCATGTAATATGTCCTGGACAGTAGATCCATGTAATATGTCCTGGACATTAGATCCATGTAATATGTCCTGGACAGTAGATCCATGTAATATGTCCTGGACAGTAGATCTATGTAATATGTCCTGGACAGTAGATCCATGTAATATGTCCTGGACATTAGATCCATGTAATATGTCCTGGACATTAGATCCATGTAACATGTCCTGGACATTAGATCCATGTAATATGTCCTGGACATTAGATCCATGTAATATGTCCTGGACATTAGATCCATGTAATATGTCCTGGACAGTAGATCCATGTAACATGTCCTGGACATTAGATCCATGTAATATGTCCTGGACATTAGATCCATGTAATATGTCCTGGACAGTAGATCCATGTAATATGTCCTGGACAGTAGATCTATGTAATATGTCCTGGACATTAGATCCATGTAATATGTCCTGGACATTAGATCCATGTAATATGTCCTGGACATTAGATCCATGTAATATGTCCTGGACAGTAGATCCATGTAATATGTCCTGGACAGTAGATCTATGTAATATGTCCTGGACAGTAGATCCATGTAATATGTAATGGACAGTAGATCCATGTAACGTGTTCTGTGCAGTAGATCCATGTAACATGTAATGGACAGTAGATCTATGATACGTGTTCTGTGCAGTAGATCCATGTAACATGTCCTGGACAGTAGATCCATGTAACGTTTTCTGTGCAGTAGATCCATGTAACTTGTTCTGTGCAGTAGATTCATGTACGTGTTCTGTGCAGTAGATCCATGTAATATGTCCTGGACAGTAGATCCATGTAACATGTCCTGGACAGTAGATCCATGTAATATGTCCTGTACAGTAGATCCATGTAATATGTCCTGGAAGCAGACCCATGTATCATACCCTGGACTGCAGATCCATGTAGCACGTCCTGAAAGCAGACCCATGTAGTGTGTCCCGGACAGTAGATCCACGTAGGACTATGAAGGTTGCAGTAGACGACTTTTACTGGTACTGAATCCGTTTGATTGTTTCCATTGAAAGCCCTCGTAAACATATGCAAACGTGTCAGCATGATCTTTTACGTTTGCCGATAGCTACGCTCGGTATCAGGAGGATGTGTTCAGTCTCTAAATAGACATTACCTTTCTTGCTTCTGTACTCTGAAGTTATCTGCCATATACATTTAACAATTGAATGATACAATAGCTGATGAGCAGTTTATATTAATTTCCACATTTATGGAGACAACTGTTTTTTAAAACCTACCATTTATTTAAATACATTTTCTCAAATGTCGCCACTAGTATTTGAAACCCATCCATAAATAATTCGTTGCTTCGTTTTGAAACCATTTCCTCACTTTATACTTCACCTCTTCATTACAGTTGAAGTGCTAGCTTTTTAAGTTTTTCTGTAGTTTTGGGAACAGGTGGTAATCACTAGGAGTCAGGTCTGTGCTATCGGTCGGACGTGTAGGCACTGACAATTCCAGGTGTTGAATTGCATCACTTGTTTGCATAATTTTGTTGTTGTACTTGTGTGAGACCTTGCGCTGTCGTGTTGAAGAAGTATTTCAACTTGTTTGCATAATTTTGTTGTTGTACTTGTGTGAGACCTTGCGCTGACGTGTTGAAGAAGTGTTTCATTTTTTATTCCAATCTGTCTAATTCTTGTTTTTTTTTCAGGCAGTAAAAGTTTTAATAAAACAGAGTTTATTATCATTTCTTTTTGAAGACAGTTTACAACACTGTTTCCCAAAGTGGGTGGTACTTCCGCCCCCAGTGGGGGCTGAAGCCTTCTAGGGGGCAATAGTGGATTCAGAAGAATTTGGGGGGTGTTCAGGCGATTAGGGTCGGTGGCTCCTTAAAGAAGAAATTAATAATAAATATTTTTAAATATATTATTTGCATGATTTTGAGATTGAATACTCATTTAAAATGTGAATTATGCATTTAAATTCATCTTATACCCGTCTTACACGATCCATTTTTTCTTCAATTTTCTATTTCATTCATATAATCATTTGAAAATTGACCATTGTTGCAAATATATATATCAATTTCTATGCAAAGAGAAAATAGGATGAAATATGTTGAAAGGGGTTGCAAACTGTTATAATGTGAGAGGACGTTACAAGTTTATGTTGTGTAAAGTGGCGTGGGAAAATCATTTAAAGTTTAGTGTGTAAGTGGGCGGTGGAGAGGAACGTTACAAAGTTTATTGTGTAAAGTGGCGGTGGAGGAACTTCAAAGTTTATGTTGTGTAGTGGCGTATTGTGGGAGGGAACGTTACAAAGTTGATGTTGTGTAAAGTGGGCGGTGGGAGAGGAACGTTACAAAGTTTATGTTGTGTAAAGTGGGCGGTGGGAGGGGAACGTTACAAAGTTTAGGTTGTGTAAAGTGGGCGGTGGGAGGAACGTTACAAAGTTTAGGTTGTGTAAAGTGGGCAGTGGGAGGGAACGTTACAAAGTTTAGGTTGTGTAAAGTGGGCGGTGGGAGGGGAACGTTACAAAGTTTAGGTTGTGTAAAGTGGGCGGTGGGAGGGAACGTTACAAAGTTTAGGTTGTGTAAAGTAGCGGTGGGAGGAACGTTACAAAGTTTAGGTTGTGTAAAGTGGGCGGTGGGAGAGGAACGTTACAAAGTTTATGTTGTGTAAAGTGGGCGGTGGGAGGGAAACGTTACAAAGTTTATGTTGTGTAAAGTGGGCGGTGGGAGGGGAACGTTACAAAGTTTAGGTTGTGTAAAGTGGGCGGTGGGAGGGGAACGTTACAAAGTTTATGTTGTGTAAAGTGGGCGGTGGGAGGGGAACGTTACAAAGTTTATGTTGTGTAAAGTGGGCGGTGGGAGGGGAACGTTACAAAGTTTATGTTGTGTAAAGTGGGCGGTGGGAGGGGAACGTTACAAAGTTTATGTTGTGTAAAGTGGGCGGTGGGAGAGGAACGTTACAAAGTTTATGTTGTGTAAAGTGGGCGGTGGGAGGGGAACGTTACAAAGTTTATGTTGTGTAAAGTGGGCGGTGGGAGAGGAACGTTACAAAGTTTATGTTGTGTAAAGTGGGCGGTGGGAGAGGAACGTTACAAAGTTTATGTTGTGTAAAGTGGGCGGTGGGAGAGGAACGTTACAAAGTTTATGTTGTGTAAAGTGGGCGGTGGGAGGGGAACGTTACAAAGTTTATGTTGTGTAAAGTGGGCGGTGGGAGGAACGTTACAAAGTTTATGTTGTGTAAAGTGGGGGTGGGAGGGAACGTTACAAAGTTTATGTTGTGTAAAGTGGGGGTGGGAGGAACGTTACAAAGTTTATGTTGTGTAAAGTGGGCGGTGGGAGAGGAACGTTACAAAGTTTATGTTGTGTAAAGTGGGCGGTGGAGGGAACGTTACAAAGTTTATGTTGTGTAAAGTGGGCGGTGGGAGAGGAACGTTACAAAGTTTATGTTGTGTAAAGTGGGCGGTGGGAGAGGAACGTTACAAAGTTTATGTTGTGTAAAGTGGGCGGTGGGAGGGGAACGTTACAAAGTTTATGTTGTGTAAAGTGGGCGGTGGGAGGGAACGTTACAAAGTTTATGTTGTGTAAAGTGGGGGTGGGAGGAACGTTACAAAGTTTATGTTGTGTGAAATGGCTATGGTCTAGAAGTACAAAAGTTTGATGTTATTCAACACGAGATCGTGATGGAAGGATTACTTGCAATCTAAATCTTCTTTAGTGGGTTGATCATTCAAATTTAATCTTTCAATCACAAGAAGAGATGAGCTGGAGACCATTATGCACAAGGGGCAGTTGTGTAAAGTGGATTTGTGCTGTCGATCTTCATCCGTTATCCATTTTGTTCTTTTGCTAAAAAATACAGCCTGTGATGAGTTGTCAAACGAGACTGAGGATACAGTCGTCTTGTTGATCTCTCGATCATGGCTTCATGAAGATCCATACGAGTTATCGTTATCAACCAGTTATAAGGATCTGACCATGCTCTGTCCACACATGGTTGTATGAAAGGATATCTGTCCAACATGGTTATTGGATATCTGTTCAACATGGTTATGAGATATCTGTCCAACATGGTTTACGTCAGTTGATATCTGTCCAACACGTTTATGAGATATATGTCCAACATGTTTATGAGATATCTGTCCAACATGGTAATGAGATATCTGTCCAACATGGTTATGAGATATCTGTCCAACATGGTTATGCGATATCTGTCCAACATGGTTATGAAATATCTGTCCAAGATGGTTATGAGATATCTTAAGATACATCTCTGTCTCGCATTGGGGATCACTTTGGTTAAGTAGTTAAGCTGTTCGCCTTATGTTCTGAAGAAGATGGGATTGAAATCCGACAGCGTCGTTCTGTTTACGAGCGTATATTTTAAACAGACACATTGGATTGTTGCCAGAGCTACGGATTTCATGCTTTGTACAATACTCTAGACAATATCCATGTCAGAATGGGAAAACTGATGCAGTGAAGTCAGTTCTTTGTCTCTAGACACTTTAAAACCTTTCCTTCGTTACACAATTAGTCTAGCGTTCACTACGTTTGGATAATATCACAAAGATTGTTCAAACTCTCAAGGCGGTCACTATCCGCCTGAACTACGCATTGAAGCAGACATATCCGTCTCTTTTGTAAAAAAATACGGCGCCTGACGACTGGCTTAAAATGAGACATAGCCGTTTGTAGTCTTCTTTATTTTCCAACGCCGCCCGAATGGTTACCGGGGCCCAAATTTGGGGTGTAAAGAATTAAACCATTGTTACCTGTCACACATGTCGTAAGAGGCGACTAAGGAGGTTTGGGTGAAATCGGATGCACGTGTCCGCTGGGGGAAAGCTCACTCAAAACAAATGTTTGCAGAAAACGGATGCACCAGGCCGTAAGGCGCATAACATAGTGCAACGACCCTCACAATGAGAAATGGGATAACGGATTCTACGGTCGCCAATCTGCCTCGGAGATTTAGCTACGCAGTAAGAATGTCAGACCTACTATCACGAGGAAGGCCAAAACTTACCGCGAAAAGAGGTCAGCACAAACAGGGAAGCAGAAATCATAGGAACTATATCCTACAGAACTGTCCCTACTATGCAGACTTGAGAAGAACGAGGTGGCCCACTTACACTAGCGTACAAGACAAACGGTATGGCGTGGCTTGATAATCTGAGGCAGACGGCTGCCTTTATTAGAGAATCCAAAGTCCCAATCTAGTGAGAACGCAGAAGAAAAAGAATTATCCAACGCAGGTTCCAGAAATATCCATAACAAGTTATTGCCACCAACCTAGATAATAAACGTCTACTATACCTGTCCAACAGGGCCATGAAATATATTAAGACATATTTATCTCGCATGTGATGAAGCTTCTGAAGGGTGTAATATATATTTTGTCTCCACTTCCACCATTTCAAATAAACAAAAACTGGATTTAGTCATCGCTTGTTTATTCAGAATTAGCTTATATCAAGACATCGTTCCACTAATCGTCGCCAGTTAGTCCAGTCTAGAAATAATGGCTCCTGATGGTTGTCTCTTATTCGTGCTATAATCTAACCAAAATATATATTAACCTGGCTTCGTTTTCTTTATCTATTCATCAGTTACTTATTTGTGTTCGTTCGCATGCTGTTCTATATAACAACTGATTATATGCTTATTTACTTAGAATTTAAGACATAATTAATCTGATGTTACTGAATATGGACCAGTCCAAACCTGCTCTACAGGGTTGCCAAGTTGACCTGGCTCATTTTGGGGTATTTATCACACAATTTATGTCTTCTGAAACCTATTTACTTTACAAATAGGATACGTTTTGACCAAAAGATCCTAAAACTAAGATAGGTCATGGATACTGCGGATAAAGTTCAGTCAGTATGGCATAAGGCGTGTGTCATTTATTTCGCTATGCAAGTTTTAAGTTTCATGCCAAGGCACACATCTTAAGTAAAAGAGAACGGAATTGATAAGAGCTTTAATCTTGCAAGATGAGCATGTATTCAGAATCATCTAAACACACTTCCTGCTCAATTTATTTTTCCACATCTCAAACCCAAATAAGATTAGTACAAATGTTGAGGTTTAAAAAAATTGATCATTTTAAGAACAACCCAAACGTAATATTTTGTTTCTTGATTAAAGTACATCCTTCAAGAATTTGATTAGAATATTTGATGTTTTGATTAAAGTACATCCTTCAAGAATTTGATTAGAATATTTGATGTTTTGATTAAAAGCCAGTATTTCGATTCTTTGATTAAAATAACATTTGTTGTCTTGGTGAAAGTCGGTCTTTCAGTGCTTTGACTAGGATAAGATTTCCTGTCTTGAGTAGACTCAGTTCTCTCTCTCTCGATCACCGCCCAGACCGATGTACCAGACCTCCCCATAAATTCTATTCATTTGGAAATCTGATTCATGCAGCCATAGCATTGGTGTGTTGTACGTCACATCTTCAGCACCATTTGGAGTTTTGGTGCTTATCCTTCGGCGATGTGTCCGGCTTCAGCCAGCGTTTACTCGGTTCGCTCTTCGTTCTGTAGCCATCTAGTGTTTTTAAGGTGTGGGGTAGCTAGCCCACTTCCAACCTCATTAGACGCCTCTTACGACATGCGTGGCAGGTAACAGTTTTTCTATTATTTACACCAGAATTTGGGACCCGGTAACCACTAGAGCGAGACTCAGTTCTGCAATGCTTTGATTAGAATAATCATCAGCAAGGTGCGTATCCTTTATAGGACGTTGCTCTCTTTGCAGCGCATCTGAAATTCACTGTCTCTAGCCAGTTCACCCACTTCGTCGATGGTCATATTCATGGTTTCTTTAATATCTTGTAGACATCTTCTCCTTGGTCTGCCTCTACCTCTGCGTCCTGGGACCCTGCCCTCTAATATTGTTCTTTCCAGGCCATCGTGACCCTTGATGTGACCAAAGTATGTAATTTTTCTGTATAATATGTTGTTTATCAGCCAATTCTCTTTAACATTTAGTTCTTTCAGGATATCAGTGTTCTTTCTTTTTTTCTGTCCATGGCATTCGTAGGATCTTTCTGTAGCATTTAGTTTCAAAGGACTGGATTTTCGTTCCTGTTTTTTGTGTAATGGTCCATGATTCACAACCATAAGTAGCCACTGGGAAAATGCATGCTCTCAATATTTTTAATTTTAATATTTTGCTGGTGCTTTTCCACATCTAGACTAGAACAATAGTTATGATGAATCTGAACTCAGTATTTTGATTCTTTTATTAAAATAACATTTGCTGTCTTGGTAAAAGTCGGTCTTTCAGTGCTTTGACTAAGATAAGATTCGCTGTCTACAATGCTGTGACTAGAACAATAGTTATGATCAAACATGAAGTCAGTCATGAGATATATTGACTAGTCTTACAACTGCTATCTCCACTAGAATTAATCCTACAATATCTCCACTAGATTATTTATTGTCTAAATAAGACAAGGCAAAACAAGTCATAATAATAAGATCATTTATACTCACAGTGTCAACGAAAGCAATGACAGAGAAAAGATGTGTTGGATAATGTAAACACGACAGCAAACAGCGATGAAAAGCAAACACACACGATGTATTAATTCATAAACTAATCTAACTGTTCTGATTTCTCTGATTTCTCTATTCGGAAATGTCAATGTTCGAATGGTGCTTCACTTGTCAATATAATTATGATAACCAAAATGAGAACAAACTTCTTCATCTGCTGATGATGTTTGAACGGAGCTGCTGTGGTTGACCTGCTATTTCTATAATCTATTTTAACATTCTTGATTCGGTTTCAAGATGAATTGTTGGCTGTAAATTCTATCTGAATTTGTAGAATTTAGAATAATTGTTATAATTTGATCAGCTAAAGAACAGATGATCAACAGATGATCAACAGCATTTTCATACCTATTTTGTGTTACCAGAACCAATCATGGAAAATGAGCAAAGTGCAGTCGCAAAAAATAAACTACATGTGAAATGCGGTGTCTGCGAACTGTTACCAACAAAAGAAAAAACAGAGTCACCAACATCAGTATAAGAAAGAAAGTTGGCACAGAACTTTGCTCATTTTGAATTACATCGAGAAACAAAGAATGAAGTGGTTTAGCCACTTAATAAGAATGCATTCAAACTCAACAGTATACAGTTTTCTACAAAAGAACATCAGAAAAGAAGGTGAGATGAAGACCACGTAAAAGATGGTTAGATGGCATAGCAGAATCCTGTCAAAGAGCAAAATAACAATCACACAAGCTACCAGAACAGCGCACGACAAATACAGAAAACCACGACACTGGGCAACAACCCGCTAGCAGTGGGATGACAAAAAGAAGAAGAAGAAGATAATCTTGGATGTACTTCTGGCGCAGGCGATCGTGTCCTCATATAATTTTACGAACTTTGTGTTCTCTCGATTCTCACTATAGTCCATCTTGTTTTCAAAAGATATGCCCAGAAATGTGTTACGCATTTTTTTACATTTAATTCATAAACTCTATCAGATATCACCTGATACAAATTGTCTACATTTTTAAGAATCACTCGACTATATTCTGCTACGAGACACCAATAACTGATCATTGAAATTACTAGTCCAAACTACACGAAGACAATCTAGGTTCTCTACATTGTTCCTACATGCCTATCGAGACTGTTCTATAAGTAACGTAGCATTAAATAGCTCTTATCTAGAGCACCGAACTACCATAATTCAGCCGTCAGATTTCATCCACACAAGCTGGCAACAGAAGAAACAAAAACTGTTCTATATTTTGTCAATTTACAACACATTTTAAAATTTGCTTTCTCCGTAAGTTATCTTTATTTTGGAATTTAGAAGATGTTAAAAAACCCGAAACTGATCATAAAATACGAAAAGATGATTGCTAAACTGAATGATGGTGTTTGTGAACTTGGATATTTATCGTTTTACAAAAATTGGAGATAATATTCAGCAGATGTATGGAAGATATAACTCAACAGCAACACAATAATACGAACCAGTATATATATATATCTTCTGCGTTCTCACTAGATTGGGATTTCGGATTCTCTTATAAAGGCAGCCGTCTGCCTCAGATTGTCAGACACTCCATACAGTTTGTCTTGGACGCTGGTGAAGTGGTCCACCTCTTTCTTCTCAAGTCTGCATACTGGGCGCAGTTCTGTAGGATATAATTCCTATGATTTCTGCTTCCCGTTTGTGCTGACCTCTTCCCGCAGGAAGTTTTGGCCACCCTCGTGATGGTAAGTCTGACATTCTTACTGTGTGGCCAAATCTCCGAGGCAGATTGGCGACCGTAGAATCCGTTATCCCATTCCTCGTTGTGAGGGGTTGTAGCACCATGTTATGCGCCTTACGACCTTGTACATCCGTTTTCTGCAAGCATTTGTTTCGGGTTAACATTCGGGTTAACATCCGATTTCAGCCAAACATCATTATTCGCCTCTTACGCATGCGTTGCAGGTAACAGTGGTTCTATTCTTTACATCCTAAATTTGGGCCCGGTAACCACGGGCGAACTATATATAATATATATATATATATAATGTGATGATGCAGATTGTTAGCTGAAATGGAACAAGGAATGTAGAAATAGTAGGAACAGGTAAGTAACGGGAGCAGCAAATATTGATATGAGATTAATAATAAAAATAAATAATATATTGTTATAAGACAATAGATTAGGATTACCATACCCTATACCATACCAATAGATTAGGATTACCATACCCTATACCATACCAATAGATTAGGATTACCATAACCTATACCATACCAATAGATTAGAGTTACCAAACCCTATACCATACCAATAGATTAGGATTATCATACCCTATACCATACCAATAGATTATGATTACCATACCCTATACCATACCAATAGATTAGGATTACCATACCCTATACCATACCAATAGATTAGGATTACCATACCCTATACCATACCAATAGATTATGATTACCATACCTTATACCATACCAATAGATTAGGGTTGCCAAACGTCCTCATTTTTGCGGACACATCCTCATTTCACGAATTAATCTGAGCGTACGCAAACAATTTTAGAAATTCGTATTTATGTCCGAAAGTTTAGACACCAAGTATAAATTTAACACACAGTAAGCGACATAATGTGGTTTCCACGTGGTAATTGGGTAAAAATGTGATTTTCTAACTTGGCACTTGAAACAGAATCTACAATCTTTGGAAAACTACTAAGATTCATAAGAGCAAATAAAACTGGAGTGCACATTCTGCGCGAAACTACTAAGATTTATAAGAGCAAATAAAATTGAGTGCACATTCTGGCGTTTTTTTAATATTGTTGTTCATTCACTTTTTTTCAAAATTAGTTCATACAAATGATGACCCATGTTAAGAGAAAATGGCGATAGGTGAGGCATACCATGCGGAAGATCACTCATTGGTGTCATTAGACAAGCGCTTGAGTGGAAACCAGCAAAGGAAAACGGAAAAGGAGAAATTTCCACATTCAAAATTCACACATAAAAATCAATTGATGTCATAAAAAAATAATGTGATTATATTGAAATCTCTAGGAGTAGTGAAATGTATTCTGAAATCGTGAAGATAGCCCATTTCATTTTTGCTTTTCCACCAGACAATGCTTCGGTAGAAAGACTATTTTCTTTAATCCGTGTCCAATGGACCAATTAGAGAAATCGTCTTAGAGTGAATTCAGTCAAGTCAATTTCACTTGTAAAACTTAGTTTTAAACATTTCACATGCAGGCAATTTTATGGACATTTGATGTAAAAGAAAGACATTTTAAAAGAAATTAAGTCATCAGAAAATATACAAGAATACAATATAAAAGAAATTAAATGTTAGGAGGCGTGTCCTCATTTTGGAAGATCTAAATATGGCAACCCTACAATAGATGAGTGGTTTACACACTAAACATAAGATAATATGAGGATACCAATGACAAACTGCACAAGATTGAATCATGTTGTACACACACATCTAAAAGATAGATAGAAGAGAATAAGAAAAGAACAACAATAATAAATCAAATTTTAATAAGAAGTGTTAGCGACTTTTCTAAGACGCTGTCTGATAAAATTTTCAGAAGCAGTTCATTTTTACAGTGTTTGCCTCATTTATAAGCGATACTCCTGTTGTGTAGGCTTTTTGTAAGTCTACTTTTGTCTTGACGTTTCTTAACGCTGTCAGTCTGGACAAGGTAATAACACCATTTCATGACAACTGAGTGAAATACTGTCCGCTTCAGAAATACATTTTGAACACTAACAACTTCCTGAAACCGCACCATGACTATCCCGTTATCTGCATCACTCAGTTTTTGTCGCTGAGACTTGCTGCTGTGTACCAATTATACAACAGCTGTATTGCTGATTATACGGCGGCTGTATTGCTGGTTAAGTCAATTTTTCGACTACAGATCACAATCGACCTATATTCTACAACATGAATCGTGCTCTTTTTTAACTTAACATGTTCTGTTTCGTGCTGTGATCTCATTAAACACTACATTCTAACCTCTCATTTGCACTTTTGTAGCCCGATTACTGAACAATAGTCTCACGCTCAAGCTGGTGGCCTTAGTTAGCACGTGCAGAATGTTCATCGTTCGAGAAGAATCAATTTCAAATAAAATGACCACGAAATACAATTTTTATAATTTTATTTAATTATTAACCATTTCAGTAAGTGGTCCTTAACTTTAAACAAAATTTAAACATTATATATCAACCATTGCAGACCCTATGTAGCGTATAACGGTACGAGAGGAATTATTATTATTATTATTATGATATATCAACCACCAAGCATGACAACTAATTATTGCGATAAATCTAGATCATTGGAAGGGTCTACTTTCAATCGAAAAGAATAACACAATGTATTTACTCAGAATTGGTTCAGTTAGCAAACTCAAACAATAGTTTTAAGTGGTTACTCTTGGGCGAATATAACAGCAGACACACGATAATCTTGAAGAAGAACATCTGACAGCAGCACAGATACTTTACAATATATTTGGTTCAAACAAATACTATTTTTCAAGGAACTATAAAAGAAAGATTCCAATAAGAAACTGTAGTGGTAGGTGGGGAGGATGGTGTGCTCCAATGATACATTGGGCTAATACTGTGGGTATCTTAGTTTCTGGCCTGTCATCCAGACTGGACTGGTCACTGAGGAGAGGACAGAATAAATATGACTTCCAGTTCTACCAGTATGCGGGTTCAGATTGGGACTAACACTTCCATCCTGTAAAACTATTTATATTACAAAAACAGTAATGAAGACAGCCAGCAAGAGACTCATCATCCTTCACAAGAGTCGCTAGAGATGGGTCAGACACGTATTACGCATGGAAGCTAACTCTACCGGGACTCATCATCCTTCACAAGAGTAGCTAGAGATGGGTCAGACACGTGTTACGCATGGAAGCTAACTCTACCGAGACTCATCATCCTTCACAACAGTAGCTAGAGATGGGTCAGACAAGTGTTACGCATGGAAGCTAACTCTACCGAGACTCATCATCCTTCACAAGATTAGCTAGAGATGGGTCAGACAAGTGTTACACCATGGAAGCTAACTCTACCGAGACTCATCATCCTTCACAAGAGTCGCTAGAGATGGATCAGACACGTGTTACACATGGAAGTTAACTCTACCGAGACCCATCATCCTTCACAAGATTAGCTAGAGATGGATCGGACATGTGCTACACATGGAAGTTAACTCTACCGAGACTCATCATCCTTCACAAGATTAGCTAGAGATGGATCAGACACGTGTTACGCATGGAAGCTAACTCTACCGAGACTCATCATCCTTCACAAGATTAGCTAGAGATGGGTCAGACAGTGTTACCATGGAAGCTAACTCTACCGAGACTCATCATCCTTCACAAGATTAGCTAGAGATGGATCGGAAACGTGTTACGCATGGAAGCTAACTCTACCATGAAAAAGAACTGCACTGAGATGGGCAACAGAGTGTAAACGAAAACAGGAAAGACCCAAAACCTCCCATGGGAAACAGTAGAAAAGGTACTGCAAACATTGAATCACAGCTGGAACACAGCACAGGACGACCAAGAACAGAGAAAATGGAGGTAGTTACTGCTGCTATAATGGCCAAAATGCTCACAATCTAGAAAGTATGAGAACAAACCACACAGAAAAAGACATCAATTGAAATGAAATGATAATATCAAATAATGAACATGACTGTGTAAACGACAATCAGAATGAAGACCAATATAGGTAAAACTGGAAAAGAGATGACATAATGAACAGTCCCGTCTGTGCCCGGAAGACATGTCAAGTTACAAACATAAATCTTTATTCACACATAATAAGACCAGATAACAGATTGGTATAATCGATACACAACAAATTTATCCATTTTATACAGAATATAACTTGTGAATCGAATGGAAGAATATATCCAATTTCCAGCAAAAATGCCTGATTTATATTTAATGATTTCATGTGGAGAAAATGCTCATTTATTCTTAGGACAAATTCTTATCGTTGAAGTTTTCGTTGTAACTACAGAATAAGCAGTTAGTATTAATAATATGGTAAATAGAATAAGCAGTTAGTATTAATAATATGGTAAATAGAATAAGCAGTTAGTATTAATAATATGGTAAATAGAATAAGCAGTTAGTATTAATAATATGGTAAATAGAATAAGCAGTTAGTATTAATAATATGGTAAATAGAATAAGCAGTTAGTATTAATAATATGGTAAATAGAATAAGCAGTTAAACCACAAAGCTTAAACTCTATAAAAGCATTGTTTTGCCAGTTTTGCTCTACGGATCGGAGTGTTGGAGGATGACCAAAGGAGATACTAGCAGGCTGTCAGTTTTCCACCACTCTTGTCTTCGCAGAATCTTGGGAATCTTTTGGCCAGTAAAAATATCCAATAACCAACTACTCCAAGACACAAGACAAGAGGCAATGAATGACATACTCAAAAGAGAAGATGGAAATGGCTCGGACATGTTATGAGAATGAGACAAGAAATGCCTGCAAGGATAGCCTCACTTGGACACCAGAGGGAAAGAGAAAGAAAGGCAGACCACGGACAACATGGAGGCGCATGATGGAAGAGGAACTGGACACCGCATCTCTGACGTGGGGCTCTGCGCTGAAGGTTGCACGGACAGGAGAGCATGGAAAGTCCTTTCTGAAGCCCCATGTGTCACTAGGCATGACGGGATTAAGTAAGTAAGTAATTAATAATATGGTAAATAGAATAAGCAGTTAGTATTAATAATATGGTATATAGAATAAGCAGTTAGTATTAATATTATGGTAAACCGAATAATCAGTTAGTATTAATAATATGGTAAATAGAGATACAGTTAAGATATGATTAGATATGTTGTATACTTATGAGAAACTATTACATTAGAAACAAGAATTCAAGAATAAATAATCAAATGTAGACATTGTTAATACCAGTAGTCAGTACGAAGATCATGAATAGAGAATATGTAGACATTTGTAATACCAGTAGTCAGTATGAAGATCATGAATAGAGAATATGTAGACATTTGTAATACCAGTAGTCAGTACGAAGATCATGAATAGAGAATATGTAGACATTTGTAATACCAGTAGTCAGCATGAAGATCATGAATAGAGAATATGTAGACATTTGTAATACCAGTAGTCAGTATGAAGGTCATGAATAGAGAATATGTAGATATTTGTAATACCAGTAGTCAACATTAAGATCATGAATAGAGAATATATAGACATTTGTAATACCAGTAGCCAGCATGAAGAGATCATGAATAGAGAATATGTAGACATTTGTAATACCAGTAGTCAGTACGAAGATCATGAATAGAGAATATGTAGACATTTGTAATACCAGTAGTCAGTACGAAGATCATGAATAGAGAATATGTAGACATTTGTAATACCAGTAGTCAGCATGAAGATCATGAATAGAGAATATGTAGACATTTGTAATACCAGTAGTCAGTATGAAGGTCATGAATAGAGAATATGTAGATATTTGTAATACCAGTAGTCAACATTAAGATCATGAATAGAGAATATATAGACATTTGTAATACCAGTAGTCAGCATGAAGAGATCATGAATAGAGAATATATAGACATTTGTAATACCAGTAGCCAGCATGGAGATCGTGAATAGAGAATATGTAGACATTTGTAATACCAGTAGTCAGAGATCATGAAGAGATTGACTATCGTAATACAGAAGAATATGAATAAAAATTAACATTTGTAATACCAGTAGTCAGCATGGAGATCGTGAATAGAGAATATGTAGACATTTGTAATACCAGTAGTCAGTATGAAGATCATGAATATAGAATATAGACTGAATCCGCTCTAATGACTTCATCTATAACCAATAAGATACCATGTGATAGTATAACTCACTACATGTGGTACTATAGAGTGTGGTTTTCTGCTTGTAAAGCTTTACTACTAGCCAATGTATGTATATCGGTATCATATTGGACATTGATTATGCGTCGTCTGTGGTTGGGAAATAGTCAAAACGGTGCTGACTAGAACTGAGGATATAGAAGCATTATGTGCATCGTTCTAACAAGTGACACATATCTTGAAGGCACATCAACATAACATAATGATTCTACCGCACCATTTCACTCTGTAATTTGATTTATCTCCGGACACATTTATATTGCAATGTATAGTGAAATACACAGTACACTGGCTTTGTGTCATCTTAATAAAACAATGCGAGCCAGTTAACCGGATTGGAAGGGTGAGAGGGTTAAATATTTGACCATGTCTAAAGTATATTGGAACGGCATCATTAATTTGGTGAGGGGAAGTGTGCTAAGCTAAGCATACATTGACTATTGTATCAACGAGTTACTAGTCACGACAGAGATGAAGTGTCTACGCAGAATGCTGGGTGTAACAAGAAGAGACCGGTTGAGAAATGAAGACATCAGGAAAAAGTGGGTACAACATCAGTACTAGACTTCATCAGAAACAACAAATTAAATGGTTCGGCCATGTAAGCCGATTACCAAAAAACAGTGCACCTCAAAGAACAATGCTGCTCCGATACAATGGGTACAAAGCAAAGGCCGGCCACACAAAAGATGGACCTCAGAGATAACAGAGTTTAGAAATCTCTTCTTGACCTGATGCTGTGAGGCAAACAGGATTCGTGAAAGAAAAAGGAAAGAGTAGCTCAGACAACCTCCTATTCTACTGACCTGCTCAGTCCAGGACAGCCCAATTTTTGCACCATTTCCGGAGCGGGTAGAAAATGAACAGACACCACATCTCTGCTATACTATATATAAATTAAATAATACATCGTTTAGGTCGTAGGGAAAAAGCCCAATCATCACTGGATGAACACAGAATGTAAAGTTATAATGTAGATTAAATTTTTCTTTTATTTTTTTTTACTGATCCAGAAGCACTTGAGCTTTTAGCTCTACGGCTCGGTGCCATGGATATCGTAACCCTTCCGTTCGGTACCAAAAACATCGTAAATCTGGAGAACCTGTGGCTTTTCTGCCAGCCTGCGGAATGAAACCCACACTCACAGGGAGATTGTCACCCGCCGTCCAACGCTCTACGAACACGCTGGGTAGGCGGGCATTAAATAAATAAAAGCTGATATACTCAATTATGATACATTTTTGACTATCATTAATATATATATATGTATGTGTGTGTGTGTATGTGCGAAAGAAATGCTTGGGCGTGGCATGTTTCAATCTTGTATGAGAGGGGAGAGTGTGAAAACTAACTTTATTATGAGTCCTGGCGTAACAACAAAGGAATATTATGGGACGTAGAAATGAAATACACATGTAGTCTGGACTTCAAATAAACATTATAGCAACGAAAAGAAAATATTAAACACGTGTGGCTAAATTGAACATCGCGTGTGCATTATAATATTTCTTTGTGGTTTATGTTTTGTGACTGTGCATATCGGATGCTGCTCTACACGGAATGCTCTTGCCATAAACCCATATTTAACGTATTATTTGCTAGTTTGTAGGCTGGAAAGAAAAGATGTCTGCTCTACACGGAATGCTCTTGCCATAAACCCATATTTAACGATTATTTGCTGGTTTGTAGGCTGGAAAGAAAAGATGTCTGCTCTACACGGAATGCTCTTGCCATAAACCCATATTTAACGTATTATTTGCTAGTTTGTAGGCTGGAAAGAAAAGATGTCTGCTCTACACGGAATGCTCTTGCCATAAACCCATATTTAACGTATTATTTGCTGGTTTGTAGGCTGGAAAGAAAAGATGTCTGCTCTACATGGAATGCTCTTGCCATAAACCCATATTTAACGTATTATTTGCTAGTTTGTAGGCTGAAAGAAAAGATGTCTCTCTACACGAATGCTCTTGCCATAAACCCATATTTAACGTATTATTTGCTGGTTTGTAGGCTGGAAAGAAAAGATGTCTGCTCTACACGGAATAGTCTTGCCATAAACCCATATTTAACGTATTATTTGCTGGTTTGTAGGCTGGAAAGAAAAGATGTCTGCTCTACACGGAATGGTCTTGCCATAAACCCATATTTAACGTATTATTTTCTGGTTTGTAGGCTGGAAAGAAAAGATGTCTGCTCTACACGGAATGGTCTTGCCATAAACCCATATTTAACGTATTATTTGCTGGTTTGTAGGCTGGAAAGAAAAGATGTCTGTCTTACACGGAATGCTCTTGCCATAAACCCATATTTAACGTATTATTTGCTGGTTTGTAGGCTGGAAAGAAAAGATGTCTGTTTCTACTGGAATGCTCTTGCCATAAACCCATATTTAACGTATTATTTGCTGGTTTGTAGGCTGGAAAGAAAAGATGTCTGCTCTACACGGAATGCTCTTGCCATAAACCCATATTTAACGTATTATTTGCTGGTTTGTAGGCTGGAAAGAAAAGATGTCTGCTCTACACGGAATGGTCTTGCCATAAACCCATATTTAACGTATTATTTGCTGGTTTGTAGGCTGGAAAGAAAAGATGTCTGCTCTACACGGAATGTTCTTGCCATAAACCCATATTTAACGTATTATTTGCTGGTTTGTAGGCTGGAAAGAAAAGATGTCTGCTCTACACGGAATGCTCTTGCCATAAACCCATATTTAACGTATTATTTGCTGGTTTGTAGGCTGGAAAGAAAAGATGTCTGCTCTACACGGAATGCTCTTGCCATAAACCCATATTTAACGTATTATTTGCTGGTTTGTAGGCTGGAAAGAAAAGATGTCTGCTCTACAGGAATGGTCTTGCATAAACCCATATTTAACGTATTATTTGCTGGTTTGTAGGCTGGAAAGAAAAGATGTCTGCTCTACACGGAAGTGTCTTGCCATAAACCCATATTTAACGTATTATTTGCTGGTTTGTAGGCTGGAAAGAAAAGATGTCTGCTCTACACGGAATGGTCTTGCCATAAACCCATATTTAAAAAAAAAAAAAAAAAAAAAAAAAAAAAAAAAAAAAAAAAAAAAAAAAAAAAAAAAAAAAAAAAAAAAAAAAAAAAAAAAAAAAAAAAAAAAAAAAAAAAAAAAAAAAAAAAAAAAAAAAAAAAAAAAAAAAAAAAAAAAAAAAAAAAAAAAAAGAGCTGAAAGAAAAGATGTCTGTCTTACAGAATGGTCTTGCCATAAACCATATTTAACGTATTATTGCTGGTTTGAGGCTGGAAAGAAAAGATGTCTGCCTACACGGAATGCTCTGCCATAAACCCATATTTAACGTATTATTTGCTGGTTTGTAGGCTGGAAAGAAAAGATGTCTGCTCAACGGAATGTCTTGCCATAAACCCATATTTAACGTATTATTTGCTGGTTTGTAGGCTGGAAAGAAAAGATGTCTGCTCTACACGGAATGTCTTGCCAAAACCCATATTTAACGTATTATTTGCTGTTTGTAGGCTGGAAAGAAAAGATGTCTGCTTACACGGAATGTCTTGCCATAAACCCATATTTAACGTATTATTTGCTGGTTTGTAGGCTGGAAAGAAAAGATGTCTGCTCTACACGGAATGGTCTTGCCATAAACCCATATTTAACGTATTATTTGCTGGTTTGTAGGCTGGAAAGAAAAGATGTCTGCTCTACACGGAATAGTCTTGCCATAAACCCATATTTAACGTATTATTTGCTGGTTTGTAGGCTGGAAAGAAAAGATGTCTGCTCTACAGAATGTCTTGCCATAAACCCATATTTAACGTATTATTTGCTGGTTTGTAGGCTGGAAAGAAAAGATGTCTGCTCTACACGGAATGGTCTTGCCATAAACCCATATTTAACGTATTTTGCTGGTTTGTAGGCTGGAAAGAAAAGATGTCTGCTCTACACGGAATGCTCTTGCCATAAACCCATATTTAACGTATTTTTGCTGTTTGTAGGCTGAAAGAAAGATGTCTGCTCTACACGGAATGCTCTTGCCATAAACCCATATTTAACGTATTATTTTCTGGTTTGTAGGCTGGAAAGAAAAGATGTCTGCTCTACACGGAATGCTCTTGCCATAAACCCATATTTAACGTATTATTTGCTGGTTTGTAGGCTGGAAAGAAAAGATGTCTGCTCTACACGGAATGCTCTTGCCATAAACCCATATTTAACGTATTATTTGCTGGTTTGTAGGCTGGAAAGAAAAGATGTTCTCTACACGGAATGTCTTGCCATAAACCCATATTTAACGTATTATTGCTGGTTTGTAGGCTGGAAAGAAAAGATGTCTGCTCACTTGAATGTCTTGCCATAAACCCATATTTAACGTATTTTTGCTGGTTTGTAGGCTGGAAAGAAAAGATGTCTGCTCTACACGGAATGCTCTTGCCATAAACCCATATTTAACGTATTCTTTGCTGGTTTGTAGGCTGGAAAGAAAAGATGTCTGCTCTACACGGAATGCTCTTGCCATAAACCCATATTTAACGTATTATTTGCTGGTTTGTAGGCTGGAAAGAAAAGATGTCTGCTCTACACGGAATGCTCTTGCCATAAACCCATATTTAACGTATTATTTGCTGGTTTGTAGGCTGGAAAGAAAAGATGTCTGCTCTACACGGAATGCTCTGCCATAAACCCATATTTAACGTATTATTTGCTGGTTTGTAGGCTGGAAAGAAAAGATGTCTGCTCTACACGGAATGGTCTTGCCATAAACCCATATTTAACGTGATTATTTGTGTTTGTAGGCTGGAAAGAAAAGATGTCTGCTCTACACGGAATGGTCTTGCCATAAACCCATATTTAACGTATTATTTTCTGGTTTGTAGGCTGGAAAGAAAAGATGTCTGCTCTACACGGAATGCTCTTGCCATAAACCCATATTTAACGTATTATTTGCTGGTTTGTAGCTGGAAAGAAAGATGTCTGCTCTACACGGAATGGTCTTGCCATAAACCCATATTTAACGTATTATTTGCTGGTTTGTAGGCTGGAAAGAAAAGATGTCTGCTCTACACGGAATGCTCTTGCCATAAACCCATATTTAACGTATTATTTGCTGGTTTGTAGGCTGGAAAGAAAAGATGTCTGCTCTACACGGAATGCTCTTGCCATAAACCCATATTTAACGTATTATTTCTGGTTTGAGGCTGAAAGAAAAGATGTCTGCTCTACACGGAATAGTCTTGCCATAAACCCATATTTAACGTATTATTTGCTGGTTTGTAGGCTGGAAAGAAAGATGTCTGCTCTACAGGAATGTCTGCATAAACCCATATTTAACGTATTATTTGCTGGTTTGTAGGCTGAAAGAAAAGATGTCTGCTCTACACGGAATGCTCTGCCATAAACCCATATTTAACGTATTATTTGCTGGTTTGTAGGCTGGAAAGAAAAGATGTCTGCTCTACACGGAATGCTCTTGCCATAAACCCATATTTAACGTATTATTTGCTGGGTTGTAGGCTGGAAAGAAAAGATGTCTGCTCTACACGGAATGGTTTTGCCATAAACCATATTTAACGTATTATTTGCTGGTTTGTAGGCTGGAAAGAAAAGATGTCTGCTCTACACGGAATGCTCTTGCCATAAACCCATATTTAACGTATTATTTTCTGGTTTGTAGGCTGGAAAGAAAAGATGTCTGCTCTACACGGAATAGTCTTGCCATAAACCCATATTTAACGTATTATTTGCTGGTTTGTAGGCTGGAAAGAAAAGATGTCTGCTCTACACGGAATGGTCTTGCCATAAACCCATATTTAAGTATTATTTGCTGGTTTGTAGGCTGGAAAGAAAAGATGTCTGCTCTACACGGAAGGGTCTTGCCATAAACCCATATTTAACGTATTATTTGCTGGTTTGTAGGCTGGAAAGAAAAGATGTCTGCTCTACACGGAATGGTCCTGCCATAAACCCATATTTAACGTATTATTTGCTGGTTTGTAGGCTGGAAAGAAAAGATGTCTGCTCTACACGGAATGGTCTTGCCATAAACCCATATTTAACGTATTATTTGCTGGTTTGTAGGCTGAAAGAAAGATGCTGCTCTACACGGAATGTCTGCCATAAACCCATATTTAACGTATTATTTGCTGGTTTGTAGGCTGGAAAGAAAAGATGTCTGCTCTACACGGAATGGTCTTGCCATAAACCCATATTTAACGTATTATTTGCTGGTTTGTAGGCTGGAAAGAAAAGATGTCTGCTCTACACGGAATAGTCTTGCCATAAACCCATATTTAACGTATTATTTGCTGGTTTGTAGGCTGGAAAGAAAAGATGTCTGCTCTACACGGAATGCTTTTGCCATAAACCCATATTTAACGTATTATTTCTGGTTTGTAGGCTGAAAGAAAAGATGTCTGCTCTACAGGGAATGCTCTTGCCATAAACCCATATTTAACGTATTTTTTGCTGGTTTGTAGGCTGGAAAGAAAAGATGTCTGCTCTACACGGAATAGTCTTGCCATAAACCCATATTTAACGTATTATTTGCTGGTTTGTAGGCTGGAAAAAAGATGTCTGTCTACACGGATGCTCTTGCCATAAACCCATATTTAAGTATTATTTGCTGGTTTGTAGGCTGGAAAGAAAAGATGTCTGCTCTACACGGAATGCTTCCATAAACCCATATTTAACGTATTATTTGCTGGTTTGTAGGCTGGAAAGAAAAGATGTCTGCTCACACGGAATGTCTTGCCATAAACCCATATTTAACGTATTATTTGCTGTTTGTAGGCTGGAAAGAAAAGATGTCTGCTCTAGGAATGTCTTGCCATAAACCCATATTTAACGTATTATTTTCTGGTTTGTAGGCTGGAAAGAAAAGATGTCTGCTCTACACGGAATGGTCTTGCCATAAACCCATATTTAACGTTTATTTGCTGGTTTGTAGGCTGGAAAGAAAAGATGTCTGCTCTACACGGAATGGTCTTGCCATAAACCCATATTTAACTATTATTTGCTGTTTGTAGGCTGGAAAGAAAAGATGTCTGCTCTACACGGAATGCTTGCATAAACCCATATTTAACGTATTTTTGCTGGTTGTAGGCTGAAAGAAAAGATGTCTGCTCTACACGGAATGGTCTTGCTATAAACCCATATTTAACGTATTATTTGCTGGTTTGTAGGCTGGAAAGAAAGATGTCTGTCTACACGGAATGGTCTTGCCATAAACCCATATTTAACGTATTATTTGCTGGTTTGTAGGCTGGAAAGAAAAGATGTCTGCTCTACACGGAATGCTCTGCTAAACCCATATTTAACGTATTATTTGCTGGTTTGTAGGCTGGAAAGAAAAGATGTCTGCTCTACACGGAATGCTCTTGCCATAAACCCATATTTAACGTATTATTTGCTGGTTTGTAGGCTGGAAAGAAAAGATGTCTGCTCTACACGGAATGCTCTTGCCATAAACCCATATTTAACGTATTATTTGCTGGTTTGTAGGCTGAAAGAAAGATGTCTGCTCTACACGGAATGCTTGCCATAAACCCATATTTAAGTTATTTGCTGTTTGTAGGCTGGAAAGAAAAGATGTCTGCTCTACACGGAATGCTCTTGCCATAAACCCATATTTAACGTATTATTTGCTGGTTTGTAGGCTGGAAAGAAAAGATGTCTGCTCTACACGGAATGGTCTTGCCATAAACCCATATTTAACGTATTATTTGCTGGTTGTAGGCTGGAAAGAAAGATGTCTGCTCTACAGGAATGCTCTTGCCATAAACCCATATTTACGTATTATTTGCTGGTTTGTAGGCTGGAAAGAAAAGATGTCTGCTCTACACGGAATGCTCTTGCCATAAACCCATATTAAGTTTATTTGCTGGTTTGTAGGCTGAAAGAAAAGATGTCTGCTCTACAGAATGCTTTGCCATAAACCCATATTTAACGTATTATTTTGCTGGTTTGTAGGCTGGAAAGAAAGATGTCTGCTCTACACGGAATGCTCTTGCCAAAACCCATATTTAACGTATTATTTCTGGTTTGTAGGCTGAAAGAAAAGATGTCTGCTCCACATCTGCATAATATTTGATTTCTGTTTGTAGGCTGAAAGATGTCTTCACAGATCTCTTCATAAATATTTAAGTATTATTTGCTGTTTGTAGGCTGGAAAGAAAGATGTCTGCTTACATGAATGGTCTTGCCATAAACCCATATTTAACGTATTATTTGCTGGTTTGTAGGCTGGAAAGAAAAGATGTCTGCTCTACACGGATGTCTTGCCATAAACCCATATTTAACGTATTATTTGCTGGTTTGTAGGCTGGAAAGAAAAGATGTCTGCTCTACACGGAATGGTCTTGCCATAAACCCATATTTAACGTATTTTTGCTGGTTTGTAGGCTGGAAAGAAAGATGTCTGCTCTACACGGAATGTCTTGCCATAAACCCATATTTAACTATTATTTGCTGGTTTGTAGGCTGGAAAGAAAAGATGTCTGCTCTAAGGAATGGTCTTGCCATAAACCCATATTTAACGTATTTTGCTGGTTTGTAGGCTGGAAAGAAAAGATGTCTGCTCTACACGGAATGCTCTTGCCATAAACCCATATTTAACGTATTATTTGCTGGTTTGTAGGCTGGAAAGAAAAGATGTCTGCTCTACACGGAATGCTCTTGCCATAAACCCATATTTAACGTATTATTTGCTGGTTTGTAGGCTGGAAAGAAAAGATGTCTGCTCTACACGGAATGCTCTGCCATAAACCCATATTTAACGTATTATTTGCTGGTTTGTAGGCTGGAAAGAAAAGATGTCTGCTCTACACGGAATGGTCTTGCCATAAACCCATATTTAACGTATTATTTGCTGGTTTGTAGGCTGGAAAGAAAAGATGTCTGCTCTACACGGAATGCTCTTGCCATAAACCCATATTTAACGTATTTTTGCTGGTTTGTAGGCTGGAAAGAAAAGATGTCTGCTCTACACGGAATGCTCTTGCCATAAACCCATATTTAACGTATTATTTGCTGGTTTGTAGGCTGGAAAGAAAAGATGTCTGCTCTACACGGAATGTCTTGCATAAACCCATATTTAACGTATTATTTGCTGGTTTGTAGGCTGGAAAGAAAAGATGTCTGCTCTACACGGAATGCTCTTGCTATAAACCCATATTTAACGTATTATTTGCTGGTTTGTAGGCTGGAAAGAAAGATGTCTGCTCTACACGGATGTCTTGCCATAAACCCATATTTAACGTATTATTTGCTGGTTTGTAGGCTGGAAAGAAAAGATGTCTGCTCTACACGGAATGGTCTTGCCATAAACCCATATTTAACGTATTATTTGCTGGTTTGTAGGCTGGAAAGAAAAGATGTCTGCTCTACACGGAATGGTCTTGCCATAAACCCATATTTAACGTATTATTTGCTGGTTTGTAGGCTGGAAAGAAAAGATGTCTGCTCTACACGGAATGCTCTGCCATAAACCCATATTTAACGATTATTTGCTGGTTTGTAGGCTGGAAAGAAAAGATGTCTGCTCTCACGGAATGTCTTGCCATAAACCCATATTTAACGTATTATTTGCTGGTTTGTAGGCTGGAAAGAAAAGATGTCTGCTCTACACGGAATGTCTGCCATAAACCCATATTTAACGTATTATTTGCTGGTTTGTAGGCTGAAAGAAAAGATGTCTGCTCTACAGGAATGTCTTGCCATAAACCCATATTTAACGTATTATTTGCTGGTTTGTAGGCTGGAAAGAAAAGATGTCTGCTCTACACGGAATAGTCTTGCCATAAACCCATATTTAACGTATTATTTGCTGGTTTGTAGGCTGGAAAGAAAAGATGTCTGCTCTACACGGAATGGTCTTGCCATAAACCCATATTTAACGTATTATTTGCTGGTTTGTAGGCTGGAAAGAAAAGATGTCTGCTCTACACGGAATAGTCTTGCCATAAACCCATATTTAACGTATTATTTGCTGGTTTGTAGGCTGGAAAGAAAAGATGTCTGCTCTACACGGAATAGTCTTGCCATAAACCCATATTTAACGTATTATTTGCTGGTTTGTAGGCTGGAAAGAAAAGATGTCTGCTCTACACGGAATAGTCTTGCCATAAACCCATATTTAACGTATTATTTGCTGGTTTGTAGGCTGGAAAGAAAAGATGTCTGCTCTACACGGAATGGTCTTGCCATAAACCCATATTTAACGTATTATTTGCTGGTTTGTAGGCTGGAAAGAAAAGATGTCTGCTCTACACGGAATGCTCTTGCCATAAACCCATATTTAACGTATTTTTGCTGGTTTGTAGGCTGGAAAGAAAAGATGTCTGCTCTACACGGAATGGTCTTGCCATAAACCCATATTTAACGTATTATTTGCTGGTTTGTAGGCTGGAAAGAAAAGATGTCTGCTCTACACGGAATGCTCTTGCCATAAACCCATATTTAACGTATTATTTTCTGGTTTGTAGGCTGGAAAGAAAAGATGTCTGCTCTACACGGAATGCTCTTGCCATAAACCCATATTTAACGTATTTTTGCTGGTTTGTAGGCTGGAAAGAAAAGATGTCTGCTCTACACGGAATAGTCTTGCCATAAACCCATATTTAACGTATTATTTGCTGGTTTGTAGGCTGGAAAGAAAAGATGTCTGCTCTACACGGAATGCTCTTGCCATAAACCCATATTTAACGTATTTTGCTGGTTTGTAGGCTGGAAAGAAAAGATGTCTGCTCTACACGGAATGCTCTTGCCATAAACCCATATTTAACGTATTATTTGCTGGTTTGTAGGCTGGAAAGAAAAGATGTCTGCTCTACACGGAATGCTCTTGCCATAAACCCATATTTAACGTATTATTTGCTTGTTTGTAGGCTGGAAAGAAAAGATGTCTGCTCTACACGGAATGGTCTTGCCATAAACCCATATTTAACGTATTATTTGCTAGTTTGTAGGCTGGAAAGAAAAGATGTCTGCTCTACACGGAATGGTCTTGCCATAAACCCATATTTAACGTATTATTTGCTGGTTTGTAGGCTGGAAAGAAAAGATGTCTGCTCTACACGGAATGCTCTTGCCATAAACCCATATTTAACGTATTCTTTGCTGGTTTGTAGGCTGGAAAGAAAAGATGTCTGCTCTACACGGAATGCTCTTGCCATAAACCCATATTTAACGTATTATTTGCTGGTTTGTAGGCTGGAAAGAAAAGATGTCTGCTCTACAGGAATGCTCTGCCATAAACCCATATTTAACGTATTATTTGCTGGTTTGTAGGCTGGAAAGAAAAGATGTCTGCTCTACACGGAATGCTCTTGCCATAAACCCATATTTAACGTATTATTTGCTGGTTTGTAGGCTGGAAAGAAAAGATGTCTGCTCTACACGGAATGGTCTTGCCATAAACCCATATTTAACGTATTATTTGCTGGTTTGTAGGCTGGAAAGAAAAGATGTCTGCTCTACACGGAATGCTCTTGCCATAAACCCATATTTAACGTATTATTTGCTGGTTTGTAGGCTGGAAAGAAAAGATGTCTGCTCTACACGGAATGCTCTTGCCATAAACCCATATTTAACGTATTTTTGCTGGTTTGTAGGCTGGAAAGAAAAGATGTCTGCTCTACACGGAATGGTCTTGCCATAAACCCATATTTAACGTATTATTTGCTGGTTTGTAGGCTGGAAAGAAAAGATGTCTGCTCTACACGGAATGGTCTTGCCATAAACCCATATTTAACGTATTATTTGCTGGTTTGTAGGCTGGAAAGAAAAGATGTCTGCTCTACACGGAATGGTCTTGCCATAAACCCATATTTAACGTATTATTTGCTGGTTTGTAGGCTGGAAAGAAAAGATGTCTGCTCTACACGGAATGCTCTTGCCATAAACCCATATTTAACGTATTATTTTCTGGTTTGTAGGCTGGAAAGAAAAGATGTCTGCTCTACACGGAATGGTCTTGCATAAACCCATATTTAACGTATTTTTGCTGGTTTGTAGGCTGGAAAGAAAAGATGTCTGCTCTACACGGAATAGTCTTGCCATAAACCCATATTTAACGTATTATTTGCTGGTTTGTAGGCTGGAAAGAAAAGATGTCTGCTCTACACGGAATGCTCTTGCCATAAACCCATATTTAACGTATTATTTGCTGGTTTGTAGGCTGGAAAGAAAAGATGTCTGCTCTACACGGAATGCTCTTGCCATAAACCCATATTTAACGTATTATTTGCTGGGTTGTAGGCTGGAAAGAAAAGATGTCTGCTCTACACGGAATGCTCTTGCCATAAACCCATATTTAACGTATTTTTGCTGGTTTTAGGCTGGAAAGAAAAGATGTCTGCTCTACACGGAATGGTCTTGCCATAAACCCATATTTAACGTATTTTTGCTGGTTTGTAGGCTGGAAAGAAAAGATGTCTGCTCTACACGGAATGCTCTTGCCATAAACCCATATTTAACGTATTATTTGCTGGTTTGTAGGCTGGAAAGAAAAGATGTCTGCTCTACACGGAATGGTCTTGCCATAAACCCATATTTAACGTATTATTTGCTGGTTTGTAGGCTGGAAAGAAAAGATGTCTGCTCTAACGGAATGGTCTGCCATAAACCCATATTTAACGTATTATTTGCTGGTTTGTAGGCTGGAAAGAAAAGATGTCTGCTCTACACGGAATGGTCTTGCCATAAACCCATATTTAACGTATTATTTGCTGGTTTGTAGGCTGGAAAGAAAAGATGTCTGCTCTACACGGAATGCTCTTGCCATAAACCCATATTTAACGTATTATTTGCTGGTTTGTAGGCTGGAAAGAAAAGATGTCTGCTCTAACGGAATGGTCTGCCATAAACCCATATTTAAGTATTTTTGCTGGTTTGTAGGCTGGAAAGAAAGATGTCTGCTCTACAGGAATGCTCTTGCCATAAACCCATATTTAACTATTATTTGCTGGTTTGTAGGCTGGAAAGAAAAGATGTCTGCTCTACACGGAATGGTCTTGCCATAAACCCATATTTAACGTATTATTTTCTGGTTTGTAGGCTGGAAAGAAAAGATGTCTGCTCTACACGGAATGCTCTTGCCATAAACCCATATTTAACGTATTTTTGCTGGTTTGTAGGCTGGAAAGAAAAGATGTCTGCTCTACACGGAATGCTCTTGCCATAAACCCATATTTAACATATTATTTGCTGGTTTGTAGGCTGGAAAAAAAAGATGTCTGCTCTACACGGAGTGGTCTTGCCATAAACCCATATTTAACGTATTTTTGCTGGTTTGTAGGCTGGAAAGAAAAGATGTCTGCTCTACACGGAATGCTCTTGCCATAAACCCATATTTAAGTATTTTTGCTGGTTTGTAGGCTGGAAAGAAAAGATGTCTGCTCTACACGGAATGCTCTTGCCATAAACCCATATTTAACATATTATTTGCTGGTTTGTAGGCTGGAAAGAAAAGATGTCTGCTCTACACGGAATGCTCTTGCCATAAACCCATATTTAACTATTATTTGCTGGTTTGTAGGCTGGAAAGAAAAGATGTCTGCTCTACACGGAATGGTCTTGCCATAAACCCATATTTAACGTATTTTTGCTGGTTTGTAGGCTGGAAAGAAAAGATGTCTCTCTACACGAATGCTCTTGCCATAAACCCATATTTAACTATTATTTGCTGGTTTGTAGGCTGGAAAGAAAAGATGTCTGCTCTACACGGAATGCTCTTGCCATAAACCCATATTTAACGTATTTTTGCTGGTTTGTAGGCTGGAAAGAAAAGATGTCTGCTCTACACGGAATGCTCTTGCCATAAACCCATATTTAACGTATTATTTTCTGGTTTGTAGGCTGGAAAGAAAAGATGTCTGCTCTACACGGAATGCTCTTGCCATAAACCCATATTTAACGTATTATTTTCTGGTTTGTAGGCTGGAAAGAAAAGATGTCTGCTCTACACGGAATGCTCTTGCCATAAACCCATATTTAACGTATTATTTGCTGGTTTGTAGGCTGGAAAGAAAAGATGTCTGCTCTACACGGAATGCTCTTGCCATAAACCCATATTTAACGTATTATTTGCTGGTTTGTAGGCTGGAAAGAAAAGATGTCTGCTCTACACGGAATGCTCTTGCCATAAACCCATATTTAACGTATTATTTGCTGGTTTGTAGGCTGGAAAGAAAAGATGTCTGCTCTACACGGAATGGTCTTGCCATAAACCCATATTTAACGTATTATTTGCTGGTTTGTAGGCTGGAAAGAAAAGATGTCTGCTCTACACGGAATGCTCTTGCCATAAACCCATATTTAACGTATTATTTGCTGGTTTGTAGGCTGGAAAGAAAAGATGTCTGCTCTACACGGAATGGTCTTGCCATAAACCCATATTTAACGTATTATTTGCTGGTTTGTAGGCTGGAAAGAAAAGATGTCTGCTCTACACGGAATGCTCTTGCCATAAACCCATATTTTACGTATTATTTTCTGGTTTGTAGGCTGGAAAGAAAAGATGTCTGCTCTACACGGAATGCTCTTGCCATAAACCCATATTTAACGTATTATTTGCTGGTTTGTAGGCTGGAAAGAAAAGATGTCTGCTCTACACGGAATGCTCTTGCCATAAACCCATATTTAACGTATTATTTTCTGTTTGTAGGCTGGAAAGAAAAGATGTCTGCTCTACACGGAATGCTCTTGCCATAAACCCATATTTAACGTATTATTTGCTGGTTTGTAGGCTGGAAAGAAAGATGTCTGTCTACACGGAATGGTCTTGCCATAAACCCATATTTAACGTATTATTTTCTGGTTTGTAGGCTGGAAAGAAAAGATGTCTGCTCTACACGGAATGCTCTTGCCATAAACCCATATTTAACGTATTATTTGCTTGTTTGTAGGCTGGAAAGAAAAGATGTCTGCTCTACACGGAATAGTCTTGCCATAAACCCATATTTAACGTATTATTTGCTGGTTGTAGGCTGGAAAGAAAAGATGTCTGCTCTAACGGATGCTCTTGCCATAAACCCATATTTAACGTATTATTTGCTGGGTTGTAGGCTGGAAAGAAAAGATGTCTGCTCTACACGGAATGGTCTTGCTATAAACCCATATTTAACGTATTATTTGCTGGTTTGTAGGCTGGAAAGAAAAGATGTCTGCTCTACACGGAATGGTCTTGCCATAAACCCATATTTAACGTATTTTTGCTGGTTTGTAGGCTGGAAAGAAAAGATGTCTGCTCTACACGGAATGGTCTTGCCATAAACCCATATTTAACGTATTCTTTGCTGGTTTGTAGGCTGGAAAGAAAAGATGTCTGCTCTACACGGAATGCTCTTGCCATAAACCCATATTTAACGTATTCTTTGCTGGTTTGTAGGCTGGAAAGAAAAGATGTCTGTCTACACGGAATGCTCTGCCATAAACCCATATTTAACGTATTATTTGCTGGTTTGTAGGCTGGAAAGAAAAGATGTCTGCTCTACACGGAATGGTCTTGCCATAAACCCATATTTAACGTATTATTTTCTGGTTTGTAGGCTGGAAAGAAAAGATGTCTGCTCTACACGGAATGGTCTTGCCATAAACCCATATTTAACGTATTCTTTGCTGGTTTGTAGGCTGGAAAGAAAAGATGTCTGCTCTACACGGAATGCTCTTGCCATAAACCCATATTTAACGTATTCTTTGCTGGTTTGTAGGCTGGAAAGAAAAGATGTCTGCTCTACACGGAATGCTCTTGCCATAAACCCATATTTAACGTATTCTTTGCTGGTTTGTAGGCTGGAAGAAAGATTCGCTCTACACGGAATGCTCTTGCTATAAACCCATATTTAACGTATTATTTTCTGGTTTGTAGGCTGGAAAGAAAAGATGTCTGCTCTACACGGAATGCTCTTGCTATAAACCCATATTTAACGTATTATTTGCTGGTTTGTAGGCTGGAAAGAAAAGATGTCTGCTCTACACGGAATGCTCTTGCCATAAACCCATATTTAACGTATTATTTGCTGGTTTGTAGGCTGGAAAGAAAAGATGTCTGCTCTACACGGAATGGTCTTGCCATAAACCCATATTTAACGTATTATTTGCTGTTTGTAGGCTGGAAAGAAAAGATGTCTGCTCTAACGGAATGGTCTTGCTATAAACCCATATTTAACGTATTTTTGCTGGTTTGTAGGCTGGAAAGAAAAGATGTCTGCTCTACACGGAATGCTCTTGCCATAAACCCATATTTAACGTATTATTTGCTGGTTTGTAGGCTGGAAAGAAAAGATGTCTGCTCTACACGGAATGCTCTTGCCATAAACCCATATTTAACGTATTCTTTGCTGGTTTGTAGGCTGGAAAGAAAAGATGTCTGCTCTACATGGAATGCTCTTGCCATAAACCCATATTTAACGTATTATTTGCTTGTTTGTAGGCTGGAAAGAAAAGATGTCTGCTCTACACGGAATGCTCTTGCCATAAACCCATATTTAACGTATTATTTTCTGGTTTGTAGGCTGGAAAGAAAAGATGTCTGCTCTACACGGAATGCTCTTGCCATAAACCCATATTTAACGTATTATTTGCTTGTTTGTAGGCTGGAAAGAAAAGATGTCTGCTCTACACGGAATGGTCTTGCCATAAACCCATATTTAACGTATTATTTGCTGGGTTGTAGGCTGGAAAGAAAAGATGTCTGCTCTACAGGATGCTCTTGCCATAAACCCATATTTAACGTATTATTTGCTGGGTTGTAGGCTGGAAAGAAAAGATGTCTGCTCTACACGGAATGGTCTTGCCATAAACCCATATTTAACGTATTATTTGCTGGTTTGTAGGCTGGAAAGAAAAGATGTCTGCTCTACACGGAATGGTCTGCCATAAACCCATATTTAACGTATTTTTGCTGGTTTGTAGGCTGAAAGAAAGATGTCTGCTCTACACGGAATGGTCTTGCCATAAACCCATATTTAACGTATTCTTTGCTGGTTTGTAGGCTGGAAAGAAAAGATGTCTGCTCTACACGGAATGCTCTTGCCATAAACCCATATTTAACGTATTTTTGCTGGTTTGTAGGCTGGAAAGAAAAGATGTCTGCTCTACACGGAATGCTCTTGCCATAAACCCATATTTAACGTATTATTTGCTGGTTTGTAGGCTGGAAAGAAAAGATGTCTGCTCTACACGGAATGCTCTTGCCATAAACCCATATTTAACGTATTATTTGCTGGTTTGTAGGCTGGAAAGAAAAGATGTCTGCTCTACACGGAATGGTCTTGCCATAAACCCATATTTAAGTATTTTTGCTGGTTTGTAGGCTGGAAAGAAAAGATGTCTGCTCTACACGGAATGTCTTGCCATAAACCCATATTTAACGTATTTTTGCTGGTTTGTAGGCTGGAAAGAAAAGATGTCTGCTCTACACGGAATGCTCTTGCCATAAACCCATATTTAACGTATTCTTTGCTGGTTTGTAGGCTGGAAAGAAAAGATGTCTGCTCTACACGGAATGCTCTTGCTATAAACCCATATTTAACGTATTATTTTCTGGTTTGTAGGCTGGAAAGAAAAGATGTCTGCTCTACACGGAATGCTCTTGCCATAAACCCATATTTAACGTATTATTTGCTGGTTTGTAGGCTGGAAAGAAAAGATGTCTGCTCTACACGGAATGCTCTTGCCATAAACCCATATTTAACGTATTATTTGCTGGTTTGTAGGCTGGAAAGAAAAGATGTCTGCTCTACACGGAATGGTCTTGCCATAAACCCATATTTAACGTATTATTTGCTTGTTTGTAGGCTGGAAAGAAAAGATGTCTGCTCTACACGGAATGGTCTTGCCATAAACCCATATTTAACGTATTCTTTGCTGGTTTGTAGGCTGGAAAGAAAAGATGTCTGCTCTACACGGAATAGTCTTGCCATAAACCCATATTTAACGTATTATTTGCTGGTTTGTAGGCTGGAAAGAAAAGATGTCTGCTCTACACGGAATGTCTGCCATAAACCCATATTTAACGTATTTTTGCTGGTTTGTAGGCTGGAAAGAAAAGATGTCTGCTCTACACGGAATGGTCTTGCCATAAACCCATATTTAACGTATTATTTGCTAGTTTGTAGGCTGGAAAGAAAAGATGTCTGCTCTACAGGAATGTCTTGCCATAAACCCATATTTAACGTATTATTTTCTGGTTTGTAGGCTGGAAAGAAAAGATGTCTGCTCTCACGGAATGCTCTGCCATAAACCCATATTTAACGTATTATTTGCTGGTTTGTAGGCTGGAAAGAAAAGATGTCTGCTCTACACGGAATGGTCTTGCCATAAACCCATATTTAACGTATTATTTTCTGGTTTGTAGGCTGGAAAGAAAAGATGTCTGCTCTACACGGAATGTCTTGCCATAAACCCATATTTAACGTATTTTTGCTGGTTTGTAGGCTGGAAAGAAAAGATGTCTGCTCTACACGGAATGGTCTTGCCATAAACCCATATTTAACGTATTATTTCTGGTTGTAGGCTGGAAAGAAAAGATGTCTGCTCTACACGGAATGGTCTTGCCATAAACCCATATTTAACGTATTATTTGCTGGTTTGTAGGCTGGAAAGAAAAGATGTCTGCTCTACACGGAATGCTCTTGCCATAAACCCATATTTAACGTATTATTTTCTGGTTTGTAGGCTGGAAAGAAAAGATGTCTGCTCTACACGGAATGCTCTTGCCATAAACCCATATTTAACGTATTATTTTCTGGTTTGTAGGCTGGAAAGAAAAGATGTCTGCTCTACACGGAATGGTCTTGCCATAAACCCATATTTAACGTATTATTTGCTTGTTTGTAGGCTGGAAAGAAAAGATGTCTGCTCTACACGGAATGCTCTTGCCATAAACCCATATTTAACGTATTATTTTCTGGTTTGTAGGCTGGAAAGAAAAGATGTCTGCTCTACACGGAATGGTCTTGCCATAAACCCATATTTAACGTATTATTTGCTGGTTTGTAGGCTGGAAAGAAAAGATGTCTGCTCTACACGGATGTCTTGCCATAAACCCATATTTAACGTATTATTTGCTGGGTTGTAGGCTGGAAAGAAAAGATGTCTGCTCTACACGGAATGGTCTTGCTATAAACCCATATTTAACGTATTTTTGCTGGTTTGTAGGCTGGAAAGAAAAGATGTCTGCTCTACACGGAATGGTCTTGCCATAAACCCATATTTAACGTATTTTTGCTGGTTTGTAGGCTGGAAAGAAAAGATGTCTGCTCTACACGGAATGGTCTTGCCATAAACCCATATTTAACGTATTTTTGCTGGTTTGTAGGCTGGAAAGAAAAGATGTCTGCTCACAGGAATGCTCTTGCCATAAACCCATATTTAACGTATTTTTGCTGGTTTGTAGGCTGGAAAGAAAAGATGTCTGCTCTACACGGAATGTCTTGCCATAAACCCATATTTAAGTATTATTTGCTGGTTTGTAGGCTGGAAAGAAAGATGTCTGCTCTACAGGATGTCTGCCATAAACCCATATTTAACGTATTATTTGCTGGTTTGTAGGCTGGAAAGAAAAGATGTCTGCTCTACACGGAATGGTCTTGCCATAAACCCATATTTAACGTATTTTGCTGGTTTGTAGGCTGGAAAGAAAAGATGTCTGCTCTACACGGAATGCTCTTGCCATAAACCCATATTTAACGTATTCTTTGCTGGTTTGTAGGCTGGAAAGAAAAGATGTCTGCTCTACAGGAATGCTCTTGCCATAAACCCATATTTAACGTATTTTTGCTGGTTTGTAGGCTGGAAAGAAAAGATGTCTGCTCTACACGGAATGTCTTCTATAAACCCATATTTAACGTATTATTTTCTGGTTTGTAGGCTGGAAAGAAAAGATGTCTGCTCTACACGGAATGCTCTTGCCATAAACCCATATTTAACGTATTATTTGCTGGTTTGTAGGCTGGAAAGAAAAGATGTCTGCTCTACACGGAATGCTCTTGCCATAAACCCATATTTAACGTATTATTTGCTGGTTTGTAGGCTGGAAAGAAAAGATGTCTGCTCTACACGGAATGGTCTTGCCATAAACCCATATTTAACGTATTATTTGCTTGTTTGTAGGCTGGAAAGAAAAGATGTCTGCTCTACACGGAATGGTCTTGCCATAAACCCATATTTAACGTATTCTTTGCTGGTTTGTAGGCTGGAAAGAAAAGATGTCTGCTCTACGGAATGTCTTGCCATAAACCCATATTTAACGTATTATTTGTGGTTTGTAGGCTGGAAAGAAAAGATGTCTGCTCTACAGGAATGTCTTGCCATAAACCCATATTTAAGTATTTTTGCTGGTTTGTAGGCTGGAAAGAAAAGATGTCTGCTCACACGGAATGTCTTGCCATAAACCCATATTTAACGTATTATTTGCTTGTTTGTAGGCTGGAAAGAAAAGATGTCTGCTCTACACGGAATGCTCTTGCCATAAACCCATATTTAACGTATTATTTTCTGGTTTGTAGGCTGGAAAGAAAAGATGTCTGCTCTACACGGAATAGTCTTGCCATAAACCCATATTTAACGTATTATTTGCTGGTTTGTAGGCTGGAAAGAAAAGATGTCTGCTCTAACGGAATGTCTTGCCATAAACCCATATTTAACGTATTATTTTCTGGTTTGTAGGCTGGAAAGAAAAGATGTCTGCTCTACACGGAATGCTCTTGCCATAAACCCATATTTAACGTATTATTTGCTGGTTTGTAGGCTGGAAAGAAAAGATGTCTGCTCTACACGGAATGGTCTTGCCATAAACCCATATTTAACGTATTATTTGCTGGTAGGCTGGAAAGAAAGATGCTGCTCTAGGAATGGTCGCCATAAACCTATTTAACGTATTTTTGCTGGTTTGTAGGCTGGAAGAAAAGATGTCTGCTCTACACGGAATGCTTCCATAAACCCATATTTAACGTATTATTTCTGGTTTGTAGGCTGGAAAGAAAAGATTCTGCTCTAAGGAATGCTCTGCCATAAACCCATATTTAACGTATTATTTGCTGGTTTGTAGGCTGGAAAGAAAAGATGTCTGTCTAAGGAATGGTCTTGCCATAAACCCATATTTAACGTATTTTGCTAGTTTGTAGGCTGGAAAGAAAGATGTCTGCTCTAGGAATGCTCTGCCAAAACCCATATTTAACGTATTATTTGCTGGTTTGTAGGCTGGAGAAAGATGTCTGCTCTACACGGAATGGTCCTGCCATAAACCCATATTTAACGTATTATTTGCTGGTTTGTAGGCTGGAAAGAAAAGATGTCTGCTCTACACGGAATGGTCCTGCCATAAACCCATATTTAACGTATTATTTTCTGGTTTGTAGGCTGAAAGAAAGATGCCTGCTCTCACGGAATGGTCCTGCCATAAACCCATATTTAACGTATTCTTTGCTGGTTTTGCTGGAAAGAAAAGATGTCTGCTCTACACGGAATGGTCTTGCCATAAACCCATATTGTTATTTGCTGGTTTGTAGGCTGGAAGAAAGATTCTGCTCTACACGGAATGGTCTCCATAAACCATATTTAAGTATTTTGCTGGTTTAGGCTGAAAGAAAGATGTCTGCTCTACACGGAATGCTCTTGCCTAAACCCTATTTAACGTATTATTTTCTGGTTTGTAGGCTGGAAAGAAAAGATGTCTGCTCTACACGGAATGCTCTTGCCATAAACCCATATTTAACGTATTCTTTGCTGGTTTGTAGGCTGGAAAGAAAAGATGTCTGCTCTACACGGAATGGTCTTGCCATAAACCCATATTTAACGTATTATTTGCTGGTTTGTAGGCTGGAAAGAAAGATGTCTGCTCTACAGATCTCTTGCCATAAACCCATATTTAACTTTATTTGCTGGTTTGTAGGCTGGAAAGAAAAGATGTCTGCTCTACACGGAATGCTCTGCCATAAACCCATATTTAACTATTATTTGCTGTTTGTAGGCTGGAAAGAAAGATGTCTGTCTACACGGAATGGTCTTGCCATAAACCCATATTTAACTATTATTTGCAGTTTGTAGGCTGAAAGAAAAGATGTCTCTTACACGGAATGGTCTTGCCATAACCATATTTAACTATTATTTTCTGGTTGTAGGCTGGAAAGAAAGATGTCTCTCTACAGGAATGGTCTTGCCATAAACCCATATTTAACGTATTATTTTCTGGTTTGTAGGCTGGAAAGAAAAGATGTCTGCTCTACACGGAATGGTCTTGCCATAAACCCATATTTAACGTATTATTTTCTGGTTTGTAGGCTGGAAAGAAAAGATGTCTGCTCTACACGGAATGGTCTTGCCATAAACCCATATTTAACGTATTATTTGCTAGTTTGTAGGCTGGAAAGAAAAGATGTCTGCTCTACACGGAATGCTCTTGCATAAACCCATATTTAACGTTTATTTGCTGGTTTGTAGGCTGGAAAGAAAAGATGTCTGCTCTACACGGAATGGTCTTGCCATAAACCCATATTTAACGTATTATTTGCTGGTTTGTAGGCTGGAAAGAAAAGATGTCTGCTCTACACGGAATGGTCTTGCCATAAACCCATATTTAACGTATTATTTGCTGGTTTGTAGGCTGGAAAGAAAAGATGTCTGCTCTACACGGAATGCTCTTGCCATAAACCCATATTTAACGTATTATTTGCTGGTTTGTAGGCTGGAAAGAAAAGATGTCTGCTCTACACGGAATGCTCTTGCCATAAACCCATATTTAACGTATATTTGCTGGTTTGTAGGCTGGAAAGAAAGATGTCTGCTCTACACGAATGCTCTTCCATAAACCCATATTTAACGTATTTTGCTGGTTTGTAGGCTGGAAAGAAAAGATGTCTGCTCTACACGGAATAGTCTTGCCATAAACCCATATTTAACGTATTATTTGCTGGTTTGTAGGCTGGAAAGAAAAGATGTCTGCTCTACACGGAATGGTCTTGCCATAAACCCTTTAACGTATTTTGCTGGTTTGTAGGCTGGAAAGAAAAGATGTCTGCTCTACACGGAATGCTCTTGCCATAAACCCATATTTAACGTATTATTTGCTGGTTTGTAGGCTGGAAAGAAAAGATGTCTGCTCTACACGGAATGCTCTTGCCATAAACCCATATTTAACGTATTATTTGCTGGTTTGTAGGCTGGAAAGAAAAGATGTCTGCTCTACACGGAATGGTCTTGCCATAAACCCATATTTAACGTATTATTTGCTGGTTTGTAGGCTGGAAAGAAAAGATGTCTGCTCTACACGGAATGGTCTTGCCATAAACCCATATTTAACGTATTATTTTCTGGTTTGTAGGCTGGAAAGAAAAGATGTCTGCTCTACACGGAATGCTCTTGCCATAAACCCATTTAAGTATTATTTGCTGGTTTGTAGCTGGAAAGAAAAGATGTCTGTCTACACGGAATGGTCTCCATAACCCATATTTAAGTATTATTTGCTGGTTTGTAGGCTGGAAAGAAAGATGTCTGTTACACGGATGGTCCTGCCATAAACCCATATTTAACGTATTATTTGCTGTTTGTAGGCTGAAAGAAAAGATGTCTGCTCTACACGGAATGGTCTTGCCATAAACCCATATTTAACGTATTATTTTCTGGTTTGTAGGCTGGAAAGAAAAGATGTCTGCTCTACACGGAATGCTCTTGCCATAAACCCATATTTAAGTATTATTTGCTGGTTTGTAGGCTGGAAAGAAAAGATGTCTCTCTACAGGAATGGTCTTGCCATAAACCCATATTTAACGTATTATTTGCTGGTTTGTAGGCTGGAAAGAAAAGATGTCTGCTCTACACGGAATGCTCTTGCCATAAACCCATATTTAACGTATTATTTTCTGGTTTGTAGGCTGGAAAGAAAAGATGTCTGCTCTACATGGAATGCTCTTGCCATAAACCCATATTTAACGTATTATTTGCTGGTTTGTAGGCTGGAAAGAAAAGATGTCTGCTCTACAGGAATGGTCCTGCCATAAACCCATATTTAACGTATTTTTGCTGGTTTGTAGGCTGAAAGAAAGATGTCTGCTCTACACGGAATGGTCTTGCCATAAACCCATATTTAACGTATTATTTGCTAGTTTGTAGGCTGGAAAGAAAAGATGTCTGCTCTACACGGAATGGTCTTGCCATAAACCCTTTTAACGTATTATTTGCTGGTTTGTAGGCTGGAAAGAAAAGATGTCTGCTCTACACGGAATGCTCTTGCCATAAACCCATATTTAACGTATTATTGCTGTTTGTAGGCTGGAAAGAAAAGATGTCTGCTCTACACGGAATGGTCTTGCCATAAACCCATATTTAACGTATTATTTGCTGGTTTGTAGGCTGGAAAGAAAAGATGTCTGCTCTAACGGAATGTCTTGCCATAAACCCATATTTAACGTATTATTTGCTGGTTTGTAGGCTGGAAAGAAAAGATGTCTGCTCTACACGGAATGCTCTTGCCATAAACCCATATTTAACGTATTATTTGCTTGTTTGTAGGCTGGAAAGAAAAGATGTCTGCTCTACACGGAATGGTCCTGCCATAAACCCATATTTAACGTATTATTTTCTGGTTTGTAGGCTGGAAAGAAAAGATGTCTGCTCTACACGGGTGGTCCTAAAAACCCATATTTAACGTATTTTGCTGGTTTGTAGGCTGGAAAGAAAAGATGTCTGCTCTACACGGAATGGTCTTGCCATAAACCCATATTTAACGTATTATTTGCTAGTTTGTAGGCTGGAAAGAAAAGATGTCTGCTCTACACGGAATGGTCCTGCCATAAACCCATATTTAACGTATTATTTGCTGGTTTGTAGGCTGGAAAGAAAAGATGTCTGCTCTACACGGAATGGTCCTGCCATAAACCCATATTTAACGTATTATTTTCTGGTTTGTAGGCTGGAAAGAAAGATGTCTGCTCTACACGGATGGTCCTGCCATAAACCCATATTTAACGTATTTTGCTGGTTTGTAGGCTGGAAAGAAAAGATGTCTGCTCTACACGGAATGGTCTTGCCATAAACCCATATTTAACGTATTCTTTGCTGGGTTGTAGGCTGGAAAGAAAAGATGTCTGCTCTACACGGAATGGTCTTGCCATAAACCCATATTTAACGTATTATTTTCTGGTTTGTAGGCTGGAAAGAAAAGATGTCTGCTCTACACGGAATGGTCTTGCCATAAACCCATATTTAACGTATTATTTTCTGGTTTGTAGGCTGGAAAGAAAAGATGTCTGCTCTACACGGAATGGTCTTGCCATAAACCCATATTTAACGTATTATTTGCTGGTTTGTAGGCTGGAAAGAAAAGATGTCTGCTCTACACGGAATGGTCTTGCCATAAACCCATATTTAACGTATTATTTTCTGGTTTGTAGGCTGGAAAGAAAAGATGTCTGCTCTACACGGAATGGTCTTGCCATAAACCCATATTTAACGTATTATTTGCTGGTTTGTAGGCTGGAAAGAAAAGATGTCTGCTCTACACGGAATGCTCTTGCCATAAACCCATATTTAACGTATTATTTTCTGGTTTGTAGGCTGGAAAGAAAAGATGTCTGCTCTACACGGAATGGTCTTGCCATAAACCCATATTTAACGTATTATTTGCTGGTTTGTAGGCTGGAAAGAAAAGATGTCTGCTCTACACGGAATGGTCTTGCCATAAACCCATATTTAACGTATTCTTTGCTGGTTTGTAGGCTGGAAAGAAAAGATGTCTGCTCTACACGGAATGGTCTTGCCATAAACCCATTTAAGTATTCTTTGCTGGTTTGTAGGCTGGAAAGAAAAGATGTCTGCTCTACACGGAATGCTCTTGCCATAAACCCATATTTACGTATTTTTGCTGGTTTGTAGGCTGGAAAGAAAAGATGTCTCTCACACGAATGGTCTTATAAACCCATATTTAAGTATTATTTCTGGTTTGTAGGCTGGAAAAAAAGATGTCTGCTTACACGAATGCTCTTGCCTAAACCATATTTAAGATTTTTGCTGGTTTGTAGGCTGGAAAGAAAAAGATGTCTGTCTACGGAATGGTTTGTAACCCATATTTAACGTATTATTTGCTAGTTTGTAGGCTGAAAGAAAAGATGTTTCTAACGGAGTGTCGCTATAAACCCATATTTCGTATTTTGCTAGTTTGTAGGCTGAAGAAAAGATGTTTACACGGAATGCTCTTGCCATAAACCCATATTTACGTATTATTTGCTAGTTTAGGCTGAAAGAAAGATGTCTGTCTACACGGAATGTCTGCCTAAACCCAATTAACGTATTATTTGCTGTTTGTAGCTGGAAAGAAAGATGTCTGCTCTACACGGAATGCTCTTGCCATAAACCCATATTTAACGTATTATTTGCTGGTTTGTAGGCTGGAAAGAAAGATGTCTGCTCTACACGAAGGTCCTGCCAAAACCCATATTTACTATTTTGCTGGTTTGTAGGCTGGAAGAAAGATGTCTGCTCACACGGAATGGTCTGCCATAAACCATATTTAACGTATTATTTGCTGGTTTGTAGGCTGGAAAGAAAAGATGTCTGCTCTACACGGAATGGTCTTGCCATAAACCCATATTTAACGTATTATTTGCTGGTTTGTAGGCTGGAAAGAAAAGATGTCTGCTCTACACGGAATGGTCTTGCCATAAACCCATATTTAACGTATTATTTGCTGGTTTGTAGGCTGGAAAGAAAAGATGTCTGCTCTACACGGAATGGTCTTGCCATAAACCCATATTTAACGTATTCTTTGCTGGTTTGTAGGCTGGAAAGAAAAGATGTCTGCTCTACACGGAATGTTCTTGCCATAAACCCATATTTAACGTATTATTTGCTGGTTTGTAGGCTGGAAAGAAAAGATGTCTGCTCTACACGGAATGGTCTTGCCATAAACCCATATTTAACGTATTATTTGCTAGTTTGTAGGCTGGAAAGAAAAGATGTCTGCTCTACACGGAATGGTCTTGCCATAAACCCATATTTAACGTATTCTTTGCTGGTTTGTAGGCTGGAAAGAAAAGATGTCTGCTCTACACGGAATGGTCTTGCCATAAACCCATATTTAACGTATTATTTGCTAGTTTGTAGGCTGGAAAGAAAAGATGTCTGCTCTACACGGAATGGTCTTGCCATAAACCCATATTTAACGTATTCTTTGCTGGTTTGTAGGCTGGAAAGAAAAGATGTCTGCTCTACACGGAATGGTCTTGCCATAAACCCATATTTAACGTATTATTTGCTGGTTTGTAGGCTGGAAAGAAAAGATGTCTGCTCTACACGGAATGGTCTTGCCATAAACCCATATTTAACGTATTATTTTCTGGTTTGTAGGCTGGAAAGAAAAGATGTCTGCTCTACACGGAGTGGTCCTGCCATAAACCCATATTTAACGTATTATTTGCTGGTTTGTAGGCTGGAAAGAAAAGATGCCAAATAATAGCAAATGGGTTCTATGTGCAGGGGCGCACTGAGATTGTTTCTATTTTGAAGGATATGGCTTCTTCTTCTTCTGCGAACGCCCGTTGTCAATTCAGGTGGTAGTCATGACGTCTGTTATTGCGCTTCTGACTGGTTTTTGCGTGAAACCTGTTTACCATTTGACCGTTTTCCCTCACCATAACGGCGAGCCGTTGCCGTCTTCAGTGGTAGAGAACAGCGCTAATATGGACGTTTCCAATGTACGATTATGTTGATTGGAAGTACTAGTTAATCACTTATTTTTCGTGAAACATTATGAGGACTCCAGTTATTATCACCACTCATCAATAATGTTTTTTTTAACATAACACATATCACACATTACTACTACCAGTATAACTACTGATAACATTTCCCCTTCTATTACAGCAAGTTATATTATGACAGTTATCACACTACAAATTAGTGTTGACATTACATACACAGCCTGTATCAGAAGACAAAAGTATCTCGGTTCCGAGATGAGAACAAAAAGTTTTGTTGCAAGAACCCCAGAGGAAGCAACGGAAGCAAATAATATGATCAACAAATAAACGGTGTACAGGTATTAAGAGCTTCCGAAAAACAAATAGACAAACACAGGATTCGAACCACTTACCCTCATTTCTTACGATACCCATCGTCTAGCCTAGCAATACAAGCGTCCTTACGAATACCAGCGAGCCAGTTTGTCAAATTTATTTACTACAAAAAATTGAAATAATGACGTTTACATACGTCACATTTAACTCCTTGTCGTTTATGCAAGAAGCGTATTAGTGAATAAACGTGTGACTTAATATCAAACTATTTTTATTCAACAGTAAAATGTACATCTAGTGGTCCTCGTCAGTGCTACGGAGTTCGTGCGATATCGTTGAGATTTTCCTGTGTGTAAAGCGATGGGATCCCAGATGTTTATTAACAAAAGTGCAATGATGATGGTCCTATAAACCAGTCAATTACTCACAAAATTTATTAGTCAAACAGTAAGAACACTATTTTAAGACCTGTTCCCGTTTTATGGTCCAAGAAGAGATAAAATGCGTGATAAATCCCCTCTAAATTAATTAACTCAGCCTGGAAACTCCGTAGTAATGACTTGCACTGTTACAGATTTTGGGTATGGTAGGATGCTTATGTTGTAAGTTCTTAACATATAAATCCATTGAGGTCCACATACAATCCAAGGGTCAATCATAGACAGGTAAAGACATTAAAATTATCTTCAAAAGGTAGCTGAAGCTTTAACATTTTTGACATATGGAAAAAAAGAAAGAATTCCAATGAATATAAAATGGAACGAATTCAGGAGAAGTGATGAAATCAGAGACATGTCTGGTCAACCAATAGTGACAACTGTTATAAGAAAGAGAAGATAAAAATATGTTGGACACACCTTGAGGAGAAATGATCAACGAATATCACAGCAGGCATTGAAGTGGCATGCAAAGGGTTCAAGAAAGAGAGAACGACATAGAGAGACCCTGAGACGAACTTTGCTGAGAGAGGCAGGAAATATCGATCTCAGTTCCATGGAGGAGATTGAGCGAGTTGCCCAGGATAGAGCGGTATGGAGAGATTACTTGCAGGCCCTATGTAACGTATAACGGTACGAGAGGAATTATTATTATAAAAAGAAAGTTACAAATGGGACACTAACATTCCAGAAATGAACTTATACGAAAAACATGCAAGACAAGAAAGTTAAAGTAAATGAGAGACAAGACAATAACAAATGAGAAAATAACGTACAAGAAACACGAACAAATAACAAAAAGAAAGTGAAAGAAGACAGCAGGCAAGAAAAGAATGTATGGGAATAGAATAGACAAGACAAGAACAGTTACAAAAATATAATGCTAGGAGAAGGGTACGAAATACATCTCAAAAATGCATATTTGAATATAATAGACAATAACATAATTTTTTTAAATAGATTAGAAAAGAAAAGTAAGGAAAAAATAATAAGAATGAATAGAGAAGAAAATAATCGAAAATTAAAGAACAGTTTAAAACAGAAAACAGAAGAAAAAATAGACAACAAAGAAAGAAACGTAAAAAAGAAAAAGTAGGTAGTAAGAGACAGATAAGAAGGGAAGAGACAAGAAATGAGGAGCCCGGTAAATAGTAGACAAGTAAAGAAAAAGAGAGGAAAGAAATATGCACGAAAAAACTTTGAAGAATTCTCTTTTATTATCATCAAATAGATTGTAACAAGCATAACTTTGCCAGACTAACCGTTCTTTGGAATTTCTCTCTCATAGGCTTCTGCAGTCGACATGATCAACTCATTAGTTGCATCCCGAATCTATCATCGCTGTGGTCTTCTTCTTCTCCTCTTGACTGGGATGCAATCTTTCAAAATGGCCTTCTTCAATCCTTCGTGTCTTTTTATATGTCCAAAATACTTCAACTTTCACATTCTTATTTGTAACATCAGATAGTTTTCTTTTTAATTTGAATTTTTTTCTGGACAATCTGTTTTCTTTTCTGACCATGATAAACGGAGATTTTTCTGTAACATTTATACTCAAAAGGGCATATATATTTTCCCACTATCTTGTTAAATCTCCATGGTTCAAACTCATACATGTTGCCACTGGGAATATGCATGCTCTTAGTATTCTGATCTTTGTTTTCATATCAGTTCCATTTTATACTGTTATTAGATGTTTAATTTGTTCTTAAAGGACCTTTTCTTATTTACTCTTTTAATTTCCATCATCCCATTACCAACAAACAATAAATACAGTGTTTAGATCTATAGAAAGATATAATCATAGTACAAGCTGGTCAGTCGATATATAAATATTTGTCTACATTACTAATGTGTAGATACAGTTTCTTATACAAACACTTTATTTTATCATGGTATATGTTATCTTATCCAAGTGTGTGTTATATAACACCAAGATCACACACAATATACACAACTGTAATAAGACGAAGGAGGCATACCAGCAAAGAGAAGAGCAGAACGACCACGAAGAAGATGGATTCAGGATGTAACTGATGGTTTAAGCATGATGGCTGCAGAGGCCGGACATCTGGCCCATGAGAGAAATTCCAGAGGACTGTTGGAGTGATAAAGTTTTGTTCAGGATAAGCTATTTGATGATTGATGATGAATAAGATTAATTGTTCTATATGAATCTGAAACCTGAAGACAACAAAGCAAGATAAAACATTTTTTGCAGACCTTTGAAAACAGAGCCATAAGACGAACATGTGGGCCCAGCAATAATACCAAAAGTGGAGAATAGAGAATGAGAAACATTAAGGATATTTATAATTTGTTTAACTCAATATTAATTATCACCATCATGGGGTCACCGATTGTGAAGTTGATATCACGCTTCGCTAGTCACCAAATGTAGATTGGAATTTTCGGAGTTCATGATAGCTGGAGAGCGAGAACAATTGCCGATGTGCAAACGGTACGCGGCTGAGCTACAGGAAACCTTCTTACATCCTGATCTAAATTACAAGTATTTCTGAAGTCGAAGTAAGGCTTGCCTGAGTGGTGAGGGACACTGATTATAAGCAAAGCAGCTCGCTTGTCCAGCGTGGTCGTAGCGCGTTGGACGACGGGCGGCAAGCCCCCCTCCATGTGAGTGCGGTTCAATTCCACGGGCGAAAAGCCACAGGTTCTCCAGATTTACGGTGTTCGTGGCACCGAAATGAAGGGTTACGATGTCGATCGCACCGAGCCGAAGAGCTGAAAGCTCAAGAGCTTCTGGATCGGAAAAAAATAAGTAAAGCAAGCCTTCACGTATATGTCATAAGCATCATATTAGACGCTATGAGTACGCCTGAATTTATAGAGGGCAAATAAACACCACAATGAAAGTTAATATAATACAATAGCTAATAGCTATCATATACGATAGCTGTCATAATGAAAGAATGACAGGAAACAATACTGAAATAGCATAATTTAAGCCTTTTCTGAAAGATAGGAAAACGGCTGTTCCAGATGGTATGTCAGCTGAGGCTGTTAAAAACCAATATAAACACGACTAGGGAACTATTGCGCAGGTTACATAGCAGACTCTTAGCAGAACCAACAGCAGATTGGAGAGAATGACAATTAGTGAATCTACCAAATAAAGGAGACCTTTGGGAGTAGGAAAACTTTAGAGGAATAGTGTTGCTATCAGTTCCATGGAAATACTAAGCATGATCGTTCTCGAGAGATTGAAAATGTCATCGACATAACACTCAGATATTATCAGGCACACGTTGGACTAATTAGACCCAGCACTGACCATACAGCCACTTTACGCATTACAATAAAGCCAAGTATCGAATAGAAATCCCAACTTTATCAGATTTGTGGATTATGAGAAGACAGTTGATAGCGTCAATAGGTAAAACCTTTTGAACTCGATAAGACTCTATGGGATCACGTCGACAATTATTAAATTAGTAAATATAACATATATAGACATGAAAGGTAGAGTTTTTATTGATGGAAAACTAACTGAAACTTTTGGAATAAGAACATGAACGATAAATCATCTTTGTTAATCCTATTGACTATAGACTAGCGTAAGAAGGTAGCAATAACTGCCCACATAAGTAGAATTCAATAGATTCTGACAGAGCAGCTAGACGATCTGGACGTTGCTGATCGCACTCACGAAACCAGATGCAAGATAAACTAAACACACCTGATTGAATTCACAACTAAGGCTAAACATGCATGGAGGAAACATGATGCGAATAAACTAAGTAAATGATAACCTGATCTCTCTGGGTGAAACTCCACTACAAAGAGGTTGAATCATACATATACTGGAGTAACATTGCAGACAATGAAGGAATGAACGGACAGAGATGGCAGATTAAGTATACAAAATGCAAGAGGAGCTTTCATAGCACTAGGAACTGTTTGTTAGTATTAATAAATGAAAGCTTGAAAGTATTTTTGTTGTGTGGGTCAGAAACATGGATAACGACTAAAAGAGTTACAAATAAATTGTAAACATTCATCAACTGGTCTTTGTTCAGAATTGATGGACATATATATGATATGATATGGTTATGCTTGTATCATGAACTATGAACTATAAATATGATATGAGGTTATACTTATATCATGAACTATGAACTATGATATGATATGGTTATACTTATATCATGAACTATGAACTATGAACTATGATATGGTTATACTTATATCATGAACTATGAACTATGAACTATGATATGATATGGTTATAAAGCAGGAGTTTATAAAAAGAACGAGACAGATCCCAGTAAACTAAGAGGTGAAGAAAATGGGGAATATGATAAGATGGGCCCTTGTCTGGAACCCGTAGGGAAACGAAATTAGAGGAGGTCTAAAAAAACATTGATGAGAGATTTAGAGACAAAGATTAACGACATGTGGAAGACGTGAAGGGAGCTGCGAGAGATAGCTAAAGATAGGAATACTTGGCATGAATTGATTGACTCTGTCTATGTTAGACGAGGCGGATAAAAATGCACAAGAGAGAGAGAGAGAGAGAGAGAGAGAGAGACTTTGCATACGTTTTATTTTAGTTACTAGAATTAGATAACAATAAACAAGAACTATAACAATAAGGAAGACAATAATACTGTTGTTCAGAAAACAAGACATAAATGTTTACAACATCGTAATATTTCTTTAGAACTATCTGTGTTTTATCTACAAATAGAAGAAAATAAAATATGTTCATTTTACCTACCTTATTTTAGCACGACATACACATATATTCTGTGAGTAATCCAACATTAAATCACGTTTACACAGTACACAGATCTGTTATTATCCAGTCTTTATATAGTATCCACAAACGCGGAACTGAAGAATACACTTTTTTCATACCTTACAGTTTTAGAACTTGTGTTAGATGTACAATTCGGGAATTAATTATCATCCGTTATTTAGACATTACAATAATATGAAGAAATAATAATTATTCCTTACAGTTGATTACAAGTATGATTTGAAATGTTAATTTTTCCAATATTTATTTTTAGGTATATGACACAAATACTGGAGATAGTCAGGTGACATGCTTGTCTTTACTAAGTTAGCCTGGTTATGCTTGAATATATTGTTCAGTTTTTATTCTTAGTATTCAATCAGGAACGTGCGTGTGCACGTTCTCTGCACATACTTGTATCACGCGCGTTAGAATGAGCCTGGTGAGCGGGTGCTTTCATCCAGTACGACCCGTGTTTAAGCGAGGGCGGACAGACAGTTGTGGGATCGTGTTCTTACAGATATTATCAGATCCATATTAGATTGGTGTTTTCGTGAGTTCTCTGTGAGTCCCAGTACCCGATATCGTTGAGCATATAATATATTAACTGCAAAATACCTGGCATATAGTTAAATGCGACTTAAGAAGGTCGTGGTTAAGGGAATAAAGTTAAGTGCAACTAAAGAAGGTCGTGGTAAGGGAACAGTCCGTCACGTACAAGGTATCACTGTATACACATCTAGGTTTGGGTACAAGGTATGACCTCGAAAAGCTTGGTCAGATTAACACAGTTGTCATTCCGTTCTGTATTTTTATTTCTAATTTAAACCTTCTTTGGATTCCTTTAAAACATCAACCTTTTGATTTTCATATGTTGAATCATCAAACTACAACGCTTTACTTGAGTAGGCTTCTTCCCATTAGTACTTAACTCATATGTTGAATCATCAAACTACAACGCTTTACTTAGTAGCCTCCTAGACTTAACTATTTATGCTTCTTTTCCCCATTATGACTTAACCCTTTCACTCCATGATTGTATTTTGCTTGGAACGCATTTATATTGTTCTGTATACAGATTAACCAGTATTCTGGTTTTGTGTCATCTTAAAATCTTACTGCGAGACTGTACATCGGCTCAGAAGTTAGAAATTGTTATCGGAGAAATGGTTATCGGAGAAATGGTTATCGGAGAAATGGTTATCGGAGAAATGGTTATCGGAGAAATGTTATCGAGAAATGTCTGTTCAACCACAGTCAACAAATGTAATAAGAAAGAAAAGTTATATATATGTTGTGGATACTCAAAGAAGAACTTATCAAAGAATGACAAAGCATGTAATACAAGGTCGGTGAGTAATTGTTAAAAAGAAAAACACCATAGGTAGACCCTGTTACTAAATTTATTGAGAGAGGCAAAACATATAGGACTCATTTATATAAGCTAGTTGACAGAGCGGTATGGAGAAGTTGCATGCAGGAGAGGAATACAATATACAAGGGCGCCGGTGTTTTACTATTGATCAAAGGAAACAACAAATAATAACACAGTAACAAGTATGTAAAGCACAATTAACAAATGTGTCTAGAAACGAATGAAGAATGTTTGTTGATGACCTGTGCTTCACAGGGAGCTGAAAGATTTATCATTTTGTTATCTACTAGAAAATGGAAAGAGGTGAAAGGCAAGGTGAAGATACGTGTAATATATGATAGACGAATTACAAATGGATGTATTAGACACGTGGACTTATTGCATCTCCTGATAGACAGATAGTTCAGTGATGTGACAGTGAAGAGATATACTATTGAATGAATGAATAAATGATATTTCTACACGAGAAACGGTTGGATTTTTAAACATTAGCTCGTCAGTGCCCGTTTCTCTCTTGTTCAGGGCATAATGACTATTGAACTTAGAGAGTTCTTCAAAGTCTTCCAAGTTTGATAATCTCACATGTAGGCTTCTCGTAAATCGTTGGAAAAATCTTCTATGTTTTTCTCTCTTTAAAGTGATGTTTGAAAGTCCTTTTAACTGTCTGTAAGATCATTGTCATTTTTCATTTGAGTTACAAGAATTACATTTGACCTCATGTGTATCTACTACTAATATTATTGGTGACATTATTTATAAACATTTCTTGTCTGAGAGCTCACAGCGATCAGTTAAACCAGTCTGATTGAAAGTTTATTACTGAATGAAGAATCACAGTGATAGTTAAACACGAGAAATCGTTTTGGATTTTTACGAGAGCTCCCTCAGTTCCTCTTCTCTCTTGTTCGGCATTGCTGTCTGAACTTACAGGTTCTTCAAAGTCATTGCCAAGTTGATAATCTCACTGAAGGCTTCGCTCGTAAATCCAGTTGAGAAAATTCTTCTTGTTTTTTCTCTTAAGTGATGTTGAAACCCTTTAAATCTGTTTGAAATCATTGTCAGCTTCAGAGCGATCAGAAACCAGTCTACATTCTGTTTTGACATCATGCGAACTCACAGCGATCAGTTAAACATTGGATTGCAATTTGTTTTGCATATCTATCTGAGAGCTCACAGCGATCAGTTAAACCAGTCTGATTGACAATTCTGTTTTTGAATCTTTGTCTGAGAGCTCACAGCGATCAGTTAAACCAGTCTGATTGACAATTCTGTTTTTGCACATCTTGTCTGAGAGCTCACAGCGATTCAGTTAAAATTAAGCCAATGTAATTCAATCTTCCTAACTGGTATCATCTGGCATCGATTGGGTAGAAAATAGTCAACTAGAAGATTTGGATTTTGCAGAAAATATTGCCTTGTTAAGTAGAAACAACCAAGTTATGCAAAGAAAAACAGACAACTTGTCATCTATAGCATCAAAAGTTGGACTGCAGATAAGCTATGAAAAACAAATATAATGAAGACACCTATGGCAAGTAATGCAGATATCACACTGGAATCTAAAATGATAAAAATAACAGAGTAGTTCACCTATTTAGGTAGCAATTTTGATTGCACAGGAAATGTTAAAAGAAATTATGATACGAATTGGCAAAGCAACATCAGCTTTTAAAAGTCTGAATAAAATATGAACTGCAAGTTATATAGTATTAAAACTAAATTGCGAATTTTCAATTCAAATGTTGTATCAATCCTAACATATGCCAGCGAGAGTTGGAAAATGACTAAAGATATAGAAAGCAAGTTGAATGCATTTGGGGTCAAAGGCTCATGGTCACAGCGGTAAAATGAGCCAGGGTTAGCGAAGGGCCGTACCAAGACCCTGCCCCAACCTCCACGCGGTGACCCTGGAAACAGACTCTGGTTCCTGTCTGGCTAAGGGGCAGGGATCGGGGAGAACTACTGGTAGTGGTAGCAGTACAAGTACGGAAATGCAATACAGGTCCATACTAACAAAATGCACAAACCTGGCCGATGTCCAACAAGATACTGCCCAAGTTCCCGAACGTAAGGAAACGGCAACAAAACGTCTCTGACATAAATGACAGGTTGAGAGGTGCATCCAGTGACGAAAGGTGTGCCCACGTAGGGCAAAGCTCGAAACCCTGAGGAGGGGGCAAACATTGCCAGCTCGTCGGCAAGAATAAATAAGTAAGACCCGTAACGAATAAAATTCTACCCTCGTGTTGGTACGAGTGAAGATTGCAGCTGACTCCGCATCGGTGGCCTGGTGCAGATACATGTATTGGGCATGGTTTGCCTAGCGCAAAACAACAAGTGGCGTTTTAGTGCATAACGAACTACCCTCCCTGGGAAAACCGTGCAAGGTACTGTGCGATAACAATTAACATCCCCAGAAGAACTGAGGTTGGTGATACCTAACAGAACTGCCAGCCTTGGGGCAACCGGGCAAGGTACGATTGCAGTCGTAACTAACATCTCCGGAAAAACTGGGGCGGGTGATGGTGGCGAGCGCAAAATTCTCAGTTGCGTTGATAGCGCCGACTGAAACGACCCTCTACATTGTTTGTGCTCGGCCCCAGGCCGGTGTCTTTCGAGGCTAACTGCAAATATCCACGTACCAACGCGCGTCTAGAAAAGGCTGAGAGTGTTCCTTCTCCGGATCAAACTCAGAAATGAACGGTAAAGCAAGGTCGACAATGTACGGACCAGACAGGAAGTCCGGGTCCGAACATTGGCGAAGGCCTATACTTTACACGGTGTTTTATACGAGTAAGACGTCGTCCGAGGACAAGCTTATAAGCCCTGAGAAATATTTCTCACAGTCAGAATGGGCATAACAGCGTAACTTACTGTCTTGGCGTAGATCACAAAGTCCAAATATACGGCAAAGCTGATCGAAAGGCGTAGATCCGGGCCGACATAGTCGGCAGAAAGGATCGTACCCTAAGGAAAGCTCACCCTAGTAAATCAAAAGCTGGCTGAAACCGGACGGGCGGGCCTAGTCATCATGGGCGCACAATCGTCCCGACGTAGATCACTCCGTTCTTTCCAGTGGACCAATTATACATCACAAAAATAATGATGAAATTGGCCGTGAAGAAAGTTCGCGAGAGAGAGAGTATGCATTTGAAAATGTAGATGTCTGCGAAAAATAATGAATATAAAATGGAACGAATTCAGGAGAAGTGATGAAATCAGAGACATGTCTGGTCAACCACTAGTGACAACTGTTATAAGAAAGAGAAGATGGAGATATGTTGGACACACCTTGAGGAGAAATGATCAACGAATATCAAAGCAGGCATTGAAGTGGGATGCAAAGGGTTCAAGAAGAGAGGTCGACCTAAGGGGACCCTGAAACGAACTTTGCTGAGAGAGACAAGAAATATCGGTCTCAGTTCCATGGAGGAGATTGAGCGAGTTGCCCAAGATAGAGCGGTATGGATAAATTACCTGCAGGCCCTATGTAACGTATAACGGTACGAGAGGAATTATTATTTACTGGTATCATGAATACAATGAAATGAGCCAACAGACCGACTCGCCAAGAGCAATTCTGCAGAAGAGCACCCAGCACACGGGTGTACCAACTACGTTTCATCAGAATAAATGGCTGATTAAATACATACAAAAGTCATCAATTTAAACACATGACGGCTATCAAAACATGAACAACAAACAAGTTATCACTCTGAGCTTCAGAACATGAAATTGACTCCATAGTCACATGTATGCACAATTCTAGATTGGAAATCCAGCTATTTCTGCATGTCGATAGGTTGTAGAAATCATAGGTTGTAGAGAGCTTGCGTCAAGACTGCCCCATATATGATATACTAATGCAAAGTCACTGGATCAGATTTGACCTGAATTCAAACCTGTTTTTATGTGTCTGTTTGAATATATATGGAAACATGTTTCTTTGATGTTCAAGTTTTCTAGCTTTCACATAGTTTTCCAAATCTTATCTTCTGAAGAATGAAACCAACGAATATTATTGTATTCACTATACGTTTGTTGCTTGGTGTTGTCTTTATTATGTTTTTTCTTATTTTATTTCACAAATGTCGTGGTATGTGAAGCATTTTAGAAAATATTGTTTAGCAGTTGCAAGTGGTATGTTTGTTGAAATATTGTCTACTAGCCAATTTCATAACGAAGATTTGTTTCTATATAACAGATAAGGTAGATGGGTACATGGAAAAAAAAATTGTTATACCAACATGTTTTGTTTTTGTTGGCTCTAATTCATCTGTGACATATCCCAATCTATCAAATAATTAAAAGAAGCATATATGTACTCTACTTTGGTAGGAATCAGTGTTTCACTATACACACCCCCTTGAGGGACTTGCATAGCAACCAATGTTTACATTAGGTTACTATGTGAATAACTACAGAACAAAACAATTCACAATCTTAAAACTGCTAAATTATAATTAGACTCTGGCAAACAAAACTCCTGTACACCGTGTTCTCAAGGGAAGTCACTCTGTGATTTGCTACAAACATTCAAAATTGACTGTCGACTAAACATCGTTTTGAAAATTTGAAGATGTGGGACACGATTGCGGAAGTTGAAAAATGAAAACAAACGACTAAAGCTGGATGATGGAAAAGATTTAAGGGAAATTGGGAGACTTACTGATAAAAAGATAGACACTCTTCAAAATTATTATGGCTTTGCAATTAGACAGAATCCAGGAAATTTAGATAAAATGTTGTGCGACGTAATGGCTGTTCTTCCTCATGTTGGTTCGACTGATGTCAACCCAAACTACGGCGGTTGCCCAAATGATTCATAGTGCAAGTATAAGTTAAATCCCGGAAAATATAGTCATAGACATGGACTACCACAGGCTGTCATGGATTTTATACAACCAGTTTTGACAGATTTAGCGAATGCAGAATCTATTGAGGAAATTTTGCACGGAAGACACAAAATAGCAATGAAGCACTGAACAAACTGATATGGCAGCGATGTTCTAAAGAAGTGTATGTGGAAAGAGAGACAATAGAGGAGGCTGTATTTAGTGCAATATCATATTTTAACGATGGGGCAGGATCAATAGTACATATGTTTGAAAGATTATAATTTTTTGGATACCACACTTTGAGATTATCAACAAAACGAGACGAGCTACGGATATCTGGATGTTCACCAAATTCCAGGAAAAGACAAAAAGAGGAAAAGACTTTGAGAGCACTGCGAAAGGGATTCATAGACACAACATCAGCAATAGAAGGAGACATTTATTCAACCGGAGGTAATTAAACTACAAATAGTGAGTACTTTTTCAGTTTTTCTTCGTTTTCTCAGAATTATGTTTTCCCCTAAATTGAATCTTTAAAATAAGATAACTCTGTATCAATGCATTCAATTCGCTTGAAATTTGAAACAACCATCTATCAAACACTATTGCAGGGGCTGAGCTAGAATGGACAAAATTGAATTCGTAGTTATGGTTTTATGACCATTATTCATATATAATGAGGCACAAATATTGGAATTTATATTTTAAAAATTCATTAAAAAGAAAATCTCTTGTCCATGCCCTATAATTCTACTTCAGGCCATCAATCTACATATAATGAATCAATATGCCAAGTTTCACTGAAATCCAGCAATCAACTCCATAGTTATGCAACTTTAAAAAGATCTATAATTTATGTACTGTGGCGGCCATATTGGATAGCTAATTTGTATAATTAATTAATTAAGATTTTTTTAAATTGTGAAGTCCATACTTATACAATACCTGAAATTTTGATTCTGTGATGAAAATTAGAGTTTTTGACCCTACCATGTACCCATCTACCTTAAATATTTTACTAATCATCTAAACTTTAAATATAGTTATTTATTAGTACTCATGACTGATTCATTTCAAGCAGTATGTAATATCTTACGTAATGTTAAACATTTATATTTGATCTACTTCTACTTTCATCTTATCTTATGCGGATTCTAAAGAATTTTAATTTGTTTCTTGCTTTCGACAATCTTTCTCATTTCGTATTTTACATGTTTGCTCTGTTTTCTGTTTTTATATAGATTGTTTATATTTACGACTTGCATTTTTGTTTATGGGTGCACTCACAGAATACCATTTTTCCCTCTGTTCTGATGTGAAAGTTTTTACAGACAACTTTGTCATACTATAGTGACCATAAAACTCTCTGGGTTGTGCAAAATGCTGGGAGATGTTAAGGCTTCTATTCAGATAAAGTCTATGAATGGTTAGTACAGTATCACAGGAACAGAGCTACTGTTTCTCGGAAAGCGTAAATCTACTGCTACTAAAAGAAGTTGAGACGGTATGACAGCGTTGCAAACACAGACCTGTGAATAAGAAACGGACAAGAACTCATGATGACCCCGGTTAAGAGGATAAAATAACGATGGGTCGGGTATACCCTACGGAAGACATATTCGAGTGTCACTAGATATGCACTTGAGTGGAACCCGCAAGAACAATCAAAAAATAGGACGCCATAAACAGACCTGGAGACGGAGTCTTCTTGAGAAACTGAAGCGTGCTCAACTATTCTGGGAGACCATAAAGAAACAACCAGAGACCGGGAAAAGTGGCGAACAACTGTTGAGGCTCTATGCTCCACGAGGTGCGGAGAGGGATAAGTAAATAAGTACCAAAAGAAGTGCAGAAAGTTTTCATAGAATGGGAGGCTGTAGAAATAAGAATGATGTCACCAACATTAACAATAATAGTAACAAATGAAAGATATAGGTAAACATTACTCAGTATTATATACTAATAAATGACAAAGAGGAACCAAGAAAAGGTTACAATTTATAATGGATACAAAGAGAGGTAAAAGCACAACAATTTTAATGTGAAAACTCAAAGATATGATCAGATAACAGGAAGTAATGTAGATAAAAGGGGACTAGATAGTATAGATGAGCATGTAGAGTTCTTCATAAATTCCTGCGCTTCAAACCAGCCGGTTATAGTAGAAAGCATTCTACCACAGGAGAGCCGTTGTAGCGTAGTTGTTAGTGAACTCGCTTCGCAAGGCTGGTGGTCTGGGTTCAGCTCCGCAATGCGCGTGGAACTTTCCCGACCGCGACGGTCTCAGGTCGACCCAGCCTCAACTGGGTACCAGACATGCTCTGGGAAAGTAAGGCTGCCCTACATCACCCATCTATGCCGACGGTCAATGAAAATACAGGCCTAACACTGTATTGCCCTATATACCACGAGGTATGAAAGGTTCTTTACTTTACTTTATTTTTATTCTACCATATACAAGAGTACAAGGCAACATGGATATCATCAGATACAACCAGGTTGATCATACATATGTACACAAGAATTATAGTATCATTATATGGTGTAGAGTATGTGAAGAGCATATGTAGTTTATGGAATTTCACGAAACGTTGGTACTATATGTAGTAGTCTTAGCGATTTTGCCAAGAATAGTTAGCAACGTTGATTTTCATCCATGAATGTTTCGTTTTTCTGTAAAGCAGTCCGTTTTCAATTTAGTTGACTAAATTCCAAGGACAAATAACTCATTTTTAATTCAAACATGGGAGACATGTATGACGTATCGAATAGAAAGAAGTATTTATGACATAATGATGATCATGTATGTGTAAATTATATGCATTATTTTGAGAGGTAGTACACAAAATGTATTTGAGAAAAATGCTGTGTATATAATTTTACCTTCCCAGAATAAGCTAAATAATTGCAATGCAGTAAATAAACTTTTGTATTAGTTCTATTGAACTCGGTGAACTGGAGTAAATAAACTCTTGTATTAGTTCTATTGAACTCGGTGAACTGGAGTAAATAAACTTCTGTATTAGTTCTATTGAACTCGGTGAACTAGAGTAAATAAACTTCTGTATTAGTTTTATTGAACTCGATGAACTAGAGTAAATAAACTTTTGTATTAGTTCTATTGAACTCGGTGAACTAGAGTAAATAAACTTCTGTATTAGTTCTATTGAACTCGATGAACTAGAGTAAATAAACTTTTGTATTAGTTCTATTGAACTCGGTGCACTGGAGTAAATAAACTTCTGTATTAGTTCTATTGAACTCGGTGAACTAGAGTAAATAAACTTTTGTATTAGTTCTATTGAACTCGGTGAACTAGAGTAAATAAACTTCTGTATTAGTTCTATTGAACTCGGTGAACTGCAGTAAATAAACTTTTGTATTAGTTCTATTGAACTCGATGAACTAGTGTAAATAAACTTCTGTATTAGTTATATTGAACTCGATGAACTAGAGTAAATAAACTTTTGTATTAGTTCTATTGAACTCGATGAACTAGAGTAAATAAACTTCTGTATTAGTTCTATTGAACTCGATGAACTAGAGTAAATAAACTTCTGTATTAGTTCTATTGAACTCGGTGCACTGGAGTAAATAAACTTTGTATTAGTTCTATTGAACTCGGTGCACTGGAGTAAATACACTTCTGTATTAGTTCTATTGAACTCGGTGAACTAGAGTAAATAAACTTCTGTATTAGTTCTATTGAACTCGGTGCACTGGAGTAAATAAACTTCTGTATTAGTTCTATTGAACTCGGTGAACTAGAGCAATTTCATGGATTTTAAGTTGAGAAGTATCACTTTTGCTGGCATTAAAAAAAAACCAACAATAAAAATATTTCACGTTGAGAAAAATATTCCACTCTGAAAGGATGTGGACTCATATCTTGGTAGCAACATGGATAAGTATGAATGTCGGAAAAGATCAGGATATCAAAACAAATTTACAAAAAGCTAGCCCCGCCTTTAATGTGCTGGTAAATATCTGGAAATCAAAAGAAATCAAGTCCTCTACAAAGCTAATGATATTTAATGTCAAATGTCAAGTCAATCTTTATGGAACGTATCAGAAACACAGAGAACAGCACGTACAACAACCAAAAAAGGATTCAGGCTGTCATAAATGGATGATTGCACGGAGTAAACAGCTTGAAATGATAATATTACTACTGAAAAACTCCTGAAAAGAATCAAACAAGCCACAGTGAAACAATAGCTTAAGAAAAGACACTGGCGCTTAATGGGGCATAAATTAAGATAATAAATAATATTGCAAAAGGATTTTGTTCTGAAACCCGCCGATGTTTTTGTCGGGGTTGGTCAGGAGCAAAGAATAGTAACACTGTAACCTACAAAGCATGTCGTAATATGAGACGGAGATAGGGACCGAGGTATAAATGGCAAACGTACATCGCTCTTAGGCTTGATCACATACAAATCACAAAAGTGTAACAAGTGGTCCAAAATGTAGCTTCGAAGAAGAAATTTGCACCCGCAATGGAAGAGAAGCAAAGGAAGAACAAAGAACACTCGAAGACAAGAACTGAACAAAGAACACTCAAGACAAGAACTGAACAAAGAACACTAAGACAAGAACTACAAACATAAGACAAGAACTCAAGCCCCTAATAAGTATGAACGGAGATATGAAAGATCTCAAATGGAAAAATGAAAGAAGGACCTGCAGCATTGAGTGAAGAAAAACTAATTTGTTTATTATTATTTTAGTGATATTCGGTATGGAAGAACATGAGCATTTGGTGAATGAGACAACCACATCACAGAAGACCCATTATTTGTGAATATAGTGGTACATGGTAAGAAGACAATGCCGACAAACTGAATAAACTGTTGTGAAATTGCATACTCGGTAAAATGGCTGTGTAGTGATAAATTGACCAATACTGTAAGATGGGATAGAATGAAGATTAGGATAATGACCAATACTGTAAGACTGTGTAGTGATAAATTGATCAATACTGTAAGACTGTGTAGTGATAAATTGACCAATACTGTAAGATTGTGTAGTGATAAATTGACCAATACTGTAAGATTGTGTAGTGATAAATTGACCAATACTGAAGATGTGAGTGATAAATTGACCAATACTGTAAGATTGTAGTGATAAATTGACCAATACTGTAAGATGTAGTGATAATTGCAAATACTGTAAGTTGTAGTGATAATTGACCAATACGTAAGACGGTAGTATAAATTGACAATACTGTAAGATTGTATGATAAATTGACCAATACTGTAAGATTGTGTAGTGATAAATTGACCAATACTGTAAGATTGTGTAGTGATAAATTGACCAATACTGTAAGACTGTGTAGTGATAAATTGACCAATACTGTAAGATTGTGTAGTGATAAATTGACCAATACTGTAAGATTGTGTAGTGATAAATTGACCAATACTGTAAGATTGTGTAGTGATAAATTGACCAATACTGTAAGATTGTGTAGTGATAAATTGACCAATACTGTAAGACTGTGTAGTGATAAATTGACCAATACTGTAAGATTGTGTAGTGATAAATTGACCAATACTGTAAGATTGTGTAGTGATAAATTGACCAATACTGTAAGATTGTGTAGTGATAAATTGACCAATACTGTAAGACTGTGTAGTGATAAATTGACCAATACTGTAAGATTGTGTAGTGATAAATTGACCAATACTGTAAGATTGTGTAGTGATAAATTGACCAATACTGTAAGATTGTGTAGTGATAAATTGACCAATACTGTAAGATTGTGTAGTGATAAATTGACCAATACTGTAAGATTGTGTAGTGATAAATTGACCAATACTGTAAGATTGTGTAGTGATAAATTGACCAATACTGTAAGACTGTGTAGTGATAAATTGACCAATACTGTAAGATTGTGTAGTGATAAATTGACCAATACTGTAAGATTGTGTAGTGATAAATTGACCAATACTGTAAGATTGTGTAGTGACCAATACAGATGTGTAGTGATAAATTGACCAATACTGTAAGATTGTAGTGATAAATTGACCAATACTGTAAGATGTGTAGTGATAAATTATAATACTGTAGTGTGTAGTGATAAATTGACCAATACTGTAAGATGTGTAGTGATAAATTGACAATACTGTAAGATTGTGTAGTGATAAATTGACCAATACTGTAAGATTGTGTAGTGATAAATTGACCAATACTGTAAGATTGTGTAGTGATAAATTGACCAATACTGTAAGATTGTGTAGTGATAAATTGACCAATACTGTAAGACTGTGTAGTGATAAATTGACCAATACTGTAAGATGTAGTGATAAATTGCCAATACTGTAAGATGTGTAGTGATAATGACCATACTGTAAGATTGTGTATGATAATTGACCAATACTGTAAGATTGTGTGTGATAAATTACCAATAAATGTGTAAGATTGTGTAGTGATAAATTGACCAATACTGTAAGATTGTGTAGTGATAAATTGACCAATACTGTAAGATTGTAGTGATAAATTGACCAATACTGTAAGATTGTGTATATAAATTCCAATACTGTAGATGTGTAGTGATAAATTGACCAATACTGTAAGATGTTAGTAAATAACTTAAATGTGTAGTGATAAATTGACCAATACTGTAAGACTGTGTAGTGATAAATTGACCAATACATGTGTAGTGATAAATTGACCAATACTGTAAGATTGTGTAGTGATAAATTACAATCTTAGATGTAGTGTAATTGCAATACTGTAAGATTGTGTAGTGATAAATTGACCAATACTGTAAGATTGAGTGAAATTACACTGTAGATTTGTGGATAAATTGACCAATACTGTAAGATTGTGTAGTGATAATTCACCTAGAGTATCCTGTAGTTTGAATGAATTAATGGTGATAAAGAAAACAATGTGAACTATAGACTAAGCCTATCTGTTGACCACAAGATAGAATAAACTATCTAATAGGTCGTCTGGAAATAGTTCTAATACAGTCTTCCAATAATTAAGAAAAAGAATGTTCCTATTAGCTGACAATATGAAGCAGAGAATACAAAATCTAGAAATTCTATTCTCAATTTGATTCAATTGCCGTTAATATTTGAGACTTAAGATTATTCGATCTGATATTCATGTTCCTAGGATTACTTATTTTTAACTCAACAATCAAGTATCCCATTTTTTATTTATTTAAAATAATATTTATAAAAAAAGATAATTCAGTTAATAAATTTACGTGAAATTTATTTCACTTTTGATTTAATGCAATTTATATAATCCACCTGTAATTTATACTATTTAATTTAAATATGATTTATATAAGTTAATCCGCCAGTAATGTATTTTATTTAATTTAAATATGATTTATACAAGCTAATCCGCTAGTAATATATACTATTTTATTAAAACCTTAGACTATCGTGTATGGCGGTATCAGTAGAAAAACCAGTTTGTGAAACAGTAGACTAAGTGACATTTGAACACATATAGAAAACAATAAATGAAAGTAATATCTTTACAACAAAGTAGGCAAGAACTCACAGTTTGATTATAAGAAACACCTGGTTCAGAATAATACTTCCTGGATGCTTTTGAAGGCGAAAAGTCCAGGAAACAATGTTTTTAATCAAATACACAACATATGGCATCCAGAAGAATTTGATATTTGTCGATATCAGTGAAGATAATACAAGCAGAGAACTCAATTGTGGCAATGTGTCAGTAATAGGCACAATTTGTTTCAAACAAAATCAATAGAAGATGAGTTTAGTGTAAATCAAAGCAAGATTTAGCCATACTTCAAACACAGAAGAAAACATATGTGATATACAATAAAATAATACAGAAAAGATGTGATGATCATATAGAATAAATACGAAGGAAACATAATCAGGGATAAATTCTAAGATAATAAAGACAGCCAGTCAATGGACATTTTTACCAGAAAGGAACTGCGAAAAAAAATTATAAATTGATAACATATTACAAATAAAGAATGTAAAAGTGAAAGAAGGCAGATAACGAAAGTATTTCATATATACAGACGAGAGTCTTGGGTAATACTGCGGTTAGCACGCTGATTTACTAGACGAATAGACTCAATTCAATCCAAAGTTTGAGGTGAATTTTTCTGTCCGAAATGACTCACAGATCGACACTACCTCGATTGGGTACCAAAATAGTTGTGAGAAGTAAAGACATTCGATTTAGTGTTGACCACCAAATCATCAAGCTTGTGACATTGTTCAAAGAAATATATGGGCTCGACACTATATTCTCTATATACCTACTGGTTTGAAAACGTGTTCTTTACTGCTACTAACTTGCGTACACTCACTGCACGGCGTGCACGCATACATATACACATATACACGCACAAGAAATAAAGAATGCACAAATGCGAAACATGCAAATAAAAGTGTCTAGAACATTCATACAAGCAGGAAGATTGAAGTGCAGCGCAGTGAAGACAAGTAATCTACTTACAAACAGAGTTAACAGGTAGCAAACAACAAATACAACACAACTGTTAGACGATTGAGTAGAATATTAGTGTGGAATGGAATCATAATGGAAGAACGGAAAGAACACATAAGTAAACCGTAATTAAATATATATTCAAAATGGCAGTAGCGAAACTTTCCAATTTTGCAGTTAAACTTCAAGACGATATACTGCACATAAAAATTGCTTTAGCTTCAAGACAAGATAATGTAATAAAAATGGAAAGGAAAACTGTAAGAGCTTCTAGACTTGAAGTGATTATCAACCTGTTAAAGGGTTATCTACAAAAGTGGTTGCACAATTAGTGATCTGTTGAATTATCTATTCACAGATTTAATCAACAAAACAAGCAGTTATCGGATGTGAAGACATTCTTACAATTAGTCTTATAAGTTCAATGATGATCATAACGCAGTTTACAACAAACATAAGAATGATTTGCCAATAAGAATAATATAAACAACATGACATATGTTTGTGCAATTGTGTATTATGGTATGTACTGAAAGCAAACAACAGATAGATAATTGTTTTTAATAGAATGCATTCACAATTTATAAACACTTCGAAACATCACCATCATCATCAGTACTCATGGCGTTCAAGTGTAAATATTGCAAAGACAAATAATTTCTACTTATTTCGATCTTTCACAGAGGGAAAAACCTCTATCTAGCCTTCTGCACGGGTTTGAGCTTTGCTTCAAAAGTAGTCTCAGTGTATCCATATGCTTCCCTACCCCTTCCCTAGTCCCCACTGTATTTGAATGGTCTTGTTTGCTTCATACAGTATTCTGACACCCCAGCAGGCAAACTGTGTCCTGGTCCTGGATGTTCAAGAGTCAGGCTTCACAGCTGGTCTCTCCTGTAGGTTTTCACCATGTTTTTCCGTATTGATAGTTGAAGCACTTTACCACTATGCAATCCACTAATGAAAACTAGGAAATCAGCACATCCCTAAGTTAAGACTTAGTGGGAGAGGTTAAAAACAAGAGAGACAAGAGAAAGCTGTGAAGTTGTCACAGTAAAACTCTTGCCAATTGACCGTCTGTAAAAACGAAAAAAGGTCAGATTTTCATGAACAGTTCGGGTTTTGTGTCTATGTTTTTGCAGCTGTTTAATGTTTTGTTTACAGTGTGGAGTCACCTACACAACGCTGAACCCCCACCCTCCCCTCTAAGCCGCATATTGCGCACGATATATGCGAGCAGACAAGTGGTTCTATTCCGGATATCACACGATGAACATTGAAAAAAGAACAATTTAAAATGTTAAAAGACGGAGATATCGATGAAAATCTATGATGACAATTTCGGAGCTAGTATTGACAACACACAGCAGCTATACAAGTTGACATACAGATCAGATACAGCAGCTACACAAGTTGACATACATATCAGATACAGCAGCTACACAAGTTGACATGCAGATCAGACACAGCAGCTACACAAGTTGACATGCAGATCAGATACAGCAGCTACACAAGTTGACATACAGATCAGATACAGCAGCTACACAAGTTGACATACAGATCAGACACAGCAGCTACACAAGTTGACATGCAGATCAGATACAGCAGCTACACAAGTTGACATACAGATCAGATACAGCAGCTACACAAGTTGACATACAGATCAGATACAGCAGCTACACAAGTTGAAATACAGATCAGATACAGCAGCTACACAAGTTGACATACAGATCAGACACAGCAGCTATACAAGTTGACATACAGATCAGACACAGCAGCTATACAAGTTGACATGCAGATCAGACACAGCAGCTACACAAGTTGACATGCAGATCAGATAATTCCGACATATAAGGTCCCCCTAGGATGTCTAGTATTATCAATTCTGCTATGTGAAAACATTCAAGACATCATGAGATCCACAACCGATTTCTCAGTGATATCACTGTATAGACGTAACATAAACGGTCTGTTTTGAAGTGACCAAATATTTGTAATATCGATCTGTATTAGATTTGACAGCCAGTGTGTATATTGCATAGAATATATTATTCTAGATTGCAAAATGATAGAAGAAAATATGATCTATTAGAAAGAGAATTCTTCAGAAAGCATCACCACCATAATGAATTATATACAGTTTAGATGAGGTAACAAAAAAGTTAAATATGTAGAAACATTAATGTGACGAGTCACCAAGTTAAATACAAATAAGATTCCATTCTTTGTTAACAAATGTCTTCTGCGGATTCTCAGACAGAGATGGTATGACAGAGTTGTAAACACAGACCTGTAGATAAGAACAGGACAGGAACATATGATGAATCAGGTTAAGCGAAGAAAAAGAAGATGGGAAGGACATATTCTGCGGAACACACATTCGAGTGTCCCTAGATAAGCACTTGAGTGGAAACCTCAAGGAAAATGGAAAAGTGGAGTCCATTACCGACCTGGAGACGGCGTCTTCTTGAGGAATTGAAGGATGCTGGACTATCCTGGGAAGCCATAAAGAAAACAGCCAGAGACCGGGAAAAGTGCCAAACAACTGTCGATGCCCTATACTTCACGGGAGCGGAAAAGAATATGTAGTTGTTACTAACATAAACATTAATAACATGAGATGACATGTTTAACAATGAAATGAAATGCCCAAAATAAAATGATATATTCATTACTGAGAAAGGTAGATAGAAAAAGAGAGAAAGTGGGAAAGAGAGAGAGAGAAAGCGATGAGTAATGAATTTGAGTCAAAAAGAATAGAGAAGTATTATCCCATGTGACATCAATTATCAAATACTACAGTTGTAACTATTGATTTTTGATAGAGTTAAATCAGTGACCCACCCAGTGGGTCGTTAAATATTTTCTTGGCGATCGAGTAGTTCAAGTTCTTAATATTTCTAAATCATCAACAATTAACAAAGTTTTGAGTATATTGATTCTCAATCTTTACTTTGTATGTCGTTTTATGGGCATCGGTCTCATAACAAATTATCTAAAATAATTTAGATCTCTAAAAAGTTTCCTCGTACCAACATTTTCTTAATGTTCTGATACCACCGACATCTTGGTCGTTCCCAGTTTTCAGGAATAATGACCTTCATTAACGCTAGAATAATGACCTTCATTAACGCTAGGGAAAAATGACCTTCATTAACGCTAGGAATAATGACCTTCATTAACGCTAGAATAGAGAAAGGAAATAATATTTCAGAACTTTTATTTGCAGATGACCAAGTACTTATTGCAGAAAATGAAGAATCTCCCCAGAACCATTTGAGCTTAGTTAACATCAAGCGGGAGGAATACAACATGAAAATAAATATTGTAAAGACAGAGACAATGGCAATAAGTAGACAACCAGAAAGCCTTACAATAAAACTCCAGAACGTAGACATAAAACAAACAATTGAGGCCAAATACTTAGGCGCAATTTTCACAGTAGATGGAAGTATCGATAGCAAAATCAGCAATCGTTGCACAAAAGCTAACCAGGTACTGGGACAGTTAACCACTGTTGTCACACAAAGAGATACCGCTAACAACTAAAGCAAATCTCATAAGAACGATTTTCTGGCCAACACTATGTTACCAATGTCAAACATGGCCAATAACAGCAGCTAATGAGCGGAAAATCATAACGACAGAGATGAGGTGTCTTAGAAGAGCTGCAGGTGTAACAATAAGAGACAAAATTAGAAATGAAGAAATCAGAAGGAGACTGGATGTGAAACCAGTTATGCAATTCATAAAAGAACAACAGATTAAATGGTTTTGGACACCTGACCAGAATGCCCTGGTATCGCCTACCACAGAGAGCCACACAGAAAAAGTATGAGTACAAGGCAAGAGAAGACCACGCAAAAGATGGAGCGACGGCATCAAGAACAGCCTTACAAACATGAATATCAGCTTACAAAGTGCCTTAAGACAAGCACACACAAGATCACTACGTTTCACCCCAACACTTCCATAAAGAAGTAAATGGTGGAAGAGAAGAAGAAGATTAACGCTCGTATTTTAAATTAAATCATTGTGACGTTTAATGTAATTAAAATATTTCAGTTTCCTAGACATGATATTGTTGACACCAGTTTTCAAAATCAAGATACACAACTCAACACATGGATATACATTCTATGTTTGTTTCACAGTGTCAACATAACAGACAAAACAAAAGTTATGATTATAAATCATCTGTAAAGACATCGATAACTAAACAATTATTTCTTAAAAGGGTCTACAAATGACGGATTGACTTCATTGCACCGGGTTTCTCCATATGGCACAGTCCCTGTCGTTATAAATGATAAGCTTTCTGTCGAGAATGTTGCACAAAGCACTTACTCTGTAGCTTCAGCAGAATTCCTGGGGATCTCATGAAAAAATTGCACATGTGACTCAGTCCAGATTGGAATCCACAATCTGTAGAACGACAGGCACATATCTTAACCACTTCGCCATAGAGTTGATTAAGTATTGTATATTAGTCGTATAACAGTCATAGTGCTTGCCAATCGAGTTTTACTTTCATTTGACTAATAACCTATCTCTATGAGATTGTATTTTAAAGCTATATTTATGTCAGTATTAGGAGGGTCTAACGATTCAGTATTCGCTTCATTGTGCCGGGTTTTCTTCTTATGACTGTGTCACTGTCTGCGGAAATAACTATCCGTCTGCCTAGAGAATTGAAACAAAGCACGTACTCTATAGCTCCGACAACAATCTGAGGGATCTCAACAAGCACGTTAAATATAATTTTCTTCTTCTTCTTCTTTGCGTTCGTTCTTTACGATCAATTTTAATCACTCTTTGTGATGTTTGATCTTTGCCAAGAACGTGTATACGTTGCACATTGGTTTGGTAGACCCTAAACGCATAGACTTCTACACGTTTAGGACACATGCATCCGATTTCAGCCAAACCTCCTTAGTCGCCTCTTACGACATGCATGGCAGGTAACAGTGGTTCTATTCTTTACACCCCAAATTTGGGCTCCGGTAACCACTCGGGCGAAATATAATTTTAAAAAGCTTTAACTTGTGAATTCCTTCCAATATTACAAATTGTTTAAAAAACTATTTGAGTAGAACGTTTAATGGCGTGACTGTTTCAAAATTCTATACAAGTATTTAAATATGTTGTTGTCAATTATGAAAGTGTTAGGATCGTAAGACGGTCTGTATATTTGAAATCTGACAGGAGTTCAAGTAAGTGGGAATCAGTGAGTATATATCGATTAATATATTTCTATAGACTCGAACTTTGATTATCAGTAAAGACAACTTAGATGTTTATAACTGTTAAATCATAGAAATATACTAACAGAAATTTGAGAAATAATTGCGGAACTTTTGATTATCAGTAATAGACAACTTAGATGTTTATAACTGTCTAAATCATAGGAAATATACTAACAGAAATTTGAGAAATAATTTATTACTGAACTGTTGTCATAATACTCCTTGCAGACCCATAGGTGCTCAGCTCCAGCTCACCAGATGTCCACGGATATGCATACTGCTCATGAACGAGCGGTATATTTTCTCAGTATGATGCAAGTCTTCGAAATGCCGCCCCTTAAATGTTTGTTTTCCTTAAAATAACATTCAATTGTAGTTTTGATTTTGTTACCTATGCCACCCCCCTTACGGGGCCGCCTGATTCGGTCGCATCTCTGTATCATAGCACGAAACGGTCCTGATACTGATGATTCTTGATACTCGCTGATTAAGCATACTCCTCACTCTGTCTCTCAAGTCTCTCGTTCTACTTCTACAAAGGGAAATCTCAAACTTCTTAACATCGTTGGATAGAAGAAATGAGATAACTAAACACTATAGAAAACCGGCATCGTATTACTTTTCATTTTTGTAATGAATAAACTACACTTTACAGGACTTAACATTTGGTGTCACGCTCCGTGTATTAGAGAGGGCTGTCACAAGAGACAACTGTAACGAAGCCAGTAGAGGGGTGAAATACGACACGGGACAAGATAACACCTCAATACATCTTAAGAAAGTGCATTATACAACATAAGAAGGTGCATTTTTGTGGTGCACTAACAGAATCATCAAACAGACGATTATATATGACGCATGAAGGCGTCCATACGCAAAAACAAAGAAAAAAAACAACCTGCTCATTATAACAACACAAGCCGCTGACATGATGAACTGAACTGATACATGTTAACATTATTTTAACAAATAATAAATCTGTCTTCAACATTCGCTCAATGATCTAGCCAGCATAGAGGCTACCATTAAGTTAGTTTCTCTCCATACATTCCGCTCGCAGGAAAATCAAAGAAACCATCAATATCTAAACCCAACCCTCACACTTGCACTCAGCATAATAAGAATATTATCAAGTAAATAAACAGTAACAATCCAGTATTCGTACCACGTGGCACATTTTCTGGAATACGGTGTTGGATTCGTACATTTCTTGACCAATGATACGAGATGGGTAATGTGATACACAAAATAACACCGAAAATTATCAAATTAGTTTTTATTTCTATATTTAGACTTACCATAATTTTCAGAGTTGAAGCCGGGGCTAGCTGGAGCATTGGGCAAGTTCTGAAGTTTCACAACTTGTTGGTTGGGTATATAGAGAGAACCAGGCTACTATTCTCACCAGCTCGGGAAGAATGGTAGCTATTCTTGTCTTCAAAGTACAAGCGTGCAGAATATTATCAAGTAGAACAGCGATATTTACAAATACACTAACATTATCAAGTTTATACTGTCCTGTAATATTTTATTTAAGAGCCACAGTTGCAATGAAATAAAGTGACAATATAACGTCATGGTCAGTGAATTGACACTGACCAAAAATCTAATTCACCTCCGATTATGACGTTAAAAACCGACTGAAGACCTGTACTCGGAAAAAACCCAATAAGAATCGAAAAGAAAGTTACCCCAGGGATAAGATAGATAGAGGTGTAAGCGCAACTGCGCATGGTATGAGATTAAATCGCACATCAGGCGAACACTATATCAAAGTTGCTGCTCTTAGACGATTTCCCTGGTCCACGTTTAAAGATCAATAACAGGCACATCTACTGTGCAATAATGTCACAGACACTGAAGCACCTATCGAGAAAAAAATATGTAGATTAAAATCCCGTCGCGGTGACAGTCGAATTGAATGGTACTGCCATAATATTTTATTTCTGCAATTTCGTCAAGGACTGTAGTTAACATACTCAAATCTAGAACGCAAAATAATATAGAGTGAAAGCTTCTAATTCCTGAGGAAGATAATATTTCTAATCAAGCTGGTATCGAAATGAGACAGCGACCAACGAACTGACGGATCCTGTCAGTATTGCGATGGTAAACATACATGTTCGGTGTCCACCATTTTCGCTCTCCAAATTGGAAAATAAGGCAAAATTAAAACTCAAAATTTCTTGAGGTAATGTGAACGATATGTTGTCTTATATCAAATTTTAGTTACAACGAGTGGTTAAATTAACGAATATTGGTTAATTGCATATCCTTTACAGGACTTTGCGAACCAACCCCAGCTTTTTAACGCTGTTTGTGATTTTTCTAGGCATTATTACGTTCAGTAGTTTGGCATTGCTTTCTGAACGGGTAGTGTCATCGTCCTTTTGTAAAACTCCACGCGAAACAATTTGCAACCAAACTGTCCGCAGCGTGATTCAAACTCAGAACGTCGGGGTTAATAGACCGAGTCACTATCCTGTAAGCCACAGACGCCACCAATCTAATATTAGCGCCAAAATATGTTTCCAAACGAATGAACAGTGTTCAAGTAGACAATGAGTAGACTGTGCATTTTACTTTTGCCGAAAAATTATAAGCAACTTAGTGGTAAACTCGATGTTTGTCATCAAAAGACAAATGACTATCTTCCATTAAATTGCTCATCTTTTCTGACTTCACATTATCTATTACATTTATAATACTGGTTCAACTTTGGTTCAACAGTACACAGGAGATAACGAATGTATTCTACTACAGCACTAAGATTTTTTCATAGTTAGTGTTTTTGTACTGAGCAACAGAAGTATTGTCATTTGTCATCATACATTAAACTTTGCGATGCCCAGATGCTTCATGGAATGACCTTACCAAATAATTGATCAATGGTACATACTTATTTTTGTAATCCTTTTGATGATATTAACTTTTTCATGTTCAATACTGGACCAAGGCATGTCTCCAGAAATCAATCACTTAATTCCAGAGATATTTGTATGACATACATCTTTAAGACAAATTTCAAATTTTTTCTTAATTTGTTCAATGATTTTACCATTTTCTTCAAGATTTTGAGATGCTCTTGGAGATACACACTGAGAGTTTATTTCGTTCTTCATGATTTGTAATCAAGGTTCCCTATCGATGATCGATATCTTCCTACGTTGACACTGTCCTTTACCATAGGTTCCCTATCGATGATCGATATCTTCCTACGCTGACACTTTCCTTCACCATAGGTTCCCTATCGATGATCGATATCTTCCTACGTTGACACTGTCCTTCACCATAGGTTCCCTATCGATGATCGATATCTTTTCCTACGTTGACACTTTCCTTCACCATCACTTCTTTCTTCTTCTTCTTCAAACACTTCATATCGACCACTTGTCAACCACTCTGTGTGTGATCTATATGTGATCTGAGACTAAGAGCGATTGTACGCTGTGCCAGTTATGAGCCTACAAGTAGGCCTTGACATCCGATTTCTGCGCTGTTTATTAGTTACTAGGGTAGCATCCCTAGGGCATACAACAGTCGTCTCTTACGACATGCATTGTAGGTTGCAATGGTAATATTCTTTGCTTCCCTTGCGGTCCCCTACACCACATGGGCTCTTCACCATCCCTAAAATCACTTTGTTGAAAAGAAGTGATGTCTATGTACAAACCATGATACACTTATCCACAATAATTTGCAAAATATTCTCTTATCAATCACGTACGTTATTCCAGAAACAAAAGTCGAATTTCAAGCCATGAAAACTGTTACGATTATTTTAACTTCTAGTAGCATTAACAAAAATCTAGTATTAACATATGAAAATCGTGGCATATCCCAAAGGACGTAGCCATCAACCACAGTAAACAAGTCGTTGATTTTCTAGGCACCACTTATACGTTCAGTAGTTTGCCATTGCTTTCTGAACGGGTGGCGCCATCGTCCTTTGTTAAAATCAACGGAAACAATTTGCAAGCAAACTGTCCGCAGCGTGATTCGAACTCAGAACGTCGGGGTTAATAGACAGAGTCGGGGCCACAGACGCCACATATATTAATTATACTAATATACATATTAATATACATACTAATATACATACTAATATACATACTAATATACATACTAATATATATATACATATATTAACATATACTAATATATATTTTGTATTCCAATCCTTCCAAGTCACACAATTTTGTATCTGTGTTAAACGAACTGTATATATGTGAAAATATACGACAATTTTGACATTACAATCGTCGGTATCATTTGGTAATATATCAATAGCTGTAAGGAGACAGTTGTGTAAACAGTGTGCACAACATCCAATACCAACAAGGTTCCTTCCAAGTTCAATTCTCAATCAGTTTCAAATATTATTTTTGTCATTTTATTTTACGCCCGAGTGGTTACTGGGGCCCACTTTTGGGGTGTAAAGAATAGAACCAATGTTACCTGCCACGCATGTCGTAAGAGGCGATTAAGGAGGTTTGGCTGAAATCGGATGCATGTGTCCGCTAGGGAATGCTAACCCAAAACAAATGCTTGCAGAAAACGGATGCACCAGGCCGTAAGGCGCATAACATGGTGCAACGACCCTCACAATGAGGAATGGGATAACGGATTCTACGGTCGCCAATCTGCCTCTGAGATTTAGACACGCAGTAAGAATGTCAGACCTACTATCACGAGGGTGGCCAAAACTTACTGGGGAAGAGGTCAGCACAAACGGGAAGCAGAAATCATAGAAATTATATCCTACAGAACTGCCCCCAGTATGCAGACTTGAGAAGAAAGAGGTAGCTCACTTACACTAGCGTCCAAGACAAACTATGGCGTGGCTGATAACCTGAGGCAGACAGCTGCCTTTATTAGAGAATCCGAAATCCCAATCTAGTGAGAACGCAGAAGAATACATTTTATTTAACACTACCGAAATTGATGTTACAGTTGACTCCACAAAGTTCAATAATATTTACATTTAACCGATGTTTGTCAATAACTGAGACTAAGACATCAGTCCATATCTCATCTCTCTCACCTGAAACAGTGTGCATATTCACAAATTTGACGTGTGTCCACTGAGCAGGCATGTATTATCAAATTATACAAATATCACTGTAACATTTTTTGTATGTTTGAAGCATCCATAGAAAGTATTACAACATTTTCTTCTGCTAGGTTTTCCTTACGCTCAGAATTAACCATTTGTGTAATTACATTCAAAATCACGATTTCACATTTTGTTTATGTTGGGCGAAAATTTGGCTCAAAGAATTTTAAGACCAATTTGTGACGAGCAGTGCGTCGGATGTTTTGAAACTCAAGTCCGCAGAACATGTTTGAAAAGCATAGGCGGCTTCTTTAACGGCAACAAGAAGCTCTAATTCGGTTGTTTCGGTCTTTCTTAAAACAAGTTTCTAATCGTGACGTACTATAGCAAGTGTATCATCACTTGTCTTGAGCGTTAGAGATTGTAAAATGATCTTTATTATCCAACCTTCTATCTTCTTGGTTCGCAGATAACTATATAATAATAATCACATGTTACCCTTCTTACAATCTTTTTAAATTTAAAACTTCATTTTTAAAGCAAAACGTAATCTTCTACGGTAAGGTAAGCGATGAAAAGACAAATATAATGAAGACACATAGGACAAGTAATACAAATATCAAGTTGGAATCCAAAATGATAACAATAACAGAGCAGTACACCTAATTGGGTAACAATTATGACTGCACGGGAAATAAGAAAAAAAAAATAATTATGCAACGAATTGTCAAAGCAACATCAGCTTTTTAAAAGTGTAAATAAAATATAGAACTCCATGTAAAAATAAATTAAAAAAAAATTACGAATTTTCAATTCCAATGTTGTATCAATCCTAGCATATGCCAGCGAGAATTGTAAAATGACAAATGATATAGAAAGTAAGTTGAATTCATTTGGAAATAGATGTCTGCGAAAAATAATGAGCATAAGATGGGACAAATTCAGGAGTAGTGGTGAAATAAGAGAATGGTTGGTAAACAGCTAGTAACAACTGTTATAAGAAAAATAAGATGGAGACATGTTGGACATTCTCTGAGAAGAAATGATCAAAGAATCACAATGCAGAAACTAAAGTGGAAAAAAGGGTTAAAAAAAGAAAGGGCGCCCTAGGAAAACACTGAAAAATCTTTACCGAGAGAGATGAGAAATATCGAAAGCAATTCCATAGAAGAGATTGAAAGAGTTACCCAGGATAGAGCGGCATTGAAAAATTAATTTAAATAAGTTACTATGTAACTTATAACGATACTAGAGGAATATAATAAAAATAATCTTTCTTGGTTGTATTTGGTAAATGATCTCGTGTTTAATGCGTTGCCAAATAAAACTTAAATTTAAAAAAATGTCGAATTAAAACAAAAAATAATATATGTCGAAGCAAATTTTGGGAATAAAAACAAAACAAAATACAACAAAATACTAACAGTTTGAGTAAACTGTGATTGAATCCGAGATAGAATTACAAACCTGGACACTGGAATAATGCTTCTAAACCAGGACACACTTCATGAAATGGGGTGTATGTTAAACTTATATTGGGAATTGCAGACAGATGCATCACATTTTAAAACTATGTATATCATAAAGAGGTTCTTATTTGAACTTTCACTGAAGCGAAGTTACGTGACATGCTACGGAATGAAATTCATCTATATTTTCTTCAGATTACTCAATATTTTGTTCGCACATAATAGCTCGTACTTTTCAATCAGTAAATATCTGCTTTTTGAATAAGCTGACTATCCTATATTTGTGCACCATCAGATAAGAGGTGTCATCATCACAGAAATATTACTGACCACATAGGGATGAGAACAAACAGAGGGATGCGATGCATGTCACATGCGAAGAACAAACAGAGGGATGTCATGCATGTCACATGCGAAGAACAAACAGAGGGATGTCATGCATGTCACATGCGAAGAACAAACAGAGGGATGCCATGCATGTCACATGCGAAGAACAAACAGAGCGATGTCATGGATGTCACATGCGAAGAACAAACAGAGGGATGTCATGCATGTCACATGCGAAGAACAAACAGAGCGATGTCATGCATGTCACAAGCGGAACAGGCAGTTGAGCAAGGGAATAAAATTACGTTTATGATGAAAGAGAGGAGGGTGAGGGATGATAAAGAGACAATGATGAACACTCACGCGTGTTTGACATTCTAGCAGTAAGTCATCATTCAAATATAGGCCATACCGTTCTGTTTGCATCTCTAGGATGGTAGCCAGAGCTACGGAGTTCGTGTTTGTGCAATACTCTCGGCAGGTGGCGTGCCATTTCCGCGGAGAAGGACCGGGCAATAAGGGGTAAAACCCGGTGCACTGAAGTCAATCACTCATCTTTATATTCAGACATTTTGCCCGTCTGCCCAGAGTGTTGGTAGCACGTTGGACTACGGGTGACTATACCTCTGTGTGTGCGGGTTCAATTCCGCGGATGGCAGAAAAAGCCACAGATTCCCCAGATTTACGGTGTTCGTGGCACCGAACCGAAGGGTTACGATGTCCATGGCACCGAGCCGAAGACCTGAAAAGCTCAAGTGCTTCTGAATCGGAAAAAAAAAAATTCAGACATTCAGTAAAATAAAATGTACATTTCGATCACTACAACTCTTCATGTTAAATATACAACGGGTATTCTGTCCTCAGTTCGAACTTCTAATTTCTGATCAGTTTTATACAACGTCCTTTCTTCATCAAAATAATATATTACATTTCGTCACAATCGTAGTGTGTCAGTTGTTTTCCAGCATCTGTCAGCAAATGACAGCACAGACATACAACACAAGATATCCTTTATTTATATTTCAGTGTCTAAGTGATGAGCAATTCCTTCTACAATAAACAGCCTTCCTGCCGGGAAAATATTGCTACACCTCTTCTAAACAATGTCCGCTCCAACTAAGAGGATCTCTCGCACGCGATGTGTCAGTGAGCAGACTTCAGTTTGAGAAAAAAGTTGCTCTAGGCAAGATTCTCTGTCATCGAAGAATTCCATCAACCACCGACGGACATTTTTCTATCAGGGCATGCTGGTTTTGGACATCTGTTTTTGCAGAGCTGATCAGATTGGGACTAGACAATTATTCCCAGTAGAATATTCGTAGCATTTTATACGGAACTACATAGTACATTAATAGCATATACAGTTTAAAAGTAAAACTATACGAAACGAGACATATTTCTTTTATATAGTATCATACGAGTATATATTAATATATATTAGACAAAGTAGATGAAGCACAGAGAAGAAAGATGAAACAAAATGTAGAGAATATTGTAGAGATTATCATTATTAAAACGTTTATATTGTTTGCGATGTGAGAACATTGTAGAGATTATCATTATTAAAACGTTTATATTGTTTGCGATGTGAGAACATTGTAGAGATTATCATTATTAAAACGTTTATATTGTTTGCGATGTGAGAACATTGAAGAGATTATCATTATTAAAACGTTTATATTGTTTGCGATGTGAGAACATTGAAGAGATTATCATTATTAAAACGTTTATATTGTTTGCGATGTGAGAATATTGTAGAGATTATCATTATTAAAACGTTTATATTGTTTGCGATGTGAGAACATTGAAGAGATTATCATTATTAAAACGTTTATATTGTTTGCGATGTGAGAACATTGAAGAGATTATCATTATTAAAACGTTTATATTGTTTGCAATGTGAGAACATTGAAGAGATTATCATTATTAAAACGTTTATATTGTTTGCAATGTGAGAACATTGAAGAGATTATCATTATTAAAACGTTTATATTGTTTGCGATGTGAGAACATTGAAGAGATTATCATTATTAAAACGTTTATATTGTTTGCGATGTGAGAACATTGAAGAGATTATCATTATTAAAACGTTTATATTGTTTGCGATGTGAGAACATTGAAGAGATTATCATTATTAAAACGTTTATATTGTTTGCGATGTGAGAACATTGAAGAGATTATCATTATTAAAACGTTTATATTGTTTGCAATGTGAGAACATTGTAGAGATTATCATTATTAAAACGTTTATATTGTTTGCAATGTGAAAACATTGAAGAGATTATCATTATTAAAACGTTTATATTGTTTGCGATGTGAGAACATTGAAGAGATTATCATTATTAAAACGTTTATATTGTTTGCGATGTGAGAACATTGAAGAGATTATCATTATTAAAACGTTTATATTGTTTGCGATGTGAGAACATTGAAGAGATTATCATTATTAAAACGTTTATATTGTTTGCGATGTGAGAACATTGAAGAGATTATCATTATTAAAACGTTTATATTGTTTGCTATGTGAGAACATTGAAGAGATTATCATTATTAAAACGTTTATATTGTTTGCGATGTGAGAACATTGAAGAGATTATCATTATTAAAACGTTTATATTGTTTGCAATGTGAAAACATTCAAGAGATTACCATTATTAAAACGTTTATATTGTTTGCAATGTGAGAACATTGAAGAGATTACCATTATTAAAACGTTTATATTGTTTGCAATGTGAGAACATTGAAGAGATTATCATTATTAAAACGTTTATATTGTTTGCGATGTGAGAACATTGTAGAGATTATCATTATTAAAACGTTTATATTGTTTGCGATGTGAGAACATTGAAGAGATTATCATTATTAAAACGTTTATATTGTTTGCGATGTGAGAACATTGAAGAGATTATCATTATTAAAACGTTTATATTGTTTGCAATGTGAGAACATTGAAGAGATTATCATTATTAAAACGTTTATATTGTTTGCAATGTGAGAACATTGAAGAGATTATCATTATTAAAACGTTTATATTGTTTGCGATGTGAGAACATTGAAGAGATTATCATTATTAAAACGTTTATATTGTTTGCGATGTGAGAACATTGAAGAGATTATCATTATTAAAACGTTTATATTGTTTGCGATGTGAGAACATTGAAGAGATTATCATTATTAAAACGTTTATATTGTTTGCGATGTGAGAACATTGAAGAGATTATCATTATTAAAACGTTTATATTGTTTGCAATGTGAGAACATTGTAGAGATTATCATTATTAAAACGTTTATATTGTTTGCAATGTGAAAACATTGAAGAGATTATCATTATTAAAACGTTTATATTGTTTGCGATGTGAGAACATTGAAGAGATTATCATTATTAAAACGTTTATATTGTTTGCGATGTGAGAACATTGAAGAGATTATCATTATTAAAACGTTTATATTGTTTGCGATGTGAGAACATTGAAGAGATTATCATTATTAAAACGTTTATATTGTTTGCGATGTGAGAACATTGAAGAGATTATCATTATTAAAACGTTTATATTGTTTGCGATGTGAGAACATTGAAGAGATTATCATTATTAAAACGTTTATATTGTTTGCGATGTGAGAACATTGAAGAGATTATCATTATTAAAACGTTTATATTGTTTGCAATGTGAAAACATTCAAGAGATTACCATTATTAAAACGTTTATATTGTTTGCAATGTGAGAACATTGAAGAGATTACCATTATTAAAACGTTTATATTGTTTGCAATGTGAAAACATTGAAGAGATTATCATTATTAAAACGTTTATATTGTTTGAAATGTGAGAACATTGTAGAGATTATCATTATTAAAACGTTTATATTGTTTGCTATGTGAGAACATTGAAGAGATTATCATTATTAAAACGTTTATATTGTTTGCAATGTGAGAACATTGTAGAGATTATCATTATTAAAACGTTTATATTGTTTGCAATGTGAGAACATTCAAGAGATTACCATTATTAAAACGTTTATATTGTTTGCAATGTGAGAACATTGAAGAGATTACCATTATTAAAACGTTTATATTGTTTGCAATGTGAAAACATTGAAGAGATTATCATTATTAAAACGTTTATATTGTTTGAAATGTGAGAACATTGTAGAGATTATCATTATTAAAACGTTTATATTGTTTGCGATGTGAGAACATTGAAGAGATTATCATTATTAAAACGTTTATATTGTTTGCAATGTGAGAACATTGAAGAGATTATCATTATTAAAACGTTTATATTGTTTGCGATGTGAGAACATTGAAGAGATTATCATTATTAAAACGTTTATATTGTTTGCGATGTGAGAACATTGTAGAGATTATCATTATTAAAACGTTTATATTGTTTGCGATGTGAGAACATTGAAGAGATTATCATTATTAAAACGTTTATATTGTTTGCGATGTGAGAACATTGAAGAGATTATCATTATTAAAACGTTTATATTGTTTGCGATGTGAGAACATTGAAGAGATTATCATTATTAAAACGTTTATATTGTTTGCGATGTGAGAACATTGAAGAGATTATCATTATTAAAACGTTTATATTGTTTGCAATGTGAGAACATTGAAGAGATTATCATTATTAAAACGTTTATATTGTTTGCGATGAATAACTGATCAATATTCTTGTTTAGCAGATTGGACCTACCGAGCTGTGATAGTACTGTATAGTGGAAGGCATTTGCTTTCTATAAGGTTGGGTTTGTTGACCTCATTTGGACTGAGACCATTTTCACCGCAACGACTTTCTGATCGACCAAGTCTTAATTTAGAAGCAAAGAAGCACTTGGGAAATAATGGTCAGCTATGGTATGTCACTGGTCAGCTATGGTATGCCATTTGTCAGCTATCGTATGTCAATGGTCAGTTATCGTATGTCACTGGTCATTTATCGTATGTCAATGGTCAGCTATCGTATGTCACTGGTCAACGACAAATCAAGACATAACACTTTATGTCCCTGATATATCCATTTTATGAATACGGTTTACATAAAAAAAAAAATATATAATGCAATGCCAACAATACGAACATACCCATAGACAATTACTCACTTTTAGCAGATGATTAAATATATGCTATCAGTATTATGATATCAGTGACAAACATGGACGCTGACGTCAAACGATAGAAGAAAACTAGTCACGACAGAGATGAAATGTCTACGCCGAATGCTGGGAGTAACACGAAGAGACCTTGTTTATGAATGAAGACATCAGGAAAAAGGTGGGTACACCATCAGCACTGAACTTCATCATTAAACAACGAATTAAATGGTTCGGCCACATAAACAGACAGTGCGCCTCAAAGAGAAATGCTACTCCGATACAATGGATACAAAGCAAAAAGCCTCCGCACAAACGGTGGACTACCTCAGAAAAGGCAGTGAAAAGCTGACACAAAAGACCGTTCTATAAATCTTTTCTTATCCTGACACTGAGGCAAAACAGGATTATAGAAAAACAAAAAGAAAGATAAAGTGTATACACACTTATGGTTCGTGTTGCCGACTACTTACACAGACATGGATGCATCCTTTGTGTTGTCACTTCCTACTGACGTTATATAACCCTAACTCTTGTAGTCTCATGAACATGACTTTGTAGATTGCCGTATCGGCATTAAACAGACGGTCGTTGATGAGAACTAATAAAGAACATAGCATGAAGATTGATAAAAAAAATGTTGAAAGTAATTAGTTTCTCGAACATATCAACAAGTTAACTAGAAATACGATGTCCTTACTATACGCACCTGCGATGGGTGGAATTTTCCTGGACCGGATGAGTCTAGGTAGGAAAGAATAGATCAAATATGTGCCTGGCAGGTATGTCGTAAAATGCCATTAAGAAGAGCTAAAGATATATCCTGCACATGTGTAGTAAATGAAAGTTACGAAAACACAGAACGACATTTAAAAGAAGAAAACTATTCAAGGGGAATGACACCTTGAGAAACAGCGTATGTAATCTTCACAAATAACAAGAGACACACAATACATTTGTGGTAATAAAGGAATACTTTTTAGAAGTCACCATATTTTGGTTTATTGATTCGCTCATACAAAAATGTTCAATGTAGATACAATTATTGAAGTAATGTCGGTTTTTGTGAAAACATCTCTCTCTCTCCCTCTCTCTCTCTCAATACCTGCCTAGACTGATTTACCAATTTTTTTTCATGAATTCTGCTGTTATTTTTACGGACTCCGTCCCTCCGTACAGCTTCTCATTAACTTCAGTATTTTCGGGCCAGGTTTCGTTTCTCAGGAATGCTAGGAGTTGACAGTCTTGCAGTAGGTGCTCTGTCGTCATTTCTGCCTTCTCATCTTGACACAGGTGAAAACATATACAAATATTGTTAAGGAGATGTACAGTTCACGATATTTCTGTCTTAATAAATATTATATCAAAATTAAGTTTATTGTGTTTTTGCAAGGCATGAACATTAATTTATTATTTGATTGATAGGACCATCATGATGACACTTTTGTGAGTAGCCACGTGTGTTTTGATATCTTTTACATATCTTCTAGACTTCTGAATTACAACTCTGTTTTCTTATTCAGTTGAAATATGTCTGCTGCTTATACATTCCTTCTTGCAGCCATACAGATTCTCAACGACCAGCAAGTGTCAGCAAAAATATTGCAATCTTTAGCGATTCAAGATCCGTTCTCCAGGCTATCTCATGTCCCAGACAAAACAAGCTCATTCAGGACATACTGCAAAATATCAGCTTGTTGTAAAAAAAATCCGAACTGGTCTTACAGTGGATACCAGCTCACTGTGGCATACCAGGAAACGAAAAGGCTGACAAACTCGCAAGGCTGCGGGAGACTAACACAACACCACCCAACACAAAGTTTTACAGAAGCAAAGACTCTCCTGAAAGAATCCAGGAAAATGATCTGGAGAAAACAAATGGAGGATACAACCCAGAGCACGACAGTATAAATGCACTAAACAGAAAAGCACAGACCACAGTCTTCAGACTTAAAACGGGACACTGCAGTCTCAGAGCACACCTCCACAGAATGGGTCTCAGGGACTCGGCAGCCTGCACCTGTGGAGCACCAAAGCAGTCCCCAGAGCACATCCTGCAAGACTGCCCTAGTCTGAGTAGTGAGAGATTGGAGATCTGGCCAACAGAAACAACACACAAGACAACTAGGAACCGGTGAAGCTGCAGCCTGTTTATGACACATAGAGAGTGAAGCGTTGATCGCAGAGGAAGAAGAAGAAGAAGAAACTGAAGAATCTGCTGTTTTCTTCGTCTGTATCCTTGGGCATATCTCAGTTTTTTGTTGTATCCTAGCATATCTCTCAGTTTTTGTCTTATCCTGTATATTCTGTTTTCTTCGTCTGTATCCTAGCAATTCTAGTTTCTTCGTCTGATCCTTAGCATATCTCTAGTTTCTTCGTCGTATCCTAGATACTCTCATTTCTGTCATCCAAGGATATCTCAGTTTTCGTCTTATCCAAGCGTATACTCTCGTTTTTTTCGTCTGTATCTTAGTATACTCCAGTTTTGTCTGATCCATATCTCTCATTGGTATTTGATCGTAGTGTAGACTAATTCCATGATATATTCTAAAATTTGTTTATATATTATCTGATGCGTTTTAGACATATACTTCGTGTCTTTATCGCACCTTTGTGGTGTCAGATGCCTGAGGAAGCAAAGAATAGTATAACTGCGACTACAAGGATTCGTAGAGGCGACTGATGTAGACCTAGGAATTTATTTTAGTAATAAAGCATCGCAGAAATCGAATGTGCTGACCTGCTTGTAGGCGCATAGCAGGCACAACATACAATCGCTCTTGCCAGATCATATACAAATTCCGCAGAGTGTTACGAGTGGTCGATTGGAGCGTCGAAGAAGTCATCGATATATTACCTGCAGTGTTTTAGTGTAATTGTTTAAACATGAATCTCTCTCTCTCTCTCTGCCATATATATATATATATATATATATATATAATATATATATATATGAGAGCCGTGAGAGTTGTTAGTGGAACCGTTCGCAAGGCTGGTGGTCGATTAGTTTCCTGCAATTAAACAATGTGTAATTGTTTAAACTATGTAATCTCTCTCTCTCTCTATATATATATATATCAATATATATATATATATATATATAATAGAGCCGCTGTAGTGTAGTTGTTAGTGAACTCGCTCCGCAAGGCTGGTGGTCTGGGTTCAGCTCCCGCAATGCGCGTGGAATTTTCCCGACCACGACGGCTCTCAGGTCGACCCAGCTTCAACTGGGTACCAGACATGCTCTGGGAAAGTAAAGGCGGCCGGGTGATGCTGACCACATCACCCATCGTGTGCCGACGGTCAATGAAAAAAACAGGCCTAACACTGACACTAAATACAGACCTATATACCACGAGGTATGAAAGGGTTCCTTTACCTTACTTACTATATATATATATATATATATATATATATATATATATATATATATATATATATATATATATATAATAATAATAATAATAATAATAATAGTCGTCCATCGCAAGCGTTGCTTACAACAACCTCTGACGTGTCTTGTTGCACCTCTCTGGTGTTTTGGAGGGTAGAGTGGAGTTCAATTCTGGAACACAATCCCCTACCATAGGTTAAAATTCGACATGTGGGTGTTGTGTGTTCTGGCTTTTCGAGCGGCTGACTTTGTCTGTGCCTCAACAGTACAACAATTCTCAGCTATGCGAGTTCCTCTTGTGTTGTTACGGAGCCACATCTGACAATCTTGCGCAAGGCATTCTCAGCATGTGGTGTCTATATCGAACGATTTTAGTGACACTTTAAGAGTGTCTTTAAAGCGTTTTTTTTCTATTCACCAACCGATCGTCTGTTCTCTGCAAGCTCGCCATACACCAACTGTTTTGTGGTGCGTTAATCAGGCATTCGATCAACGTGACCGGCCCATTTCACCTGGGCTTTCTGCAATAGTGTGTTGACGCTTGGAACCTTGGCTCTTATGCAATATATATACATATATATATATATATATATATATATATATATATATTAATTCTGGCCATTATTCTTGCATGGCTGTGCATTCCCCTTCTAAATTGTTCAACTTGCGTAGTCTGTTACGCTGTATCCAAAGTTAAAGACAAATATTGAACATTGGTGTGAAACTGTTACATGAAATCAAATATCTCAGGTAGCTAGTTTGTTTACTAAATACAACTTAACAGAATCTCATAACTTACATTACATCAGTTTTACAATAGTAAATATTTGCAAGTTTTCTACTAGGAATATCTAGTTTACAAAGGAAACAGGATGAAGTGGGAAGTGGTATAGAAGCAAAATAAAAAGAAAAAGTGGAGAGAGATATGGAAAGCAAATAGAAGAGAGAAGAAAAATTACATATATTCGTTCTCCTCGTCATGCTTGGTGGCACATGTGACCTTAGTAAGTTTTTTTGTAAATGTTTTCTTGTACATTGCAACCTTCAGTGCTGTATTCCATATCAGAGATACTACATACAGTTCTACTTCCATCATTTGTCTGTATGTTGGTCTCTGTCTTTCTTTCCTCTTCTCTGGTATCAATGTGATGGTTATTTCCGCAGTTATAGCTTGATTCTATCGCATAACATTCCCATCTCTTTTCTTTCATGTTGATATTCAATGTTTTCTGTTTAGTTGTTTAGATAAGAGTGTTGGGAGATATTTTTCCTGGCCATGATATTTTCATGATTCAGCTCAAGCATTAGTATGTACATATACATATTGATGTATATCAATTAAAAAAATTGCTCGTTTTGTACACCAGACTTTGCTTTAGTATATAGTGTAATGGTTCACGTACAACGCGAACATTTGTTAACCAGCTAAATCTCGAGTGTGTACTACACGCTAGTACTGAAATATTTGTCATTTTTGATATTCAAAGTAACTTATATTAATAAGTTTGTCACATTATGTTCCAGTGAAAATGAAGCGAAAATAAATGTGCCATGTGTTTTCTTATGTGTTAAACATTGTTGCAATATGTATTTCCCACTTTTGATCTTCAATCTGTTTTGATATTAAGCTTGGTTGTGAAGTTTGATGTTTTATTATGTTGCACCCTAAAAATTAATTAGAGCAAATATTTTACTGCAACAATAAAGCTAATATTAGCTGGTTGGCTTGTGAAGGAAGGAATGCTCCAACTATTAAGCTAAAATATATGCGTTAGAAACAGCTTTGTACCATCTGAAGACCGTTATTGATGTATTTCTGCAAATTCACAAAACATAATACTTTTTTGTACAGATTCTATTTTTACCCTTCAAGCTTCAGAAAATGATGGACATGGTAAGTCTGAACTCTCCCAAGTAGCTCTAGATATTGACCAATTTGTTACATCCCAAAAAAAATAAAATAATTATGAGATGCATTGCTCGACATTCAGATATACCGGGAAATGATAAAGTAGACAGGTTTGCTAAGAAGAGGTCAACACAAGAACAACCAGTCACAGCAACAACTCCTAAAGCAAATACAGCAAAACAAATACTAAAAACAACAAATAATGATTATTTGCTAAAAGGATGGGTCATGGGAAGCAAGAAAAGAGAGGTTCACAGACACATGGCCAACCCAAACCCCAATTACAACAGCAACCATCTTACAATGAGAGATCAGTGCAGCATCATTTTTCGACTCCGAACCCAACACATACTCCTTAATAATCACATGATCATAATTCAACCACAACACACTCCGGCGTATCAACTGTGCGCATCATGATGAAACTGCCCACCCTACCTCTTCAAGAGCAAAGCTCTGAATGATGCCAGGAAGATCCGTCTTTCTCCAAGACCAGATAAGTGTAACACATTATACGGAATAAAACAACAACCTACAAACACATGTAGATACAACAACATGTATATGGACCAAATAGCAAAAAGCCCAAGAGCCGCTGAATAATTAAAGAATAAGATACAGCGAAGTAAAATATGCAGAAATCAACGGTAATCGCGTAACAAGTTGACATTTCTAACTTATAAGCTCTGCACTAGATTATTTGCGAAGAAAAAAGAGATTCTCAAGAGTTAACTAGTAATACAAAAAACGAGTCATGGATCACAACCAGATCTTACAGAACTAGAAAACAATTTTATTTGAGCCAGGTAGAGAATAGAAGGCAACAATAAATCGGATTTCCGTACATGAAATATAACTTAACGTGCTGGATATTGAAATATCTCGTACATGGGGAACATGATTTATAGTGTCATACGGATGGTCAGTTTGATTTTATATATCGTCATGGTCTCACAACTCGTTGTAGGACTACTATCACTCGACGTGGTAGGTGATGCATATCTATTTCTATTTGTTTTATATATCGTCATGGTCTCACAGCTAGCTCGTTGTAGAACTACTATCACTCGACGTGGTAGGTGATGCATCTCTATTTCTATTTGTTATTATACTTTTATGTTTTTAAACAAATATTTCGTGAATAAAATTTCGAATATTTATTGTGCGTATGTTCCCTTCTGAAATGAAACGAAAGTTGAGGGGAAAAGAGCAAGAGGAAGACCAAGAGATAAGTGGGAGGGAAACTTTAAGAAATGGACAGTGTGCAACACCAAGGCGAAAGACAGAGGATGCTAGAGATTCATTGCAGCCAACCTTCGATGTGGAGACGGCACCTGATGATGATGTTCCCTTTTACAAGAAAATGTATGACTGGGACAACTATGCAAGTTGTACGCAAGTTCGTTTTATAATTTAAGAGTCAACGATATATATGTATATATATATATACACTCATAGATATATAATGTGTGACCTTTTTCATCTTTACAGACGGTCATTTGGCAAGTATGTCTTCTGAGTTTGCGTTTGTTTCTCTTGCATTCAAGCTCGTCCCTAAGTTTCTCTTTAAAAGATTCTGCACCTTTGTGTAATGTGGTTTTCCATTTAACTCGATCATCAGTTAGTTTTTCTTATTTGTTGGAACAGATAGAAAAGGTATTCATTGAGACTTTGCAGATATAGTTATATCTGAGCAGTAGAACGTTTTTTTTTGTTTCTTCCTTTCGAAACGTCACAGATCAACACCTGCAGTGATATGCGGCTATTGTCCATTTTCCTCACTTTTCCCTAGCCATCATGGTCTACTACTGTTTAGCATGCTCATAATTGAAGGCAAGTTTGCATGTTACACTACCTCAGAGCTGGTTCATAGTTCACATGTATGGTTGTAGCTTCACTGCAACGGGTCACCCCATAATTGCTCCGTTCCTGCGCCAACGAAAATCACACGAAATGCTAACAACTGTCTTCTGTGTCGTGAACTAATTCCAGAATGAATCAGCCGTACAGCCACAAAAAGCAACCAGCACCGCATAAATGCATATGGCCGTGGCTAAAGTGTCAACACAAAACTGTTCATCACGTGAATTGCAATTCATGTTGAAGGGAACATCAATCTCGACAAAATCCAGCTTTCTGCACACGCATAAGGCAGCTTGAGTTGGTTCGTCATAACCGCTGTCCGTCATTTTCTGAATACTCACAATCACAACAACGCACGGTTGACACAGCAAAAAGCATTCCATGTAATATTCATAGTTCACAGCGTTGCTCAAGCACTAACTCAGTAGCTCGGCAAACGAAACCGGAAAACACCCGATCAAACAAGACGAAAATGCGCTAGCAGTCGAGTCCAGAATCAAACAGTCCTGATTCTGAATGGAACTCCCGCATTTCGCCATTGCTGGCCAGATTTTTTTCCTGATTAAGAAAGCTGGTTATGCTGTCCTACCACTTAATGTTCATAATCTTGCAGAGCTTTCGAAGGTAAAAGATCCTAAGTCTCCTCTCACGCCTTGAGTAGGCTGCCCATGTTTCTGAGATAGTAAAGAGCTAATTACACAGACTCGATACATCCACAGCCAACTATAAACTTATGGGCCTGCGGACTCAGGTAAAAATTATGGTAAATCAGACCACAACCGGTAACTTGATCTCGCATTCCAGTACAATAGTATACAGACGAATTCATTTTAAAATCAACACAAAATGCTAAATCGAAGTCCTATTATGCAACAAATTAAGTTTAACAATAAGGAATATCAATATTATGAATATTTTTTCACCAATAAATATAGGCTCACAGAATTGAATTAAATTGCAAAAAAAAAGCTTGCAGTGTTCTAGCAAACATATATAAATGTCCCAGCCCCAAACTGAAACTTGGCCGGGTTTCCCCTGAGTACGCAGGCCCATAAGGTTATAGTACTACATGGCACTAGAGATGAGCTCCAGATAACATTCGATTTCATCATAAGAACGCGTCTAACGGTATAATCATCAAACGCGATCGCAAAGAAGAAGAAGAGGTTATAATTGGCTGTAATACATCTGAATCTTCGTCTGCAATATGAATGGTATATATATATATACAGCTTATGTGTGTATTGTTAATATTATTTGTATTATTATTACTATTAGTAATAGTAGAAGCAGCGATTTATTTACTGCTGTAACAGTTTCACTGTTATGATTAGGGGTATATTCGGGGGTCAACCCAAAACCCCCCCCTTTATTGCACTGGGTGTCCTTGAGTCTGTAAGTAAACACCTTGTTTACAAATATTTAGTTGCTGACCAGCAGTTTACTAACTCAGGACATTAGTTTATCCCATGGTATTCGGGGACTCCTTTAATCTCGGAAATCTCGAGATCCAGGTAGGGGCAGCTGGGGGTTTTGGTTACATATATTCAGTGGAACTTTAGATTTAGAAGAGAGACGACACACACTACAGAGGAGATATAGTTATAGTAAGGAAGAGAGACGACACACACTACAGAGGAGATATAGTTATAGTAAGGAAGAGAGACAACACACACTACAGAAGAGATATAGTTATAGTAAGGAAGAGAAAAGGACTCGAAAAGGAACACACGAGACTGAGTTCCGTGGTATGAAGTTATTGAGAGAGGACTAACTTATAGTCTTATATATTTTTCTGACAAAATTGAAGGAACATTAAGCTTTTGAACAGTGAGGGAGATAGTCAGAAGTGAACTAGCGAAGTGAACAAGCGAATATTGTTTTCTTATACGGAGAGACATACAACCTTCCAATCATTTGATGAATATTGGTGTTTTTGTGAACAAACACCCAGAGATCCTGATGACCAGAGACAAGACGACCAGAGACCAGACGACCCAGTTCTAGAGAGGCCACTTCTACGACCTAGGCCGAGACGACGTCCGAACTTTTAGTATGAGGATTCAAAAACAAACTTTAACCCTGGTAAAAAAAATTAACTGTTTTCGAGGAACTAGAAAACCCTGTTCAACGAACTTTTCAGTGATGGTAGAGAGTTCAGAGAGCGGCCACTTGTAGACCACTGTATTTCTGAACAGAGTATGCCACCAACTAGCATACACAGAATTGCTGGCGATGACCATGTCAAATCCTTAGGTTGATGGGAGTTGACCATAAGGTAAAGAACAATTTCTGAACTAAGATATATTGTTTAATTGTGAAATGAACTAATTGCGGTGAACTTATAAGGTAAAGAATAATTTCTGAACTAAGATATATTGTTTAATTGTGAAATGAACTAATTGCGGTGAACTTATAAGGTAAAGAACAATTTCTGAACTAAGATATATTGTTTAATTGTGAAATGAACTAATTGCGGTGAACTTATAAGACGGTTTCCAATTAGAGTATAGAATGAATTAGGTTGATGTGAGTTGATGCCTAGGATTGATTTATTAAGATATACATTACGGGTGTCCAAAGTGACGTTGAGTTAGGAGAGTTACCTGTGAATCAATATTTTTCTTTGCTATTCAAATTTATTGTTTTGAAGAACGAAGTGTGTACTTATGTGTGTTCCTTGCATCTTCATGAGAAAGTATCATTCTATTAAATTAACACTACTACCTCTTTCAACAAGGACCTTGTACCAGCTAGCCTGTTATACTGCAACCATATCTGTATTAAGCAAGCAAGCTTAGTAGATGTTATGTAATAGACCTCCTCCTCTTTTTCTCTGTCTCCAGTTTGTTTCCAAGTCTCTCTAGGTGCAGATTCGTGAGTCTAATATGAATTAAACACGAAGAAAACAAGTGCTTATAGCGAGGCCACAGTGTACGAAAAGGACGCACAGTACAGAATGAAACACTGAGTGTGGGGGCATTGGGGGCATGAAGGGGACATCGGATACATGAAGGGGACATCGGATACATGAAGGGGACATCGGATACATGAAGGGGACATCGGATACATGAACAGTACACCAGATACATGAAGGGGACATCGGATACATGAACAGTACACCAGATACATGAAGGGGACATCGGATACATGAACAGTACACCAGATACATGAACAGTACACCAGATACATGAACAGTACACCAGATACATGAAGGGGACATCGGATACATGAAGGGGACATCGGATACATGAAGGGGACATCGGATACATGAACAGTACACCAGATACATGAACAGTACACCAGATACATGAACAGTACACCAGATACATGAAGGGGACACCAGATACATGAACAGTACACCAGATACATGAAGGGGACATCGGATACATGAACAGTACACCAGATACATGAAGGGGACACCAGATACATGAAGGGGACACCAGATACATGAACAGTACACCAGATACATGAAGGGGACACCAGATACATGAACAGTACACCAGATACATGAAGGGGACACCAGATACATGAAGGGGACACCAGATACATGAAGGGGACACCAGATACATGAACAGTACACCAGATACATGAAGGGGACACCAGATACATGAACAGTACACCAGATACATGAAGGGGACACCAGATACATGAAGGGGACACCAGATACATGAAGGGGACACCAGATACATGAACAGTACACCAGATACATGAACAGTACAACAGATACATGAAGGGGACATCGGATACATGAACAGTACACCAGATACATGAAGGGGACATCGGATACATGAAGGGGACATCAGATACATGAAGGGGACATCGGATACATGAAGGGGACATCCGATACATGAAGGGGACATCGGATACATGAAGGGGACATCGGATACATGAAGGGGACATCGGATACATGAACAGTACACCAGATACATGAAGGGGACATCGGATACATGAAGGGGACATCGGATACATGAAGGGGACATCGGATACATGAACAGTACACCAGATACATGAAGGGACATCGGATACCTGAAGAGGACACCGATACATGAACAGTACACCAGATACATGAAGGGGACATCGGATACATGAAGGGGACATCGGATACCTGAAGAGGACACCGGATATACGAAAACATTGGCAACATGAACAGGACATCGTGTAAATGAAGGTGCTACCGACACACGAATGTGTAACCGATACACGAATGTGTAACCGATACATAAAGTTGTCTCCGATACACGAAGATGTCACCAACACATGCAGGTGTCACTGACACATGAAGGTGTCACCGATACATTAAGGTGTTACCGATACATGAAGGTGTCCCCGACACATGAAGAGGTGTCCAACTTCTTGAAAAAGTCACTTAACGCACAAAAAGAACATGAAGTACTTAAAGGAGACACTCCAAGGTTAGTAAATAATTCAAAGCTTTCAAATAAAAATCATTAATGAAAATGTCACTATCACAACTAACTACAATAGTGAAAGGTGTTTAAAAAAAACACTCCAACTTACTGCATGCGCTGAATAATCCATGACGAACTATCACCTGAGTATCCTGTGTGAATTCAACAAGTCTGCATAATTCACAGTCATTTAACCGTGTCGCACACACCGGAAACACTATATTAAATAAATATAGACGCTAAAACCTGTTCCCTGAAAATGTAAAGGTAAAAAAGAAATAATAATTCTATACGTACAATTATAGCCAAATTTAAGATGTCTGTATTTTTGAAACCTTTTTTTTTTTTTTTTTAAATAAATAGTGCTGTATGTCTAATGTAATGCCGTGTAGCTATTTGCAACCTCGATGCAAACGTTCACGTGCACAAACATCTCGGTAATTAATAAATGACAACGGAGCATGTTATAGTTGTGGCGTATACAGTTGAGTGTGTAGTAGAAATAACGTGTGTTGTTGTGTAGTAAAGACAACGTTTAATAATTCCTCTCGTACCGATATACGTTACATAGGGCCTGCAAGTAATTTCTCCATACCGCTCTATCCTCGGCAACTCGCTCAATCTCCTCCATGGAACTGAGACCGATATTTCCTGCCTCTCTCAGCAAAGTTCGTTTCAGGTCTCCTTAGGTCGACCTCTCTTTCTTGAACCCTTTGCATCCCACTTCAATGCCTGCTTTGATATTCGTTGATCATTTCTCCTCAAGGTGTGCCCAACATATCTCCATCTTCTCTTTCTTATAACAGTTGTCACTAGTGGTTGACCAGACATGTCTCTGATTTCATCACTTCTCCTGAACTCGTTCAATTTTATATTCATTAATTTTCGCAGACATCTATTTTCAAATGCATTCAACTTGTTTTCTATATCTTTAGTCATTCTCCAACTCTCGCTAGCATATGTTAGGATTGATACAACATTTGAATTGAAAATACGTAATTTAGTTTTAATACTATATAACTTGCAGTTCCATATTTTATTTAGACTTTTAAAAGCTGATGTTGCTTTGCCAATTCGTATCATAATTTATTTTTAACATTTCCTGTGCAATCAAAATTGCTACCTTAATAGGTGAACTGCTCTGTTATTTTTATCATTTTAGATTCCAGTGTGATATCTGCATTACTTGCCATAGGTGTCTTCATTATATTTGTTTTTCATAGCTTATCTGCAGTCCAACTTTTGATGCTATAGATGACAAGTTGTCTGTTTTTCTTTGCATATCTTGGTTGTTTCTACTTAACAAGGCAATATCATCTGCAAAATCCAAATCTTCTAGCTCACTATTTTCTACCCAATCGATGCCACAGTTTCGCCCCTGCAACATTTTCGCATCACCCAGTTAATGGTCACTCCAAACAATAGCGGAGATAGAATACAGCCTTGCTTTACTCCGGTTTCAACCATAAACCAGTCGCTGTGTCCACCATCAGTGCGAACTGCACACTGTGAACCATCATAGAGGCTCTTAATAATGTTTATTATTTTGTCTGGTATTCCATAGCATCTCAGAATATTCCACAGAGAGATTCTGTGTAGACTATCAAAGGCTTTTTTAAAATCGATGAAATTTAGTATGAGTGGTTGTTGCTTCTCAATATGTTCCTCCAAAATTAGTCGTATGGTAATTATTTGGTCTAAGCAGCTTCTCCCAGGTCTAAAACCAGATTGTTCTTCTCTCAGGGTTGTGTCCACTACTCCTTTGATTCTATTAAGAATGATTTTGCAGAAAGTCTTGGTCATTACTGATAATAGGGTGATCCCTCTCCAGTTGTTACAATCTTTGAGATCACCTTTTGGGGATCTTAACAATTATTCCCTTCTTCCATTGATCTGGCACAGTTTCTTCTTCCCATACTTTATTAAATATTCTTGCACCTGGCTAATAGTTGTATCATCAGCCGCTTTGAGCATTTCTGCAGTAATGTTGTCATTACCCGCTGCCTTATTGTTTATCAAGGAATCGATTGCCTCCTTGACCTCAGTTATACTTATCATTTCTTTAACGTTTAAAAGATAACGTTTGCTGTGTAGTAAAATTAGAGTGTGATGTGTAGTAAAATTAGAGTGTGATCTGCAGTAAAAGACGCGAACAAAACAGTTATCATGTTAACATCCAACATCATGTTATATGTGTTTTTAATTATAGTTGAAGATGCCTCTTATCTAGATAACAGAATGAGATTAGAGCAGATCATGTTAGTTACTGATAGTTGAAGATGCCTCTTATCTAGATAACAGAATCAGATTAGAGCAGATCATGTTAGTTACTGATAGTTGAAGATGCCTCTTATCTAGATAACAGAATCAGATTAGAGCAGATCATGTTAGTTAATGATAGTTGAAGATGTCTCTTATCTAGATAACAGAATCAGATTAGAGCAGATCATGTGTTATGTTCATACTGAAGGTCGGTTGTGATAGCGGTCGTGTGGTGCCGCTGCCCGCAAAGCAAGCTAATAATAGTACCACTGCGACCTACAAGGCCTGTCGTAAGAGGCGAGTGATGTTGGACCTGGGGAACCTACCCTAATAAATAAAAAGCATAGCAGAAATCGTATGTGCTGAGCCTACTTGTAGGCGCATAACTGGCACAACGTACAATCGCTCTTAGGCTCGATCACATACAAATCACATATGGAGCGCTCGAAGAAGAAGCAGAAGGTTATGATAGGTTTACAACAGTATATGTTTGCTGCAATGACCATAAATATTCTGCATTACTGTTTTTTGTCCTTCTCTTAAGGGTTCCTTTCCATTTATTTCCACTCATTCGTGTCAGCACGTACTCAACGTTTTCTTCTAGAATGGGATTCTAGTGTCGTGTCTCATTACGTGTCAAAAATATTTGATTTGTCTAATTTTTATCGCTGTCAAAAATAATCTTTTTATCGTTAATTCTTCTAGGACTTCTTAATTTGTTTCTTTCTGTGGTCAAAAAATGCGTCCAATTTATTGTTTTAAATTCACGCAAATCTTAGAAGTTTCAATCTTGACTTCATTTTGCGTCTTTAGTGTTACTGTTTATACGCTATAGAAATTTACAGGTATGCAGACAAGAAGAAAACTAAACCACTTCCACACAAGCTGTCTACACAGACTACTAAAACTAAACCACTTCCACACAAGCTGTCTACACAGACTACTAAAACTAAACCACTTCCACACAAGCTGTCTACACAGAATACTAAAACTAAACCATTTCCCACACAAGCTGTCTACACAGACTACTAAAACTAAACTCAACTTCCAACAAGTGTCTACACAAATCCTAAACTAAACCATTTCAACCAAGCTGTGCATCACGGCTCTAAAACTAAACTGGCAGGACAAAATTCCAGATAGCGAAGTCCTCATAAGAGCAAAGATCCTAATCGTCAACACCATGTTGCAGAAGGCCCAAGTGAGATGGCCAGGTCACGTTGCTCTGATGTCTGATAAACGCTTCCCAAAACATTTGATGTATGGTGGACAGAAAAACACTTTAAAGACACTCTTAAAGTGTCTCTGAAATGCTTCGATATAGACACCACATGCTGGGAATCCCTTGCACAAGATCGTCAGATGTGGCGCTGTACAACACAAGAGGAACCCGCATAGCTGAGAATCGCCGTACCGTTGAAACACAGAGAAAACGAACTTCGCGAAAAGAGAAAACACACAACACCCACATGTCTAACTTTGATCATATATGTCCCACTAGTGGTAGGGGATTGTGTTCTAGGATTGTACTCTACATTCACCTCCGCACACACCAGACGTGGGGTAGCAGTACACGTCTGAGGCTGTTGTCATCATCGCTTACGATGGACTGCTATTTTTGTATAGAGATATTAAGCTAATATAGTAATAGAATATGATATATCATTTAAAAAAAAAATAATTTGTTACTGTCCTCTGTTCTCATTTTCTGAGAGTGTACGGAATTTGTGTAGGAAAGATTAATTAAGGACGCTTGTCCAAAACTGCCCATGTGCAGGTTATCAGCTTTATTTTCACTTAACTGAAAAAGCATTCTTGACCTTACCGAGGGGTTGAACACGGAGTTAAACGTCACCGTGTTCAACCATTAGCCACCAGCTCTTCAACATATATTCAACTTATATTCAACATATATTCAACATATATTTAATATATAGTCAACATATATTCAACATATATTTAACATATATTTAACATATATTATTCAATAAACATTGTTGTGATAAGAATATAATAATAGACATATGTGCGACAGAGAACTGAGTTTAAAGGTAAGATGATTCATGTGGTCAGATAAATAGAAAATGTAAATGAGGATCTTCAGATCCCATTCAACTTACATTGTCCTAACTGCAGCTTAGCACCTTCGTTGAAGAAGTAGTATTTCAGTGGATAATATGTCACTTAAGATTATTATCAATATAAGAAATAGGCAGTCATCATTTTTCAGGCATGTGATGAGAAGGGGAGTTTTAGAACACATTGTAACATCTGGTAAAAATCGAGGGGAGATGAGACAGAGGAAGACAGAAAGAGAAAATTGTGGATAGCCTGACATTATGGCATGGAAGAACGTCAGCATCTGAGATGATAGCAAACACCAGGGGCAGAGATTTGTGGAGATCCATGACCGCCTATGCCAGTCGGCACGGCATCTGATGATGATGATGAATATGTCACTGAGGCATAATATGAATTGAACATACAATGAAGGATGAACCACTCGAATATATTTTAAATGGTATATAATATAATGGATTGAAACATTTAATGCAAGAAGAATTTAAGAAACAGTGGAGACAAATGCAAACAATAGCGGACTTCAGATACCCATATAACAAACTATCCCATAAAGAAGAAATCACCATTTTCATACTTCGAACTGGACAGAATTGACAAGAAGTGATATTCAGAGAGAGAAACGTTAACATTAATGAGACAGAATTTTACATTTGTGAAATGAGCACACAGACTACAATACAAATCTGTCATTTATGTCAGATTTACAGGAAAGACAAGGATACAATATAACATAAGGGGATTTCTGTTGACGATCTGAACTGATCCTTACAGTTCATTGAAGTTATGTGCGGCATGATATCAATACTCACAGAAGAACGTGAAGTAGAAGAAGATTGTGTACAATTCCTGGCTTTCTATGGCGAAGTAGTAAAGACGTGTACCTGTCATTGTGAAGATTGTGTACAATTCCTGGCTTTCTATTGCGAAGTAGTAAAGACGTGTACCTGTCATTGTGAAGATTGTGTACAATTCCTGGCTTTCTATGGCGAAGTAGTAAAGACGTGTACTTGTCATTGTGAAGGTTGTGTACAATTCCTGGCTTTCTATGGCGAAGTAGTAAAGACGTGTACCTGTCATTGTGAAGATTGTGTACAATTCCTGGCTTTCTATTGCGAAGTAGTAAAGACGTGTACCTGTCATTGTGAAGATTGTGTACAATTCCTGGCTTTCTATGGCGAAGTAGTAAAGACGTGTACTTGTCATTGTGAAGATTTGTACAATTCCTGGCTTTCTATTGCGAAGTAGTAAAGACGTGTACCTGTCATTGTGAAGATTGTGTACAATTCCTGGCTTTCTATTGCGAAGTAGTAAAGACGTGTACCTGTCATTGTGAAGATTGTGTACAATTCCTGGCTTTCTATTGCGAAGTAGTAAAGACGTGTACTTGTCATTGTGAAGATTGTGTACAATTCCTGGCTTTCTATTGCGAAGTAGTAAAGATGTGTACTTGTCATTGCGAAGTAGTAAAGACGTGTACTTGTCATTGCGAAGTAGTAAAGACGTGTACTTGTCATTGTGAAGTAGTAAAGATGTGTACTTGTCATTGCGAAGTAGTAAAGATGTGTACTTGTCATTGCGAAGTAGTAAAGACGTGTACTTGTCATTGTGAAGTAGTAAAGACGTGTACTTGTCATTGTGAAGTAGTAAAGACGTGTACTTGTCATTGCGAAGTAGTAAAGACGTGTACCTGTCATTGTGAAGTAGTAAAGACGTGTACTTGTCATTGTGAAGATTGTGTACAATTCCTGGCTTTCATTGTGAAGTAGTAAAGACCTGTACTTGTCATTGTGAAGTAGTAAAGACGTGTACTTGTCATTGTGAAGTAGTAAAGACGTGTACTTGTCATTGTGAAGTAGTAAAGACGTGTAATTGTCATTGTGAAGTAGTAAAGACGTGTACTTGTCATTGTGAAGTAGTAAAGACGTGTACTTGTCATTGTGAAGTAGTAAAGACGTGTACTTGTCATTGTGAAGTAGTAAAGACGTGTACTTGTCATTGTGAAGTAGTAAAGACGTGACTTGTCATTGCGAAGATTGTGGTTCGAATCCAGACCGATTCACATGTGCTATTTTTCATGAGATTGCTAGGATTGTTGCTACGGAGTTCGTGCTTATTTGCAACATTCTCTGTATATGGCTTACCATTTCTGTGGACAATGGTAGTGTATATTGGAAAACTCGTTGCAATGAAATAAATCCTTCCCATTGAGACCCTGTATACACAATAGAGGTACCTTCTGTTCAACGAGTTCAAGGCATGAACGTCTGATGAGTGTGGCTGCGTGTACATACAAACTAATTGCTGAACATATGTTGCAATGTATCTCAGATGTGATAAATAGAGAACATTTATATGTCCGTCTCCCAGGTCATTATATTTCGACTACGCACCGGACACTGCAGACTCAACAAACACTTATACAGACTAGGAATAAGTCAAACAGCTCTCTGCCAGTGTCAGCAGGCAGAACAGACACCAGAGCATATCCTGCAAGACTGTCCTCTTCTGTGTGAGCTGAGAAGCAACATGTGGCCACACCCAGTCGACCTGAAAACTAAGCTTTGGGAAGCCTGACAGACCTGAAGCTGTCTGCCCAGTTTGTGGTCCACAGTAAATTAAGCGCATGACCAGAGATCGCTGAAGAAGAAGAAGATATGTCCGTCTCCGATACCATTCAGAAACGGGGTCTCTGGTTACGGCAGCAGCCTTCAGCTGACCAATGCTTTCTATGGTCATATTTTTAATTTGATTCATCAAAGTGTACAAAGAGACATACATGACAAGACAAATTTCCATTAGCACATACTGGTTTAGTATAACCTACCAACAACGGACCAATATCAGTTCTACTTGACTTAGTTAACTTATTCCTCTCTGCTCCTAGTAGAGCCTAGGCCCTCAACAATTGTTCGCCACTTATCTCGGTCTCTGGCTGTTTTTGGTATGGTCTCCCAGGATAGGGATGCACCCTTCAGTTCCGCAAGAAGACTTCGTCTCCAGATCTATTTAGAACGCACCTTTCCCGTTTTAACATGCATGATTACCCAACGATAGAAATAAAGTATGTACAGTTAATACCTGATGCTCGTCCATAATGGGTGATGAAGACCACAATTTTCATCCAAGGAAATGTAGTTGCGTTATGTTCGTCTGTGTGTGCGTAGATGACAAGTGAGCCCTATGCGGACCTGAAATGTTCTTGTTTGCACTTGTGCGAGTTTATTGCCTTTCTATTTTGACCGTTTTTGTTCCATCCATGCTGTTCTACCTGTCTCGCAGACCGAAGAACCGTGTGGAAGAAGTGTGCGCCAGGCTGATCTGTCTTGAGCAACATTCTCCCAGTTTTCGACATCTATGCCACAGGATTTCATCGAGTTCTTGAGTGTATCTTTGAATCGCTTTTTTGACCACCCAGTGAGCGTTTACACTATGCAGCTCACCATATAAGAGTCGTTTGGGTATTCTGCAATCCGACATACAAGCCCCATGTTCTGTCTATCGTGCCTGTGACTGCATCAAAATTGTATAGATGCTGGGAAAAGCAGCTCTTTTTATGACCACCATTTCAGTTAATACCTAGATTCACATATATTACACGTAATCAGATAGCTACTAGAGATCTCACACTGGATTCATGGACGCAATTCATCTCTCTTTCTGGGCTTCTGAGCACCAGAAACTAATCACAGAAGAAAACAAATGTTAAAACAAATAGGTTTCTGAACTGATTTGAACCAAAAAAAAAAGACTACGCTAGAGTGTAAATTAATGTCAGTAATAGACAGAGAAGCAATAGTGAGTGTTGGTAAAGAAGTAAGACGTGTCTAGGTTTTATTCCTGTTTGAAGTGGTTCACTGAAAGTTCATCAATACAGTTTGCAAAGTAACACAAGCTAATGAAAAGTTCCCGTTGACTACGATTAAGCACTTTAAATGCTAATTAAGTAACTAATTGCACTTTTTGCTACGTATTCAAAGTATGTTCAGTTAAATGTAAAATATACCGTTTAGTTGTCATTTGATTATATTATATTTATCATATCTGGTGTCTCTTTCGCTAAGTAGTTAAACCCTTGCCTTTGGTTCCGAAGGTCAGGTTTTCGAATCTGAACAGCAGCGCTCTGTTCGTGTTTGCTTCTTTTCCAGAGACCACAAGGATTGTTGCCGGAGCTAGGAGTTCGTGCTTTGTGCAATACTCTCAGTAGACGGTATGCTATTTTTGCGGAGAGGGACAGATGCATATGGGGTTAAGCCAAGTGGAATGAAGTCAAACCTTCGGCTTTAGATCCTTTTTTTTAATCAGATCTGTGTTCTGTCTTTCCCCAGTGACTGTTGATGGGCATGCATGCTGATGACTACTGTGACTCACTAGAAAACTCGCTCATTATTACGCCTTTCCGGTGCCAAGACACCTCAGTGAAACGTTTGATTAAAAATTAATTCTTCCGCAGTATAAGTGAGTCATCGTGTGCAGTATCATTACACTTTGACTAACTCACGGCTTCTAGCTAGGTTGGGTTGTTATGTGAAGTCACAGTGGGATCGAAATCGTTGAAAATGTGTCCTCCAAAACTGCATATACCTATTTAGTATTTATTTGTTTGTTTATTTATTTCTTACCACTTCATCTAGAATCTGTGTTTTTGTGTGAATTATCTTGTTTCTTGTTTCAATATTTAACTTTCGCAATACGATACTCCCCATACCAAGCCATTCTGAAAGTGTCAGTTTTCCGACAAACCACCTCACGAACCAAAATATGGAATAGAAACAGAACTATCCACAAAATCAATTTAATACTATATGTGTACAAGTCTGTACAAATACAACAGATGCATATGTAACATATGGCTTTTAACTGTGCACTTTTGAAATAGGAAATAGTAGTTTGGTGCTTATTATACGGAACTTGTTATTGATTTTGTTGGAGCAGGTGGCACAAAATATTAGGTTCTAACAAAACAGCTTCAAAACGTGGATCTGCTGGGAGTATACTAAGAGTTAAAGCGATCTGTGTGTTTGTGCTTCGCTGATACTATTAGTAGCATTCACGATCTATAGTATATGATAATTTAAACTGGTCTGGGCCTCTCATGTTAAGTATTCTGTGTGTCAGAAAGTCAAGGCTAGTAATTACTTCTTTTATAAAAGCGTTACGTACTACATTCACGGAGACATTCCGGCTATCACCGTTCTGTTCACGAGTGCATTTTTTGCAGAGACCCTAAGATCTGTGATTGTGTATATATATATATATATATATATATATATATATATATCCATATATATGTAAAGTCTTTGACTTGTTTTAATGGGCGATTGTCGATGGAGATATTAGTAACGTATTCCTTTCTAACGAATGTCATTACCTCGATTTTGTCGATGTTTATGCTCATATTGTATTCATTACATGTTAACTGGAATATGTGAATTTGAATGCTACCAGGTTCTATTCTTGCATGTCGTGAGTGTCAGAAGACAGAAAATTGTGAACAGCCTGACTTCATGGCACGGAAGAGTGTTCAACATCTGAGGTGATAGCAAACACCACGGGCAGAGATTTGTAGAGATACATGATCGTCTACGCCAGCCTGCACGGCACCTAATGACCATGATCTTCATCACACATTTACAAGTCAATTATGTCCTGCGCTTTACTTTCAAGTTTCTCCATACCCTCCCAAAATCACCCCAAAATCATTTTTCCAAAATGCTAACGATATTTTCCATCTCTTTTAATTGTGATAACCGGTAAACCGGGACATACCAATTCCCATGTGTATGGTTAGAATGGTTCGATGTGTTAATTGTTCGCTTGCCGACGTCATGCGAATTACTGCTGTGAATGATCAACTGCGCAGTGTATTCAGAAAATGATGCGCAAACACAGCATAGCAATCTAATTTACAAATACATTATTCACATTCAATACCGGATATCTGGTTTCAGTTGTATTTCAACCATGGTCAAGCTTCAGTGACTAACAAAGAATGTTTTATGGAGTTGGGATGGGATTGCCTGTGAACATATGCAGCAATTTTCACAATCAATTGTACATGTGAGGCTTCAATCATCCACGTTCTTTTGTCTCTTATTGTCAGTTATTCTCTTCATGATTATCTGCTACGTTTGGTTGTCGTCTGTATTTGGTTTTCGTCTTTAAATATATACTAGAAGATGTACCTGTTCTTTGCACTGGAATTTAGTTTAAATCTAGTTGTAAAGTCCCACAGTGCGAGATTGAGCATCTTAAAGAAATATGCCCCCATCCCCTCAAAATCGGCTGCTTTCCCATTAATAACAATACGTTTTTTCTCTCCATGCTTGGTGGGAGAATTTTGTCGGCTGACCACATAAGATTAACTTGTTCCTCATTCCGTGTGTCAGTAAACATGATATAATAGATTTCCCGTGAAAGTTGACAAATAACAATTGGCAAACTGAATTTTTTTCAGATTATAAACTGACCAAATGTTATATTATAAACCAGATGTGTTAATAAAAATAAAAATAAAATGTGTTGTGTGTGTCCTACACGCGTCTCCCGCATGGTAGCCAAGCATCTAGTCCATTCGGTCATTGCCATACGTACTGAAATAACACTAAATATCATCAAATATTTGCGTAATATGTGATTTTGTAATATCTGTAACATGTGACCGACACGTGAAACCATGAAGATAACTTTTTGGTTTTGAACTTTTCATGCCCATTTCGTCAAGTTAGAATTTAGATATAGAGACGAACCAATAGTCCGGTTTTATGATTTTTACATCTTCCCATCTGTGAAAGCTACCCTCTTGCCAAATTTCAAGTCCGCAGGATGTTCAGATATCATGCAAAAATGGGAACAGACACACATACAATTAAATTCTTTACTTTCTTATACATATATAGATAGATATACACTTAGAGTGTATTTATTGAATTAAATATGAATGAGGCTGCAGTAAAACTCTAGGACAAGGCGAAGGGTAAATCATTAGATGTATGAAGAAAAAAAACATTTCAGGTGACATCTATTTTTCTTTTAAAATGCCATTGAAAGTAGACAACAATTCATTCTAGTTATTTTATTTTGCAGAATTCTTTGTTATCAATCTTTTTTTTTCTTCTTTGTCCTCTCCAGAATAAACATTTACATCCACAATTCTTTGTGATTTAAGTTATTGAGATTAGTTACGTCGTGAAATGTGTACAACAGTGATATGATATCTAACTTTTAACGAAGAATATCCGATTACGTCATAAGTTTTTGTTTTTGTTCGCCTTTTCTAGCCCTTAAAGTTGCTGCAGGTGAAACTGGTGATTGGGGCTGATTCAGAGGATGGTTCTCATACCCCATGCACTCTCTTTTGCCTTCATATGTGAAGGCTTTTCTATTTCTTTTTTAGTTTTAGCCATACCTCAATGCTGCTCATTATACCTGCTTGTCTTTGGTTAACCGTTCCCACTTATCTTTGTCTATGCTGCTTAAAGTTAGATCACGCTTGCAGGTGTCAATGAAGCGTAGTATTTGACGCCTGTACTGTAAAGTACCACTTGCTAGTTGGTCACACAGAATGTCCTTTGAGATTCTGCCATTGCTGATGCGACGCAAGTCTCAGCCATCTTGACAAAAATAATAAGACATTGAAAGGGTCGTTTACTGTATGAAAGTCATTCTAGACACATTGATTACTTTTTGCACACCTTGCATCAACTACCGCGATTCATCTTTAGCGTGATCAATCTCTAGCGTGATCCATCTCTAGCGTGATCCATCTCTAGCGTGATCCATCTCTAGCGTGATCCATCTCTAGCGTGAGCCATCTCTAGCGTGATCCATCTCTAGCGTGATCCATCTCTAGCGTGATCAATCTCTGATCCATCTCTAGCGTGATCCATCTCTAGCGTGATCCATCTCTAGCGTGATCCATCTCTGATCCATCTCTAGCGTGATCCATCTCTAGCGTGATCAATCTCTGATCCATCTCTAGCGTGATCCATCTCTAGCGTGATCCATCTCTAGCGTGATCCATCTCTAGCGTGATCCATCTCTAGCGTGATCAACCTCTGATCCATCTCTAGCGTAATCCATCTCTAGCGTGATCCATCTCTAGCGTGATCAATCTCTGATCCATCTCTAGCGTGATCCATCTCTAGCGTGATCCGTCTCTAGCGTCATCAATCTCTAGCGTGATTAATTTCTAGCGTGATCAATCTCTGATCCATCTCTAGCGTGATCCATCTCTAGCGTGTTCCATCTCTAGCGTGATTCATCTCTAGCGTGATCCATCTCTAGCGTGTTCCATCTCTAACGTGATTCATCTCTAGCGTGATCCATCTCTAGCGTGATTCATCTCTAGCGTCATCCATCTCTAGCGTGATCCATCTCTAGCGTGATCCATCTCTAGCGTCATCCATCTCTAGCGTGTTCCATCTCTAGAGTGATCCATCTCTAGCGTGTTCCATCTCTTGAGTGATTCATCTCTAGCGTGATCCATCTCTAGCGTGATCCATCTCTAGCGTCATCCATCTCTAGCGTGTTCCATCTCTAGAGTGATTCATCTCTAGCGTGATCCATCCCTAGCGTGATCCATCTCTAGCGTGTTCCATCTCTAGCATCATCCATCTCTAGTGTGATCCATCTCTAGCGTGATCCATATCTAACGTGATCCATCTCTAGCGTGATCCATCTCTAGAGTGATCCATCTCTAGCGTGATCCATCTCTAGCGTGATCCATCTCTAGCGTCATCCATCTCTAGCATGATCAATCTCTAGCGTCATCCATCTCTATCATGATCCGTCTCTAGCGTCATCCATCTCTAGAGTGATCCATCTCTAGCGTGATCCATCTCTAGCGTGATCCATCTCTAGCGTAATCCCTCTCTAGCGTGATCCATCTCTAGCGTCATCCATCTCTAGCATGATCCATCTCTAGCGTCATCCATCTCTAGAGTGATTCATCTCTAGCGTGATCCATCTCTAGCGCGATCCATCTCTAGCGTAATCCATCTCTAGCGTGATCCATCTTTAGCGTGTTCAATCTCTAGCGTGACCCGTCTCTAGCGTGATGGGAAGTTAGAAGATCAAAACTATTCCTGCACATACATAATACGGTCATTCAAATCTAGAAATGAAATGAATATATACACATATAAACACAAATGGAGAAGGTATACACTTGAAAAAAACCCAGAGAATATATATATAATTTTGAACTAAGCACGCAATAGAGACAGACAGATGTCCGTGACGAAAAAAATGAGATAAACAAAATAGAAAACTTGTAAAGATTTTAAGAAGACTGAATGAAGTACTAACAAGAAAGAGTTGTTACAAAAGTGTCCATATTCATATATAAGGACTTAGACTTTGTGACAGAAACAGAGAAATAAAAAGAAATGAAGTGAGAGTTTAGCTTACCTTACCTCACTCACTTACTCACGAACACATACACATACACACACACACACGCACGCTCATGCAAATACGCACGCACAGGCAAACACACACACACACACACACACATACGCAAACACACAGGCACAAACACACATATGGTGAGCACAAAACAAACATTCCAAGAAAATAATTTTCCGATTCTAGGAGTTCTCATCTATCTCTCTTGAACATTTAAAGTTCATTTTTATCTTTTTGGCACTTCGATCTTATAAAAAAAAAATACTTCAGGGAATTATATATGTATTTATAAACACACTTTAATATTTGTACATTCTTTTCATGTTATTTTGGGATCCGTAACAGTTGTCTTCATAATTTCTGTGATTTATTTTCATGTTGAAAAGGCAGATAACATTTTCATTGACTTTTAGTTGAAAGAAGCAGCAATGAATTCAAGTTGAAACTTTGTGGTTTTGTAGGTACACAGACGATCAAATACACCCCACCTCCACGCAGCCACACACCTCTCTGTCTATCTGTTTGTCTGTCTGTCTGTCTGCCTGCCTGCCTGTCTGTCCGTATGTATATATGTCTGATTGTATGTGTTTGTCTGTTTGTTTGACAGTTTATTTATCTATGTATCTACTAAACTATATATCTACCGTTATATATTTTTGTACTGTTTTACTGTTTCTATATCGATACCAGAATTGCAATAAGAATTGGTCTCATTTTTCCTGTATCAGGCAATGAAGTTCGTACTTTTTACTTTTGGCTGCTTGTATACTGTTTTTCCTGGCAGCTTACTTGAATAGAGAAGGTTTTCAAAACGTTAGGTCAAATGTCAAAGTGTTAATCTAACTCAATGTGGCTGTGTGAAGTCCCACGATAGACCAATCTGTTACTCCAGAAGAATGCTGAACAATGTATTTTTTTTGGGCACATCTGACTAACGGCTGTTGATGCGCGGGCGTTTGTAATAGCAATACTAACAACAATATTACTCTCTTTCTCTAGACTGTGACCAGAGTCAACTATGAACTTATGGGTCTTCGGACTCAGGTAAGAATTATAGGAAATCAGACCACAACTACACCACGTAACCTCGCATTCCAGTTTTCGTCTATATAGACGAATTCATTTTAAAATCAATACAAAATACTAACTCGAAGTTATGTTATGCAACAACATAAGTTTAACAGTAAGGAATATCAATGTTATGGATATTTTTCACCAATAAATAAGCATAGACTCACAGAATTGAGTAAAAGTGCAAAAAAGCTCGCATTGTTCTATCAAACCTCTATATTTTCCTGCCCCCTTTTCTGATCTAGGTCAGGGAACCCGAGTCAGTTGTCTGGCCTAGTTATCTAGAGTTGGCTGTGACTGTGACGCCCCTGGCGCCTAGGGCAGCAGAAAATCTACACCATTATATTCTATTCTCGTCCGTCCTCTGTATTGTGTTCCATCTACGATTCATTTCTTTCAGTTCTTGTTCTAGTGTTTTCCTCCAGGTTTTATGGATCTTCCACGTTTCCATTTACCCTCTGATGTCCATCCAAGTGCAGTTTTCATGACAGAAATAGTCTCCACGCGTATCGCATGTCCGATCCATCTCTACCATCACTTTTGGATGATGGTGCTCATATCTTATCTGCAATGTGCAAGCAGTTATTGGTTAGAGATAGTATTTGGTCAGAACACGTGTAACAATAACATATGTTGTACACAAGTTTATGAAAGGTTGAAAGTTTGGACATATCTTGCTCTATTATTCTCCAGCATTCTGATCCGTACAGTAATGTTAATATCATGTAGCTGCAGTATATATTACTCTTAGTTCTGATACCGTATTGTGCTGTTTCCCAGACGGTATGAACGAGTCATGAATGCCTCCATGCCTTACTCAGACGGCTTTTAATGTTTTATAGTCAGAGCTGACCTGAACTGAGACACCTTTGATGAACAAGATATTGAACGTCGTAACATGCTGCGTTATCTTGGAATAACGTTTGATCGTAGTATATTTTCCAAATTATGGTTTGGGCGTTTTCATGTTGAAAAACCGATATAGCATTGCAAGTGTGGGTTTTCAACTCTCGAGTTTATGGTAACCGCACACATTGAGCAGAGATCACCTGTTCTTCTGTTTCATCAACTGGCTATGTCCGTTGTAGATTACGGACTTGGCCTCCTCACGGTTTTAAAATCACAATGTGAACAACGCTAACATATTCAGAATGAACACATGTGAATAGCCTTTGGCTGTACTAGAGACACGCCCATTGTAATGATGAGATATATGCTTGGCAATCTGTCAGTACGATCCCGTCATGCAAACCCCCAAACCAGAGCATATATGCGGGGCTACTGTGTATAAGAGACATTCACTGCACAAGAGTACTGTTAACGTTAAGTGCACGAGAATAAAGCGTGGCATGTTGTGGAGGCCCCAGGATTAGAGAATAATTAGCCATGTGATCATAGTTGCGATTCATATATATATATATATATATATATATATATATATATATATATACAGAGAGAGAAAAGAGAAAGAGAGAGAGATATATAGACAGAAGAGTAAGATTCTTACAACACAAACGCACATCTTTGACAATTTAATCATCACAACTGCTGCAAACATTTTTTTATTATTTAATTATAATCGAATATGTAAGCAGACAATGCATTGTAAGTAAATTAATATTTGTAACATTTAGAATGTCATATCTAAACAACATTTTAAAAACTGGAGAACAAGATTGAAACAACTCAGTTTATTATAAAAATGCATTTAATGTTTTCATTTACAAAACAAAAACTCATGTAAACAACGAACAGATTATAATAAATTCATTTTCTTGTGTTATATGTAAGTAGCTTATCCATTCACTTCAGATATTATAATTATTTATAACTGAAGAAATCATGTATCTGAATTTGTTTTAGATTAAAATTCTGGCAACATCTGTTGAGTATTTCAAATATTTTGTCAGTATGACAAAGTAGACATATTTCAACAAGGGACGTTCTGTTACCACTACCATTAAGACCAGAATTTAAACACTTATTTGAACTCTCTCCAGGTGCCAACCGTAGCCAACTCTAGATAACTAGGCCAGACAACTGACTGGGAATCCCTGACCTAGATCAGAAAAGGAGGCTGGAAAATATAGATGTCTGATAGAACACTGTAAGCTTTTATGGAACTTTACTCAATTCTGTGAATCTATGATTATTTATTGGTGACAAATATTCATAATATTGATATTCCTTACTGTTAAACTTAACGTGTTTATAAAACTGTAATTGAGTATGTATTGTATTGTTTTAAAAAAATGTCATGTAGCATTATCAGACCGTATGGTACGAAATACCTCTTTATAAATAAAGTATGTACACAGTTTGAGGTGTTGAGAGACTAAGAGAACCCTATATTCTAATTGTATACTTGGTTATACATATCTGCTCCAATGTTATTATGTTTTAAATAGGCGATTGAACAAAGACATGTATATACAGTATTACTAGAGACATTACTAGAGTTTCTGCTTGCTCTTGCCCTACGGAACACATCTCCGAATTCCTTGATAGCATCTTTAATCCCATAGTCACCACACTCCCGTCATTTTTGAAGGATACAAACCAAGCTTGTATACCATGTCTTTTCTACCATTGAGTTGCTACCCGAGAGAACCTATCGACTCTTCCTCCTTGATGTGTGCTCATTGTACACTTCTATACCTCATCCTGGCAGCCTTATAGCTCTCAGTTCTTTCTCAATAGGAGAACTAATCCACTTGTGTCAACTTCTGCTCTCCTTCGTCTTGCGAACTAGTTCTCACTCTTAACTCCTTTCAGTTTAATGACCAATTCTTTGAGCAGATCAGTGGGGTTGCCATGGGTACTAAAATGGGACCTAGTTATGCTTGTCTATTCATGGGTTATCTTGAACACCTAGTATGGACTACATATGATGGCCCCCTTCCGTCTGTCTATCACAGATACATTGATGACTGTATTGGCATCACTGATATGCCTGAAGCCGATTTGTCACGCTTCATTAATTTCATTAATGTTTTCAACCCTTCTATTCGTTTTACTTCTCACATCTCCACTACTTGTGTCAACTTTCTTGACATTACTATCACCTTACGCCTATCCGCTATTACTACATCAGTATATTACAAGCCTACTGATGCACATAGTTTTCTCCTCTATACTTCTTCCCATCCCCGGGCTTGTCGTGACTCTTTGCCATTCTCGCAGCTCTTACGCCTTCGTCGCCTTTGTAGCGAGGACAATGATTTTCTTGAGAGAGCTCGCGAGATGCTTGATTTCTTTCGTAGGCGCCTATACCCGGAGAGGGTGCTTGTCTCGGCTATGCATCGAGTTCAGAAAATCACTCGCCAGCAGGCCCTTACCAGCCAGCATAGGACTACTAACTCTGACAGTGTAAAACTTATCTTAACTTACCACCCCATAGTTCCCTGGTGAAAAATGTTTTATTCCGTCATCTGTCTATCCTTAGGTCAGATCCTGAGACCCGTTCTGTCTTCCCCAACTATCCTTTGGTGGCTTACAGACGGACAGAAGTCTTAAGGATATGTTGGTACACAGTCGCCTTAAGTCAATATCCAGACTCATTTTGGCACTGTCCAGTGTGGCCGTCGGCGTTGCAACACGTGTGCTTATGTGATACAGACGCGTACGTTATCTTTTCCTTTAGGCACGTTTCTTATTGACGAAGGGTTCACATGCGAGTCCCGTAATCTTATCTATGCAATTATCTGTAAGAGGTGTAACAAGGGTTACCTATCGGCGAGACAGGCAAGAGGCTCAGTGACCGATTCGCCCAACACTTGCGCGACATACGCCAGTGCTCTGTGACCCCTGTAGCCATCCATTTCAATGATACTGGTCATTTAGGAGCTCACGTCCAGGTCACAGCCATCCTATCATGTTCCTCGGATGATCGCAGTCGATTTGCTCTGGAGAATCGGTTGATTTCTTTGTATGGTACCTTGCGACCACGCGGCTCAACGTATTACATTCATATTCTTCTTAGTACTTTCTCTTCCCATGCTTTGTAATCTATATGGGTATATGTTGCATGTATTCATGTTATATTCCATTCTTATGCTTCTTAGTACTTTCTCTTCCCATGCTTTATAATCTATATGGGTATATGTTGCATGTATTCAAGTTATATATTTATTAGATGTTTCATTGTTTCTTTTCCGTTCTATTTCTAGTTTTTATGTGTGTTTTTGTATTACATTTATTTCGTTATTCGTTTTTATTCCGGATTTTCATTAGATACGTTTGTATTTGGTCGTCCATTTGTGTTTCATTTTAATTTGTCACTCCTGTTTGTTCGTTTGCTTGATAAAGGCCTTGTTGGTCGAAACGTTGCTGTATTTTGTCATTGTTTTTGTAATTTGTAAAACTACAGTACTTTGTAATTACGTGTTTTGCCAATCAAATAGTTTTACTGCAGTTCCATATATATATATATACTGAATATACAGTATTACATAAGTAGTGAAAAATAAATGATTAAATATGAATATAAACAACACTCGACATTTCGATACTAGACCTTTATCAAGAATAAAAATGCAAAGAATACACAGTTAATTAACTAAAAACTAACACTAACTAATGATGTCAAGAAAAATATACTGGCAAACGAACCCGTCTACAAGTACATGTAGTTTCTCGGCTGGTATAATAAAAAGTGTACACATTGTGCAGGTGTTCATAATCAGCTGACCATCACTATGCTATGTTGCAGTTAAGTCAGAAACTATTAAACACATTCTAATTTTGAAATATCAGTATCAGCTGACTGACACTATACAATGTGAAAGTTAACTGTAAATTACTGAACATATTGAGAATGTTAAATAGTTAAGAATAAAACAGTTATACAAAAATATATATTTTCTGAATTGTGCCCAAACATAGGATAACTTGAACACACACATATTTCTAGAAGTGTCATCTTATATCACTGTCTCATACTTTAACTGTCTTCCAGGTCATATTCTAAATCTAAAAAAAAAATTTCTTAGATTTTTCAGAATTTAGGGTCCTGTCACTTCACATGTCTAAACCCTAATGTGCGGGGGTAAAGGAATTCCGTTACTCAAGTGTGGACCATCGAATGCGGGATTGAACCACAGCTAACTCTAGATAACTAGGCCAGACAACTGACCTGGGATTCCCTGACATAGATCAGAAAAGGGGGCTGGAAATTACAGATGTTTGAAAGAACACTGCACGTTTTGTTTTGCAATTTTACTCAATTATGTGAGTCTATGGTTATTTAGTGGTGAAAAATATTCATAACATTGATATTCGTTATTGTTAAACTTAACTTGTTGCCTAATATAACTTTGATTTATCATTTTGTGTTGATTTTAAAATAAATTCGTCTATACACACCAATACTGGAATGCGAGGTCGTGTGGTGTAGTTGTGGTCTGATTTCTCATAATTCTTACCTGAGTCCGAAGGCCCATAAGTTTATAGTTGGCTCTGATTGAACCCACCACCGTCTTGAGACCGAATCGAAAGGTGAACGCTTACGTATTACGCTAATCCATCCAACGTTCTATATGTACTATCCATGATCACCTGCCCAGCGTGTTCGTAGCGCGTTGGACTACGGGTGACTATCCCTCTGTGTGTGCGGGTTCAATTCCGCGGGATGGCAGAAAAAGCTACAGATTCCCCAGATTTACGGTGTTCGTGGCACCGAAATGAAGGGTTACGATGTCCATGGCGCCGAGCCGAAGAGCTGAAAAAGCTCAAGTGCTTCTGGATCGGGGAAAAAAAAAAATCTATCCATAAATAGGACACTAGGTGTCGCTAAATACAGAACACACCCACTTAACTTGTTACGTTAGGTGTCACAACATTCTATTCTATTGATTTACTAATCATTATAATTAGGGCAATCAAGTACATAGGGTCATGCTAATTATGGTTAGCATATGAAGAATATGAACCGAGTTCAATTATCATTAAAATATCAAGTAAAAGTAATGATAAATTAGCAAAGAGTCGCAACTAGCAACATAACATGTAATTATCGTTCTTGGTTTCTGCAATCCTGAAGTGCACTTGCTGGATTAATCAAGAAAGCAAAACTAGTAATCAATAGTTGATTGATTTAGACAAAAATTGTTTGAATATCTCAAGCTAAGATTGTGTGGAGGTTGAAGAATAGTAGTTGTTAATGAAACTGACAAATACAGTTATACGGACGAAATATCAAAACAAGAAGTAAATTAATTTTAAATAGCATAAAGACGGGTTAAAAGCAACGTTTCCTCACAAATGTCTTTATTAAGCAAATAATACTAGACAAAAACGTATGTAAATAAGAATTCTACGAATTCATGAAAGCGTCTAGACTAGCGATATAAGTGATAAGTAACAAGAAAGACACAATAATCAAACGTATACATATTTGTATGAAGGTGCTGGATAAGATAAGGTATGTAACAAAGTAAAACTCTGTACTTACTATTTGTTATTTATCACTTGTGCTACCTGAAAGATTTATATGCATATATAAAATTTGTATCTAAATATAAGGAAAATGGTTTAAATATAAGAAATAGACAATCAATGTTGTTCGGACACATAATGCGCAGAGAATGTTTGGAACATTTGGTGATAACAGGTACAATTCTTAGAAGTAAAGATGGAGGTAAACAGAGGGATAAAATGTTCGCTGGTCTAATATCGCGTTTCGACAAGACGTCAGAACTGATAAAATGCACTAAGGAGAGAGAGAGAGAGAGAGAGAGTTGTGGAGAGACACGATCATCTACGTAGGCAGATATGACACTTGATTGATTTATAGCGTGTATACGTCCGTCTCGCTATTATCACTATTTTCGCTAGTCTGTCTCGACGATTGTTTTCCCTGAATTCGTATAATTGTTATCTACCTGCACAAAAATGTCAAGTTACCGGTCTGTTTGTATTGTGTCTACCATGATTAGTTGTGCCAATACCTAGTTCTTATATTAAAATGTTAGAACCTGGTTTTCCTGACTGAAAGTTCTGCATATTAAGAGACACGGTTTGATGAACAAAATTTTTGCAAGTAGCGTAGGTGCTCACTGTCATTAATATGATTACTCTTGAAGACAGGCCAGTTGATATGTACGAGGGAAGTCAATAAGTAAGCCACAAATGGCTGTAGAAAAATAACTAAACATGATAACAACTTGAAACCAGTTTATTTTTATACATACATTGTTCCTTTATTTCTCAACATAATTTCCACCAACATTGATGCACTTATCCCATTGTTTTATCAATCCTCCCAAACCGGCTGCATAGAACTGCGGGCTCTGTTTTCTAAACCACGTTTTCACTTCACATTCAACTTCGGCGTCATTCACGAAATGTCTCCCGGCAAGGTGGGTTTTCAGTGGACCAAAGAGGTAGAAATCGCAAGGGGCTAAGTCGGGACTGTAAGGTGGATTTTCCAGAACTTCCCACCTTACTTGGTTAATTTTCTCCTGAGTTAATCGAGCCGTATGTGGTCTGGCATTGTCATGAAGAAGCAACACTAGTCTAGTCAGCAACCCTGGACGTTTTTTCGAATTGCATCATGAAGCATCGATAGAACTTCACAGTACGATTCGGAATTCACATTGTCATCTTTCTTCACAAAATTGAATAAAAGCACTCCCTGACAATCCCAGAACACCGTCAACATAACCTTCCCTGCTGATGGCGTAACCTTGAATTTTTGGACACAAGGCGAAGAAGGATGTTTTCACTGCATTGAAGCACACTTTGATTCGGGCTGGTAGTGGTGCACCCATGATTCATCCCCAGTAACAATCCCGTTCAGCATCTCTTCTCCTTCATCTTCGTATCGACAGAGATGATGCAAGGACAGGCCAAATCAGTTCATTTTGTGTTCCTTTTTCAATTTTCTGGGTATCCACCTTGAGCAATCTTTCTTAAATTTCAATCGATCATGCATTATGCTTTATGCTGAACCATGTGAGCACCCTATTGCAGATGCTACAGAGTCTATCGTTACTCGTCTGTCACTTCTAATCATTTCATCCATCCGCTGCACTGATGCTTCTGTTGCAATCTCAACAGGACGACCAGATCGGATTTCATCAACAATTTTAGAGCGTCCTTGAGAAAATTTTTCTACCCAATTATGCACCGTTTTACGGGACAAACATTTGTCAGCATAAAAAGGAAGCATTTCCTTATGAATGTCCTTTGCAGGCAGTCCTTTTGCCCACATAAAAACGCACAACAGCACGTTGCTCTTTGGTTGTACTCTCCGTAAGTACAGTTGCCATTTTGTTTATGCGCTGCGCATGCGCATTAGACACATAGCGCCATCTGGCGAACGGGAATATAAAGTTGGATGTTGCTGTCCTAATGACACTTTTAGAAAACACCAACTACATTTACCTACCATCTCACATAACTTTGTGGCTTACTTATTGACTTCCCCTTGTAGTATATTTAGTGGGTTATGCTTTGTAATTTGTCATTTGTACTACCCAATATTGGGATATGTATGTACAGTATTTAATCTGTTTGCTTGGTTACTTTTCACCTGGCTATGTGTATTGTCCTTCATTATGTAGAACTAACTAAAATAATTTAAGGGCCGTTAATAAGTGATTGTCCTATTAGAACAGTCCTCGCCGAGCGCAAATCCTAAAGTTGCGTTTTAGTGTCTAACGAAACTGCCCTCCCCGGGACAACCGGGTAGGGTACGGTAAGGTTGGCAAAGCGCAAATCCCAAGGTTGCGTTTTAGTGCCTAACGAAACTGCTCTCCCTGGGACAACCAGGCAGGGTACTGTTATATTAACAATTAACATCCCCGGAAGAACTGAGGTGGGTGATGTTAGCGAGCGCAAAATTTCAGTTGCGTTGCTAGCGCCGATTGAAACGACCCTCTAGAATCTAGAATATCTGTGCGCAGCCGCAGTCCATTTTTTCCCAGGTTACAGGGAAAATGCAGAGTAAACACTTGTAAATTGCCAAGTGCCGGCACGCCCCGAAACGACTGAGAATACTCCTACTCACAAACAAACTCACCGTGGATAGAAAAGTAAGGCCGATAATGCACATGCATGCCTATTACAAACCCAAACATAGGCTAAGGGCAATACTTTTCGGACGTCGATCATCCTACACAGATTAAGATGACGTCCAAACACCATGGCTCAGATCATATAAAGGCTACGGCAAAAGATGATCGTAAAGGCGTAGATCCAAGCCAAAATATACGGCAGAATGGATCGTTGCCTAGGGCTAGCTACCCTAGTAAATTAACAGCTAGCTTAAATCGGGTGGGTGGGTCTAGTCACCATGGGCGCATAATTGTACAACGTAAAACCCGTTCTTATCAAAGATCAATTATATATCACCAAAAAAAAATAATGATAAAATTGGCCGTGAAGAACGAACGAGAGAAAAGGAAGAATAAGAAGAGTCCTATTAGAACAGTCTTATCAGAACAGTTCTACCATAACAGTCCTATCAGATGTGATATCTCTGAGCTGTGTGTTACCTATTTTTAACGTGTTTCACTTTTCGACATTTACTCACACATGTCGAAAAGGTGTTTGTACAGACAGGATGACACTGTGAAATTTGTCTGAATTACCTGAGTGCCTTGTACAATGTAGAATTACCTGAGTGCCTTGTACAATGTAGAATAGATTTACAGTTTCTGAAATGATCTGTTATTCAGGGTGTAAGACGAGCAGCAAGACGGAAACCATTGACCGTATCAACAGGAAAAAACACTATGCATACGCAAGGGGAACTGCCAAACTGAATCAAGTTGATGAGCATTGAATAAACAAATATGATAACTACGAGAAGGTGTGGGAAGAGATATTTCGTAGGACTGTTAGAGTGGCAACGTTCTACTCAGAACTAGCTATTGGATGCTAAGGATGATGTTATATAGCTTGTTTTTAGATACTTCATTGGTAGCAAAGAAGGACATAGACATATGAATCATCATGTCTTTAAAAATATACATCAAATAGTAATGTTCAGATCATACCCCATATTTACTGCCGCAGGGATTCGTGAATCTCTATAAATTTATGTTTTATTTTGCCCGTTTTGGTTTATTGTTTTTATTGATACAATTGTGGTTTACTCATTCCTTCCACAACCACATGACAGAGGAATAGTCTCCGTCTTAAAAAACAATTTCTGGTTGCTGAGACAAATAAACATATCTGTCTAGTCGACAACTGAGTTGTCTACTTATGTTAGTGGATGCCTGGTCTCCATAGCTGCGTTTGACTACACAAGCGTTGATGGTCTTCCATCACAGGAAAGTGCAGTTGGAAGTTTTCCTTTAGCAAGATAAAACCATACAGTTATTTCTCAACTCGCCAGTACTTCAGATGACATCAGATAAGTACTGTAAATAAAATAAAATAAAATCGCTGCTAGTTCCCAATGAAAGAAACGTTGGGGCTGGTGTCCATTTACTTACTCAAAGATTTGATCAAACATAGCTCGTCGGTCTCTCATAGAGACTGTTAACAGATGAGAAAATCTGATCTTCATAAATCAGATTGTTCCTATGATCTTGATCTTTATCGTCTTTAAACTCTAATATAGACTTGTGCACCCTGTGACCTGTGCACTATAATAGGGATTTTATCGCTTTAATAGGGACTCGTACACTCTAAAAGAGACGTGTGCACTCTAACAGGGACTCGTACACTATAACAAGGACTTATATCACGTCAAATAGAAGAGAAGGTGTTTGTTACTAACACTGAGATAGACTGAAGTACAATTATCCATCATAAAGCGAAACATCTAAACACAAAGTAAAGTATTTTTACAAAGTACAACAATAGGCTAAATTAGCTATTCAACTAAAAGACATTAGCAAGAAAAGAATGCAATATATTGTTTAATAACAAGATAAAGGAAGTTTGTATTAAAAAGCGAGGCACATAAAACGGATAAAAAGCATTTATGTTAAACAGCTTAACTCAAAGCGGAAGAAAAATAAAGAAATCAGTGATGTCATTTTCCTGGAAAGTTGATTAATTAATTACGTCTAGAGGAAACTACTTTGATAATTTGTTGTTTATTTGTGAGTAGATTTATCTAGTTAGTAGAATCTGGTGAGAAGAAATTATATATTATTAGTTCAGCAGATTATATAGTAGAGCGCATTGTTGGAGGGTGTTAAGAGGAAGAACAGGTGCAACCATGTCAAATTATAGCATTGTAGAATGTCAACAATGCAAGTCAAGAGTTTACGTTGAGCTGAAAGGTTTAGACACAAGTTGTTCTTCGTTACTTTAAATGACATCTGACAATGTTCACGAATCTGTGAATGTAATCACGTGATCTGCATAGATCAGGAACAGAAGTAGCATCTGTTAGAGATAAATCATTTAGCACGTAGCTTGCATAGCTCAGTCGGTATCTGCACGTCACTTGCATAGTTCAGTGGGCATCTGTTAAATTGTCATTTAATAAATAAAGTTGTTATCAAATCAAACAGATATGATGCAATCTCAATAATAACATTGTTTTTTAAAATAAGGCACCACCCGGAAGTGCCACAACGGGTGGACCCAGTAATAGAGAACGTAAAAACGTTTATCTTTCGAATGAGATTGCTCGGAGTTTGTTTTAATGGTTTTATTTTGTCATTTCGCGTTTAGTGAATGCTTCCACCTTATGGCCGCGATCAAGTGGATACTGCACTTTGATCGTAACCAAAAGACGTACCATTATATTTCTACATTGTACGAATATTTATTATTGATCATATGTCATACCGGCTAGTGTAGGAGATTATGAACCTTCGCAACTTTATTTCTATAGTGGTGCTTGTCACTTAGCGAGAAAGTGAACTTACTGCCTCATCTTCAAATACTAAAACATAAAAGGCCCGAGTGGTTACCGGGGCCCAAATTTGGGTGTAAAGAATAGAACCACTGTTACCTGCCACGCATGTCGTAAGAGGCAGTAAGGAGGTTTGGCTGAAATCGGATGCATGTGTCCTAAGCATGTAGAAGTCTATGCGTTTAGGGGCCTATCAAACCAATATGCAACGTATACACGTTCTTGGCAAAGATCAAACATATCACAAAGAGTGATTAAAATTGGTCATAAAGAACGAACGCAAAGAAGAAGAAAATAAAACATAAAATTTTTATTTATCTAACTTTACATCTTTCTGTTATTCTTTTTAGATTATTTGATAACATTTGACATTTGGAAAATGTATGTGTTTCTTCATTTTACTTCTTCTTTATCCCCGTTTGTTGTAAACTAATCACTTATAAACCACTGTCTACTTAATGGGGCAATTCTACTTTGAGTCACTAGGCGTAAGTATGTTGTCATACTAATTTACAGCAATACTATGATATCAATTAAAATTGATTTCTGCATGTGCTTTTTTCGAGCTCGCTCTCCTCAATCCTAAATTATAACAATGGCTACTAAGCAAAATAGTAACATTTCTGGGCGACGTTAAAAACACACACACACACACACACATTTGGTGAACGAGATTTCGAAAGTATCTGCAGAAATAGGTATGCAGGTGTCCTTGTGTGTATGTACATGTGTGTTTGTAACAACATTGGATAAAGGTATCACTTGTGTTGTTGTTTTTGTTAGAGGTAATCGACACCAGTGGGTGTATGTGACATAGCGGTAGTGAACTTGATCATAACCAAAGAGCACATGGTTCAAACACCACGTCGACAATTTGGAATCAAATTAGTTCTCGTGGATTTTTACGTGCGGTAAAAATATACACCACCGTTCAGAAATCAATGACAAACTACTGAATGCATAAGTGGTGCCTAGGAAATCAACGACTCTTTTACTGTGGTTGGTGGCGACGTACTGCAGTATATCCTGTGCCACGATTTTCATTCATTCACCCAACATCTGATTTACATATCATATTTTCATACTTTATTCCAGCTTCATTATCTAACTTACACTCAACTGATAATCATTTCTATTTCACCTTGAATATGTGATAAACCAGGGGCGGCTCGTGATCATTTTGTTGGTGGGGCCAGACACAAATTTTCGGAAAAATCATGATTTGGGTTTGTTATGTTTTAACTTATAAAATAATAAATACACGTTACACATTATTTTTGGTGGGGCCCGGCCCCAGTGGCCCTTAATGACGAGCCGCCACTGTGATAAACCCTTCGTACCGATATCTCTTTCTATTTTGTTAAACATTTCGTTTTCATTCAGACCTTTACGTTTCTGTTAAAACCATTGATATCCAGTATCTTCAATATTTTACTGAACCAGTCGATTATAATCTTAAAACTATGTTTTCATAACCTTATCCTACAAGCGCTTATCTTTTTATATAAATAATGTCTGGACGCTGACATCAAACGATAGAAGAAAACTAGTAGTAACGACAGAGATGAAGTGTCTACGCAGAATGATGGAAGTATCAAGAAGAAAACTAGTCACGACAGAGATGAAGTGTCTACGCAGAATGATGGAAGTATCAAGAAGAGACCGGTTAAGAAATGAAGACATCGGGAAAAAATGTGGGTACAACATCAGTAATGGACTTCATCAAGAAACAACAAATTAAATGGTTCGGTCACATAAGTAGATTACTAACAGACAGTGCACTGCTCTGTTACTTAGGGAGAAGGGTCGTAGGTCAACCCAAAACAACTTTATTGCTCTTAGCGTCCTTGACCAAGTTAGCATTAAATTACTCGTTTACCAGTCCAAGGTTGCTGACCAGTAGAACACTCAAACTCGAGCACTCGTTTACCAGTCCAAGGTTGCTGACCAGTAGAGCACTCAAACTCGAGCACTCGTTTACCAGTCCAAGGTTGCTGACCAGTAGAGCACTCAAACTCGAGCACTCGTTTACCAGTCCAAGGTTGCTGACCAGTAGAACACTCAAACTCGAGCAAATGACTTATTCTGGGGTATTCGAGGACTCCCGTTAAGTCGGGTATCTCGAGACCAGGGTAGGGGGCAGCTGAGCAGGTAGTTAGAGATATGCTAGTGAGAGAAGGACACTTACTGATGAGAGCTTGAGAAGAATGGTTGACGTTTAGACTAGGTGGAATAACTTTATAGAGTTTCGGTTTCAGGAATGAGAGAGTAATAGTCGGAAGAGAAAAGTACAGAGGAACAGTTTATTAAGATATTGATGTGAATATTATTGGACACTTAATTATGGTCATTTTAGGAGAACGATCCTATATAGTTGATAGACAAACGACTGTGTGATTCAATGAAGAATAATGTGTGCGTAATATTTTGACCAGTGCTTTATTTGTAACAAGTTGCATTTGGTATTCTGTATATTATACAAAATAATTGACATATAATTGCAGTGAGGTACTTTACTTTTGGAGCAGTACCTGTTGTGTCTATCTCGATCACATACTCCGTAGCATTAGATGCTGGTATTATCAACAAAAACCCAGGAGAACGGTCCTATATAGACTTGGATAAGAAATTGACTGCGTTAAGACGTTTAAAATTGTGTATTTCGCTTCGATTGAGAAAAGCGTGTGACAACGGTGTAGGATTTCTGGATTCAATTGGACAGGATGGTTTTCCAGTAACTAAAACATATTAGACCTTGACCAGTTTCAGACCAGACCAGGAGCCAGGGCGAAGCCTGTGACCCCCTCTTCGGGAGAACTTGACCATTTCCAGTCCAGACCCAGGAACTAGAGACTTGTGTGGGGATACCCTCGCTGATATTGTAGCCTGATCGCCCCTCTTCAGCAGCGACGGAGGTGTGCCTCTATGCATCTCGTTTGTTTTCCTATCAAGACTGCAGTATTTAGGTAATGAGACTGTTCACGATCATCATATGTAACTTGTGAAATTATATATTCCTTTGTGTGTGTGCAGGCAGGACCGGTTAGACAGGCAGGGGATTTGTATAAATATCTGTATGTGGGATTGTTGGTGTTGTATTAAGTTCCTAGGCTAGTGAGCTCATTTATGATTTTTGTTTGTTCTCTACTCATAAATAAAGTTCTCATAAGTTGAAGTATATATCGTCCTTATGTAAATGAATGGTATCTTGTGTTGAGTGTGAGTTAGTGCAGACTATAAGTTCTCATAAGTTGAAGTATATAACGAACGGCCTCATGTAAATGAATGGTATCTTGTGTTGAGTGTGAGTTAGTGCAGACTATAAGTTCTCATAAGTTGAAGTATATAACGAACGGCCTCATGTAAATGAATGGTATCTTGTGTTGAGTGTGAGTTAGTGCAGACTATAAGTTCTCATAAGTTGAAGTATATAACGAACGGCCTCATGTAAATGAATGGTATCTTGTGTTGAGTGTGAGATAGTGCAGACTATATCTTGTGTTGAGTGTGAGTTAGTGCAGACTATATCTTGCGTTGAGTGTGAGTTAGTGCAGACTATAAGAACGTTCTTCCTTCCTATTCTTTCTGGTTCCTCTTTTCTTCTTCTTCCCTTCCAAAGTGTTGTGTACCAGTTTAGGACACCCTAGGCTGCTACAGCACCTCAAAGGGCAATATTGCTCCGATACAATGGATACTTCTTCTTCTTCTTCTTCAGCGATCTCTGGTCATGCGCTTAATTTACTGTGGACCACAAACTGGGCAGACAGCTTCAGGTCTGTCAGGTTTCCCCAAAGCTTAGTTTTCAGGTTGACTGGGTGTGGCCACATGTTGCTTCTCAGCTCACACAGAAGAGGACAGTCTTGCAGGATATGCTCTGGTGTCTGTTCTGCCTGCTGACACTGGCAGAGAGCTGTTTGACTTATTCCTAGTCTGTATAAGTGTTTGTTGAGTCTGCAGTGTCCGGTGCGTAGTCGAAATATAATGACCTGGTCTGTTCTGCTTAGGTCTTTGAGGGAGTCTTTTCCATAATCATATCTAGTGTTTGTCTTCCAGTCTACTGCAGATTTTCTCTGTATGAGGGTTTTGACCTCTTGAAAAGACAAGGGTTGGTAAATTTGCTCTTTGGCACTGCCCTCCTTAGCTAAGACATCAGCACTCTCATTGCCTGCAATGCCACAGTGAGATGGAATCCACTGCAAGTGAATTTCTGCCTTTTCTGAAAGCTGAGCAAGTTCTCTTTGTAGTTTTTGTACTGTGCTGTCAGTGGATTTAGCCTCCAGGGCTTGTATAGCTGACAATGAGTCTGTAAGAAATACCATCTTGCTTGCAGCTGCTTGCAGCTTATTCATGTGCTGTGCTGCCATCAGAAGGGCTATGAGTTCTGCTTTGTAGTTGGAACATATTCTTCCAGTAGGAGCCGCTAGAGACACAGTGGTAGCATCTGGGTGCCTAATGTACACTCCTGCTCCACCATTCATGGTTGCCTCCATTGCCGATCCATCTGTGTAAATTCTTATCCAGCTGTCTTCTGGAAACATGTAATGGAGATGTTCCATTGTAATTGCTTTTTCACTAGATTAGGCTCGGCATCTTTGCTTAATAATTTAGGGATGGAGGTTGAGAAGTTTAGTGGTACTGAGTCTGGTTCCCAGTGATCAAAAGCAATTCTTCAGGTATGGAATTATGATTTAGTAGTTCCAAGTATGACTTTCCTATTTCTTTTGCTTTGTGGTTTAGACTTGTGCGCTTTAGTCTGTTCTTTGTTCTAGCCGCCATTTTTCATGCAGTGGATGGTGAGGCATTCTTTTGATCCTTTCAGTCTGTAGAATCACTTTTCTCCTTCTTCTGTCTTCCAAGGGCTGGATGTTGGCTGCCTTTTCCATTTCTACAATTGGTGTAGATTTCATGGCTCCCAAAATAGTACGCAGACACCTGTTTTGTGTTTTTCCAGTATCGATTTGTTTGAATGGGCTGCTGATATCCATGTCGATGATGCATATTCGAAGGTCGGTCTAACTGCACCAGTGTACACCTGACTCAGGATTCGAATATCAGCTCCCCAGGTAGTTCCAGCCAGCTTCCGCATCACACTTTGTTTCCTCATAGCCTTTCTGTTTGTTTCCATTATGTGATGTTTCCATGTCAGACGACTGTCAAGCTTAACTCCCAAAAAGGTTGGAGTATGGGAACGGGGAACGATATCATCGTTAAATTTCAGTCTGAAGTGTTCTTCCTTTGTTGACAATGAGAAAAGCGTTGCTATAGTTTTGCTCCGGTTTATTTCTAGACCCCATTTACTTGCCCACATTATGACGCTGTTCAGGCTGGCCTGGAGTTTAAAGATGGCAGGACCCAGAAACTCGGAGGTGTACCACACAGCTAGATCATCAGCATGGAGAGAGTGTGATACATGTCTGGGCAGAGTTTGTGGCAGATCATTAATATATACCAGGAAAAGCAATGGGGACAGTACGCTGTCCTGTGGGACTCCTGCTCTTAATTTGAATCTGGGACTGTGCACTCCATCCAATTTTACAGATGCTTGTCTATGGGTAAGAAAGTCTTTTATCCAATAGTACATTCTACCCCGTATTCCACTGCGTAAGAGCTTGAGTAGCAAACCATCTTTCCAGACTTTGTCGAAGGCCTTAGACATGTCGAAGAACACTGTGAGGGTTTTCTTCTTTTCTTGGAAGCCATTTTCTATGTCCTGTGCGAGGTATGCCACTTGGTCATCAGTGCTTCTATGCTGCCTGTAGCCTGTCTGGGCTGGATCCAGTTTATGGTTGGATTCTAAAACCACTGGAGTCTAGTGGTTATCACTCTCTCCAGCAGTTTTGCAGTGCAACTTAGCAAACTTATAGGTCTGTAGCTCTGCGGATCCTTTTGTCTTTTCCACTTTTGAAAATTGGGTGGATTGTGGCATTTTTCCAGATGTCTGGGACTCTTCCCTGTCTCCAACTATTGTTAAAAATCTGGAGTAGAAGACTCTGTGCTATTGGGCCTATTTGTTTGAGCATGTCGTTTGATACTCCATCTGGTCCCGGGGCCTTTTACGATTGAGCTTTTTCAGTGCTCTCTGCAGCTCAGTCAGTGTGATGTCTACCTCCATACAGGGTTCACTTGTTGCTTTTTGAATGTAGCATTTATCTCACTTCTGACTTCTTTCCCTTGCTCCTGACTTATTGAGCATGAGCTTTCTTGCTTGTAACACTGGGCCATCAGGGTGGCTGCTCGCTTTCCTGTGAGAAGTTGTTCTCCTTGCTGGAGAACTGTTTTCCTCTAGATGGGTTGTCATCGTTCAGGGCTTTTGTAAGTCTCCACAACTTTTGAGTATCTTTTCCATGTTCAAAGAGGCTGTCTTTTCTTTCCAGGATTTTCTACACTGCTGGTTTCTTTCTCTAACATAAAGGGCCCTTGCTCTATTGTGTTGCATTACATTTGGTCCGTTGGTGCGAGTTCCATTGTATTTCTGGCACTGCAAAGCGAGCTATGGAGAACTTCCATCTCTGGTGTCCAATATGGCTTGTAGTTTTTCTCCTCCCTCTGGGTATAGCCTTTTTGCAGCATCTAAAATGGCTTTATTGAATGAACGTGCATCTCTGTCCACTTTTCCTGATTGATTAATTTCTTTACAGTACTTGTCTGCTAGTTCTTGGAATAGCTTCCAGTCTGCCTTTTGTAATTCCAACTAAGGGCAGAGTTTGTAAGTTCCTCCTTGTTAATGTTATTTATGAGGAATTTCACTGGTCTATGGTCACTACCTCCAATCTGGTCGCAGACTTGCCTTTCGGTTATCCTGTGAATGTAGTCTGTAGCAAAAGCCAGATCTGGGGTGCTTGTTGTGCGCCACCGTCGTGAGTAACATGTGTGAGGATCATCTGGGTGGTTGAGAATGGTGAGACTGTTGGTGATCAGCCATTCTTCAAGGCTTTCACCTCGAGGATCTAGCGTGTCATAGCCCCAGCTTGGTGAGTGGCTGTTGAAGTCTCCTACTATAAGCAAGTTGTCATCTTGAACTTTGATAGCTTCCAGCTCAGTTTGAATGGAGGGTGGTGAGTATATATTGTATAGTGTCATCTTAGTGTTGTTGATAAGGAGTTGAACAGCTATGAATTCTGTGCTCATCTGATTGGACCTGTGAAGTTCAACTGCCGGTATGGAATTACGAACTAGTGTTACTACTCCACCCTTATGTCTATTTTCTCTATCCTGACGGAAGGTTTCAAATCCTCTAATGCTGAATCTATTTCCCGGATTAAGGTGCGTCTCTTGGATACAGCAGATGTCAATCTTTTCTGCTCGCAGACGTTCCTCTAGCTCTCGTTTTTTGTTGGTTACCCCTTCTGCATTCCATTGCATAATTGTGAGGGTGAAAGTTTGTCCTTGCTGCCAGTAGTAATACCCTGTCCTCCCTGGCTTTGCAAGAATCAACAGGGCCGCCAGTAGCTAAGGGTGGACCCCTTCGAGGCAGGGGGTTCGGTCCCACCACCACCTGGCTGTTTCCCATGGTGGTGGCACCACAGTTATATAAATATTTGCGCATGGCCATTTGAGTTGTTCGTATGTGTCGATTCCTCCCCGCCAATAATGGCTGACACATTCCGTTTCTGAGGACATCTTTTTTTGAGGTTGTTCTCTAGACAGTTGCAGTCCCCTGCTGACGAGATCTGTCTTCCCGGGTTTGTCTGGAGTCATCCTACTCTAGATGACTTCAGCCTTCTGTTGCCGGGCTCACCAACCCAGGCTTTTTGCAGGGTGTGCTCCCTGGACACTGTAGTTTAATCCCTTAAGCTTAAGGGAAAGTGTCATAGAAGTAGAAGACAAGACAAGAAAAAGGATGTCCTCCTCAAGAGAGAGAGGACAAGTGCTATTTGTCCCATAGCTGGGGGATGGGTTGGTTGCAGCCAGAGCATTTACCACTCGCCGGTGGGTTCTGCACTGTCACCTTATGAGGCCCCATCCTGCTCCCCGCCTTTTGGTCTGGCCTTTCACCTTCAGTCTGTTCGGCTTGGTTAGACCTGCCAGGAGTTAGACTCCGCCGACATAGCCTGAAGGATCCTAAAAGCACACAAACCCTCCAACCACGATAAGGTAGGCTAATATGGAGGGCAATGGATACAAAGCAAAAGGCTGGTCATGCAAAAGGTAGACCTCAGAGATAACAGAGACAACGAAAGACACTATTTATAAAGCGCACACATGGGCTCGTCCTAGAAATCTCTTCTGATCCTAACGCTGCAAGGTAAATCAAAATTGGAGAAAAGAAAGTATACAAAATTGTCTAGTAGTTTATCTATGCTCTTCTAAAAATAATTCTTTGTTATTGTATTAATTAAATGAATTTCATCTGTTTGTTCCTTTTCATACTCAATTAGTTTTAGTTTTGTGATAAAGAAATGAGGCTTTTAAAAAAAGATATTTTGTATTTTTAATTCCGTTCTATTTTTATCGACCAAATTCCCCACTTTAAGAATTGCTTTATATTTTTATCGACTGTATTGTTCATAGCTAAAATTGTATTATTTTTGTATCGACCGATTTGTCGACAGCTAGAATAGTGTTACATTTGTTTACGACTAGATTGTTTGTATACATGCATCCAATAGAAATTACATATGGCAGGTAAAACTAGCTACAGACATCAGCTACAGAACTAAGTACGTGCACCACAAAACTAACTATGCACAGCAAGCAGAAGTAACTACACACGATTTGCAGTAATTACTATATATATCACGTAGAGCTACAGACAACACGTAGTAATGACTACATATGGCAGTTAGAAATAGCTACAGACATCACACATAACTACAGACAACATGCAGAAATAACTACCTTTATTACGCCGAAGTAGCTCTAAACAACATGCAAAACTACCAATAAATAGACAAACTGGTCTGATTATTTAAATGAGATTTTTTAGGAGAATATGGTAAATGTAGCCTAGAAAAGACCTTTTCAATCTAAGGACCAGTTCTGTTTTATTTGTATATGAACGTGTTGCTCAATAATCATAAGCAAACTAATTTGTTTCTTACGAAGATTTAAGTATTGATTTCATATTCTTAACTTTTTTTTCTTAGATACTTATCGGTTATATTTGACTTCATACTCTATCATTTCTGTTAGTCAAAAAAGAAAACCTGCTACATTTGTTTAAGCAAGACATTCTACGGAACTTTATCTTTCAATTATCTTAATTTTTCTGAGTGTCCATAATGACTACGCCGTCTAATAACGGCTAAATGTACATCATCCATCACACAAGAACAAAGGAAGTGTCATACATCATTTGTTAGCTGTAATAAATATGCAATAGTTTCTCTCTCTTGTTAACGGTGTAAGCTATGACAGTTTTCTTTTGTTCCCCTATTGTTGTTCCTCTATTGATGTTTTCTTTTGTTCCCCTATTGTTGTTCCTCTATTGATGTTTTCTTTTGTTCCCCTATTGATGTTCCCCTATTAATGTTTTCTTTTGTTCCCCTATTGTTCCCCTCTTGTTAACGGTGTCAGCTATGATAGCTTTTCTTTTGTTCCCTTATTGATGTTCCCCTATTGATGTTTTCTTTTTATCCCTTATTGTTCCCCTCTTGTTAACGGTGTAAGCTATGATAGCTTTTCTTTTGTTCCCATATTGATGTTTTATTCTCTCTTGCTGTCGCATTATTTCATATAAATAAATAACAACATGAATACACGTACACAATAAAATGTGGTTCCACTTAACAATATGGACGCTGGACACATTAACTAAATAAACAAGGGAGGAATAAACTAGTGAAAGAACACACAATAACAGACAATGGTAGAGAGTGATAGAGAAAAAGAGAGAGAGAGAGAGAAATAAATGGCAAATATGTAGATATCAAGTGCTATTTCTGCTGTGTCCGAAAGTAGGGACAATAGAACTTGTTTGATTTGATGAGAGTAAAGACATGTCACACTGACCGTTGTGGCAATTATTCCGACTGTATTACTCAACATTAGAAGCGTTCGTGATAGGGAGAAACCATCTAAGTGAACACTGATTTGCGAGACACTGAGACGGTTCAGTGAAGTACACACAGAACAAATGATTTGAACAATGATATTATAAGACATATGTTGTATGCAATGCGAGAGGAAGATTGCAATGCGAGAGGAAGAGAACACTAGTGTTTAATATATACAAACCTGATTGTTGCAAAGTTATTACAAATATTCTTGGTGACAATGATTACGAAAGTTTAAAAAAAACATGACACCAATATATGTCACTGTAAAATATAATTGAGCATACAAAATATGAACACACCTACCGACAGAACGACGGACAATAAAAATTTAGAGGATGTAGGTAGAAGAGACAATGTCAGAAGTCATACTTATCTGGCTAAGAGGTTTGCCCAAGTTGCTAATTTGTAAATTTTGATTGTGTTTTCTGTATCAAGAAGGGAAAGTAGGTAAAGAGGACTGTCCTTTTATCCAAGAGGAAACTGTATTGATAATGCGAGATAGAAAGTAAAACAGATTTCAAAGATAATCAAAAGAATGTTCAGACATAACAATTTGATTGCTAATTTAGATCCACAATTTCTGTCAATGATGCATGGGTAGAGAATTCAGAGGAAAACACGACTAGGTTAGACACGAGAAGGTGAACCATCTGGTAATGTAGTCAGGTAGAGTACACAAGAATGTAATATAAGTACAAGTTGATGGCTTACGAAAACAAAACAAACGATACAGTATCATATATTGATATCATTTGTCATAATAATGATCAGTCTAATTTGTGAGAATATTACTTATAATAATGTTATTGTGAGTACAATGATTAGATATATCGTTTATAGATTGTTCATGTTGTATCTAGATACTTACTAATGTTTCTGTTTTGTAGGAAATAAGTGTTTTCTCTCTGTCTTCCCACTGGATTAATATGTCATCTTCAACAGATATAGTATACCTAGTCTTATACTTGACACTTTGGGTACAGCGAGAAAAGAACAACATAACAAATATGCAAAAAGATTGCTTAATCAACATCGACATGGGGTGTTGGGTCGCTGAACGCTGCTAGATTTGTTGAGGCGGAGATCGGAACACGTATGGACATGGTGGGAGTACCATGATCATAGTCCGTATATAACTGATGACTTAACTTTTATTATACGTAATCCCTACCAGATACACATTGAATAGGACAGGCGATATCTGAAAACAATGAAGCAATTCAGGCAGAATGTTCATCACTGTCGATGTCCATGAAACACAACGCAAATTGACTTCTTCTTTTACCCTTCGACCCAAAGGATGCATAGGTCCCCAACCAAGACCTTGCAAGCTCTCATGCGCTTAGTTGCGGTTTTTGTAGCTGTTTTTTTTTACAGGGTGTTTTTTTTACTAAATCCACGTCAGACTTTCCATTTTCCATGGCATGTAGTAGATAACAGTGGTTCTATTCTTTACTGTCCATGTGGAGAGAAAAAACAGCTACATCCACCCCTTTTTGTTCAACTTGGAGATGTATTCATTGACACAAATAGTGTCAGAAGCATGTCAAATGTAACGTTGTTGTGTCCATCTTCGAGATCAATGCTTACCGTTAACTTATCTCTCACTGGTTGAAGGTCATCCCGGGAGTCATTATATACACAATACGTAGTATAAACTCAGAAATCAGTTCGTGATATATTTAAATTATTTCTTTCAGTCTCTCAATTTTCGTGTTTATACTGTCTCTCAATTTGAAAAGATAATATCAGATGGATTTATTGTCTCCTTTCTATGTTTATGATATTTAAAGGATACGTCTGAAGCATTTGTATTCAAAAATATTAGTTGATTTCTCATCACATTTTCAAAGTGAACATATTTCACAAGCGTAAGTTGTGATAGAAATAATGCAGTCAGTTCAAACTATAAATTTGTTTAGTTATGTCTGTCTCTTCCACAGTTTCTTCCGTTACTAGAATTTATGAGGCTCCAAAAATATGTTTTGATTGTAATCTTCTTCATTTGTGTGTCCATTGTTAGATATTATATTTATAACAATAGTGTTGGCAAAAAAGAAGTTAGTCTGATATAAAAAAAGGTAAAACAACGAAAAGTGAAATACTTTGGTAACATTAAATATCATAAATGCTTGAAGAAGACATTTATTAAATGGTATATACCAGAAAAAAGAAATAGGAGAAGACCAAGAAGAAGAATATGGGCGCAAAATGTTATAGACCAGTGGTTTTCAACCTTTTTTCCAGATGGTACCCCCTTTAATACTGGGTAAGACTCCCATGCCGTGACTCTCAGTAACATTCTCACAGTAGCAGGGACTCTCAGTAACATTACCTAAGTAGCAGAGACTCTCAACAACATTACCTAAGTAGCAGAGACTCTCAGTAACATTACCTAAGTAGCAGAGACTCTCAGCAACATTACCTAAGTAGCAGAGACTCTCAACAACATTACCTAAGTAGCAGAGACTCTCAACAACATTACCTAAGTAGCAGAGACTCTCAGTAACATTACCTAAGTAGCAGAGACTCTCAGTAACATTACCTAAGTAGCAGCGACTCTCAGTAACATTACCTAAGTAGCAGAGACTCTAAGTAGCAGAGACCCTCAGTAACATTCTCACACAGTAGAAATGACTCTCAGAAATATTCCCCCTGTAAAATTCTCTCCTCAGCAGTCACTCTCACTTAATATAAAACAGTAGCACATAGGATTCAATATTGCAATAAATGGCCTGGCACTCAATTCTACAAATATTTTAGCGACTTTTATATGAAATTTATTGGAATTTAGTGAGCCCAGGGAGTTGTGACCTCTCTCTCATATTGGTCTGAAACTCACACCCGGCTTTCGTTATATTTCTGTCTTGATGAAGTCCAGATTTTAACACTTTCATGATGGCGTCTGGGTGTCGTTCTAGAACATGGCAATCCAATTTAGCCATGACATTGGTATGGTAGTACACATGTTTTTCTGTTTGCTCTGAAGATGTAGATATCATTCGTAGGAAAATATGAGAATGTTTCTGAGATGTGTAGTGACACTTTGACAATTAGTTGACCTTATACTGTTCTTTACTTCAATCTAACCCCAACTATTCATTCATGTCATATATCTAAGCTAAAGTAAACATAATGACAAGATCTCTGATGGAATAAATGTATGGATGAATAAATATAGTCAATGAATAATGAAAAACAAATACATCCACATACCCACCTTACACGCACACTCGCGCGTACTCATATATATATATATATATATATATATATATATATATATATATATATATATATATTTTAAAAGTAAATGAAATAATTTTTCATGGAATGAGGTGTACTGGAGAATACTGTGTAGATTCGTATGTTTCGTTGATAATTGGTACACCATGGATGATGTGGTTAAAAATGGCCGCCTTTACTTTCCAATGCTATTCTCTTGCCCTGTTGAAGCTGAGTCAAGCCACTGAGAAAGAGCAGCGACCATCGATAGAGGTAACTGCGTTTAAACTTTTTAAAAAAAAATAACTTAAATACATGAACATTACCAGAATGTGATAAAATATAGCAGAGCTTATCACAGAGCCGTGCTATTTGAAAACATTTTTCACTCTCACTGGGAAAATGAACCAGAATCGCGCCCCTAAGAAGCAAGTGTACTGATCACTACACTATTGCGTTTTATATATCTATATCTCTCTCTATATATATATAATGTATTGGAATGCAGATAGACAAATGAACATAGACCTAAAGAGTCTTCGTATCGACCAACATGTCTTCATTGAGACATGGCCAAACAAACATATAAAAAGAAGACCCTGAATTTACTACATTTGTAGTAGTAGGCAATAGGTTTACAGATAGAAAGATACAACCGAATGAAATTAAGTTATGTGGAGTATATATACGTGTCCATAACTGACTAAATCAGGAGATTATTTCATATATACAAGGAAATTTGGATTTGCCAGGGGTGGGATTAATTTCAAATGTATTTGCAGCACAACTGAACTACAACCTAGTTAGTGACACATTTCACATGGGCAGATTTAAGAAAAAAAAGAAATATATTAATTAAAGAATTTTCTGCACCAACAGCTGCAGACAATGGTTACTAAGTGAATGAATTTAACAACAGCATTTAAGAGATTTGGGAATATGGGGAGGACAAGATGACTAGGTGAATTATGAACAATGTCAACGAGAAAGTTGACTCTGAACGAACTGAAGAAGCGGAAAACATACAAGCCCTATTATGTACAGAACATATAACGAGAAAGAAGAGATATTGGTTGGATTTAGATTAGAAAACAACGTCCCAATTGCAAACACCATACCCATAACATGTATATATATATATATATATATATATAGAAATAACATATGTGCATGGACCGCATCAGCTGGAAAGAAGAGGCATTACTATATTAATTCTAATATTAGAAAAATGGAGGTTAGATGTACTATACACAAATACGTTTTCATGAACTGACTGCGATTTCGATAATCGATCTCTAGTTGCAGATATCAGAATAAACATGAAAAATCGTTAAATAAACGGGACACGACGAAAACGTTTTTACGCTCCATGCCACTTCAATATAACATGAATGTACAGAAAAAAATGCGATGTACAGATGGTTGTTCAAGAAGACATGACACCTGTGATGAGTTAGTTGTACACGCGAGAGATGTTATTATCTCGTCAGGACAAAATATTACTCCTAGAATAATACACAAGAAACAGTTACATCACCGTAGAGAGATTGAAGATTTTAGAATAAAGATGAATAGTAAAGCAGAATGGGAGACCACAACAGTTACGGATATATAAAATCAGGGGCGGCTCGTCATTAAGGGCCAGTGGGGCCCGTCTCCACCAATAATAGAAAGGGGGAATAACTTCTCGGAATAGTAAATGCTAAAAAAACCATGATTTATCCGAAAATGTGTGTCTGGCCCGACCAAGAAAAATGACCACGAGCCGCCACTGTATAATATGCTTAAAGGAAATCAAGAGAGAGATAAGACAAGACAAGAAACAGAATAACATATAATGAACACTTGAACTGGAATAGAATATATGATAAGGATGGGGGAAGAGACATTTTCTAGAAACTTAAGACTTTTACTGGATACAGTAAATGGTAAAAAAACTAACAAATCTATACTAAAAAAAACCCAAGAAGTATTGTAAATATAATGTATGATGACATCACACAGAATAAAGAAACGACCATGGAACGGGGGTGTCACTGTTGGCCACATTAAACAGTACAGTGGTTTATAGACAGCAATAATTGAGGGCTTGGCTCATGGAAGAGGAAACAGTGAACAGCAAATACTGTGATAGCAAGAGGACATTTTATATACTTTGAACACGTATAGTGGAAGATGCAGGAGATTTGAGGGTTTTTCGATCGGACTGTTGATAGAAGATTCCGTAAGCGATAGACTACTGTATAAAAAGCAACATTTGATAAACTGCAGAGAAATGTATATGAAGAGAAACGAAAAGGACAATATAGAAACACTGAAATAATCACAGAGAAAGAGCAGGGACCATCGCTAGAGGTAATTGAATTTTAAATAAAAATAACAATATTAAATACATAAAAATTACCAGGATGTGATAACATATATAACAGCTTATCAAAGCTTGAGTAGAACAAAGCATAAACATATACACACAATGTGTCAATGATAATGGGAAACAGAAATATGAACAAACATATGAAAAATGTAACATGTATCCCAACACCTAAAAAGGTAGAAGCAAAATTATTTACCAACTATACACTGGCTTTGATTACAAACGAAACAAGACTGTGTGGAAAATTACAAGGTCAGCATAACACAAGCAGAGAGCCGCGGTAGCGTAGTTGTTAGTGAACTCGCTTCTCAAGGCTGGTGGTCTGGGTTCAACTCCCGCAGTGCGCGTGGAATTTTCCCGACCGCGACGGCTCTCAGGTCGACCCAGCCTCAACTGGGTACCAGACATGCTCTGGGAAAGTAAAGCTGCCGGCGTGATGCTGACCACATCACCCATCGTGTGACGACGGTCAATTAAAAATACATGCCTAACACTGTATTGCCCTATATACCACGAGGTATGACAAGGTTCCTTTACTTTTTTTACTTTTATAACACAAACTAGTATTAGATGTAACAAAACAACATTTGACCACATATTGAACATGACAACAGTCATTGACAAATGTAGAGGGTATAGTGTAAATCTATACTCATGCTTTATTGACTATTCAAAGACATTTGATTGTGCATAACATCAGGAGTTGGAAACGAGAATGGTAGAAATGAGGTTTTTGTTTACATTTAATGTAAATCTGAAAAAGAACTGTATAGTGATCAGATATCGTCTGTAAGAATGCGAGATGTTGATACATCAGATTGGTTTTACATAAAACATGGAGTCAGACAATGTTGCATTCTGTCGCCATGTATGTTTAACATAGACGCTGAAACATCACGGGGGTTGTTATAGAAGATATATGTGAAGAACAATACAATCCTTTAACCGGAGAGAAAAAAAATACCTCAACTACGATATGCTGACGAGTGTTACTGTCAACATGCCAGAAATGGATTGAGAAATTCATAAAGGCAGTGTAAAAGAAAAAAGAAAAAGAAAAGTGTATATCTCAAAGAAGTAAATGCCAAACATAATGACAAGTGAAAAAAACGAGCATGGGAAAGTATATTTGTATCAACAGAGAGAAAATAGAAAAGGAGAACAGTTTTGAATATCTCAGTTTCCTGCTAACAAGAAATGTAAATGAGATGAAAGAAATTAAAAGAATGACAAGCATAGCCGTACACAAATTTGAACAACTGAAACGGCATAGCATAGAAGTGATAGACAACATAGATCAGAGTGCTAAGTTCATGGATATTTCCAGTGGCAATGTATGGGTTGGAAACATGAACATTTAACATAACAGTGGCAATGTATGGGTTGCAAACATGAGCATTTAACATAACAGTGCCAATGTATGGGTTGCAAACATGAACATTTAACATAACAGTGCCAATGTATGGGTTGCAAACATGAACATTTAACATATACAGTGCCAATGTATGGGTTGGAAACATGAACATTTAACATAACAGTGAAAATGTATATGTGCTCTTGGGTATAAGAGTTACGCAAGAGTCCTCCGATTATCATGGACAGAGAGGAGAACAAATATCTAGAAAGAGACTCAAAATCAAAGAGAACTGGCTTTACTACAAATACGAATGAGATAATAGATATATTTTGGACACACACACACACCATGACTAACTAGTAAATACAATTATGTAGTGAGACAAAGAAGAGAAGACTGAATAGACGATGGATTCAAGATGTGTTAGATGATTAGAGCATCACTACAGCAGAGATGGGACATCTGGCGAATGAAAGAGAGAAATGCCAAAGGACTGTTGGGGTGGCAAAGTCCTGCTTAGACAACTTATTGGATGATAATCAATAATAAGCAATAGTAGTGGCATCAGCATATTGTATATATATATATATATATATATATATATATATATATATATATATATATATATATAATATATATTTGGGAGAGAGAGATGTTGTAGGGATGATGTTCGTGGTGGTCGCGATGTAATATGTGGTTTAGTTCAAGACAATACATCTTCAGGACGGTTACAATATAGTAAAACAACCATCATGATCATGTTGTGTCATTCGTATATTTTTTATTGATGTTACTTGGACACAGACAAAACACGTCTGTCTGGTTTCAGTGTTTATGTTCGTCTCCCTATGTTGTTACTACGTCGCTAAGCAGTACTAACAAATCTACGTCAACTAGTTTCACTACGTCAATGTCTCGTTCTAGTGTTGCTACTGCTCATAGTGAGCAGATTTGGTGTCCAAACACTACAGTCTCTACTTATGCATTTCTACAAACGTATCTATCTAAACTACCTGTCTAGTCTGTTGGTTACTACCTGGGGTTGGGGAACGGTTGTGCCCGGTCCTGGCAGACTACTACAGAGAGAGAGAGAGAAAGAAAGACAGAGAGACAAAGACAGAGAGATAGTGGGAGACAGATAGAGACAGATAGTGAGAGAGACAAATTTAGACAGAAATGGAGACCGAGAGAGACACACAGAGAGAGACAGGCAGACAGATAGAAGGCAGATAAACAGGCAGACATACAAACAGACAGAATTGCAGGCAGAGAGGCAGGCAAGCAGAGAGGTAGACAGGCATACAGAGAGGCAGGCAGAGAGACAGGCAGGCAGACAAACATATAAAACACTAACAGGACTATAAAAGTGAGACATGAAACAACCCTACCAATAGCAGTCTACTGGTTGTGAGAAGGTCTAATATTATCTCACGAAGTATGCTAGATCTTCGAACTTACAGGTAATACTCCAGGTAAGAAACAAATTAGTAGGTGTTGTACAACTGTAAAGCATGAGCCTGACAGAATCAATGCTCCTCGCACTAACCACGTGTACGTATGTGTCAAGCGATTGGGCTATAGAAGCATATAATAAAAGTAAAGGTAAAGGAACCCTTTCATACCTCATGGTATATAGGGCAATACAGTGTTAGGCCTGTATTTTCATTGACCGTCGGCACACGATGGGTGATGTGGTCAGCATCAGGCCAACCGCCTTTACTTTCCCAGAGCATGTCTGGTACCCAGTTGAGGCTGGGTCGACCTGAGAGCTGAACCCAGACCACCAGTCTTGCGAAGCGAGTTCACTAACAACTACGCTACAGCGGCTCTCAGAAAGCATATACATATCAGATAATTTTAGGGATAAGCATTTCACCAAACTGATATAGGTCTTCAGGGGAACATTCGGTCCAGTCACATCACTTCCAACAAGATTTATCCAACCAGAACACATAATTGAAGAACAGTTGCAGATACAAAAAAAGTCTTCTGGATTTAGACAAAAGAATTCTCTAAAGACACCTCTCCAACACTTTCTAGAAAACGAATGAAAATGTATACTTCTTGGAGGTTCACAATAGTTCATCTCAAACATCTATAATTATCCGATCAGTCATGTATATCTTAAAGTTAGCAAGTCAATGATTAATCTCTCAAAATTGTCACATCAATGATTAATCTCTCCAAATTGTCACATCAATGATTAATCTCTCCAAATTGTCACGTCAATGATTAATCTCTAAAAATTGTCACATCAATTATTAATCTCTCCAAATTGTCACATCAATGATTAATCTCTCCAAATTGTCACATCAATGATTAATATCTCCAAATTGTCACATCAATGATTGTCAAAGTTATCTATTTCTTGTAGTTGTTAAATCAAAATATTATATCTCTCGTTGCTGTAATGCTAAATTTGATGACGGTCAAATGAACACCCTCTTCAACATTTATGCTGTCTTTATCACTGAACAGCGATAACATGTTCTGACAGTAAGACGATATGAAGATCTGACTACGGTAAAATTATATTCGAAGTTTCCAGATTCAGCACTTATCAACTGTGCGATCTGTTGAAGTGTTTCATTAAAAAGCTGTAGAGATGATCTGTGAATTTTTCCCCAAGACTTCTCGGTTGAGTGAATTTGACCTGAGACAGTACTTCGTTCTCACATGATGAAGCGATGGTAGGCGGTTTATTTTTTCTAACGCTCAGTTTATATTTGCATGTACGTAGCACTATTGAGATATTATCAAAATAGATATCAGATACAAGCTAACGGTGTAACAGTCTTTCTCAACCATGTGTGGTTGTCCATGATAGCAGACAAACTGACGGTATAACAGTCTCTCTCAACCATGTCTGGTTGTCCCTGGTTATAAACAAACTGACGGTGTAACAGTCTTTCTCAACCATGTTGGTTGTTCCTGATAATAGACAAACTGACGGTGTAACAGTCTTTCTCAACCATGTATGGTTGTCCCTGGTAATAGACAAACTGACGGTGTAACAGTCTTTCTCAACCATGTCTGGTTGTCCCTGATTATAGACAAACTGACGGTGTAACATAATTTCTCAACCATGTCTGGTTGTCCCTGGTAATAGACAAACTGACAGTGTAACAGTCTCACTCAACAATGTCTGGTTGTCCCTGATACTAGACAAACTGACGGCGTAACAGTCTTTCTCAACCATGTCTGGTTGTCCCTGGTTATAGACAAACTGACAGTGTAACAGTCTCACTCAACAATGTCTGGTTGTCCCTGATACTAGACAAACTGACGGTGTAACAGTCTTTCTCAACCATGTCTGGCTGTCTCCGATTATATACAAAATGACACTGCACCAATCTTCCTCAAATATTCATGACTGCAGCTGATAATAGACAAACTGATAGTGCATTACTCTACCTCAACAATGATTCGATTTCTCTGTAAAAGATTCAAAAGCCGAAACTAACACTTTAAAATGTGTGAGGACAATTTGTTGTGTATTCTGATAATTATATCAGTAGAATAGTTAGTTCTGTCGGTGGTTGAACAATAGTGGTCAAACCATTAGGATCAATAATGCATTTAAATCTGGAGGCAGTGACCTTTGAAACTAACTAGAGGAGTTCCGCTAACTTCTGTCTGTTGACAATCTTCTCGTTGCTTTCTGTTAAGCTGTTTATAAACTGTCTTAAGACTATCGTTGACGTATCTAAAAATGTTAACACTTTTTGGACTATCATTTCAATAGAGATCAGCAACACTTTCAACATCTGGAAAACGATTAATTAGTCGTTCAATAATTGATTGATCGAATATACTTTGGTTGAGATAATACGTGTTAAATTTTTCACAACTGTGTTCCCTTTGTTGAACCTTGCACCCCAAACACGGACACAAAAGTATTTGTTTTAAAAAAAATTGAAAATTGTCAGCAATTTTACATAACAAAAAGCATAGACAAATATTCAGGATGATGCTCAACGAATGATATTTAGGATAATAAGAACACTATAATTGATATACACACAATATTTGAACAAGTAAACGACGGGAAATCACATTCAGAAGAACACATACACGAACTGGATGTCTGATGAGAACAAGCAATATTAATTGTGATGGGAGGAAGGTGGGGATGTGAACATAATCAAATGATGGAGTAAATACACTGGGAAGTTTTATGTTGATGATGGATTCCAACTAAATCTACAATACTGTAACGGTTCTCAGGTCGGTACAGTTTCAATTAGGTACCAGATAAGTACTGGAAAGTACAAATGGCTGTCGTGATATTGCCTACATGACCCATCGTGTGTTGATGGTCAATGAACAATGCGGGCCTAACACCGTATATCCCAAAATACTTCATGGTATGAAATATAGTCCCTTTTTTAATCTACAAGAGAAATGTATAGAACCACTAATACTTCAGCTGAGGTAGATTATTCTAACAAGTAGATTACGAAGAAACTATTCATATCACAGTGTAACATTAGTAGAAACTTTGGTGTAGGAAACCTTGGAATTAAAAGTCCTAACATCAACTTTAAATAATATTGAAGACAATGAATACATACCGAAATATCTAAAGAAATCCATAGCATTATTCGTTCAGTGATACTGGGACTTCATTGCACATCATACAAATAACAGTAAGTAACTAAACATAAATGTATTTATATTCCTCTATCTGGTTCACACAAAGCTCTTTTCAACGTTTCAACATGTACTTGCTTTATAATGTGTTATGACTAGAACGATGGAAATAGAGATATATATATACTAACATATGGAGTAATAGACCAGTATAGATTGATGTTGCCCCAACGGCAATCGTTCATACATTACAATGATTGAAATTGACATATTTATGTTAGAAGAATTAGGCAGTGGACGGGCGAACATAAATAAAGTATTGCATTGCCGAGATAAGTACAGAATGAATGAAAGTTCGCATCCTTTTTTTTATAAATGAATTAAAGGGTAAGAGAATCAAAATGGAAGACTAATCATCATCAAATAGTTTGTCCTGAGCAGAACTTTTGAAACCCTAACAGACATTTGAAATTTCTCATAAGCCAGATATCCCGCCTCTGCAGCCATCATTAGCTACATCTTGAAACCATCTTCTCAGTTGTTTTCCTCTTCTAATCTTTGCATAAATGCCTCTGTCCATAATGGTCTTCTCCAACAAAGTGTCTTTTTATATGTTCAAAATATTTCAATTTCTCTCTATTTGTAGCATCAACCGGTTTTCTTTGATTTTGAATTCTTTCTGTATAGATCTATTTGTTATCTTCTCTGTGCATGATATACTGATGACTCTTCTGTAACGCTTATATTCAAAAGCACATAACGTTTTTCCACTGCTCTTTTTGTTTTACTAACAGGAGTAACGAGACAAGAAAATGAAAACGAAGAACTACAAATATAAAAAAAAAAACGTTAATATATTTATTTAGAGCCATGCAAATTTAGACATATAAGAGCTTAATTAATAGAAGGATTATCAAAATGTCAGTTAAAACTAGATCACAAACTAGTAAAAATCTTAGTAGTAACAGATGGTGATCTATAGAGAATGATAGTTACATGATCTCTAAAGCTCAAATAGTACTCTGCACTTTAAAAAGTCGATCTACGAGTCGTAATTACTAAGCAGAAAATGCCATTACTACGTGGTCTTGTGGGAATAAAAATACATTACAAAAATACACTGACAATTCACAACCGTAAACATTAGTCAATTGATTGATGGGTGGTTCCTTTTCTTCTCTTTTAACGTTTACTTCATTTGAGGTGTCAGTGAGAAATATATAAGGATTATTTGTGCACTTTATCTAACGCTTCTTGTAAAGTGTTGTTCATTTCTCTAAAATTGGTTGTAATGTCGTCGCTTCATCTTTTACCTGGTCTTCTTTATGTTTTATTGTATCTCTCTATGACAGACTATAACAGGGCATTCTTGTCAATGGGTGTGTAAGATGGACTTAAATCCAAAGTCCAGGGTCATTTTCACACCCTCCGGTGTGGCCGTCGGCGATGCTATACATGTTTCGTTATTCATTTTTAGTCACATATTTTCATTCGGCCGTTAGGAACTTAATGTTTGATTTTACATGTTGTGTGAGAAGTGAAATTCTTCCCTTCTCTTGTATCCTTTGCTTGATAAAGACCTTTCGGTCGAAACGTTGCGGTGTATCGTTATTTGTTTAGTATTTTGTAAAACTACAGTACTTTGTTTTGTGTGTGTTTCGCCATTGTCATTTTGCACATAATAGAGAGGGCTGATGTCATGGCAACCACGTTCCGGAAAGGATAAGCTACTTGAACGAGATGACGATGAGCTGTTATATAGGTGGATCCGTCCTTATTTCGTTGACAATAATAGCAATTGTAATACATACATCATTTGCTGCGAACTTCCTTTATGAATTTTCTGGCAAAACACGTAATCACAAAGTACTGTAGTTTTACAAATTACAAAAACAATGACAAAATACAGCAACGTTTCGACCAACAAGGCCTTTATCAAGCAAACGAACAAACAGGAGTGACAAATTAAAATGAAACACAAATAGACGACCAAATACAAACGTATCTAAGGAAAATCCTTAGATTTTCCTTAGATACGTTTGTATTTGGTCGTCTATTTGTGTTTCATTTTAATTGTCACTCCTGTTTGTTCGTTTGCTTGATAAAGGCCTTGTTAGTCGAAACGTTGCTGTATTTTGTCATTGTTTTGTAATTTTTAAAACTACAGTACTTTGTGATTACGTGTTTTGCCAATCAAATAGTTTTACTGCAGTTCCATATATATATACTGAATATTATGAATTTTCTGAACGATACTTCAGCACAACAAAGAAACAACATGTTCTTTCAACAACACGCGCATTAAGGAGACACTTGCAGTTATAGTAAACATTACACACAGTATGTTAGGAGATTATAACAGAGAAATTCATACAACGAACCAAACGGAATATAAGATGACCAAATGAAATATACAGAAGAATGCATAAAAGGTTAAACGGTTGATCAGTGGTGATTTGTACTGGGAGATATCTGGATCGGAAACGTTATGCAGATATATACAGTGACCTCTGCTGACAAGGCCGTGTACGTATCACTCGATGTCTTCAATAGACGATCTGACTGAAAGGACGTTAACCACAGAAATTGACTTTATTTAAATCTGATCATTTTATATTTTAACATTTATTCTATCCCACCTTTATATCATTTTACTTTAATTTTTCTCTTCATTTTGTTTATGTGAGAGGCAAGACTGAAGACAGAAATGTGAGACTGAAGTAAGACGCGGGATCTTAAAGACAGCTAAATACTATTTCATGGAATGCAAAGAATTTGAAGTTGCAGATAACTTTACCAATTAGAGATAGCTACAAAAGTTGGAAAGAACTTCACAAGTTGGAGAGAACTTCACAAGTTGGAGAGAACTTCACAAGTTGGAGAGAACTTCTCACATTGCTAATGATAGCAGGCTCCAACAATGCAGACAGCTATATTGTGAAGTTGAACAACAAGGTTATATGTTACATGGCTATTATCACCTAATTATATCGATATCAATTTTATTTTCTGACTTTAATTAATTTTACTCGTTATCTTCTATGAAGTCCACTATTATCTTCTATGAAGTCCACTATTATCTTCTATGAAGTCCACTATTATCTTCTATGAAGTCCACTATTATCTTCTATGAAGTCCACTATTATCTTCTATGAAGTCCACTATTATCTTCTATGAAGTCCACTATTATCTTCTATGAAGTCCACTATTATCTTCTATGAAGTCCACTATTATCTTCTATGAAGTCCACTATTATCTTCTATGAAGTCCACTATTATCAATTCTCAACTACCAAGTGTTCTTCTACGTCCTCAACTTAAACATGAGACCAACGTTTTGTCGTTCATTTACCCGATAGGACTAAGAACTCGATCTCACCTACATCGAGATCAGGGATCACTTAACAAATATCTCGATCACTCTACGCTGGGAACGAAATGTGACTTTCAAGCGAGATGTGAACACCTTACTCCACCCAGTGGTTACCGGGGCCCAAATTTGGGGTGTAAAGAATAGAACCACTGTTACCTGCCACGCATGTCGTAAGAGGCGACTAAGGAGGTTTGGCTGAAATCGGATGCACATGTCCTAAACGTGTAGAAGTCTATGCGTTTAGGGCCTACAAACCAATGTGCAACGTATACACGTTCGGGGTAAAAAGGCTCATGAGGTCATGGTGGTAACATGAGCCAGGGTTAGCGAGGGGCGCGCTAACCAAGACCCTGCCCCAACCTCCACGCGGTGACCCTGGAAACAGACTCTGGTTCCGGTCTGGCTAAGAGGGCAGGGATCGGGGAGAGAAAACTACTGGTAGTGGTAGCAGTGCAATTACGGAAATACAATAAAGATACATACAAACAAAATGCGCAAATCTCCTGACCGATGTCCAACAAGATATTGCCCAAGTCCCTCAACGCAAAGAAACAGCAACGAAACGTCTCAGACATGGATGAGAGGTGCATCCAGTGACCAAACGTATGCCCACGTAGGGCGAAGCTCGAAGCCCTGAGGAGGGGCAAACATTGCCAGCCCGTCGGCAAAATAAATAAGACCGGACCGTAACGAATAAAAGTCTACCCTCGTGTTGGTGCGAGAGAAGATTGCAGCTGACCCCGCATCGGTAGCCTGGTGCAGATACATGTACTGGGCAAGGTTTGCCGAGCGCAAAAGAACAAGTTTCGTTTAGTGCATAACGAAACTACCCGCCCTGGGAAACCGTGCAAGGTACTGTGCGATTAAAAATTAACATCCCCGGAAGAACTGAGGTTGGTGATGCCTAACGGAACTGCCAGCCTTGGGGCAACCGGGCTAGGTTCGATTGCAGTCGTAACTAACATCCCCAGAATAACTGGGGCGGGTGATGGCGGCGAGCGCAAAATCCTCAGTTACGCTGATAGTGCCGACTGAAACGACCCTCTACATTGTTTGTACTCGGCCCCATGCCAGTGCTTTCGAGGTTAATTGCAAATTGCCACGTACTAATGCGCGTCTAGAAAAGGCTGAGAATGTTCCTTCTCCGGATCAAACTCAAAAATGTACGGTAAAGCAAGGCCGACAATGTACGGATCAGACAGGAAGTTCGGGTCTGAACATTGGCGAAGGCCGATACTTTACACGGTGTTTTATACGAGTAAGACGCCGTCCGAGGATAAGCTTACAAGCCCCGAGAAATATTTTTCAGTCAGAACGGGCATAAACAGCGTAACTCACTGTCCCGGCGTAGATCACAAAGCCCAAAAATACGGCAAAGCTGATCGAACCCTAAGGAAAGCTCACCCTAGTAAATCAAAAGCTGGCTGAAAACGAACACCCCACCGAAGGATAAGCAACTGAGCTCAAATAGGTGCTGAAGGCTGGTGCACGTACATTACGTTCTGATGTTTGGCTGTTTATATATCACAATGAGAATGATTAAAACAGGCCTAGAACGATCGAAGAGGAGAGAGGAGGTATACACGTTCTTGGTAAAGATCAAACATATCACAGAGAGTGATTAAAATTGGTTGTAAAGAACGAACGGAAAGAAGAAGAAAAACACCTTACTCTCAAGTCACAGAGATCCTCACAGAAAGAATAAAATTCATCCAAAAATGTTCACCATCTATAAAATTACATCGGGGACACTCACGGACACTCACGGACACTCACGGACACTCACGGACACTCACGAACACTCACGGACACTCACGGACACTCACGGACACTCTCGAACACTCACGGACACTCACGGACACTCACGGACACTCACGGACACTCTCGAACACTCACGGACACTCACTGGTGATGTGGAGTTCGTACATTGCTGCTGAGATCTTCCTGTGTAAAAAAAAATAGATCGGAGCACGCATGGTTTGTTTAGAAAAATAGATTCCCATATGTCAGGTTTTTTTTTTCGAAGGAGAGTAAACCTGAAGAAAATCTTGGAGGTCTGGCTCCTAGACGTGTGACATGAGGTCCACCAATGAGAGGACATATACTGATTTCTAAGAGCAGGTTCCCAGCAATGGTCAATTAGCCGCACTGGATTGTGGGCACCTCGGCGGAGGCAAAGACGTCAGGAGTACACCAAAACAGAAAATCGGTAGTGAAACATCTAAGGCGGACATGCTTATCATAATGTTCTACCAGCAATTCATGCAGTCAAACGTGTACCAAATGTCGTGCTACACTCCTCTAGATTCTATCAGCGAGATCTAGAGGAAAGGGGACAGTGGGTAAACTCAGATATTTCATGAAAACTGCCGTGGTATGCGTAACATTGATTTTGTTGACCAAACCATAACGGAGGACATCAGTTATGGTTTATAAGTCTAGCTCAACTGGAGACAAACATCGGATGCCACCGGTTGTCTTCGATGATGGGATATACCATCGCGTCTCAATGGACAGCTGCCCCCAGGTTGCTAAACTAGCAGCGTCTGAGATGGCTGGACACGTGAGCCGCATAAACGATGATGAGAAATTAACCATTATCTATGTCATAATTTCTTTTTCATTGGCTCTCTATGGTGAAAGAATTAAAACGTTTGCCTTGCGTTTCGAATGCTGTGGGTTCGAATCTTGAACAAGTTACATTTGCAGTTTTTACCGGAGATCCCTAGGATTGTTGCTAGAGCTACAGATGTTGTTCTTTGTGTATCACTCTCGATGGGTGGGAAAAATGGAGCCATATAGGGGAAACCTGGTGCAATGAAGTCAATTATACGTCTTAAGACCGTTTTTTCCCTCACGTCTTAAGACCGGTTTTTTTCCTCATTTTCTTTCATGATTATCTTTTGTTTGTGATTACTGAACATATGTAGTCAATAAATCATGATTTCTTACGTTAAGCAAGTTTGTTATGTTTAAGAGTATGTCTAAAAGATAATATAAGAAATTCTTGAGAGACGTGAAATTAATTTTCTGTCGACAAATGATAAATGATTCCGTCAAAACTCTGATCGTACAAGATGAACGTGTGTTCTTAACCAACTAACACCTTACCCATCCCCCATTCCCCAAAACTAGAATAAAATAGCGTAAACAGGGTCTAAAGTTGCTCGGTTCCACTCCGCAGTAACTACACGCTACCTGATGAGAGTATTGTACAAATCACAAGCTCTGTTGCTCCGGTAACAATTCTATGAATCTTTAGAAAAATGCACTTGCGAACAGAACGCTGATGGTCGAGATTCAAACCCAAGACCTTCTGAATGCGTGTTATCGTAAATACATCCCCCAATTAGAGTGACCACATGAAAATATATTGCTTGTACCTTCAAACATATTTTCATTGCAAAAGTATTATCTATTGTTGGCTATTACCTATTCTTCATTCTATAAGGAAGAGAGGACGTGTAATTGATTGATTCTTCATTCTATAAGGAAGAGAGCACGTGTAATTGATTGATTCTTCATTCTATAAGGAAGAGAGCACGTGTAATTGATTGATTCTTCATTCTATAAGGAAGAGAGCATGTGTAATTGATTGATTCTTCATTCTATAAGGAAGAGAGCACGTGTAATTGATTGATTCTTCATTCTATAAGGAAGAGAGCACGTGTAATTGATTGAAGTAATTTTGGTGAATCTACAACATTAACCAGACTGCAAGAATACCAAGTCAAATGGGATGTAGCTAGATAAGAACACTATCCTGGTAGCAAAAAACAATAGTAAACCAAAAAAAAAACAGGTGTTTTTATGTCACACGCTGAGAGACATACTGAGGAGAAGATCGGAGTATTTATGGACTAATTGGTTCGATGTACAGTGATGATGATCCAACGACTAAACTAATCTAAACTAAACATATTATTCTATATTCTGTATTTTGTGGCACTTAATTAGACATAGGTCAATTAGTTTGTATTAAATTCCCTCGGGTATTTGATTAAGATCTGTATAATGACGATAAATATTCATCTTTCTACTCAAGCAACACATCTAAAGGATGGACATCAGCCACATGACCACTATCTACCACTCCTTATGAATAATTCCACTCCATGTTGTCATCTGGGTAATACAAATGTTCATAAGTCAATCAAGTAAATGTCACAGATCTGGTTATATATGTAACGATTTCTAACGGGAAAAGTATTCTGTCATTCTGATTAATAGCTGTGTCAACATGAGCCAAAACTTCCCAATCTATCATTTATAAAAGCGACATTAGATGTTTAAATGTTTTTGCTGTTATTGTCAACCTTTCAAATATATTTACTATGCAACAGTGACTTAATGTTTAATACTTTCCAAATATTTACTATATGAGCATGTAACATTGACTTAATGTTTAATATCTTCCAAATATTTACTATATGAGCATGTAACAGTGACTTAATGTTTAATACTTTCCAAATATTTACTATGTGAGCATGTAACAGTGACTTAATGTTTAATACTTTCCAAATATTTACTATATGAGAATGTAACAGTGACTTAATGTTTAATACTTTCCAAATATTTACTATATGAGCATGTAACAGTGACTTAATGTGCGTGTGATATCTTCTAAATATTTACTATATGAGCATGTAACATTGACTTAATGTGTGTTTGATATCTTCCAAATATTTACTATATGAGCATGTAACATTGACTTAATGTGTGTTGATATCTTCCAAATACTTACAATATGAGCATGTAACAGTGACTTACTGTTTGATAACTTCCAAATATTTACTATATGAGAATGTAACATTGACTTAATGTGTGTGTGATACTATCGACTGATCGGAGGATATTGTTTACAAGAATTCCATTTGGTTTATTACCGTATAACACTTAGCATACATGTCTAGCGGAGATTAATGGAAACTAAAATAAAAACCACGAACTGATCATGTGGTACTTTGCTAAGGAAACGTTACCAATATCTTCATCGACAAACAACATCAATTAAATCCAGTAAAGCAAGAGTTTACATGAATAGGGAGTGTTTTTTTTAGCAAATGGAAGAATAACGAAATTCAACATAGATGCAGTAACATAAATAAAATCGCACAACAAATGGCCCAAATTTGGAATCTCAAACACGTGTCCATGAACACTTCTTCTTCTGTCATGCAACTTCTGCTATGCAACTACTCCAGTATATGTCATAAACAAGGGGGTCCGATTGAGGTCTTCACCGGTCTCCCATAGTTTGTTTTGATGGGTTGTTTCTGTTGGACCATGAACTAAAGGCAATGTTCAACATAATCTTTCTCCAGCAATATCATTCAACATCATCATTAGTATCATCCCGTTCAGCAATACCACTATGACTTTAAACGAAAACTAAACTATTAAAACCAAGTCAATAAAAAATTATGGATGTGAAGATTCTTGTATGAAGAAATCTTGTCAACTTTACTACCGATGCCAGGAGAAACAAAGAAGTATTTTCCTGCAGGTAACAAATAACAAACAGTTTAAAGATAAAATCTGGTCTGAAGCAAATCTGTTAACACTATAGCCCACTTGCTGAAGAGTCAAACACTTGAGATCAAGATGGTCTGTACATTCTATAGAAATGTCTTCAAGCGAATATGTTCATTGCAAAGAGAAAGAAAAGTCTAATGTTAACACTCAAATAGATCATATTGACGAGAAATGTCATACTATTTTTTCTGTTGATCATATTGAAGAATGTTAACATTACTCAAATTCCACCATTGTAATTTCCCGTCTTCCCAGTTCCACTCTTTCGAACTCACAATCTCTCGTCATGTATTTCTATATTATAAACAAGTCTACAAGTTATTTTCTGACAGAGTAAAATATCAACATTGGTAACTAATTTAGTACGACATATACAAGTGTACTTGTAGGTAGTTAGTTACACGATCCAATTTTAGTAACTTATTAGTACATACAACATATATTAGTGTACTTCTAGGTAGTTAGTTACACGATCCAATTTTAGTAAATTATTAGTACATTATATACAAGTGTACTTGTAAGATGGTCACACGTTACAATATTAGTAACCTATTTAGTACTTGATTGATTGATTGATAGGACCGTCATCATTGCACTTTGGTGAGTAACCATGTGTGCTCGATCTCTTTCTTACACAGAAAGATCTCAGCTGCAGTGCACGAACTCCGTAGCACCGGCGAGGGTCCCGATGTAATTTTGAAGATGGTGAAGACATTTTTGTAGGAATTTAATTTTTCATCTTTTCTAATGAATTTTGCCAGGGAAGCGGATTTCCAGCCTCCTCTTCACGTTTTTGAATTGCCAAGGATAATTCTACGTCCTCAAATTGAACTACGTTTTATCGTCCGTCTCCGATAGGAACTCGATCTCATCTACATTAAAATCAGGGATCTCTGGAAAATATCCCCATGGCTCCTCGATTTAGTACAACATATACTAGTATGTGAGCGTCTGTAGCTCAAGCGGTAGTCAGCTCGATCACAAACCCAAGCATACCTGGTTCAAACCTCACAATGGGAAAATTTGGAAGCAAATTCGTTTCCGTGGGATATTTACAAAAAGGTAAAAATAGACCTCACAGTTCAGAAAGCATATAGTGTAAGTGTAAAAGTAGTGCCTAGAAAATCAACGACTCGTTTACTGTGGTTGATGGCTACGTCCAGTAAAGGATATGCCACGATTTTCATGTTCATATTAGTATACTTGTATGACAGTCATTAAGACATTTTTCTTTGGTGTCCCATAATGACGGAGCATCTTCCATGATATAACTAGTCTATCCATTGCTTTATTTAACTATCTGGTGTATTGTAAAAATGGGATAATGCTTGATTGATCTATCCTAAAATCTGCTTGTTCTTCATTAACTTTGTGATCTAATGCTAATTACATTTCTTGAAGGATTACTCTACAAAATATTTAACTTGTTAATGATAACAGGATTATTCCTCTCCAGTTATTACAATTTCCTAAATACCCGTTTCCCCCTTATACTGGACGCTGTGAGGTAAAACAGGATTAGAGACAAGAAAGAAAGAAGAAAGATAAAATAGAGCGTATTATCCATTCTTCTGAAATTACTTCTTTATTTCATTCTGAAATGAAAATCGTGACGTATCCTTCACAGGACGTCGCTACCAACCACAGTAAACGAGTCGTCGTTTTTCTTGGCACCACTTATACGTTCAGTAGTTTGTCATTGCTTTTTGAACGGTGGGGTCTATTTTTATCGTTTTGTGACCCCGCGAACACATTTTTCCAATATCATTTAGAATTTAGATGAGGAATGAGAGATAGAAAATAACATATTTATGCAGTTATGGGGTTAGCTTAGCTAATTCTGAATCACCAGGGATCAACATTAGAGATATATTCGATATACATTTGCTAATACAAGGTAGAGGTAACCATTTTATAGAAGTAATTAGTTGTAATTTCAATATTAATTTTGATATATTGTGTCTATGATTTAAAAAAAATATGTAACACTATTTAACAGCTGAAGAGTTGACTATAAAAGTTCGTTCCAAAATTCGTGAACACACTAAAGTTTAATTTGTACGAAATCTACCTGATGCATATCAGTGATTTTTGCAAGCAGTCTTATATATCTCACGACCTTACGAATACATGTTTAACTAATTGGTAGGTAGCTTAGTTGATGCAAAAACGTTTTTTGTTATATAATTTTGCATAAGCACAACAAAATGATCATCAGAGTTTAGAATTTACAGTAATACACAAAATAATAGCGAATGATTGCAAAGGTGTATCCCTATTACATATTATAAAAAGAAAGGGGACATAGTGAACAAATGATACCTTCCACTTCTATAAATGAAAGTAAATGTTGCGTACATACGCCAATGACAGTCGGTAGGAAACATTGTGAACTGATTAATTCCAAGGGATTCCCGATTTTGACTTGCACTGAATTGCATGTGGAACACGGAAATGCTTAGTTATATACAAACTTGACAATCGTACTGTAAAATTTGACAAGTATACCAAATCAACATCGCCGTAATTATAGTAATAACATATAATAAAATCTTACAGAACTAAAGGTTTGGGTGGGCAAAAAATACTTTAGGAACGTCGTCACTGTTACCTATATTAAAATGTAAAAATCAAGAATTTATATCAAGGGATGATTTTATATCGGTCGGTAAAGATGTTCACGAATTTTGGAACGCACTTTTGATAGTAACAGACTCAATTTAAGGATGGGATTTATAAACAGAAAGCAACATATATTTATATGTATATTTCTATACCTGGGATCCCAGGATCAAATGCCACTATTGAAGTGGGTTGTTTTTTTCCAGATTGTACGGTTCTCAGGTAGACTAAACCTCAGTTGATTAGTAGGTAAACACTGACCTCAGTTGATTAGTAGGTAAACACTGGGAAGTAAAAACGGACTAAGTGATGTTGACCACATCATTCATTCTGTACGACTGCTCCGACCGTGTGGTGCCGGGCCCCGCAAGGGAAGCAAAGAATAGTACCACTGTGACCTACATTGCAGGTCGTAAGAGGTGACAGTGTAGGCCCTAGGAATGCTACCCTAGTAAATAAAAGCATCGTAGAAATCGGATGTGCTGGCCTACTTGTATGCGCATAACTGGCACAACGTACAATCGCTCTTAGACTCAAGTCACATACAAATTACACAGAATGATTGACAAGTGGTCGATATGGAGCTTTCGAATAAGAAGAACCACAGGTCAAAGAATAATATGGATCTAAAACCGGTTTTCCCAGTATATCTTGTGGTATGATACTTGTTTCTTTACTCATTTTTTTACTTATATGAAATGAAAATCGTGGCATATCCCAAAGGACGTAGCCATCAACTACAGTAAACGAGTCGTTGATGTTCTAAGCACCACTTATACGTTCAGTAGTTTGCCATTGCTTTCTGAACGGTGAGGTCTATTTTTACCTTTTGTAAAAATCTTACGGAAACGAACTTGCTTCCAAACTTGCCTACCGTGGGGTTTGAACTAGGTACGCTTGGGTCTGTGATCGAGCTCACTACCGCTTGAGCTACAGACGCTCACTTTTACTTTATATATATATATATATATATATATATATATATATATATATATATATGTATATATATCAAGTGTAGTATCGGCTGGCGTAGGTGATCATGTACCTCAGCAAGTCTCTGTCCCTGGTATTTGCTATCACCTCAGATGTTGATGTTCTTCCAAGTTATGCTAAATGTTATCTATCTGTCTTCCTCTGTCTCAGCTCCCTTAGATGTTACTGGCAGTTACAATGTACTCTAAAACTCCAATTCTCATTAAAAGGTCCGAAAAATGATGACTGCTGCTTTCTTATAATAATAATACGTTTTCTCAGTGTTATGGCTTCATTCAACAGAATCACATTCGTCATTTTAGCAGTCCATGGTATTCTCATCATTCTTCTGTAAAACCACATCTTCGTGGTCTCCAGAGATTTCATTTTAGCACTCCATGGTATTCTCATCATTCTTCTGTAAAACCACATCTCCGTGGCCTCCAGAGATTTTTTTTCATTTGTTTGTTTACTGTTCATGACACCTATCCGTGTGTTAGTATTGTTTTTATAAATATATACAAATAATATTATAAATATACTGAGTGTTCAAGATAAATGTAGCCCGGTCAAGGGAACCAATATGTCATATGTTTATGAAAATGAAAAGGTTCAATTATGCCGTAGTATAAGGTCAGGTGAGCGAGACTTCTTGTGATGGTGTAATTATGGTGTGGAATTGGGAGATGTAACAAAGTGACGTGGGACAAGCCAGTCGGAACCGGTTTAAATAGTAAAATAGACGTAACGCAATTAGTACCTGCAACTTTTGATTTGTCATGGGGCTGCTTTTATCTTGAAAACCCTGTAGAATAAATTTATATATATTATATATATATATATATATATATAAATATATATATATATATATATATATATATATATATATATATATATGTAGCGAAAATTATATACATCAATATATTATATTTTACAATTCTGTTTTGTTCTATTATAAATAGAAAGTATAATAACACGCGAGCTGTTCTGATTTACACAAAGAATTGAAATCTTCTCAATACGCTTCCATGAATATGTCAGATGGTTATCTCATGCACGATATATTACCCATTTTTGTCTAATTGATGATCTCAAGGTCTGAAGAAAGTTGGTAGCGATTGAGGAGGGGTAGGGGTGAAGTTAGGATGCAGAGAAATATAAACTATAAAATTATCAACAGCAAATTATGTTGCTCAGGTATTAGAAACATGTTCATTGAAAGATTTTCTATTTTTGAAAAAAAAGCGAAGGTGTTAGCAGTTATAAATTTGTTCTGGAATATTAAAAACTGAATCCTTAATTTTAATTAGCTGTTCATTTTTATGTACACCACAAATAATGTGGTAGATGCAATATCGTATTGGTTAGTACATTTGCTTCGTAGACGTGTAATCTCAGGATCAAGTTCTCTAGACGAAGTGGGATGATTTTTTCTAACGTAACGTGTCTCAGGTCGACACAGCTTCATTCGAGTACCAGGGAAAAGTTGGAAAGTAAAGTGTGTCAAAGGCAGCGGCCGCTCGTGATCCTTTTTGTTGGTGGGGCCAGACTCAAATTTTCCGGACAAACCATGATTTTGGGTTAGGTTATAGTTTAATTATTAACTAATAAATACACGTTGCACATTATTTTTAGTGGGGCCTAGCCTCACTGGCCGTTACTGAGGAGCCGCCACTGGTCAAAGGGATGTTGACCACAACATACATCATATGTCGCTTTCTGAGTATACATCATGAAATGAAGCAGATTATTTATTTTACATTATAACTATACTAGTCTCTTCTTGGATAAGAAAATAATATATTGCCCGATCTACCTCATTGCCGGATAGAAATATATCTTTGTTTATTCCCTTTTACCGTGAAATGTCATGGGAAACATAATTTCTCGCAGTTGGGCTGCTGGTGTGTCACAGAAGTTGTCAGCTCATATTTTTCAGAATTGAATTTGTTTTTGTGTTTATCAATCTGCTTTGTTGTCATCCAGACGCTTTCAGCCTAGAACTATAAATGTAGAACCAAAGAAATTAGTAGTTCGCTTGTCTCATTCTCATAACATTGTTGGTCATTTCAGTTGATTTCTTCCCATATTTTATGACAGCGCAGTGTGATTCACACAATGTTTCTGATGTAGTCATTTCTAAGCTTCTGATTCATTCTCTCCTGACAATGTTGATAACTCTTATAAAATACTTTATCTTACACACCGTGATCTTACTCTCTTCTTTCTTAGATATGGAGATAGTAGTGACTTTGTGGCGAAGTGTTTTTGGTGGGTTTTTCCGATCCAGAAGCACTTGAGCTTTCAGCTCTTCGGCTCGGTGCCATGGACATCGTAACCCTTCGGTTCGGTGCCACGAGCACTGTGAATCTGGGAAATATGTGGCTTTTCTGCCAGCCTCCGGAATTGAACCCGCACTCACAGAGGGCTAGTCACCCGCAGTCCAACTCGCTACGAACACGCTGGGCATGCGGGCAAGGCGAAGTATTTAATCACCACGCTCTGAAGGTAGCAATTTTGAATCCTAACCGCAGTGTTTTGTTGACGAATGCATTTTTACTGAGGATTTCTTTGGATTGTTGCTGATGCTATTGAGTTCGTGCTATGTGTAATGCTGTCGGAATGTGACGGGGGACTTCCTCTGAGAGTAACCGTGCTTTATGAGCTACTCTGATGCGATGAAGTGCTTTTGTAGCCTTTTAACCCGTTATATTTTAGATAAAAAAGATAGATCAAGTTAACGTAGAACGGTAACATTAAGAATAAAAATATGTTTGAAGTGTTTTGTTTTGGTCAGACATTATTTATATCAACTAATAACATTGGTATATTCTATTCTAGCGCTATTTGTCTAGTCAGTGTCAACTGTTAATGAGTGTCTAGTCAGTGTCAAGTGTACATGGATGTCCAGTCAGTGTCAAGTGTTAATGAGTGTCCAGTCAGTGTCAAGTGTACATGGATGTCCAGTCAGTGTCAACTGTTAATGAGTGTCTAGTCAGTGTCAAGTGTACATGGATGTCCAGTCAGTGTCAAGTGTTAATGAGTGTCCAGTCAGTGTCAAGTGTACATGGATGTCCAGTCAGTGTCAACTGTTAATGAGTGTCTAGTCAGTGTCAACTGTTAATGAGTATCTAGTCAGTGTCAACTGTTAATGAGTGTCTAGTCAGTGTCAAGTGTACATGGATGTCCAGTCAGTGTCAAGTGTTAAGGAGTGTCCAGTCAGTGACAAGTGTACATTCATGTCCGGTCAGTGACAAGTGTACATGGACATCCAGTCAGTGTCAAGTGAATATGGACGTCCAATTATTGTCAAAGTCTTATCGACGTCCAGTAGTTTCCATTATATAAAGTTGAAAAGAAATGTGATACTAGACATTCAATAAACATAATATTGCTTGTTTCGTACCGTATTTACTAACATACTTCAAGGTATGAGAACTAGTTATTTTCTTATTGTTTGATATTCATGAATTGTCAAGAACACGGTTCATCGTCAGTGTTTTATTACCTAAATACAATCAAAAATTGTACTGAAATGCGATTGGATCATCCTAATTACAGTAACATCGGTGATACTGATCTATGACTTCTTTGTTTTACTTCTTTCATTCCTCCCATTTTATTTCATAAAAATAATGAAGAGCCCGTTGTTTTCCCATGTTGTATAATGGGAAATAGGGTGAGACGCTAGTAATTTTGTTTGACCAATGACCCACGATGGGTGACGTGGTCAATTTTACACCAGTTTTCATTTACTCTCAATAATTTCTTTTGCTCACAGTTGAGAATTTTCTTCTTTTGAAAAATGCTTGACGCGTAAAACAATCCCACGCTGAAGTATCGAACCGAAACCATACATCTAGGAGGCAGTTTTCTAATCACTGAGCTTATAATATTATCTCATATTACCATAACACCCTTCTTATTGTAATATAGTTATTTCCTACCGCTATAGCTTACAACTTACAAGCACAATATTTCAAATATTCTTCTATGGCTTGTTATTAATTTAAAGTAATTTTCTGTAATAAAAAAACAATTTCTTACATAAACTGGTGATCTCTATAAATATGGTTAACGACAAAATACTTCAGTTAGAAAATGGTTTAGTTGCATATCGTGAATACTTTTTAAACAAATACAATTAACACGAGGGAATATAGAGATGGAGTGTTCCAGAATAATCTTCTGGATTGAATAAACAAATGTCTAAAATGACGAATGAGCAATGCTCATAAAAAATAAAACATTAAAGAAATGTACTGTATAGATATTTGTTTTAAAAACACATAGTTTTTGTAAGTATAGTAGAGTCTCAGTTAACTTGCTCCAATGAGGATTTACTGATATTGGGTAAATATAACTTCTGATTGCGTGAGAGTTACTGATATTGTGTAAATATAACTTTTGATTGCGTGAGAGTTACTGATATTGTGTAAATATAACTTCTGATTGCGTGAGAGTTACTGATATTGTGTAAATATAACATCTGATTGCGTGAGAGTTACTGATATTGTGTAAATATAACTTCTGATTGCGTGAGAGTTACTTTTAAAAGACAACTAACTAATACAATGACGAATTTGAGTAACAGTTCGCCTATCGATTTAGTCAAAAGAGGGTTTGGGTTCCATTCCACACTATATTTTTACATGTGAGGAAAGGAATTGTCCTTAAACCTCCTGCAAACTAGGACACAGAAATGTGAAGTGACAGACACGTCATACTCTAAGGTCGGAAAAGGGTGCAGGAAACTTTATTTTATAACTAATACCATATGCCGTACTATACTATAAACAATATTGAATTGATATTAATATTGAAATAGCGTAATTAAAACAAATGAAGCACAGCTTCACGGAAACACAGTTTGACTGGAATATACAAATAGTGGCGGCTCGTGATCATTTTTGTTGGTGGGGCCAGACATTTTTTCCCGGATAAATCATGGTTTTATGCTGCTATATTTTAATTTATAAAATAATAAATACACGTTATAATTATTTTTAGTGGGGCCCGGCCTCACTGGCCTTTAATGACGAGCCGCCACTGTATACAAATATCTTTTTTTTTAAATGCAGTGAGGAATATTAATTAAATGACTCAATAAAATTTCAGATGCTATAACGGACCTAGAATTCGTCTTGTCTGTTGTTTGTTCTGGTCTGTTTCTCTAACCGCAATTCTACAGCCGCCGAGATCATTTTGTCTAATGACAGAGATTGAAGTACATATGGTCATTCACTAAAGTGAAATGATGATGCAGTATCAATCAATCAACTAATGGCAGACATGTTCTACAGCTATTTATGAAACACTATCCATTTCAAAACTCAACACCAAAAAAGCATAATGATAAATATTCCGCTACAGCACAATCTGCTTGTTACCTTTGAACAACTAAAACAAACACGATGCATAACATTTCAACAGATTCCCGGCGACCGGACTTAACAGTGTTGTTTTAAGCTCCAAGGAGGAGAACCAACTTCCGAGTCTTGAGTGAGAGATGAAACAACAGCAAACAAACTCTAGACATTTAAATAATGTCTCGTCAAGTGGACAGGTGGAGTAAAAGAAACGAACTAGGCAGAATCTCTTCCACAATCTTTTGAATGTAAAATATATTCTTTCTGACAGGACCAGTATTTTTACAAAATCATATTTGAACAAAAGCAGACAGCATGAAATATAACAAATGAATACTTATTGAATTTATGTTACTGTTCAGAATAGATATTGATTCATTATGAAGTGACAATATGAAAGAAAACTTAAAAAGAAAACACAAAAGAACAATTGTCATTTTATTATCGTGTGCGTGTATCTCGATAAATAATAATATGTCTATGTAGCAGTAAATGTGAGCGTCTGTAGCTCAAGCGGAAGTGAGCTCGATCACAACCCAAGCGTACCTGGTTCAAACTCCCCGGTTTTGGGATACATAATTGCATTAAAGCTTGTAGAATGTAATCATAAAAGGGCATTTAACGGGGAATAGAAAGAGGAATGTCTATGATGAAGTGGTTAAGATTTCGCATGTCGTTCTGAAAGTGGTGCGTTCGAATCCAGACCAAGTCACATGTGGGTAGTTTTCACGAGACCCTAGGATTGTTGCTAGAGCTGCGGAGCTCGTGTTTTGAGCAACACCGTTGACATATGGCGTGCATTTTCTGCTGACAGGAACGGAATCATATGGGAAACCCGGGCAATGAAATAAATCTTTAGCCTTCAGATCAACAGACCATTACAGACTGAGGGATAGATCAAACGAGAAGATGGGGCAATATGTTATTTGCAAAATTGCAAATGTATCATATGCCAAATATCTTTTTAAAAAATATGGAGATTTTTAGGACGGTTAACTTGGAAACAAAGTTCATTAAGGAACAGACTATTTAATGATTAATCAATTCCGTTATAATTATCAGTAATCAATTTCCAATAACATGTATTTTCATCATCATCATCACTATCGTCATAATCATCAAGCCCGTCTCCGCCTACACAATTTGATTGCAATGTGCCTCCAAAGTCTCCAGTCTTTTGCTTTGATGGTAAACAATGCAACAATATTTTGTGTGGTATTTTTGTACATTTTTCTACAATACTCGATCCATAATTCTTCGTTTTTCTTGGTCTTCTGCAAATGTCAATTTTTGTCATTTACTGCATCTATTGATGGTCTTAATTTACATGTTACTATTCTGATTCCCTTGAACATGTGTCCATCTTTTTGCTGCAATTGAAGATCCCATATTTTATTTCAAACGTTCATTTCATGTTGTATCTTATTCTTATTATTCTCCCTTCTGATTATTTCTATTGTGTACTTTCTATATTTCATATTGTTACGATCTGTTCATGTCGGCTTTAGGTTTCTTCTTTATTCTATTTCTTCTAAAAGACTAAATGTTTCTTCAGTGATGTAGTTCTGCTTCTTGAGCACTATTCCAGAAATCATGTTTTCTACTGACGTGATGAAAACATCTCTTAAGTGTAGATATTCATCAGACGTTACCATCATATTACTCAAACATCAGCATCTCAATTTTGTTCTGTACTTAGATGTTAAATTCTGGTTGTATGTCGCTTACATTAACATTTATTGTTCGTTTTTCTCTCAACACTTTCTTAAGCTACCCATATACATTAATGTGCAGATATGAAGTAGTTACTTCTTTTCTTCGTCATTTCTCTCCAACTTCACAACAAACCTACCCATGTTCAGCTGCGTCGTCCGTCTACAAAGTACAGACATCGGGAAGCGACCCTGATCCCTTTCGCTTACAAAGTAGGCATGCTCATTTCATGACTATAGCAACGCTGGAAAAAAACATCGGATACAACAGCATGATTCCTCAAAATCCAGGATTTGGGTCGTATAAATCGGTATATTTCAATGAATGAATTATACATGACTGGAACATATTAGCCCAGAAAATTATGTGAATGAATTATACATGACAATCATTAGATAAAGCGGAACGTTTTTCTTAGTGGCTAGATTTGATAGACATATTTGGTTACATGTTTCTTGAATGTAAACATGAGTCTATGAATAACATTGTTGCTATACAAGGTTGATTGTTATAACAGAAGTCAGATAGTACAAATGTCATTGTACAACCTCGCTGATGTCCATTTTTTTAAACCGATCCAGAAACACTTGAGCTTTCAGCTCTTCGGATCGGTGCCATAGGCATCGTAACCCTTCGGTTCGGTGCCACGAACACCGTAAAATCTGGAGGTCCTGTAGCTTTTCTATCAGCCCACGGAATTGAACCGCACTCACAGGGGGCTTGTTACCTGTCTTCCAACGCGCTACGAATACGCTGGACAGGCGGGAGCTGATGTCTATATGGAAACCAGCTTCATGTTAACTTGTAACCGCTACTATCCAATATCTTTAAATAAGTGATGTACACAGTGTTTATATATTAGAGCGCATCTAACTGATAGTTGTGAAGATGTGAGCACCAGGTGATGATTGTAATACTACGTATAGCCATATAACATCTTCAGGAAACCGTGGATAATATCAGTAATATTATTAGTATATATTAGTATCATTTAAGATGTCGACGCTTTTTCTGGTAAAAGAAAGGGTTCGATTAGAGAGATGTAGAATGATAACAAAATTATACAAGATGGCAAAAGCGGGGAAAAACTTGTTTATGTAAGTGCTAGGAAAATCGGGTTTATGTAAGTGCTAGGAAAATCTGGTTTATGTAAGTGCTAGGAAAATCTTGTTTCTGTAAGTGCTAGGAAAATCTTATTGAAGGAAATGCTAGGAGAATCTTGGTTATGTAATTACAAGGAAAATCTTGTTTATGGAAGTGCTAGGAGAATCGTGGTTATGTAAGTGCTAGGAAAATCTTGTTTATGTAAGTGCTAGGAAAATCTTGTTTATGTAAGTGCTAGGAAAAACTGAAACCTATTTTGTTATTAAAAAAATCTGATTATTGCTAAAGTGGGCGGAGTCAAATAAGTCGCCATGAATGTGTGACACTAGCGCATCGCGCCGGAGGACGCCACTTTGAAAAGTGCTACTTTTGAGTTTTACAACAAAATAAGAAATTTATAGCAACATTTATCAATTTTTGTATTCTTGATTACAATTGTGACTAAATATAAGAGTTAGTTAACTAATGAATAGTTTAAGAGTTAGTTAACTAATGAATAGTTTAAGAGTTAGTTAACTAACGAATAGTTTAAGAATTAGTTAACTAATGAATAGTTTAAGAGTTAGTTAACTAATGAATAGTTTAAGAGTTAGTTAACTAATGAATAGTTTAAGAGTTAGTTAACTAATGAATAGTTTAAGAGTTGGTTAACTAATGAATAGTTTAAGAGTTAGTTAACTAATGAATAGTTTAAGAGTTAGTTAACTAATGAATAGTTTAAGAGTTAGTTAACTAATGAATAGTTTAAGAGTTAGTTAACTAATGAATAGTTTAAGAGTTAGTTAACTAATGAATAGTTTAAGAGTTAGTTAACTAATGAATAGTTTAAGAGTTAGTTAACTAATGAATAGTTTAAGAGTTAGTTAACTAATAAATAGTTTAAGAGTTAGTTAACTAATGAATAGTTTAAGAATTAGTTAACTAATGAATAGTTTAAGAGTTAGTTAACTAATGAAAAGTTAAAGAGTTAGTTAACTAATGAATAGTTTAAGAGTTAGTTAACTAATGAATAGTTTAAGAGTTAGTTAACTAATGAATAGTTTAAGAGTTAGTTAACTAATGAATAGTTTAAGAGTTAGTTAACTAATGAATAGTTTAAGAGTTAGTTAACTAATGAATAGTTTAAGAGTTAGTTAACTAATGAATAGTTTAAGAGTTAGTTAACTAATGAATAGTTTAAGAGTTGGTTAACTAATGAATAGTTTAAGAGTTGGTTAACTAATGAATAGTTTAAGAGTTAGTTAACTAATGAATAGTTTAAGAGTTAGTTAACTAATGAATAGTTTAAGAGTTAGTTAACTAATGAATAGTTTAAGAGTTAGTTAACTAATGAAAAGTTTAAGAGTTAGTTAACTAATGAATAGTTTAAGAGTTAGTTAACTAATGAATAGTTTAAGAGTTAGTTAACTAATGAATAGTTTAAGAGTTAGTTAACTAATGAATAGTTTAAGAGTTAGTTAACTAATGAATAGTTTAAGAGTTAGTTAACTAATGAATAGTTTAAGAGTTTGTTAACTAATGAATAGTTTAAGAGTTAGTTAACTAATGAATAGTTTAAGAGTTAGTTAACTAATGAATAGTTTAAGAGTTAGTTAACTAATGAATAGTTTAAGAGTTAGTTAACTAATGAATAGTTTAAGAGTTAGTTAACTAATGAATAGTTTAAGAGTTAGTTAACTAATAAATAGTTTAAGAGTTAGTTAACTAATGAATAGTTTAAGAATTAGTTAACTAATGAATAGTTTAAGAGTTAGTTAACTAATGAAAAGTTAAAGAGTTAGTTAACTAATGAATAGTTTAAGAGTTAGTTAACTAATGAATAGTTTAAGAGTTAGTTAACTAATGAATAGTTTAAGAGTTAGTTAACTAATGAATAGTTTAAGAGTTAGTTAACTAATGAATAGTTTAAGAGTTAGTTAACTAATGAATAGTTTAAGAGTTAGTTAACTAATGAATAGTTTAAGAGTTAGTTAACTAATGAATAGTTTAAGAGTTGGTTAACTAATGAATAGTTTAAGAGTTGGTTAACTAATGAATAGTTTAAGAGTTAGTTAACTAATGAATAGTTTAAGAGTTAGTTAACTAATGAATAGTTTAAGAGTTAGTTAACTAATGAATAGTTTAAGAGTTAGTTAACTAATGAAAAGTTTAAGAGTTAGTTAACTAATGAATAGTTTAAGAGTTAGTTAACTAATGAATAGTTTAAGAGTTAGTTAACTAATGAATAGTTTAAGAGTTAGTTAACTAATGAATAGTTTAAGAGTTAGTTAACTAATGAATAGTTTAAGAGTTAGTTAACTAATGAATAGTTTAAGAGTTTGTTAACTAATGAATAGTTTAAGAGTTAGTTAACTAATGAATAGTTTAAGAGTTAGTTAACTAATGAATAGTTTAAGAGTTAGTTAACTAATGAATAGTTTAAGAGTTAGTTAACTAATGAATAGTTTAAGAGTTAGTTAACTAATGAATAGTTTAAGAGTTAGTTAACTAATGAATAGTTTAATTGTATAAAGATGGTTGGATACTGTATTGTTTGCTGACATAGAAACTTTCTTTAAAATTCTCTTAATATTTCTTTCCGATTAAAATCTGACATGACATTTGTTGTGAGAAAGTGATGAAAACCTTATGTTCTGTTATTGTTTAGTTATTGTTTGTCTTTAAGAAATGTGTTAGTATTGTAATGTTTTAATATATTTTCTTTCTTTATAAATTATGGAACAATCATAATTAAATTAAGAAATGTGTTAGTATTGTAATGGTATAATGTATTTTCTTGCTTTATAAATTATGGAACAATCATAATTAAAGATACATTATAGAGAACACTGAAATTTTAATTGCAGATTTAAATTACACGTACATCTGAAATTGGATACGGTTCACCTGAATCAGTTATCAGTTGTATGAAATCTATCATCATAGCACTCTGGATATGTCCATATGGGCTCTTATCACCACCTCAACAAATCCAGCAGCGTCCAGCGGGCTAACACGCCAGATTCGATGTTGATTAATCAGTCTCTTTGCATATTTGGTATGTCGTTTTTACGGCTGCACCAATATTGGCACCCATCTCTCTCAATCTGGTCAGCGAGTGGGACTCGCAGTCCTGAAACTCTTCTGTTCAAAATGACTCTCTCAGTGCTTTAAGAATGTCAACAGTGTCTAGCGGCCCAACACGTCCCCTTCTGATTGCTAAATATCATTTCGCCTAAATCTTCAGGGACATTGGTGATAATGAAAGCATGCCTTCATGAAAAAACCAGTCAGAGACTCCATGACTACAAGCATAAATTCAGGCTTAGAGCGGACAAACAAAAGGTAAAAAAATTTATAATTTATAATCCAAAACCGAAACAACTCATTCAAATTTACTAGACAGAATTGTCATCATATGATATACCGATGTTAACAAATGATCAATTTTCTCAGTTTTTCTCCAGAGTTGACGCCACATTTTTAAATGAAAAAAAATTAAGCTCTTTCATTAAAAGTGCAGTTGATAAAAGTTTCAATTTCCACGTGAATTTTTCAATTTGCTGAACATGGACAGACATACATGTTCCATTAAATATGACCTTCATTTATGCAAATTTAAACCTCGAACAAGAATATCCATTTAATGTTTGTGTGTGTATGTTTTATGTTCGTTGTCAACAGAATATTTTTTTTGTCTGTGAAAATAAAACAACTTCGATCCAAGTTACTTTTCTCAGCTCAAACATCAAACATAAAAAAAATATCATTTAAATCACAGCTCTACAAATTGCTAAGAATTTCTCAGATTTGAACAATATATATATATACACAAAAAACACAGCATATCCTTTACATGACGTAGCCATCAACCACAGTAAATGACTCGTCGATTTTCTAGGCATCACTTATACGTTCAGTAGTTTGTCATTGCTTTCGGAACGGGGAGGACTATGTTTGCCGTTCGTAAAAATCTAAGGGAACAAATTTGCTTCTAAATTTCCCGCCGCGGAGTTGGAACCAGGTATACATGGCTTGTGATTGAACTCACTACAGCTTAATATATATATATACGATACATATCATCATTATCAACAGGTGCCGTCTCCTTATCGGAGGTTGGATGCAATTAATCTCCAGCATCCTCTGTCTTTCGCCTTGGTGTTGCACTCTGCCAGACTGTAACCTGTCCATTTCTTTAAATTTCCTCCCACTTATCTCTCGGTCTTCCTCTTGCTCTTCACCCTTCAACTTTCCCCTCTAGTAAAGATTTCATCATGGTGTCATGTCTTTTTATGTGCCCAAAATACTTTAATTGTCTTCTTCTTCTTCTTCAGCGATCTCTGGTCATGCGCTTAATTTACTGTGGACCACAAACTGGGCAGACAGCTTCAGGTCTGTCAGGTTTCCCCAAAGCTTAGTTTTCAGGTCAACTGGGTGTGGCCACATGTTGCTTCTCAGCTCACACAGAAGAGGACAGTCTTGCAGGATATGCTCTGGTGTCTGTTCTGCCTGCTGACACTGGCAGAGAGCTGTTTGACTTATTCCTAGTCTGTATAAGTGTTTGTTGAGTCTGCAGTGTCCGGTGCGTAGTCGAAATATAATGACCTGGTCTGTTCTGCTTAGGTCTTTGAGGGAGTCTTTTCCATAATCATATCCAGTGTTTGTCTTCCAGTCTACTGCAGATTTTCTCTGTATGAGGGTTTTGACCTTTTGAAAAGACAAGGGTTGGTAAATTTGCTCTTTGGCACTGCCCTCCTTAGCTAAGACATCAGCATCTCATTGCCTGCAATGCCACAGTGAGATGGAATCCACTGCAAGTGAATTTCTGCCTTTTCTGAAAGCTGAGCAAGTTCTCTTTGTAGTTTTTGTACTGTGCTGTCAGTGGATTTAGCCTCCAGGGCTTGTATAGCTGACAGTGAGTCTGTAAGAAATACCATCTTGCCTGCAGGTGCTTGCAGCTTATTCATGTGCTGTGCTGCCATCAGAAGGGCTAAGAGTTCTGCTTTGTAGTTGGAACATATTCTTCCAGTAGGAGCCGCTAGAGACACAGTGGTAGCATCTGGGTGCCTAATGTACACTCCTGCTCCACCATTCATGGTTGCCTCCATTGCCGATCCATCTGTGTAAATTCTTATCCAGCTGTCTTCTGGAAACATGTAATGGAGATGTTCCATTGTAATTGCTTTTTTTACTAGATTAGGCTCGGCATCTTTGCTTAATAATTTAGGGATGGAGGTTGAGAAGTTTAGTGCTACTGAGTCTGGTTCCCAGTGATCAAAAAGCAATTCTTCAGGTATAGAATTATGATTTAGTAGTTCCAAGTATGACTTTCCTATTTCTTTTGCTTTGTGGTTTAGACTTGTGCGCTTTAGTCTGTTCTTTGTTCTAGCCGCCATTTTTTCATGCAGTGGATGGTGAGGCATTCTTTTGATCCTTTCAGTCTGTAGAATCACTTTTCTCCTTCTTCTGTCTTCCAAGGGCTGGATGTTGGCTGCCTTTTCCATTTCTACTTTCCTTTTCCTTTAATTGTCTGAATTTTATTTCTCTTAATAATTGTTTCTTCATGCCTAGTTTTCCTAAAACTTGTTTATTTGTGTGTTTTTCTGTCCATGAAACTCTACCTAAACGATATATATATACAAACTCTATTTAAGAATACTATTCAGTTAGTGTGTAATATATCTTACAACATATGATATGAATAAGGAGCATTGAACAAGTATAACCAATCAAGTCAGTCATTGCATTACTTTACTAATTGCTTTTATAATGCAGCAGACAGGGACCACGCCGTATGGGGTAAAACCGGCTTTTATAATGTAGCAGACAGGGACCATACCGTATGGGGTACAACCGGCTTTTATAATGCAGCAGACAGGGACCACGCCGTATGGGGTAAAACCGGCTTTTATAATGCAGCAGACAGGGACCATACCGTATGGGGTACAACCGGCTTTTATAATGCAGCAGACAGGGACCACGTCGTAAGGGGTAAAACCGGCTTTTATAATACAGCAGATAGGGACCAAGCCGTATGGGGCAGAACCGGCTTTTTATCATTTAAAAAAAAAAATTGCTTTATACATATTTTTACTTCAAATATTCAATTATGTGCAGAGCCAGAGATTAAAAATAAAAATTTTGTTTTTTAGCTTTTCAAATATTTTTTTCAGCAGTCTGGTTTTTCCCCCCTGCAATTCAAATGATTTGAAATGTATTTGTTATAAATTGAGATGTGGGACGGAATATCAAAACGCATAGACCGTTCTTTTTTCGAATCGAGCACAAAGGGATTGCATATTCATTTTACGCAAAACGACGTTTCACAAATGAGTAAAGGAACTGGTCGGCCTGCCTCCGGTTCACTTGTGTCTATACATGGGAAACACGGTGTTTCAGACACTGTGGTGACGAAGAGAAACGGGACATTTTCATTTCGTTTTTAATATATTGAAATATAAAAACACACACTAAGGTGGTCTTGCAGAGCCCTTGCCATCCCAAGTTGGTAGGTTTGAATAGAGACCTCCCCTTCTGTTCACATGTGCGTTTTTTCAGGGATGCCTTGTATTGTTGCCGGGGCTACGGAGTTCGTGCTTTGTGCAATACTTTCGGCAGATGATGTGCCATTTCTAAGGAGATCGATCGAGCCATATGAGATAAAACCATGTGCAATGAAGTCAATCCTTCTGCTTTAAACAAATTCGACGTTTTGGTCAAAACACGTTTATCAAGCAAAGGACACATTAGGTTAAATGAACAGTAGAACAAAATCACATATGAAACACTGACGATGAATCTGTATTGTTGTGTCGACTACCTTTTTGTTATAATATTTTGAGAAAGAGTCGTCAGTATTGCTGCGTAAGTGCTCTGATAACGACTATTTTGAGATATCTGAAATACACGAATTCCATTAGTGTTGTTTCTTGAGGTTAAGTTCATCATGCCATAATGCTCACCACACTGCTGTTGTACGTCAGTGAGACATGGACGTCAGTGAGACATGGACGTCAGTGAGACATGGACGTCAGTGAGACATGGACAGTATATAGCACACATGCTGGAAAACTTCCATTGTAGTTTTCAACACAGATTACTCCAAATAATATAACATGACTAAATTCTAGATACTGAAGTCTTCATAAAAGCCAAGATTCAAAGCGTCAACACCATGTTACAGAAAGCCGAGGTAAGATGAGCCGGTGACGTTACACAGATGCCTGATAAACGCATCACACAAACAGTGGATGTATGGCGAGCTTGATGGGGCAGACGATCAATTGGTGGACAGAAAAAGAAAACTTTAAAGAAACTCTTAAAGTGTCACTAGAGTGCTTTGATAGAGATACCACTTGCTGAGAATTCCTACCGAAAGATTGCCAAATGTAATTACACAAGAGTAAGTCGCATGGTTGAATCGTCATCTTTCTGAAGTGCAGAAATAACGATATGTCGGAAAGACAGAATACAGTACAAACATGTTCAACTCCCATACGTTCACGCATCCTTCACCTGAAGTAGGAAATTATCTTCCAGGATTGAAATTTTATTTCACCTCCGCATACATCAGAGAGGTGCCGCAACACACGTCTAAGGCTGGTGTCACTATCGTTTGCGATGGACGACTATTATTAATAGTTGTAGTTTTCATTCAGTTAAGTAATACCAATTCTAAAAAAAAGCTTTAAACAAACTTTTGAAAATTTCGACAATCTTAAAAATGACATCGGGAAGCTTCGCAACGTTGGCGGAGTTTGTGTAATTGCGCTAAGATATTTCTGTTTGAGAACGAGATTGAAGGACACGTGGTTATTGACCAAAGTGGAACGATGATGGCTATACTATTCAATCAATCAATCTGCCATCTACTGTTAATATACAACTAATATTTAATTAAGTAGAGATATTTTTGGTGCCGCAGCAGCAACTTGACAGGCTAATCTTATTGATTTTAATTGCCAGGGATTGTTTCACGTGCTTAAGTCGATCGTGAGACGTATGTTTTGTTTCTTTTGTCCATCTCCGATGTGACTAGGAATACAATCTAATGATTCGATGAGCATGAATTATTGAAAATCAGCTCATTCACTACACAGGACAGCAAGTACTTTTGAAGACAGAGGCAAGCATTGAACCTTACAGTTGTTATTTTGACATATTATATTGTATAGTTTAGAACTATACTTTTGATTATCTCTTATACAAAGAAACCAAAGAGAAAAAGTATTATTTCTTGATTTCGTGTTGCACAAACTAATTTCTTGCACTTTTGTTAGCAACACGCCATGGTTGTCGATTGTTTTTATTCCTTCAGCTGTGTCTTCAACAATTTCAATGCCTGTCTACACAGATCAAAGATTCTTAACCTGCGGTCCCGGGGCCGTTGAGGTCTGTGAAGTTTTATCAATGGTCCGCAATGACCCGTAGAAATGTGAGTTTTTAAATTTAGTATTAAAAAAAAAGATCGCTAGTTCACAAGAGGAACTCGCATAGCTGAGTGTCGTCTGAGTGTCGTCTGAGGGTCGTCTGAGAGTCGTCTGAGGGTCGTCTGAGGGTCGTCTGAGGGTCGTCTGAGAGTCAAAGAAAACGAACTGTGCAAAAATACAAAACACACAAACCCATACGTTAAACTCTGATCACGTATGCCCTACATGTGGTATAAGTTTAAACTTCAGGATTCCGTCTATAGACCCCTCCTCCCACACCAGAAAGGTGCAACAACATGCGTATGAGGCTATTATCATCGTGGCTCGCGATTGACGGCTAATATAGAAACAAGAACAAATATTTCACAAGTTAATTTAGGCAATTAAATAAAATACCGATTAAACATACGCCCGTTAGGAATTTGAGTGGATGAGACAGATGACAGGCATTATACGCTAGGCTGGTGTCCATGAACGACTACATCAAAGCGGAAATGTCTGGGATTGCAGACTTCTTGAAAACAATAGATAACTGGCAACTGAGCCAACTATCAAAAGATGCAATAAAGCCAATGTTCTAACTACCCGACCAGACGGAATAAGAGATAGATTGGCATTTGAAGTTAGAAAAATTAAATTCAGCGATCTGATTGATCGTCTGGTAGTTATAATTAAATCACTACAAGCATGACATTCGGGAAGCGTATGTAATGATCTTGAGAAAGATGAAATAAATAACATCGCTCTGAATTTCGCTGATGTATATTTTGTCTGAGCTTCATGGTGGATATCTGGATGAATTTGGAACGTCAAAAATACTTATGATGATGATGAGGGACGTGAATCCTGCCCAAGGTAAAATGAAGTTTCTTCCAATCATCTTAAACGCCCCTGTTACAGCCTGAAATATATGTCGATTGACTTCACGTGTACATGCCCAGAAGATAATCAACTTCTTAAGTTTATGTTATGTTCTGATATATTCTCCAACGAGGCCATGAAACTGTTCAAAGTGCGAAGACATTTCGATACAATAGATAAAGATCATGGCACAAAATGAATCATTTTTCTATTTCAAAAGTAAAGAGCGTGAGATTTGGGAAAGTTAGAAAATGTGTGTGTAAAGAAAAACTTGCAACAGGCTGTAACAATGAAGATACAGTTAGGGCTTAATGTAAAGTTGATTAACCACAGAAATAACAGAGGCAGAGAAAGACAATATGTACGAAGTGCACCACGAGCCTATTCTAAAAAATCTCATCTTATCCTGACTATGTACGGCAAAATAGGATTAGGGAAAAGAAAGAGGAACGAAAAAGCTATATTTGATTTTTAAAATGTATTATCTTAGTCGCCGAGTTATGTTGTGTGGTGTTGTATATTTGATAACACAACATTTTTATGTTAGCCATCGAGTTATGTTGTGTGGTGTTGTATATTTGATAATACAACATTTTATCTTAGCCATCGAGTTATGTTGTGTGGTGTTGTAAATTTGATAACACAACATTTTTATCTTAGCCGTCGAGTTATGTTGTGTAGTGTTGTAGATTTGATAATAAGACATTTTTTATCTTAGCCATCGAGTTATGTTGTGTGGTGTTGTATATTTGATAATACAACATTTTATCTGAGTCGTCGAGTTATGTTGTGTGGTGTTGTATATTTAATTCTAAAACATTTGTTATCTTAGTCAAGTTTTGTGGTGTCGTCCTTGTTAGTTGGTACATTAATGAGATCTTTAAAGCACTATTACCATCTGTTCAGTACAAGGTGCTGTTAGTTAATCGCCTTTCTGTTTTCATCAAATCTTATGTATGTATGGTTGTAGGCCTCATCTCTATTTATCTTGGCTGTAGATGTTTTTGTAGATGTTTTTTTTTAGAAATTTATAGTTACATTTTTGTAATCATAATTTAAAGATTCTCCAAACTTTTTCCATAATTATTTGTTGCCCTTTAATTACTATTTTGGAATGTTTTCTTGATGTTTAAAAAAGTATTTAGTCTTCCTCCAATTTACTTTTGTACCACGAATTGCATTTTAAATATTTGTTAATGGTTGATTTTACTTCACTGTTCCCCTGTGGTGTTATTTGTTAATGGTTGATTTTACTTCACTGTTCCCCTGTGGTGTTATTTGTTAATGGTTGATTTTACTTCACTGTTCCCCTGTGGTGTTATTTGTTAATGGTTGATTTTACTTCAATGTTCCCCTGTGGTGTTATTTTTGATCTTGTACCCTTTTCATTGAACAGTCCCATAGTTTTCTTAGTCATTAATATTATATATGACTTCTCATTCTTCAGTAATTAATTTAATATCCCTCAATAATTCGGAGAAACCCGCAGAGTTCTATTAGCAATAAAAATATCTCGTATATCTGTTTCCTTCAATCTTTTAACTCTGTTTTTCTTTCTGTTCTGTTTTGTTATCTAGTTTTTATTTTACCTTTTTCGTTTTCGTTATCATTATTACCGTTTTATGTTCGGTATCTACACATAGCTATAGGTTTGGTATAGCACCTTAATCTATCACTCTTATTTTCTGTTTTCTCTTTACTAGTATAAAGTCAATTTGACTTCTACAGTTGAGATCATTACATCTGTATCATATGTTGGTCTATGCTGAATGAAGGTATGTGTTATATATAAGTCGTGTTGACTACACAATTCTAGTAGTCAGCAGCCTTATTCGATTTTTTTTTTCATTTTTATCACCAAATTTAACGACGTAGTCCTCTACCTCTCCACAATTATAATCCGTACATGTGTTGCTATCTCTTAATATGTTGATATTTTCTATTTTTATGTTATTTATTGTATTTCTGAGGGTATAACAAAAAAAACTTTCAGTTTCTTCTTCCTTTTTGGTATCATTGCATGGTGCATTTTATATCTGTATATATGTTGCATTTCTCTCATTTTTCTCTTCTTTTAAATATAATAATCATTTCACAAAATAAAACTGAAGTCAAAAATGCTCTTCGGAGTTATTGGGTTTATTACGAAACAAACTTTTTCGTATTTTGTTAAATCCCACAAAACAAATCTCGTACATATCATATCCACTATGTATCTGATCATATCCACTATGTATCTGATCATATCCACTATGTATCTGTTTGTATCCTTATTTCATCATCAGTGTGTATGTTTTAAACCCATTAATGTAATGTCTATTTTTTCTTCATGTGTTCTAAAACATATATTCTATTTTCTTGTTTATAGCACAGATATTGATGGTACTGATTATTTCTCAGTTTTAAGTGTATCGTGAACACATCTCATTTCTTCTACGAGTCATATGAGCTCTACACGATCTACTGCAGACTGGCTGACCATATGGAAGCTTCATCACAACCCGCAGGCAATAACAAATAGAGTTGTCCTATGTTTTTCTCTTTGAACTAAGCACTCCTTGCTTCTGCCATTTATGAATTTGAATATGACTTCGGTAAACTGGATCGAATAAATAGAGCAACGTACCAAGCCAACTTGATAAATTAACGAGTACATGTAAAGCTGACACAGAAATAATAATTATTATTATTCTTCAGCGATCTCTGGTTATGCGCTTAATTTACTGTGCACTTCAAACTGGGCACTCAGCTGAGGTCAGTTAGGTTTCCCAAAGCTTTGTTTTTAGGTCGACTGGGTGTGACTCAGAATGATACGTAACTTATAAATTACATTTAAAGTGAACGTTAATGCGCATTGCATCAACCTCACAATATAAACTGTAATTAAAATATTATTTCTACTTAACAATTGATATCTTCTTAGATAATGTAAATATAATATATAAATACAAAAAATTCGTAGTGGGAGTTACATATAATATATGATTAGCATAACTTAGTAGCGGGAGTTACATAAGTTAGTAGTGGGAGTTACATAAGTTAGTAGCGGGAGTTACATAAGTTAGTAGTGGGAGTTACATAAATTAGTAGTGGGAGTTACATAAGTTAGTAGCGGAGTTACATAGTTAGTAGTGGGAGTTACATAAGTTAGTAGTGGGAGTTACATAAGTTAGTAGTGGGAGTTACATAAGTTAGTAGTGGGAGTTACATCAGTTAGTAGTGGGAGTTAAATAAGTTAGTAGTGGAGTTACAGATGCGGAATTTTCATTTAACTTAGACTGTAGATGAACATTTTTTATTATTTTTTATGTTTTATTGTTTGTAGCTTAAGCTGTAGTGAGCTCGATAACAATCCAAGCATACCTGGTTCAAAATCTGCGGCGGGCAAGTGTGGAAGCAAATTAGTTCCCTTCGATTTTTTTCGAACTGTAAAAATAGATCTCACTATTCAGAAGGCAATTGCAACCTACTGAGCGTATAAGTGGTACCCATAAAATCGTCGACTCGTTTACTGTTGTTGATGGCTACGTTCTGTAATGGATATGCTCCGATTGTGTTTATTATTTATTGTTTATTAACAACACAATTTAACTGCAGATATTCTTGACTTTTGTAAATACAAAGATAAATCGCTTCTGAACATTTTCATACATGAAGTATTTTGTGGGGTCTGTGACAACAACAACATATTGAAAGTGGGTCCGTGGTAAAGAAAGGATTAAGAACCGTTGACATAGATAAAGTCTGTCAGAATGTCATTGTGTCAGCAGACATGACACTCAAGAAGTAAGGCTATTTGAAATAATAAGCACTCACCGAGCAACTGGGAAATTACATTAAGCAGTTTTTAGTGGACGGAGGCGAGCAATGCGATTAGTGGACGGATGAAATATGCCGAAGCGCAGAACAGAAATGATGTATCCAGGTTTAAAGAGGACAGACTTAGCCACGGACAATGATACAATTTGCTATATTCAGTTTTAAGCTTCATCAAGTTTTAGCGTACATTCTATGGTTGCATTGTAACTTTTTTTTTGCTTATAGACATGGCCAGAAAGACCTCTCTCGTGTATACATACACACACACACACACGTGCATATATATATATATATATAAATTCACACACACACACACACACGCATATATATATATAAGTTTACTCCCACTCACACACACACGCACATACACATTGCTTTAAACATTACGCTAACATTGTCGATCTTCGTCCTACAGGAATCTTTCTCAATGTCCTCCTAGGCTTCCTCTAACTCCACTGTACGGTAAAATATACTGTATAATACGCCACCAGAATGATCTTCCGAAATTCATGCCGTTTTAAGTGTAAAAAATAATTAATTTTTGCTTTTTAATCTTTTTCCTCTCTCTCTCTCTCTCTTTAGCCTGTTACGCCCTGGCGTTTAGGGCAGCAACAAACGTACACCATTCTTCCCTGTTCATGGCCTTCCTCTGTATTGTGTTCCAACTATGATTCATTTCCTTCAGCTCTTGCTCTATCGTTCTCCTCCAAGTCGTCTTGGGTCTTCCACGCTTTCGCCTACCCTCTGGAGTCCATCTCAGTGCAGTTTTCGTGTCGGAGCCAGTCTCCATGCGCATCACATGTCCAATCCATCTCCAGCGTCGTCTTCGGATGATAGTGCCCATATTCTCTTGTTGGCATCGTGCAAGCAATTCTTGATTCGAGATAGTAGTCGGCCAGTACATGCGTAAGATTTTTCGCAGACAAGTTGTATGAAAGGCGGAGAGTCTGGACATATCCTGTTCTGTCATTCTCCAGCATTCCGATCCGTACAGCAAAGTTGACAGCACACAGCTGTTATAGATACTAGTCTTGGTTCTGATGCTGTATTGGGCAGATTTCCAGGCGGTCTGAAGGGTCATGAATGCACTTCGTGCTTTACTCAGTCTGTTTTTAATGTCAGATCCAGCGCCTCCTTCATTGCTAATAACACTTCCAAGGTATGTGAAAGCGGTTGTATCTCGGAGGGTTTTACCTTCTAGTTTGACTGGTGCTGGGGTTGCTATGTTCAGAGTCATTACTCAGTTTTCTTCTGATTTATTTTCAGCCCAACCATCTCACTATATTGGTTAAGGCGGCAGGTCTTTTCCTGGATATCTCTATGTGTATGAGATAGGAGTGCGATGTCATCTGCAAAATCTAGGTCTTCCAGCGTGGATGTGAGCGTCCATCTAATACCTCTTGCCTTATCTTCCGTTGTTTTACGCATCACCCAATCTATGACAGTGTTGAATAATAAGGCTGACATAACACATCCTTGTCGCACGCCTGTTTTTACTTCAAACTTTAGTTCTGAAGTTTCAACACTGCATGCAAACTTGCTGTAGCAGCTTTTATAATATTTATAAAACACAGTGGGATTCCATACCATCTTAAGATACGCCATAGACTTTCGCGGTGTATGCTATCAAAAGCCTTTTCAAAATCTACAAAGTTGATATAGAGTTTGCTTTGCCATTCTGTGCATTGTTCTATGATATTTCTAAGAGCAAATATTTGGCCTATACAGCTCCGTCCTCTGCGAAATCCTGCTTGTTCCTTTCTCAGTTTCTTATCCACAGCGTCAGTAATACGTTGTACGATGATTTTGCTTAAGATTTTACTTGGGACAGAAAGCAGTGTTATTCCACGCCAATTATTACAATCGGCAAGGGAGCCCTTTTGGGTATCTTGATGATGACTCCTCTGTTCCATGCATCAGGTATTATTTGGGCATTCCAAATAGTAGTAAACAAGGGTTGCAATATATTAGCTGCAAGTTCTGGGTCTATTTTGAATAGTTCTGCGTTTAAGTTATCATTCCCTGGTGCCTTGTTATTCTTAAGAGATTTAATTGCTGTAATGATCTCATCCTGGCTGGGTGTTTCAATGCCAATTTCTAACTCCTCTGTTGGTTCTGGTATGTCTGCTACTACCGTTGGAGGTGGTCTGTTTAGCAATTCTTTAAAATGCTCTGTCCATCGTATTTCTTGTTCCTTTTCCGTTGTCAATAGTATTCCATTCTTATCCTTTATGAGAGTATTTGATCTTCTGTAATGTTTTCCGCTTATTAGCTTTGTAATTTTGTACACTGTTCCCTGATCACACTTTTTGCTGCTTCTTCTGCCTGTACTGCCAGGTCTTCAACATACATTCTTTTGTCGGCTCTCACAGCCCGTTTGATTTCTTTACTTGCGCTTTTGTACTGTTCTTGGTATCTTGCTTTCAGTCTTTCGGACTTTGCTTCTAACAATTTCTTTTTAATATTCTTCGGCTGTCTATTATTTTCCATGTTGTTGGTGTTATCCATTCTTTTCTTTTCTTTGTGCGGTACCCTAGACATGTTTCACTGCTCTTGCTATATATAGATGCTATGTTGTCCCATGTTCTATCTATGTTGTCAGTTTCATCCGTAGTTTCATTACTTTCTAGGGCTTGGAATCTGTTCTTTATCTGCATTATAAACTTATCCCTTACTTCCGTGTCTTTTAGTCTATCCACATCGAACCTCTTTTGGAGGTTTTTCTGTTGTCCTGTTTTTCTTAGTTTAAGTTTGACATAAGCTGTGACTAGGTGGTGGTCACTACCAACATCTGCACCTCTCTTGACTACAACATCTAGCAGCGAGCGTCTCCAGGGTCCATTGATCATTATATGGTCTATTTGGTTTTAATCTTTTTAATCAACATAATCTCTCTAATTTGAAGCGGTTGCAAACTTGTATTTATTCTTTTTTTTTATCCATGATATTCTGAGTACTTTTCTTTAACACTTGTAATCAAAGACATTCATCGATTTTTCCATTGTTTTAGCAGGACGTCATGCTTCACAGAAATAGTTGCTATGGTGAATAATACATGCTCTTAAAAATCTAAGTTTAATCTTTATTTCAGTTACCTTTCATAGATGTTAAAGTCATTTTCATTTCTGCAGTACTAAATTCATTGTTTTATAAATCGTCTTAATTCTATATATATATATATATATCTACAAGACTGAGAACAAGGCACTGAGTCTGTAAACACAGTTTATTACATGCATGAAGAGAAAAAGTTTGATCGCTTTCTACCGGACTCTAAAATGCTCATTGACAAGTTTTAAAGGGTTTTAAAGCCGAAGGATTGACTTCATTGCACCGGGTATTACCCAATATGGCTCGGTCCCTCTCTGCAGAAATGGCACGCCACCTAACGAGAGTATTGCACAAAGCATGAACTCCGTAGCTCCAACAATAATCCAAAGGGTCTCTGGAAAAAACTGCACTCGTGAACAGAATGGCGCAGTCCGGATTCGAACCCACGACATTCGACTCGCAAGGCAAATGGCTTAACCACTTAGCCACAAAGACCCACTATAAGGCTCATTGAGAAGTAAAGATATGTTCGTTTAAACGAGTGTTTACTTGATATGTCATGAAAGTGGGTGTGTTTTTATCTCACGCGGTTCATCTATTACTGCTACTGTTGCTGCTTCGAATATTACAGCGTTTTAAAACTGCAGCAACTGTTACTACTTCTGTTCGCCTGTCTGTTGCCGGGGTTCACGAGGAGGGGGACAAAGAATAGTAACACTGCATCCTACAAAGCATGTCGTAGGAGGCGACTGTGAACAAGGGAAGCTATCCTAGTTTTAAAAAATAGCATTACAGAAATCGGATGTGCTGAACTAAATTTAGACACATAACTGGTACAATGTACAATCGCGCTTAGGCTCAGATCACATAGAAATCACAAAGAGTGCTTAACAAGTCGTCGATATGGAGCGTTTGATGAAAGAGAAGATTACTTCTATCAACGCTGCAAACATTAACTTTACTTTTACTATACAGTCATCATTTTTGACTTGCTATAACTCTTTCTATATAAATATAACCTTGAATGAAACATTTATGACAAGAGAAAGAAATAATTTCAACAAATTCATCTTCCAGGACAGCTTTATTTCATGAACTTGACCCAGAATATGATCAGATGCATCAGTCTAGACACACATTCAGAAAAAAACTATGAGAACTTCAAGCTTGTCGGTTCTCATTAAATGAAGCATAGCAACGTGCAATGTGTCATTTGAGATAGGTTCTTACTACGGATGAACTGAACATTTCAGAAATGACAAGCAATTTTCCATCTATTTGACTGCCCCTTCTAGAGATTCAGTACAGTGCTTGTATTACAAACTCCGGAACTAAATCCAATACAAAAGAAAACATTTGATAGATTTAGTATTTCCAATTCAATGAAATGAGGGATCGTTGCCATATTCAACTTTTCTGGTCAAAAACGTGTATATATAAAACAAGTTTTTAGACAAGATAACATCAACACAATAAAAATGAAAGCTATAAATGAATTCTTTCGATTCTTGCCCCCATTTTGTTTCTTCATTGAATTCATTTTTATAGGAACCCTTTGTTACTGGTGAAGTATACTGACCAAATAAAATGCAAAGAGATAAATATTTGATGGATTCTAAGAAGTCTTTAGACTTGGAATATCAGACCAGAAGGATTATTGAACTAGGGTACTTGCGGCTTCTCGTCAAGGGATCAATCACTAAGCACCAATTTCTGATGACATTCTACCAGTATTGGCATACAGACGAATTGGAAATTTTGAAAACATACAACTGGTAACAAATAACACGAGTATTCTGCAGATTTATAAAGATGTAAAGATAATATAAATACGCAGAACAAATTTACGAGATTTACAATTAGTGATGATTGATTAGTTACCATCTTGACATCAAAGGTCAGTTACAAGTGATCTTCAACATTTCTCTTGCCATTTTGGTACGTCGTTCTATCAATAAAAACCCAGAAAAACTATCGTGCAGTCAATCAAATTTGAAATAGTGCCGTCACCGTAGACCACATTTTCCAGGAAACTTTTCAGGATGTAAAGTTGATAGAAATCTTTTCTAGACAGGAGGCTAACAGCTGCTTGTCACAGCTGTCGTCACACCACACAGTCATGTAGTTTATCATTGCTGTCGTCATACAGTCCTGCAGTGTGTCATAGCTGTCGTTATACAGTCCTTGTGTCATAGTCTGTCATAGCCCCCAGGTGGCAGCGGAGGAATGGACAGTTAGCCAGATAGTTAGTGTAGTAAAATTAGATATTATATAGTTGAGATTATGTGTTGCACTCTCTGAGTAGAAGTGCAACACATAACTACGAGACAATGACGTTTTTGTGTAGTTGTATAGTGACGGCGTTGTAACGTGAGTAAACAGAGAGAGACCAAAATATACAGTGAACAGAGGTGGACGTGGCTTGTATAAAACACCTAATAAAAGCAATCATGAAATATACTGGAACGTTTTATTATTTGTAGAGTCTGTGGCATAGCTCTCAGTCTAACTGTTCTCTCTCAAATATATATATATATATATATATATATATATATGAATATGATGGGAGGAGGGGAACGGTAACACTTGCATTGTGTCATAGCTGTCATCATACAGTCCTGCATTGTGTCATAGCTGTCGTCATACAGTTCTGCAGTGTGTCATAGCTGTCGGCATACAGTTCTGCAGTATGTTATAACTGTCGTCATACAGTCCAACAGTCGGTTTAAAAAAAAATGTCTTTCAACTAAAGAAACAAAAAAGAACCCGCATTCACAAGGGTTTTATACTATGTTTTCGTTATAATGAACAGAACTTTGATCTAAATATCACCACTATACCACTATACGTACAGAATGTAAAGGTTGATTAGACACATACAGGTGTAGAATATAGTATTGTGGGGATTGAAACTTATAGCTAGAATAGAGAGGAAAAGTTGACTAAGAACGAAATTAAGGATAAAATAAATCAAAAGAGCAAGAAGATGAAACTGAGAGATAGATAGATAGATAGAGAGAGAGAGAGAGAGAGAGAGAGAGAGAGATAACGCGTAGAAAGTATATCTCAAGGGGACATAACTGAAGCAATGTAGCATATGCACTCTAAAATGTTTGTATCAAAATAAACGAAGCGAGTTTGGAGATTGATTGAATGAAAGTAGATATCCCATGGTGTTGTAAGCATAAAGAACAAAGTGAACGTTGCCAGCTGGTCTCATGAATGATTATGAAAAGTTATAAGTTACAAGTAAATGTAACTTTAGTATAACTAGTATTTTCTATTCTAACGCTTACAATCTTGGTAGTTTGGTTTCAACATTTTGTTTGGCTATTAGAATAGTTAAATATATATTATCTTACAGAACTAATCTCACTCCGGCCTTTTGGTTAAGATCAAAGTGTTAGTGCCCACTTGATCGTTGCCAACGGGCGGGAGCCATCATATAGCCAATAGGCAATAAAACCAAAAGTTCCGAGCAGCTCTCTTTCGAAAGGAAGACGACGCTCGGGATTTTTACACGTTTACAACGTGACCGGGTACCACCCTATCCGGCACTAAAGGGTAAGGGCCCAGAAAAAAAAAAAAGTATCTGTATCGCTTGATATCTGTCACGTGGCCCATTATATGGGTTCACAAAGTTATCAGCTTGTGTTACGGAACTAGTGCCCATTTAATCGAAGCCGAAGGTCGGGAGCCTTCATTAAATACCACATGACTACCCTTGTACTAAACTAGGAGTGCCATCGATCGAAGGATTGATGGGGCTTGATAGTTTATAAACGTTTTCACGTTCCGTTGTACGGGGTGGACCTGGTATGGCACATCTGGGACTGGTCCCATAAAAAATTTAAAAAATAATCTCAGTTATTATTGATCCAAGAGAGTTTCTATATCGAAGTGGTTAAAATGTTTGTCTGTCGTTCGAATCTGATCGAGTCACTGGTGCAATTTTCTAATGAAATCCCTATTATTGTTGCTGGAGTTATGGAGCTCGTGCATTGCGCAACACTCTCGTCAAATGGCGTGTCATTTCTGCGGAGAGGGACCGAGCTATATGGGGTAACACTCGGTGCGATGAAGGCAATTCTGTGGGTTTAAAACCCTCTTGACTAGAACATGACAAACTTTAAAGTTTTAACAAAACGAAATATATTTTGACGTTCGTTAGTACGCCACAACATTGACTGGCAGTTTGTACGGGCGTCAGGCATGACCTGTTTTAGATCAGGCATGTTAACTGTGCAACGGAATATCACAGTTACGTCACGACCGTAGTCATTTTTCGTACGATCAGTCGCATAGAAAATCTATTGTATCCAGTTGATTTTGTAGTCTGAGACTGCAGATTTTGAAACCCTATAAGGTTACCTTATGATAATCATTCATTAACTTTACGATAATGAATACTATTAGTATGTGTTACACTTTACTCTAGATCAGTAAGAAGTACTAGTGTTTTGATTGACAAGTAGTAGAGTCCAGATGGAAAGACAGTTTGGTAGACATTTCTTTCCAAAAACAGAAATTATTTCTTGAAATGACATGCATAACTCCAAATTTGTCAGCGTTTTAGTTCGATACAATAATGTAGGATTAAATATATTGATTGACATGTACTACACTCGACTTACCTGGTATACAGTCTTTTTTTAAAATAGTATCCTTCATACATCTTTCAGTTCAAAGTTAGATAAGATTTTAAACACACTCATATAACAATCCATGCTATAACAGTCAGGCGTTTCAACCCGGTACACAACACTTTGACGACGTAGATGCAGTTTATTGTGTGCAATAGCGATATAGTAGACTTCACTCATCAAGTAATAATTCAACAAGCTGTAGGAATATTGTCACTAGGTTCATTCAGTTATAAAACAAAATATGGTCACACAGAAATACACGTATATATTGCCGATTTTGGTTTACTAAAGTAAAAGACCCCGCCTGTGACGTCACCATACCAGAAAGTAGGTATTGTAAACTGTAGCAGTCTGTGCGTCAGCACGCACATCTAAAAGGGAAATAATTCTTGAACACCCGCTAGAGAAAGTTTTAAAAGGATTTCTGACAGGAAATTTGAAGGGGTTGGTTGAGAAGTCGCCCCTTCATTTTGTATAGGGTATTCTCTGGTACCAGAGTGCTTGTAATTTGGTCACCGCATTACTTCAGCTTTTTTTTTTTTTTCTAAACAATTCTGTGTATTTTGTAAAAGTTGCCGCATTCACAAAATGTTTACATTTTAAACATTGATGGAGCATTTTAAATAATCTCTTTTTATGGTTGATCATGCACGTGAACACATTTGTCCATTAGGAAACTTGACATATTCATATAGGCATGAATATCTTTCGATGCTGAATACTAACTGTGTGACACTTTCATTAGAGCCGTGTCGATTCATGATCGATCGTATGTTCTGTTTTAAACAGTCGACCACATTCCTAATTCAGGAACTACCGAACGTTCCAATGTCTCTAGGTCAAAGAGATAAAAACAAAGTAGTTATTGGTCAGTGTTGCGTTGTGATTGATTCCTTTATAATGATTCAATGTTTGAATAGGAAGCATGCAAATACTGAGAGATTGATGTTGTGGTAAATCATAGATATTGTTCAAATCAGAGTAAACGAACAGAGAGGAAATGAAAGTAGCTTCTTCTATAACAAATGATAAATAATGATGTATGTACACTTTTAGTTAGATGCAGGTTTTGGACACTGTTTTCGATATACGTCAATTTCAACTAGTTAACATTTAAATTCTTTGTGGCCCGCCTGTCTAGCGTGTTCGTAGCGCGTTCGACGACGGGTGACAAGCCCCCTGTAAGTGCGGCACAATTTCGCGGGCTTGCATAAAAACCACAGGTTCTCCAGATTAACATTGTTCGTGGCACCGAACCCAAGGGTTACAATGTCCATGGCACCGAACCAAAGAGTTACGATGTCCATGGCACCGAGTCGAAGGGTTACAATGTCCATGGCACTGAACCGAAGGGTTACGATGTCCATGGCACCGAGCCGAACAAGTGCTTCTGGATCGGAAAAATAAAAATTCTTTGTTTGTTTTTATTAGATTCATGTTTATGTGACAACTCTTCGCATAATTATCATTAGCAACCATTGTTTACGCATGGTTACCATGTCTCTACACAGCTTGGACATGCAATCCTGACAAAGAATAGGAAATAATTAGAAACTCGAACTATCAGAAAGTAAATTAACGTTATACAAGAACAATATTACTTTAATAATGTAAGCTTTAACATCAACAATATTTTGTGTTTAATAATGTAAGCTTTAACATCAACAATATTTTGATTACTACTTAAATAATTTAGCAATTTTTGAGACTTTGTATAAGGTTAACTTCTATAATATGAAAGAAAGATGAAAATGTACAATGGAAGAAATTCAGTCCCAACAGCATTACTTATCTTATATACATATAAGATAAAGATCAATGCAATTGAATGTCTGTCCCAATTGTTTGGAGATATCTGGACATCCTACGGACTTGAAATTTAATAAAAATGTGGCTTTCATAAATACGAAGAGGGAAAAATGATAAAAGTAGACTTTTTCAACGTTTCTATAATCATATTCCCAACTTAACGCACATGGACATTCTGTGTAGAAATTGCCGAAAGTGTATATCCATGTTTTCACGACGTTTTGACGTCACGTGATCATGTTGTTATTTTCGGCGAAACTCGTAATCACAAAGTACGGTAGTTTTACAAAATACAAATACGAAAACAATGAAAATACAAGCAACTTTTCGACGAACAAGGCCTTTATCAAGCAAACAATACAACAAAGTGACGAATGTCACATCACACTACATACAGACTTTGACGAAGATTATTACTTTCCATTCAAGTGCTGTGGCCATATAATGCTATGATAACGTCACTATTATTATAACGTATTTTAAACACATTTGTTTATGTAGTGTAGTTGATAATGTGCTTGCCTACATTGCAGTAGACATGAACTACATGTGCTCGATTCACGTTCGAGCCAGTTTTTTTCTTCTAAACACCTAGATAAGTTAATAATCTGAATAAATTTAATTTGCCAATTGTTATTTTTAAACTTTCACGGGAATTCAATTGTATCAGGTTTTACTGGCAATCGAAATGATGGACACTTTAAATTGTTATTTATCAACTTTCACGACAACGGTAATTCTGTTGTATCAGGTTTTACTGGTCGATGCATGGAGAGAAAACGTATTGTTTTTAATGAAGAAGAAGCCGATTTTGAAGCAACGTTCATGCTTCTTTAAGGGACTTTACAAATATATTAAAACTAAATTCCCCGTGCGAAGAATGGGTAAACTGCTAGTTACATATAAAGAATACCAAGTCTTCATATTTGGTTTAGCCTAGTTTGTACGCATCGTTCCCGTATAAACTATCGCTTCTCGAACTTTCGGCTAAGATTACAGTGCTAGTGCAAACTTGATCGTGACCAAAAAGTGGGAGCCTTCATAGAGCCAATAGACAACTAAGCCAAATTTTTAAATTCCGAGCAGCTCTCGTTCGACAGGATGACGACGCTCGGGATTTTACACGTTTAAAACGTGGTCAGGTACCACTCTCTGTGGCACTAAATGGAAGGGTACAAAAAAGTAAAAGAAATACAAATAAAACAAATGAAGTGTCTGGAAAGCAGTGTCATGAAAAATATCCATTTATATAAGTTTTTCTGACAATTGCATTTTGTAGAAGTTGTAAAGCTTTCAGGCATGATATCTCAAAACATTTTTGTTCAGTTGGCTTAAAAATGCAACATATATTCTTAGCTATGTTATACAGAGCATAGGGAATATGTGGCTAAGTTTCTTTGTCTTGCTTTTCAACGGTCATAGGTTCGAGTCCGGACGATGCCGTTCTGCTCGAGTGCAGTTTTTCAGATACCCTAGAATTGTTGCTGGAGCTACAGAGTTCGGACTTTGTGCAGGTGGTGTAACCCTGGTATACAGGGTTTAAACTATGAAAAACGCAGTACAATTTGGACAATTTGTTTTCCTTTACAATAATGTTACATGATGAGGATTTTAGAAGTTTCGAAATATTTCTTTTTAAATTCATTAAAAATATATTGAAAATCTATTTTCTCCTTCATTTCTTCTTTTTTTTATTTCAGTGATGTTTTGAGGAGAAATGTAAGAATCTTCTGTTCGTCTTATTGAATGCACTGTCTAAGTTGGCTTTTATTACTCTAATGATTAGTGACAATTATCAACGTAATACTCCAGACAGGTTCATAAGTACTCGATTTCCTACCTTACTTTTTTACCAGCGTATAACGACTAAACACACCTGTTCTGTGTTGATCAAATATCTCGTGCCTCTAACAAAGTGTTTTTGTCTGGCAGTTTCCATTTATCTTCATCACTCTGCGCACTAATGTAAATTGTAAAATGTTTCCAAAGCTCTCTATACGATCTACTTCTCTAATGGTGGTGATGTTATTTGCAATATCAATTGACTGTCCTTCCTTGATCACTGCTGTATACGTAGATGATTCATATCTACTTTATTTTATCAGTCCATCTTTTGTGTGGTTTCCCTCTTATCTGTTTTCTTTATGTATTTCTAATGTGGTTCTAAGGGGCAGATGATACAAGAGCATTCTTGTCATGTTATCAAAACATTTAATCCGCCATTCTTTAATGAACTGAATCACTGGTTTCATTTGCAGTCTTCTAATTTCTTCATTTCTAAATTTATCTCTCATTGCTACTCCTGCAGCTCTTCTTAAATATCTTAACTCCGTTATTACGATATCCCGTTCCATTAGCTGCTGTGAGAGATCATGTTTGACAATGATAGCATAATCTTGATTCAAACTAGCTCTTACCAGATTTGTTTAATAATCACACGCATCTTTTTATTTGTCAGGAGTGGTGCTAATTGTCCCAGTACCTAGTGTGTCATTACACACCTTATGTTGATTTCCGTTTTCATTTTTCCATCTTAAAAGTGAAAATTGTCCCTAGATATTTGAACACACTTTGTGTGACGAATGCTTTTTATTTAGTTTTATTGAAAGGTTTTCTGCCTGCCTATCACCATTGTCTCTGTCTATTTAGTGCTTACTTTTATACTATATTTTTCACACTTGTTCATAACTCGACTAAGAAGTTCCTGGAGGGATTTTTCATTTTCTGCTACCAGTACTCACTCATCTGTAAATATAAATTCTAAAGTAATGTCATCATTGCTTCTATCTTCTCATCTTATAATAGTTTTCTAAGACATTCAATAAGACAAGTTCATATTCTCGAACGAACTGTTGTAAACATGTTTGTCAGATAATTAGTTCCATGACTGGCTGAGCTATCAAGTTTGTCAGATAATAATGTTTTTAGTTCCATGACTGGTTGAGCTATCAAGTTTGTCAGATAATAATGTTTTTAGTTCCATGACTGCCTGAGCTATCATGTTTGTCATTTTAAGTGACGTAATCACAAATACATATACTTGGTGTGTGCACAAAATGTAAGTGACTTCATCACAAATACATATACTTGGTGTGTGCACAAAATGTAAGTGACTTCATCACAAATACATATACTTGGTGTGTGCACAAAATGTAAGTGACTTCATCACAAATACATATACTTGGTGTGTGCACAAAATGTAAGTGACTTCATCACAAATACATATACTTGGTGTGTGCACAAAATGTAAGTGACTTCATCACAAATACATATACTTGGTGTCTGCACAAAATGTAAGTGACTTCATCACAAATATATGATTGGTGAATGCACACACTTTGAGTGTGGTAACGTTATCCTAAATATATATACTTGGTGCACGAACTGAAAGTGATGTAAGGTAATCACACATATAAGCTTGATAGGGGGATTTCAAGTGATGACATTTTAAGTAAAAAAATGTGATTATTTAAGACATCAAAAAAGAACAATCTGGGGGACTAAAAGCTTCAAGAATAGCAAGTATAAACTATTGTACTGTCTTTGTAATCATATGGAAATATGTGTGATATTAACTTAGACTTTCTCCGTCTGCACATCCATCTCTTCTTTGAGCAGATCATAACTTCAGATAATAATTGTTCTTCTTTCCATCTGGTCACGACATCTCTAAATTTTCTTCTATGAAGGGATCTACATTTGTCGTCAATCTTTCCTGATGTCACGAGACATTCTATATCTTCTCTAAGAATATCTTCTCTGAGACTTGGTGTATTTAAACATACGATAGTAATCATCTTTAATTATTTTTTAATAGTAATTTTTACTACTTTCAATTACTTAACTTTGCGTCACATTTACTTCTAAAACCTTATTATTCTTCTGTTAGTGATTGTGATGTTTGTTTATTTCATGGAAAATATTCAGTTTAAACAACATAATTAAATAGTTAGATAAAAACATACTTCATATCAACCATGGTAGACTAATGCGTGTTCAATCTCTGCCCACAGATGGCGAGGTTATACAATCTGATAGCGACGGTAACTCGTTGGTTGTAACCATAATCGTTCTGTTAGGGGGTTTTTGAATTGAGTTTTATGTTGATTTCTTTGTCTCAATATTGTATACTCGTTCAGTCATCATCAGAAAAATGCAGTCCTGAAGATAGCATAGTAAATAAAGAAATAATATTGATTCTAAGTGACGAAATATAAGCTTCATTTTTACAATTTTCAAAGGGACATTTTGTAATTAATTTTTTTTTAATTTCTGCATTACTAGTAGCAGTAGGTCTCTTTAAGTCCAGATGCACCATATAGCTCGGTCGGTGGATAGGTGCTTTGCATCTCAGTTGGTAACTGTAAAGTCCGATGCGGGTGGGACAGTACCCGTCACAACTCTCACAGCTAGCGAAACGTTGAGACATGTCTATCGAGATGAAATTGATTCCTGTTGTAAAGTCTCTTTCCTCTAGATGTTTGATCAGATTGTGCACAAAATGTAAAAGCTCACTATACACCTTCTTATTTCAGGTATATCTGTCATTGGCGACTCTTTCCTGTTTGTATCTCTACGCATAAGCTTGCACTAGCTTCTGCGGAATATACATTATGTTTTGCTTCTATCATTGTTGTTCTCTAGAATTATTAACATTAAATCGAATTTTTTTATGTTTATATTTTTATAACATTTTCTGGTTATTGGTTAATAGAAAAAATCTCACCTTTTTTTTTTTTAAGCACAGTTATTGATACTCAATATCTCCTGCAGATGTGGAAACGGTATGCATGCTAACAGTTCCTGTGGCACTGTGGTCAAACACATTCTTTATCCTTGCACAGTACTTCAGCGACGACTAAGTAAATACCAAATGGTCTGGGATTATAACCATGTATCACGGATGCGTAAATCCAACTGTCTGGCACTAAACTGTACCGACTTCAACTATTCAATACCATTTTGAACATATTAGTCTTTTCCGTAGCGTTTGGACGAATGAATTAGAGCGCGGGCTCGCATGCGAGATACTCGGGTTCAATCCCATTTAAGACGAACAAGTTGTTTTTCTGTCTGGGACATAAAGAAAAAATAATAATATAAACAGTGTCACGGCAAATGCACCAGCCATGCGGTCAGTAAATTCAACAGGCTCATGTCTCCTCCTTGTGCTAAACATAACTAAAAAGTGGTATTACAGGTAGTATAGACAGATTTATTAAAAAAAATCTTTTTCTAATTTCGGTTTCGAATTTTTCATCACAATCTAATTTCACATTTTAATAAAAAAAACAATATGTCAAAGCAGACAATAGTAATAATGATAATCAACTCAATACTATTGTTAATTGTCACGTTAACTTTGCCAAGTAAACTTTGCACAAACATGTATTATACTGTGTTTGTATAACATAATTCACAAATACATACACAAACATGTATTATACTGTGTTTGTATAACATAATTCACAAATACATACACAAACATGTATTATACTGTGTTTGTATACTCCACAAATGAAAAAATGAAAATCGTGGCATATCCTTTACAGGACGTAGCCATCAACAACAGCAAACAAGTCGTTGATTTTCTAGGCACCACTTATACGTTCGGAGAGCCGCTGTAGCGTAGTTGTTAGTGAACTCGCTCCGCAAGGCTGGTGGTCTGGGTTCAGCTCTGCAATGCGCGTGGAATTGTTCCCGACCACGACGGCTCTCAGGTCGACCCAGCCTCAACTGGGTACCAGACATGCTCTGGGAAAGTAAAGGCGGCTGGCGTGATGCTGACCACATCACCCATTGTGTGCCGACGGTCAATGAAAATACAGGCCTAACACTGTATTGACCTATATACCACGAGGCATGAAAGGGTTCCTTTACTTTTTTTTTACTTTACTTATACGTTCAGTAGTTTGTCATTGTTTTCTGAACGCTGAGGTCTATTTTACTTTTTTTAAAATCCCATAGAAACGAATTTGCTTCCAAACTTGCCTACCGTGAGGGTGGTACGCTTGGGTTTGTGATCGAGCTCACTACCGCTCGAGCTTACAAACGCTCACAAATACATTAAAAAAATTTAATTAAATTGCAATGATAAAATAAAAAAAAAAAAAAAAAAAAAATATATATAATTAAAGTGTATGGCAAACCGAAATACAACAATAAAAATATTTCTCAAGTCGGATTAAGATTCGCCTGAATGGCGAAAAACATTTTGATATGAAAAACAAGCGTTCACGCAAAAATCAGACACATAGGACATATATGACGGTAGAAGAACAAAAATTACGCGATAGAGAGTTTTCTCGCCGGTGTTACGGAGTTCTCGCACTGTCGCTGAGATCGTCCTATGTAAGAAAGATATCCGAGCACACACTGTTATTCGCTGAAGTTAAATGATGATGGTGTTTTCAAATCAATCAATCATTCAGTCAATCAATTAATAACTCATTATTGTATAAATAATTAATCTATATAAGTGTAAACTCAGACTGAAGATGAAGATAACATACCCTTTCTGTTTTCTTTTTAGTTTTCTTCAAAATTTCAAACACAAATTGTAACGGGCACTGTTTAAACATTGAATTAGAAACTGATATTCCGTGAAACTGAAAAACGAGTCAATCCAAACATTAATGCCTATTAAACTTTGGTTTCGGAGAAGATGAACAAACTCTGAACTTGATGTTACAAGGACCGACAGCAGTAAGTGCAACCTGCACAGTGACATGTTGGTTTAGGCTGGAAAGTTAAACACAATACACCAGATTTTGACAAAGTGCATGCCAAAATATCCGTCTCCTGACTTTTAATGCACCCAGTTAGATGGAGATATCAGCTGCATAAAATGTTTAGAAAACGACACGCAGCTGGCAAAACAAGTCAATCACAATCAATCTTGTGATATTATATTCTGTCCATCTGCTATTATTATCTTTGCCTTTATTCTTCTTTTTCTTCCACCGTTGCAAAAACAAAATAATAATAAAAATGTTCACAAACATTAAAAAAGGAGAGAGATAACTATGGGCTTAAAAGCGCACTTGAGAGTTCAGTTTGAGATAAAATAACTAAGGTCTTTGTAAGGATGTGTATTGTATCAGTATTTCATTAACTACATTCCGTTGAAGGAATAAAAGAGAACAAAGTGACAACCTAAACTTTAAATAATGGTTGAGTTGTATGAGAAGAGAGAAACAATGTGTACAAACATTCAAAAAAGGAGAGAAATAGTGATAGGCTTCAAAACACATTTGAGAGTAGTTCAGTTTCAGATAAGATGACTAAGCTCTTTGTACAGTGTGTATTGTATTATTATTTCATTCCGGTTGAAGGATTAAAAACACACAGATTGACAACCTATACTTTAAATGGTGGTTGGGTTATACGAGAGGGGAGAAGGACTTGCATGTATGAAATAGGAAATTAAGTTGGTATTTCAAAGGCGCTACCAACGCTGTAGGATCAATTTCAAGCTGCGAACGGCGCTCAATGTGGATCCTTTGTTCTATTGGTTATTTAGATAGGCGATCGGTTTTGAACGAAAGTATCGAGTGCTGCCAAAGCTGTCTTTCAGGACAACACGTTCTGAACATATTCAATCCCGATACTTCTTTGGTTAAAAGTGACGAGAAATCTCCCGATGAAAGCTGTCCCTTTTACACAATGTACAGATATGTGTGGCACACAACAAAAATATGGGAAATTTTTATTTCTTGTGCTACGTGTCCCTGAGTTTCATCATAATCATGTTTCTTCTTCCGGAAGATTCATTACAATTGACATAATCTTTCACACATGAGGGATCTAAGTATGTGTTCAAAGCTCCCTATATCAACACGTTATTATTTCTTATTGTTCCTTATCTCTTACACACTTGAGCTTTCATCAATGAGAATTGAAGGATGGAGTATAGAATTGAAGCATAGAATTTTACCTGTACATATTTTTAAAGTGTTGATGTTTATCATTTCCTTGTTGATTTATTATTGTACACACCATGTTTGTATTGTACTTAATCTTAAACATAATTTCAAGTGGCGATGTCTAGGATAACTCTAGGAATATTATTATTGCGAAATATTGTAAGGTTTCTAATGAAGATTTTTAGTCGTAGATTATAGTTTTATGTAGATTTTATGGAAATATTGTAGTTAATGTTATAGCTTAATGGTGTTTCTATGGAAAAGTTATAGTTAGTGTTATAACGAAATGGTGTTTTTATGGAAATGTTGTAGTTAATGTTATAGCTTACTGGTGTTTCTATGGAAAAGTTGTAGTTAATGTTTTAGCTCACTGGAGTTTCTATGGAAAAGTTGTAGTTAGTGTTTTAGCTCACTGGAGTTTCTATGGAAAAGTTGTAGTTAATGTTATAGCTTTAGGTGGTTTATATGGAAATGTTGTAGTTAATGTTATAGCTTAATGGTATTTTTATAAAAAAGTTGTAGTTAATGTTATAGCTTAATGGTGTTTTTATAAAAAAGTTGTAGTTAATGTTATAGCTTAATGGTATTTTTATAAAAAAGTTGTAGTTAATGTTATAGCTTAATGGTGGTTTCTATGGAAATGTTGTAGTTAATGTTATAGCTTAATGGTGGTTTCTATGGAAATGTTGTAGTTAATGTTATAGCTTAATGGTGTTTTTATAAAAAAGTTGTAGTTAATGTTATAGCTTTAGGGAGTTTCTATTTATTACATAAGAAAAGAGAAAATCAGAAATGATACAATCAAGTACAAAGTGAGTGTAAAAGAAACAATATAATTTATTCCAGAGACAACATATCAAATCGTTCCACCATTTAACACGATTGCACTCAAAAAGTATCCCAAAAGAGACAATGATACGCAGAAACAGGGAAGAGGACAGCCAATCAAGCGTTGGGCTGATGGGTCTTATGAGCTTGTCGTTAATTAACGAATTCTTTCAGGCATTGTTGTCTGAAGGTCTTCCGACAGACAAAGTGTCATAGTTTGTACATGTCATAGCTTGCCTTCACAAGCTGGACTTGACTGTCAAATCGTTAAGAGAGGGTTGGTAGCTTTTTCTATGGACAATGAAAGCTTATCATCACTGCAACCCCCGTTATGACCAGCTAGCGACTTTAGAACTTAGCATTTACGAAAGACGTATTCCGGAATAGTATTGCCTACAACCATAAATATTTTCTGTGTTACTCATATCTGGAATACTTTTGCTATAAATTATATAATCATTTTGTCTCTATCATGAAACTGATGAAGATAATGTACATAATATGTCCTCTATAAGAACAAGTTAAGATACTGACTGACGGATTCGTGGGGATAAATTCTGAATTTAGTTAGGCATAAACATGAATGCAGAGTTCAACAGAAAAAGAGGTACTTGTAAATAATCAATGAAATAATATATACTGTAGGATCAAAATGACAGTTTATCAAGAAACAGAAAATAGAGATTAAGTTCGGCTGTGTACGCTAGCAAGACAAGCTATTGGATGATTTATACGCGAGAGTGCGTTGTAGAAGCAGCATAACATGAGATATCATTTTGCCTGCTGGTCTCATAATCGTTAAACACTGCAATATCTCTGATCGGTTTGTTGCGTAATTGGATCTGATATTTGGGTTTTTAACCGAATTTGAGAGGTTAATAATATATTTAACAGATATTAACATCCAAGCAAATAACAAGCACAAATTGTTGAAGAAAGAAAGTAAGCACTAGGGGAACCTTGAAACGAACTTTACTGAGGGAAGGCGAGAAATATCGAACTCAATTTCATAGAAGATGTTGAACGAGTTGCCCAGGATAAAGCAGTATACTGATATTGTTTTCAAGCCATATGTAATGTATAACTGTACGAGAGCAATATCATCATTTTTTTTTTTAAATGAAGCACGTAAAATAAGAATGAAGATGTACTTATCTTTGTTGTATTGTATAAGGCAGGAATGTAGACAATGAATAAATAGATGGAAGATATAATCGACGCTTTAGAATGTGGATATTTTTTTTCGATTCAGAAGCACTTGTGCTTTCAGCTCGTCGGCTGGGTGTCATGGACATCGTAACCCTTCGGTTCGGTGCCACGAACACCGTAAATCTGGAGAGCCATTGACTTTTCTGCCAACCAGTGGAATTGATTTGCATTCACAGGGGATTGTCACCCGTCGTCCAACGCGCTACGAACACGCTGGGCAGGCGGGAACAATGTGGATATAAATAAGTGTTATAACTAACATCATGAAAGCATAGAAGAGCTAATAAAGAAGTGCTGTTGAAAATAGTAGTGAAAGGAGAACTACTCAAAAAGAATAACAAATAGACAAATACTTATTGTGGTAACATTAACAAGTATAAAACATTGTTGAAGACAAATTTCCCAGTGAACAGTTGAAGGTAAAAGATCATGGAAAATACAACATTATAATTGACAAGTATATATATATGAAAAAGTGGGCAGTTAGTTAGCAGCTTGTCAGAGTTTACAATAAAGACAAGTAACATAATTTGATGGAAATTTATTACAGATAACCTTGGATGTAATTACTAAACATGATGATGATAACAAAACGGATTGGAGTGAGAAAATATAAAGAATATAGACCATTGGTTGTCACATTGTTAAACTACTACACAGCATGCGTAAGTCTGATGTGTAATTTTTGTGTGGACGTCCACACAGTACATGAAATAGTTTTTGTATAGCCATATCTTACTATTGGGAAATATTGAATGTAAACGGCAAACTGGGACAACTTTAGAATGAAAGGAATGTTAGGAAGTGAACAAATAATAGTTTGTAAGAATGTAGAAAGTGTCTAAGAAGATCAAATGTTATCGAATCATTATAACTAACTGTCGATGTGGAGATGGATCATGGTATGATATGTAAACCTGAAATACATATATATTTGGGGGTCTCTGTGGCTGAGTGGTTAAGCTCTTTGCCTTTGCGAGTCGAAGGTCGTGGGTTCGAATCCGGACCGCGGCCTTCTGTTTACGAGTGCAGTTTTTTCCAGAGACCCCTAGGATTGTTGCCGGAGCCACGGAGTTCGTGCTTTGTGCAATACTCTCGGCAGGTGGCGTGCCATTTCTGCGGAGAGGACCGAGCCATATGGGGTAAAACCGGTGCAATGAAACCCGGTCCTTCGGCTTTATATATATATATATATATATATATATATATATATATATATATATATATATATATGTAAGTATGTATGAATCATCTCAAGTTCACGGTGGTTGTTGGTATGTCTGCTGCAGGGGAGGACGGGCACGTATGTGACCACACTCGATTGCATAACATAACACACATATATATATATAATTTCCCATAGTCTTTTCAGACCTTAGGGTTTGAAGTCCCTTCACATTTCTAGGCCCTAGTGTGCAGGAGGTAGAAGGGCAAATTCCTTTCCACATAGAGTGGAAAGTCGATTGTAGGATTTAACCACAGCCAACTCTAAATAACCAGGCCTGACAACTAACGAGAAAACCCCTGATCTAGATTCAGTCGGGGAGGGGCTGGAATTAATAAATGTTTGATAGAACACTGCAAGCTTTTTTGCAATTTCACTCAATTCTGTGAGTCTATAGTTATTTTTTGGTGAAATATATTCATAATATGGGATATTCCTTATTGTTAAACTTAACTTGTTGGATAATATAACTTTGATTTATCATTTTTTGTTGATTTAAAATAAATTTGTCTATATACAACAATACTGGAAAGCGAGATCACGTGACTGGTTGTGGTCTAATTTCCTTAATTTTTACCTGAGTCCGCAGACCCATAAGTCTATAGTTGGCTCTGATTTAAACCACAACTGTCTTGTGTCTGATGGGACACATGAATGAAGCTAACCCATCTAATATATATCCATATTGTAAACAATTACACATATTGTCTGATTGGTCTGTATAATAGATTTTTCCCAGCATGGTTGATCATATAAAATAATCTCGTATTAAACTGTCTGAATAACTTTGGATAATATTTAGGTTGGGGTCACCGATAGTTGAGCTGAGAACACGATGTGCTAGTGCCCACATGCCATGAAAATTTCGTAGTTCAAGACAAGCTTCGACTAAAAATACTCATTGTGCACACTGTACGTGGTTAGACCACAGGAAACCATGTTTCTTTACTTGGGGGAATCTTCTTCTTCTTCTTTGCGTTCGTTCTTTACGTCCAATTTTAATCACTCTTTGTGATATGCTTGATCTTGCCAAGAACGTGTATACGTTCCCTTGGTTGGTAGGCCCTAAACGCATAGACTACTACATGTTTAGGATACATGCATCCGATTTCAGCTAAACTTGGGCGATCTAAATTTCAAGTACCTCTGAAGTCGTATGCACTTTCAAAAGGACCAGGGACGCTGGTGATAACGAAAGGAAACCTTCACGACAAAATTCAGAGTTGCAATGATTACGCTTGAATTCACAGAGGCAACTAAATATATATGTTTATTTTTATTCAATTTTGTTTATTCTATTTTAGTTTTTGTATTTTTTATTGCTATTTCAAGTTTTTAAATCTGTTTACTTGCTTGTAATGAAACTGTACGAGGTTGTCTAGCGACAGCAATTTCAGAAAAATAGAACATAAATTCTACTGGTAACATCAAGCAAATGTATATGAATACAAGAGGGCAAAAGACATTCGCTAGAGTACGTTACAATTTTGTTTTGTTTTTGTTACAGATAAAACAACCAACGACTGTTATTTTTAAATTGACCTTTTATTTATTTTGCTTAATGGTATTTGCTGCGAATTATTTGCAGCTGACCTAGTTTTAATTTTTTTTAAGTGTATGTTGCTGTGATGTGGACATTTATGTATTTTTAACTTGTCTTCAAATGCATTTTTTTAGCAGAGTGATTGTAATCCTTATTGCTAAAAGTGTATGTATGTGTTTGTGTATGTGTCAGCGTATGTGTGTGTGTTTGCGTGTGTGTGATTGTGTGTGTGCGTGCGTGCTAGTGTGGGTGGGGGTTGTGTATGTGTGTAAATTTTGAACAAGTAATTATAATTGAAAATAGTGATAGTTTTACACCGTAAATACATCGTAATCACGTCTGTTTTACGTTGAATTCCAAAAATAAAATCCGATTACTCGATTGACTGAAACAAAACAAAATCGTCAATGTCTTCTTTTGTCGTTACACTGTTACCGGTTTGTTGCCCAGTGTTGTGGTTTTGCTGTTTTTGTCTTGCGCTGTTCTGGTGGTGTGGGTGATTATTATTTTTGTTTTTTGACAGGATTCTGCTATGCCATCTAATCATCTATTTTCGTGGTCTTCCTCTCGCCTTCTTTCCTGATGTTCTGTTATAGAAGACTCTGTAGATTGTGAAGTTTTGTTGCATTCTTATTAAGTGACCTGAACCATTTCATTCTTTGTTTCTCAATGTAATTCAAGCAAGGTTCTGTGCCAACTTTCTTTCATTAACAAAGAAGATAATCGTTAACAAAGAAGATAATATTTATTACTTTTATAATTTGACGTTTTATATTTCTTTATTTTGTACAACAAATGTTAGTAAAGAAATTTTAAAGAAATTGTTTGACATGTGACAGATATCTTACATTCGTGCTAATATCATAACACAAATCTAGAATTCATTTTATAGAGTAGGAAATAAAGACATGTACAGATATCTGTTTGGTAATGTTCAATGAAAACACAGTATGCATCCAAGTAGAAAAAGACATTCGCAAAAGAAGAGAGTTTAGAACACATTGTGACAACTGGTAAAATCGAGGGTAGACGAGACAGAGGAAGACAGATTTTGGATAGCCTGACTTCATGGCCCGGTAGAGCGTCAACATCTGAGTTGATAGCAAACACCAACGACAGAGATTTGTGGAGATCCGTGATCGCCTACGCCAGCAGCCTGCACGGCACCTGATGCTGATGTCATCAACTTGTCTTCAAATTCATTCCTTCAACATCGAGATTGTAATCTCCTTTGCTATGTTTGTGTTTGTCTGTGTACACTCACTTTCTACTAACCAATTATGCCGTATTACATTCCCAAGTTCTAGGTTCACTTATTCCCAAACATCTCTAATTTGTTTGACCTATTATATATCTACTTCGTTATGTTACCATTAGTACGCGACAATTCACTCATCAAAGTTACTACCACATCGACTTTTTGACATAACTAAATTATAAGCTTTTAGGTTGAATTACGCGACATCTTGTTCCCAGAAAATAACCCTTTTTTCCTACATCATCAAATAGTGTACCTACCAGTGCCAAACTCGGGCACTGACAAGAAGGAGAAATTACCACATGTGAAATGAGATGCTTGAGGATAACGGTAAATAAACCAAGACGAGATCCTATGAGACATTCAACATTTAACAGAACAACACCTGGTGTTAGATTCAAGAAAAAAAGTGAGACTCAAATGGTTTGGCCACTTGGGGAGAACGAACCTGACTACATCATTTTCAAGAGCGTACAATCTGAAGATGGAATCATCAAGAGGAATCAGTAAACAAAAAAAAAAGATGCAGTGATGGAGTTACACATCTTAATACTCCACAATATTATAGCATATGAAGCGAAGGAGCGTGTACTATCTCGGAAACCGATCTTCAGGTAAACGTGCTATGCCTAACAGCAAAAAACAAAGAAGGATAAGAGAAAGAGGAAATAGTGGAGTACATGATTGCCAGGAAAAGAATGTATGGAAGTTGCTACCAAAGATTTCACGAGTAGAAGTTACACTATTAAAACTGAATCATAACGGAAAGTAAGACTATGGTAAACTATATCCTTTAATTCGCCTTCTATAACGTTGTGTGACCGTATATAGCTTAAGCGACAGTGAGCTCGATCACTAGCCAAGCGTACCTGGTTCAAACTTCGCGCAGGCAGTTTGAAGCAAATTGGTTTCGTGGGATTTTACGAAACGTAAAAATAGATCTCACCGTTCAAAAAGCAATGACAAACTACTAAACGTATAAGTGGTGTAAAGCAAATCAACGACTCGTTTACTGTGGTTGATGGCTATGTCCTGTAAATGATGTGCCACGATTTTTATTTCTATAACGTTAGTAGCTTCAAATTTATATTTGATTTGCAGCTTTCAGTTCACTGTCACTTTTTTCCTCTAGGAAAATTAACAACATAAAAAATGGATGTTACAACCGCGGCCATCGTAGGTTCACATATAACATCGTAGGTTCACATATAACATCGTAGGTTCACATATAGTTGACCGTGTTACAACAGACGGTTAACTATGTAAACATATATGTCTATAGATGAGAAGCTATACTGATCACGGAGCGTATGCAAATATTATGTCAATGTTGGCCAAGACGGTTAATAAACTGTTTACAAGTTTGACCTATGTAAACCTTTTTGCAACGTTTAAAAATGGTGGAGAAAGAGAGGTGGTAGGAAGGGTTTAATGTGGTTCTAGTTTGCTGACGGAAAGATACCAGGTTCGACTCCCGCGTAAGGTCAAAAGTTATTTTCTGTTGGGAAGAAGAAAAAACCGATGACCTGCACATGTGTGGAGGCTGCTCCTGGAAAGTGGCCATCATTTCTCTGCTCTATAAAATCCTCCAAAGTATTCTAAGAAATGGGAACATAGCGCTGCTGAATTATTTTATTTTTAAGCAAGTAGTTAAGTAGATAACGTTGTCATATTCACACATAAAACCATTCTAAATAGCAACCGGATCTAGCAACCGGATCGAAGTCAATGTGCTCATGAATATCGTTGGATATATATATTGTTGGACGTGTATATATATATATATATATATATATATATATATATATATATATATATATATATATAATGTATCTGTTTGACATTCTGTTTTCTTGCTATGAGATATAAGAATAATTCATTTATTTGTATTACACAGATTTCATGCCTCTACCGAGAAATTGAAATCTTGTAGAAAATTATCTATTAATGTTTGTTCAATGGACAGAATAAGGAATGATAAAGTGAGATTCAATGATTTCTACAATATAAGATTTCTACCAATGTCCGATTTTGTACAGATTTTATATATCTATTCTAGAACCAACAGAGATATCTAAAATCAATTCAACTGTTCATTATTTCTTCATATATCCTTGATATTTCATCCTGCCTAGTCTTTTATATGTTTGTTTAGCCGTTCTAATTGTCTGTCTTTGTGGCTAACCGTCATTTCGTGTTCTCTCCCGTATCCTCATTAAGTCTCCAGACTATTATTGCAAATCTCGTCTTATTTAAACGTCTCAGCCTCACTATTTCTTTCTGGTTATTGTCGCAGACTATATTTCATTTGGAGTCCCCTCCAATTTCGTTAACATTTACCAACAGAAGCAAGAATATTTACGAAACAAGGCGGCGATTGATCTAGAAATGTTTCCTTAAGGGGGTGATACAGGATTGGGTCTCCATCACTTTAATCCTTATTTCAGTGACTCTATTAGCCATTGGGAAAAGAAAACGTGGAAGACCAAAGACCACTCTTCGAAGAACCATCCAACAAGAAACCATACAAGATCTCCAACTGCTAGCAAAGAACCGTATCACATGGAGATCTAAAACCTCTGCCCTATGTGCCGCCTTTGGCACGAAAGGAACAAACTAACTAACTAACTACTATTAGCCAAGGTTGTCGTGTCCGCAAATTTTGTCCATACATTTACTTTATTGAACTTACAAACGTATATTTGATCATATATCGTGGATATTCTTTAGCATTGTGATAAAAACAATAAACCAGAGTTTATTTATTAGAAATAAAATATCTAATGAGGATTATTATATAACTTCACACACATAATTAAACGTACATAATACTATGACAACGTTACGGGTTGAGTCATTAGAAATAATCTTAAAGCATGAAAAATGATTAAATCTTCAACTTAGAGCAAATGCCTTCTATTTTAGTGTATACCATCCGCTGCAAGATGAATAGATACACAAGTGATAATGCCAATTGATATTCGGAATTCAATCAATTTTGAACACAAGACAAAAACTATAATAATTAAAATTTGGATCGTTTCACATTTGATAAAAAATACGATTCCATACCAGACGTGGAGTGCCCAGCTGAATGGATTAGAGAGCAGACTCCCATTTGGGAGTAGAATGTCCAGCTGAATGGATTAGAGAGCGGACTCCCATTTGGGAGTGGAGTGCCCAGCTGAATGGATTAGAGAGCAGACTCCCATTTGGGAGTAGAGTGTCCAGCTGAATGGATTAGAGAGCGGAGTCCCAGTTGGGAGTGGAGTGCCCAGCTGAATGGATTAGAGAGCTGACTCCCATTTGGGAATGGAGTGCCCAGCTGAATGGATTAGAGAGCGGACTCCCATTTGGGAGACCCAGGTTCAATCCCCGGTAAGGTTAATGAGTTTGTTTTTTCTGTCGGGGTATAAAGTAAAAATCCTAACCTGAACAGTTTCACGGCGACTGCGCTAGCCATGCGACCATTAAATTCCACAGGTTCAAGTCCTACCTATCCTACATCGCTCTAAAAAGCAGACAGTAACGACAGTTCTTGTACGATTCAAGAACTTCTAAAACCTCTACGTAAGTGATACAATTGACGTTTCAATGTATGTCAAAACCAGGTTACTTAATCTTCAGAACCGATCATTCCTGTTATTCTATAGCGTGATCTTCTCCTTCTTCATCATCGTTCATCTACCAGTCATACGATTTTAACAACAACTGCTGAAATAAACTGTTTGATTAGCGTCAGAGCAATCATCAATCCCCCCAGAATAAGAAATACGCCATCTCGGTATGCCGTAGTTTCTCTACGTTTTTCCCTGATGAGTTGACAATCTTAAAGGTTGCGCTCTGCATTTTCTGGGCTCAGTCGACAAGTGGGCAATTCTGTCTGACCAATTATAGGATCTTTGAACGTATGATTTCTCCAGCGACTGTGTCCTGTTCAACGTTTGAAGAGTTGATCTGTTCTTTGCATGACAATTGGTTCTATGGATATTTGTTGCCTGCATTTGCTTGTGACTGCATTCGGGTGTGTCTGCGATTTGGTTTGTCTGCGTTTGTGTTTATGTAGATGTGTGTGTCTACAAGTGGGTGTGTCTATTGTATGGTTATTGTTTGGTTATTGGTTGGTTTTTGGTTAACCGCGTCGTAGAAATTGGATGTGCTGCCCTACTTGTAGGCTCATAACTAACACAACAACGTACAATAGCTCTTAGGCTCAGATTATATACAAATCACAAAGAGTGGTTTAACAAGGGGTCGATATGGAGCTTTCGAACAAGTATTGAGAGATCAACAGTACAGACGGATAGTCAGAGAAAGAAACAGGGATATTGAATGTAGCCACAGGAAAACGAAAATAAATGTAAAACATATTATATACACGTACATGGAGACGGAAAAATAAATGTAGAAACATATTATATACACGTACAGGGAGACGGAAAAATAAATGTAGAAACATATTATATACACGTACATGGAGACGGAAAAATAAATGTAGAAACATATTATATACACGTACAGGGAGACGGAAAAATAAATGTAAAAACATATTATATACACGTACAGGGAGACGGAAAAATAAATGTAGAAACATATTATATACACGTACATGGAGACGGAAAAATAAATGTAGAAACATATTATATACACGTACATGGAGACGGAAAAATAAATGTAGAAACATATTATATACACGTACAGGGAGACGGAAAAATAAATGTAGAAACATATTATATACACGTACATGGAGACGGAAAAATAAATGTAGAAACATATTATATACACGTACAGGGAGACGGAAAAATAAATGTAGAAACATATTATATACACGTACATGGAGACGGAAAAATAAATGTAGAAACATATTATATACACGTACATGGAGACGGAAAAATAAATGTAGAAACATATTATATACACGTACAGGAGACGGAAAAATAAATGTAAAACATATTATATACACGTACATGGAGACGGAAAAATAAATGTAGAAACATATTATATACACGTACAGGGAGACGGAAAAATAAATGTAAAAACATATTATATACACGTACGGGGAGACGGAAAAATAAATGTAGAAACATATTATATACACGTACATGGAGACGGAAAAATAAATGTAGAAACATATTATATACACGTACAGGGAGACGGAAAAATAAATGTAAAAACATATTATATACACGTACAGGGAGACGGAAAAATAAATGTAAAAACATATTATATACACGTACAGGGAGACGGAAAAATAAATGTAAAACATATTATATACACGTACAGGAGACGGAAAAATAAATGTAAAACATATTATATACACGTACATGGAGACGGAAAAATAAATGTAGAAACATATTATATACACGTACAGGGAGACGGAAAAATAAATGTAAAAACATATTATATACACGTACAGGAGACGGAAAAATAAATGTAAAACATATTATATACACGTACATGGAGACGGAAAAATAAATGTAGAAACATATTATATACACGTACAGGGAGACGGAAAAATAAATGTAGAAACATATTATATACACGTACAGGGAGACGGAAAAATAAATGTAGAAACATATTACATACACGTACAGGGAGACGGAAAAATAAATGTAGAAACATATTATATACACGTACAGGGAGACGGAAAAATAAATGTAGAAACATATTATATACACGTACATGGAGACGGAAAAATAAATGTAGAAACATATTATATACACGTACAGGGAGACGGAAAAAATAAATGTAGAAACATATTATATACACGTACAGGGAGACGGAAAAATAAATGTAGAAACATATTATATACACGTACATGGAGACGGAAAAATAAATGTAGAAACATATTATATACACGTACATGGAGACGGAAAAATAAATGTAGAAACATATTATATACACGTACAGGGAGACGGAAAAATAAATGTAGAAACATATTATATACACGTACAGGGAGACGGAAAAATAAATGTAGAAACATATTATATACACGTACAGGGAGACGGAAAAATAAATGTAGAAACATATTATATACACGTACATGGAGACGGAAAAATAAATGTAGAAACATATTATATACACGTACAGGAGACGGAAAATAAATGTAAAAACATATTATATACACGTACATGGAGACGGAAAAATAAATGTAGAAACATATTATATACACGTACATGGAGACGGAAAAATAAATGTAGAAACATATTATATACACGTACATGGAGACGGAAAAATAAATGTAGAAACATATTATATACACGTACATGGAGACGGAAAAATAAATGTAGAAACATATTATATACACGTACAGGGAGACGGAAAAATAAATGTAGAAACATATTATATACACGTACATGGAGACGGAAAAATAAATGTAGAAACATATTATATACACGTACAGGGAGACGGAAAAATAAATGTAGAAACATATTATATACACGTACAGGAGACGGAAAATAAATGTAGAAACATATTATATACACGTACATGGAGACGGAAAAATAAATGTAGAAACATATTATATACACGTACATGGAGACGGAAAAATAAATGTAGAAACATATTATATACACGTACATGGAGACGGAAAAATAAATGTAGAAACATATTATATACACGTACGGGGAGACGGAAAAATAAATGTAGAAACATATTATATACACGTACATGGAGACGGAAAAATAAATGTAGAAACATATTATATACACGTACAGGAGACGGAAAAATAAATGTAAAACATATTATATACACGTACATGGAGACGGAAAAATAAATGTAGAAACATATTATATACACGTACAGGGAGACGGAAAAATAAATGTAAAAACATATTATATACACGTACATGGAGACGGAAAAATAAATGTAGAAACATATTATATACACGTACAGGGAGACGGAAAATAAATGTAGAAACATATTATATACACGTACGGGGAGACGGAAAAATAAATGTAGAAACATATTATATACACGTACATGGAGACGGAAAAATAAATGTAGAAACATATTATATACACGTACAGGGAGACGGAAAAATAAATGTAGAAACATATTATATACACGTACATGGAGACGGAAAAATAAATGTAGAAACATATTATATACACGTACATGGAGACGGAAAAATAAATGTAGAAACATATTATATACACGTACATGGAGACGGAAAAATAAATGTAGAAACATATTATATACACGTACATGGAGACGGAAAAATAAATGTAGAAACATATTATATACACGTACATGGAGACGGAAAAATAAATGTAGAAACATATTATATACACGTACAGGAGACGGAAAATAAATGTAGAAACATATTATATACACGTACATGGAGACGGAAAAATAAATGTAGAAACATATTATATACACGTACATGGAGACGGAAAAATAAATGTAGAAACATATTATATACACGTACATGGAGACGGAAAAATAAATGTAGAAACATATTATATACACGTACAGGGAGACGGAAAAATAAATGTAGAAACATATTATATACACGTACATGGAGACGGAAAAATAAATGTAGAAACATATTATATACACGTACATGGAGACGGAAAAATAAATGTAGAAACATATTATATACACGTACAGGGAGACGGAAAAATAAATGTAAAAACATATTATATACACGTACATGGAGACGGAAAAATAAATGTAGAAACATATTATATACACGTACAGGAGACAGGAAAAATAAATGTAAAAACATATTATATACACGTACAGGGAGACGGAAAAATAAATGTAGAAACATATTATATACACGTACATGGAGACGGAAAAATAAATGTAGAAACATATTATATACACGTACAGGGAGACGGAAAAATAAATGTAGAAACATATTATATACACGTACATGGAGACGGAAAAATAAATGTAGAAACATATTATATACACGTACATGGAGACGGAAAAATAAATGTAGAAACATATTATATACACGTACAGGGAGACGGAAAAATAAATGTAGAAACATATTATATACACGTACAGGGAGACGGAAAAATAAATGTAGAAACATATTATATACACGTACATGGAGACGGAAAAATAAATGTAGAAACATATTATATACACGTACATGGAGACGGAAAAATAAATGTAGAAACATATTATATACACGTACAGGGAGACGGAAAAATAAATGTAGAAACATATTATATACACGTACAGGGAGACGGAAAAATAAATGTAAAGATATGTTGTGACACAATAAAACTGAAACTAATGTAGAGACATAGAAAACACAGAAAAATGCAAAAATAGATATAGAGACACGGAAAGACGGAAAAACGAATATAAAGGCATAAAGGCACGGTAAAAAAATGTTAATGTGTAGAGACAAAGAAAAACGGAAGAACAAATGCAGAGATATATGTGTAATTTTTTTCCTTTTTACAGACGGTCAATTGGCAAGTGTTTCACTGTGACAACTTCTAAGTTTTCGCTTGTCTCTCTTGTCTTTCAGCTCATCCCTAAGTCTCTCGTCAAAAGATTCTGCACTTTTGCGCAATGTTGTTTTCCATATATCTCGATCATCAGTCAGTTTTCCCATTTGCTTGGAAAAACTAATGTAAAGGCATAGTGGCACGGAAAGACGGAAACACGAATGTAAAGTAATAGAGGCACAGAAAAAAGAAATTTAAATGTGTAGACACAAGGAAACACGGAGGAACAAATGCAAAGATATAGAGACATGGATAAACAGAAGAACAAATTTGAGAGATATAGAGACATGGAAAAGCAAAAGAACAAAGCTAGAGATATAGAGACATGGAAAAACAAAAGAACAAAGCTAGAGATATAGAGACATGGAAAAGCAAAAGAACAAAGCTAGAGATATAGAGACATGGATAAACAAAGGAACAAAGCTAGAGATATAGAGACATGGATAAACAAAAGAACAAAGCTAGAGATATAGAGACATGGAAAAGCACTAGAACAAAGCTAGAGATATAGAGACATGGAAAAGCAAAAGAACAAAGCTAGAGATATAGAGACATGGATAAACAAAAGAACAAAGCTAGAGATATAGAGACATGGAAAAGCAAAAGAACAAAGCTAGAGATATAGAGACATGGAAAAACAAAAGAACAAAGCTAGAGATATAGAGACATGGATAAACAAAAGAACAAAGCTAGAGATATAGAGACATGGAAAAACAAAAGAACAAAGCTAGAGATATAGATAGAGGCACAGAAAGATAGAGATGTTGAGAGAAGAATACATAAGAGATGAAGGTAAATAGAAGTACAGAGTGACAGGCATGAATAAACAGACAAAAATAGAGAGATAACGCTTTAAGTAAACAGGAAATACACCCCTGAAGGTATACACCATCAAACATGAATCTCACTTCTTGTTCTTACTTTCAGCAATACTCCAAACAGGTAGATGGACATTCTCCTACATAAAGGTACGCATTGAAACGGTTATTCATTCTTAAGAAAATGTCTATAAATAAAAAATCTCAAATGCAGTAAACATAACTATAATAGACATGAGTATTCAGAAACAGGAAACTAAATGCATAACAAAGTCAAGTAATGTGAATATAATTAGGTACTAATTGTCAGCAATTTATATTTGATTCTGTAAACAAATGTATTAGTCAAACATAGATGAGTATCATAATTAGTCACATAAGTCTTCGTGTGGCATGTCCTTTGTAGAACGACGCTTCATTACAGCATATCTGAAAGATACTCAGTTGCTCGACCAGATCAGCCGTTTCTTACATCGTCTCATGTTTAATGTTTCCTTAATGTCTAGTTGTTACCATCGTTCTGATTTCAATTCTGTTTTGTTTTTCAAGAACCATCATTTATACTATTATTCTCTCTCTCTTTCTCTCTCTCTCTTTCTCTCTCTCTATCTCTATCTCTATATCTATCAACCATTGTTACGTTTCTTCTTCTTCAGCGATCTCTGGTCATGCGCTTAATTTGCTGTGGACCACAAATTGGGCAGTCAGCTTCAGGTCTGTCAGGTTTCCCCAAAGCTTAGTTTTGTTACGTTTAATGAGATAGAAATATTTTCGTTTCCGAGAAATAATATTGTTTTCAAACCATTGTTCTTTTATTTTCAAATCTTGAGGAATATCTGTACTATTTATTTATCTGCACCTTTGCGCAATGTTGTTTTCCATATATCTCGATCATCAGTCAGTTTTCCCATTTGCTTGGAAAAACTAATGTAAAGGCATAGTGGCACGGAAAGACGGAAACACGAATGTAAAGTAATAGAGGCACAGAAAAAGAATTTAAATGTGTAGACACAAGGAAACACGGAGGAACAAATGCAAAGATATAGAGACATGGATAAACAGAAGAACAAATTTGAGAGATATAGAGACATGGAAAAGCAAAAGAACAAAGCTAGAGATATAGAGACATGGAAAAACAAAAGAACAAAGCTAGAGATATAGAGACATGGATAAACAAAAGAACCAAGCTAGAGATATAGAATGGATAAACAAAAGAACCAAGCTAGAGATATAGAATGGATAAACAAAAGAACCAAGCTAGAGATATAGAGACATGGAAAAACAAAAGAACAAAGCTAGAGATATAGAGACATGGATAAACAAAAGAACCAAGCTAGAGATATAGAGACATGGACAAACAGAAGAACAAAGCTAGAGATATAGAGACATGGATAAACAAAAGAACCAAGCTAGAGATATAGAGACATGGACAAACAGAAGAACAAAGCTAGAGATATAGAGACATGGATAAACAAAAGAACAAAGCTAGAGATATAGAGACATGGATAAACAGAAGAACAAAGCTAGAGATATAGAGACATGGATAAACAAAAGAACAAAGCTAGAGATATAGAGACATGGATAAACAAAAGAACCAAGCTAGAGATATAGAGACATGGATAAACAAAAGAACAAATTTGAGAGATATAGAGACATGGAAAAGCAAAAGAACAAAGCTAGAGATATAGAGACATGGATAAACAAAAGAACCAAGCTAGAGATATAGAGACATGGATAAACAAAAGAACACATTTGAGAGATATAGAGACATGGAAAAGCAAAAGAACAAAGCTAGAGATATAGAGACATGGATAAACAGAAGAACAAAGCTAGAGATATAGAGACATGGAAAAACAAAAGAACAAAGCTAGAGATATAGAGACATGGATAAACAGAAGAACAAAGCTAGAGATATAGAGACATGGAAAAACAAAAGAACAAAGCTAGAGATATAGAGACATGGAAAAGCAAAAGAACAAAGCTAGAGATATAGAGACATGGAAAAACAAAAGAACAAAGCTAGAGATATAGAGACATGGATAAACAAAAGAACCAAGCTAGAGATATAGAGACATGGATAAACAAAAGAACCAAGCTAGAGATATAGAGACATGGAAAAACAAAAGAACAAAGCTAGAGATATAGATAGAGGCACAGAAAGATAGAGATGTTGAGAGAAGAATACATAAGAGATGAAGGTAAATAGAAGTACAGAGTGACAGGCATGAATAAACAGACAAAAATAGAGAGATAACGCTTTAAGTAAACAGGAAATACACCCCTGAAGGTATACACCATCAAACATGAATCTCACTTCTTGTTCTTACTTTCAGCAATACTCCAAACAGGTAGATGGACATTCTCCTACATAAAGGTACGCATTGAAACGGTTATTCATTCTTAAGAAAATGTCTATAAATAAAAAATCTCAAATGCAGTAAACATAACTATAATAGACATGAGTATTCAGAAACAGGAAACTAAATGCATAACAAAGTCAAGTAATGTGAATATAATTAGGTACTAATTGTCAGCAATTTATATTTGATTCTGTAAACAAATGTATTAGTCAAACATAGATGAGTATCATAATTAGTCACATAAGTCTTCGTGTGGCATGTCCTTTGTAGAACGACGCTTCATTACAGCATATCTGAAAGATACTCAGTTGCTCGACCAGATCAGCCGTTTCTTACATCGTCTCATGTTTAATGTTTCCTTAATGTCTAGTTGTTACCATCGTTCTGATTTCAATTCTGTTTTGTTTTTCAAGAACCATCATTTATACTATTATTCTCTCTCTCTTTCTCTCTCTCTCTTTCTCTCTCTGTATCTCTATCTCTATATCTATCAACCATTGTTACGTTTCTTCTTCTTCAGCGATCTCTGGTCATGCGCTTAATTTGCTGTGGACCACAAATTGGGCAGTCAGCTTCAGGTCTGTCAGGTTTCCCCAAAGCTTAGTTTTGTTACGTTTAATGAGATAGAAATATTTTCGTTTCCGAGAAATAATATTGTTTTCAAACCATTGTTCTTTTATTTTCAAATCTTGAGGAATATCTGTACTATTTATTTATCTGCACCTTTGCGCAATGTTGTTTTCCATATATCTCGATCATCAGTCAGTTTTCCCATTTGCTTGGAAAAACTAATGTAAAGGCATAGTGGCACGGAAAGACGGAAACACGAATGTAAAGTAATAGAGGCACAGAAAAAAGAAATTTAAATGTGTAGACACAAGGAAACACGGAGGAACAAATGCAAAGATATAGAGACATGGATAAACAGAAGAACAAATTTGAGAGATATAGAGACATGGAAAAGCAAAAGAACAAAGCTAGAGATATAGAGACATGGAAAAACAAAAGAACAAAGCTAGAGATATAGAGACATGGATAAACAAAAGAACCAAGCTAGAGATATAGAGACATGGAAAAACAAAAGAACAAAGCTAGAGATATAGAGACATGGATAAACAAAAGAACCAAGCTAGAGATATAGAGACATGGACAAACAGAAGAACAAAGCTAGAGATATAGAGACATGGATAAACAAAAGAACCAAGCTAGAGATATAGAGACATGGACAAACAGAAGAACAAAGCTAGAGATATAGAGACATGGATAAACAAAAGAACAAAGCTAGAGATATAGAGACATGGATAAACAGAAGAACAAAGCTAGAGATATAGAGACATGGATAAACAAAAGAACAAAGCTAGAGATATAGAGACATGGATAAACAGAAGAACAAAGCTAGAGATATAGAGACATGGATAAACAAAAGAACCAAGCTAGAGATATAGAGACATGGATAAACAAAAGAACAAATTTGAGAGATATAGAGACATGGAAAAGCAAAAGAACAAAGCTAGAGATATAGAGACATGGATAAACAGAAGAACAAAGCTAGAGATATAGAGACATGGATAAACAGAAGAACAAAGCTAGAGATATAGAGACATGGAAAAACAAAAGAACAAAGCTAGAGATATAGAGACATGGATAAACAGAAGAACAAAGCTAGAGATATAGAGACATGGAAAAACAAAAGAACAAAGCTAGAGATATAGAGACATGGAAAAGCAAAAGAACAAAGCTAGAGATATAGAGACATGGATAAACAGAAGAACAAAGCTAGAGATATAGAGACATGGAAAAACAAAAGAACAAAGCTAGAGATATAGAGACATGGAAAAACAAAAGAACAAAGCTAGAGATATAGAGACATGGATAAACAAAAGAACCAAGCTAGAGATATAGAGACATGGATAAACAAAAGAACAAAGCTAGAGATATAGATAGAGGCACAGAAAGATAGAGATGTTGAGAGAAGAATACATAAGAGATGAAGGTAAATAGAAGTACAGAGTGACAGGCATGAATAAACAGACAAAAATAGAGAGATAACGCTTTAAGTAAACAGGAAATACACCCCTGAAGGTATACACCATCAAACATGAATCTCACTTCTTGTTCTTACTTTCAGCAATACTCCAAACAGGTAGATGGACATTCTCCTACATAAAGGTACGTATTGAAACGGTTATTCATTCTTAAGAAAATGTCTATAAATAAAAAATCTCAAATGCAGTAAACATAACTATAATAGACATGAGTATTCAGAAACAGGAAACTAAATGCATAACAAAGTCAAGTAATGTGAATATAATTAGGTACTAATTGTCAGCAATTTATATTTGATTCTGTAAACAAATGTATTAGTCAAACATAGATGAGTATCATAATTAGTCACATAAGTCTTCGTGTGGCATGTCCTTTGTAGAACGACGCTTCATTACAGCATATCTGAAAGATACTCAGTTGCTCGACCAGATCAGCCGTTTCTTACATCGTCTCATGTTTAATGTTTCCTTAATGTCTAGTTGTTACCATCGTTCTGATTTCAATTCTGTTTTGTTTTTCAAGAACCATCATTTATACTATTATTCTCTCTCTCTTTCTCTCTCTCTCTTTCTCTCTCTCTATCTCTATATCTATCAACCATTGTTACGTTTCTTCTTCTACAGCGATCTCTGGTCATGCGCTTAATTTGCTGTGGACCACAAATTGGGCAGTCAGCTTCAGGTCTGTCAGGTTTCCCCAAAGCTTAGTTTTGTTACGTTTAATGAGATAGAAATATTTTCGTTTCCGAGAAATAATATTGTTTTCAAACCATTGTTCTTTTATTTTCAAATCTTGAGGAATATCTGTACTATTTATTTTCCCGCGACGTTCTAAGAATTCTTCAGATTCATCTTTCCTTTCTATAATGTTTGTGCAGTGGTCCATGATTGCAATCGATAGGTTGCCACATAAACAATGCTTATCCCCAGAGTGTGTATTTTGTTAATTTGTTTGTGTTAAGAACTCATAGAACTCATAAAACGAGTTTCATAAGCAAACTGAATCTGATCATTAGAGGAACGTGATCGGATGACTGTGACATGGATATCTTTTTATATCTTTATATGATACCTTGCAACCTCTTGAACTCAAAGAGGCACTCATATGCTTCTCGATACTTTCTCTTCTCATGCTCCATAATATTTGTGTACATGTCAAATGTATATATTTGATTATTTTTGTTTTATCTTCGTTTTACCATTTCTAGTTTTTCACAGTTATTTCCTCTTTTTTTGAGACACAAATTTGTATTTTAAGCCAATTAGGGATTTATGGCCTGACTGTATCGGTGATGCCTAAACAACATCTAAACGATTATAGATTCGTTTTATAATCAGAACAACGGAAGACACAAAACGCAGGTTTCAAAATGACATAACTTCCTTTCATATATTTTTTCTTGTCTTGTAAATAAACTAACCAACAATAAACACCGTATGAAAGAGTACAAGAGCAATAGGCATCGCGAAAAAAAAGTTAAAGAAAGTAATGAAGTTGAAAGATCAAAATCACTACAGTTGAAGTATTTCGTGAAGATCTAAAACCTTTCAGTAGTCAAAGACATGTGGTAGATCTATCCAAATGTTGTGTAAATATAAATATCGACATATAACGGGAAACTACTTGCTGTAGCATTGTACTTGTCTTGAGTTTATTGCTCTTGTCTCATTAAGTTTATTGTTTTACTCACACGCACGAGCTATGTATAAGTACCCTACAGCTCAACAAGAGAATAATTTGTAGTGGAGAGATATAGACCAGCTGAAAGTAGCAATTCTTGAAGCAACACACGTCATTGATAGAGATGTCCATTCTCGTTCGCTCTATTTCGACTGTTCTCTATTTTATGAAAGCAATAATCTATCTATACCCTCTTCGTCTCCTGCTTGACACATATAGGTTTCCACATGAGATTTTTATTACTGCCTTTCATGCTGCCCTCTCTACCAATTCTTTCCCATAATCAGACTTTCTGCTGCCCTTCTACCAATTCTTTCCCATAATCAGACTTTCTGCTGCCCTTCTACCAATTCTTTCCCATAATCAGACTTTCTGCTGCCCTTCTACCAATTCTTTCCCATAATCAGACTTTCTGCTGCCCTTCTACCAATTCTTTCCCATAATCAGACTTTCTGCTGCCCTTCTACCAATTCTTTCCCATAATCAGACTTTCTGCTGCCCTTCTACCAATTCTTTCCCATAATCAGACTTTCTGCTGCCCTTCTACCAATTCTTTCCCATAATCAGACTTTCTGCTGCCCTTCTACCAATTCTTTCCCATAATCAGACTTTCTGCTGCCCTTCTACCAATTCTTTCCCATAATCAGACTTTCTGCTGCCCTTCTACCAATTCTTTCCCATAATCAGACTTTCTGCTGCCCTTCTACCAATTCTTTCCCATAATCAGACTTTCTGCTGCCCTTCTACCAATTCTTTCCCATAATCAGACTTTCTGCTGCCCTTCTACCAATTCTTTCCCATAATCAGACTTTCTGCTGCCCTTCTACCAATTCTTTCCCATAATCAGACTTTCTGCTGCCCTTCTACCAATTCTTTCCCATAATCAGACTTTCTGCTGCCCTTCTACCAATTCTTTCCCATAATCAGACTTTCTGCTGCCCTTCTACCAATTCTTTCCCATAATCAGACTTTCTGCTGCCCTTCTACCAATTCTTTCCCATAATCAGACTTTCTGCTGCCCTTCTACCAATTCTTTCCCATAATCAGACTTTCTGCTGCCCTTCTACCAATTCTTTCCCATAATCAGACTTTCTGCTGCCCTTCTACCAATTCTTTCCCATAATCAGACTTTCTGCTGCCCTTCTACCAATTCTTTCCCATAATCAGACTTTCTGCTGCCCTTCTACCAATTCTTTCCCATAATCAGACTTTCTGCTGCCCTTCTACCAATTCTTTCCCATAATCAGACTTTCTGCTGCCCTTCTACCAATTCTTTCCCATAATCAGACTTTCTGCTGCCCTTCTACCAATTCTTTCCCATAATCAGACTTTCTGCTGCCCTTCTACCAATTCTTTCCCATAATCAGACTTTCTGCTGCCCTTCTACCAATTCTTTCCCATAATCAGACTTTCTGCTGCCCTTCTACCAATTCTTTCCCATAATCAGACTTTCTGCTGCCCTTCTACCAATTCTTTCCCATAATCAGACTTTCTGCTGCCCTTCTACCAATTCTTTCCCATAATCAGACTTTCTGCTGCCCTTCTACCAATTCTTTCCCATAATCAGACTTTCTGCTGCCGTTCTACCAATTCTTTCCCATAATCAGACTTTCTGCTGCCCTTCTACCAATTCTTTCCCATAATCAGACTTTCTGCTGCCCTTCTACCAATTCTTTCCCATAATCAGACTTTCTGCTGCCCTTCTACCAATTCTTTCCCATAATCAGACTTTCTGCTGCCCTTCTACCAATTCTTTCCCATAATCAGACTTTCTGCTGCCCTTCTACCAATTCTTTCCCATAATCAGACTTTCTGCTGCCCTTCTACCAATTCTTTCCCATAATCAGACTTTCTGCTGCCTTCTACCAATTCTTTCCCATAATCAGACTTTCTGCTGCCCTTCTACCAATTCTTTCCCATAATCAGACTTTCTGCTGCCCTTCTACCAATTCTTTCCCATAATCAGACTTTCTGCTGCCCTTCTACCAATTCTTTCCCATAATCAGACTTTCTGCTGCCTTTCTACCAATTCTTTCCCATAATCAGACTTTCTGCTGCCCTTCTACCAATTCTTTCCCATAATCAGACTTTCTGCTGCCCTTCTACCAATTCTTTCCCATAATCAGACTTTCTGCTGCCCTTCTACCAATTCTTTCCCATAATCAGACTTTCTGCTGCCCTTCTACCAATTCTTTCCCATAATCAGACTTTCTGCTGCCCTTCTACCAATTCTTTCCCATAATCAGACTTTCTGCTGCCCTTCTACCAATTCTTTCCCATAATCAGACTTTCTGCTGCCCTTCTACCAATTCTTTCCCATAATCAGACTTTCTGCTGCCCTTCTACCAATTCTTTCCCATAATCAGACTTTCTGCTGCCCTTCTACCAATTCTTTCCCATAATCAGACTTTCTGCTGCCCTTCTACCAATTCTTTCCCATAATCAGACTTTCTGCTGCCCTTCTACCAATTCTTTCCCATAATCAGACTTTCTGCTGCCTTCTACCAATTCTTTCCCATAATCAGACTTTCTGCTGCCCTTCTACCAATTCTTTCCCATAATCAGACTTTCTGCTGCCCTTCTACCAATTCTTTCCCATAATCAGACTTTCTGCTGCCCTTCTACCAATTCTTTCCCATAATCAGACTTTCTGCTGCCCTTCTACCAATTCTTTCCCATAATCAGACTTTCTGCTGCCCTTCTACCAATTCTTTACCATAATCAGACTTTCTGCTGCCCTTCTACCAATTCTTTCCCATAATCAGACTTTCTGCTGCCCTTCTACCAATTCTTTCCCATAATCAGACTTTCTGCTGCCCTTCTACCAATTCTTTCCCATAATCAGACTTTCTGCTGCCCTTCTACCAATTCTTTCCCATAATCAGACTACAACCTTTCACTTCACCTTCCACAGTTCATTGTTATGTTTCCTTTAAATATCCAGGTTCTCTTTTCCCATCCGTCGTCCATCGGAGAGCTGTCCTAGCCAATGTCCCTACTGGTATACGACACACATGACCAATTCCTCTCCATCTTGGACCACTAATGATGATCTCCAATGATGTACAGTTGTTTCGTTTTAAAAGATATTCATTTATTACTGTATTTGGTGAAAAATATTTACAGGATTCTTCTTAAACATTTATTTTGAAATGTATCCAGCGTGTGCATAATGCATTTAATAGGAATTAATAATAAACATACCTTTATCTGGTCTTTTTTTCCCTGAATGTTTTGTTGTAATCCTGTTGTTTCGTTTGTGACATAGTCAAACAAACATGCCTATATTGTAGCTGAAAGTTAGAGCTCCAAAACTGAAACTTTTGTATTGCATTGACACTTCCAGCAGAATACAACTAAACACTTTTTATCATTCAGATTTTCACTGCAGCACAACATAACAATGACTACATTATAGCAATAACTACATTAAACACAATATAGCAATAATTACATTTAACACAATATAGCAATAATTACATTAAACACAATATAGCAATAATTACATTTAACACAATATAGCAATAACTACATTAAACACAATATAGCAATAATTACATTAAGCACAATACAGCAATAATTACGTTAAACAGAATATATCAATAACTGCGATAAACAGAACATAAAAATAGCTGCATGACAAATAACTAAACAACAACTGCAGAACACAGATCATAAACTAACTGCATGAAATACAACATAACAATAACTGCATGAAATACAACATAACAATAACCGCATGAAATACAACATAACAATAACCGCATGAAATACAACATAACAATAACTAAATGAAATACAACATAACAATAACTGCATGAAATACAACATAACAATAACTGAATGAAATACAACATAACAATAACTGCATGAAATACAACATAACAATAACTGCATGAAATATAACATAACAATAACTGAATGAAATACAACATAACAATAACTGCATGAAATATAACATAACAATAACTGAATGAAATACAACATAACAATAACTGAATGAAATACAACATAACAATAACTGAATGAAATACAACATAACAATAAATATTTCTTTTGAAAAAACTGTCATTACTACCTGTAGTACCGGTATTTAGGGCGGTGTAGGACAGGTGGGACGATGCCGGAGGAATTTAATGGTCACATAACTAGTGATGTCACGACGAAGCTGTTCAGGTTAGAGTTTTTTCATTTATGTTAACAGAAACAAATCCTTGACCTTACAGTGAATTGAACACTGGTCTCCTGCATGGAGCCACGCTCTAATCATTTCGGCCAAATGCTCCCCCTCCTTTTTAAAAACATAACAATAACTACATGAAATACAACATAACAATAACTACATCAAATACAACATAACAATAACTACATCAAATACAACATAACAATAACTACATCAAATACAACATAACAATAACTGCTTGAAATACAACATAACAATAACTGCATAAAACACAACATAACAATAACTGCATAAAATACAACATAACAATAACCACAGAACACACAATTTCTTGTCTGTACATCCCTTGTTTTGGTTACTCTTTACTATGTGATACTGTATTAATGTATATCTTTATTACATGTAAGTTGCCCGCGTGCCCAGCGTGTTCGTAGCGCGTTGGACTGTCGGTGACTAGCCCTCTGTGTGTACGGGTTCAATTCCGTGGGCAGGCAGAAAAAGCCACAGATTCCCCAGATTCACGGTGTTCGTGGCACCGAACCGAAGGGTTACGATGTCCATGGCACCGAGCCGAAAGCTGAAAAGCTCAAGTGCTTCTGGATCGGAAAAAAAAAAAAAAAAAAATTACATGTAAGTTACACATTTATCTGTCAACATAATTATTCATCAAAATCCGTTTAAAAATAAGAAAATGACAGCTTAAATTGCTCAACCACCTGCGGAGTGAGAAAGTGAGCGAACATTAATTCGAGAACGGATTTTTTTTTTAGGTTTAAATTCGGACAGCCATAAGCGTAAAAAAAAAATTACATTTTTTTTCTCAAAGCCATCGATAACAGCCGCACCAGTTAAATGAATTCATTTATATGACACTTATTTTAAGAATCTTGTAGTTTGAGAATCGGTAGCATAGATATTGTACAAGTGTAGTGTCACAGTAAGTTGACTGGTTCTATTTCAAGAATCTTGTAGTTTAAGGTTCGGTAGCATAGATATTGTACAAGTGTAGTGTCACAGTAAGTTGACTGGTTCTATTTCAAGAATCTTGTAGTTTGAGAGTCGGTAGCATAGATATTGTACAAGTGTAGTGCCACAGTAAGTTGACTGGTTCTACTGTGGTTAGGTAATGATCTTAACTACACAATAATGGGTTCACGAAAGTATTTAAATAATAATAATAATTCCTCTCGTACGTTAGATAGGGCCTGCAAGTAATTTCTCCATACCGCTCTATCCTGAGCAACTCGCTCAATCTCCTCCATGGAACTGAGACCGATATTTCCCTCCTCTCTCAGCAAAGTTCGTTTCAGCGTCTCCTTAGACGAAAGTATTTAAGTGATTGTATATCAATATATATGCTATCGATCGGGCAAAATTCATTAGAAAAGATTTCTAAAATAGAATTGCTACAAAAATATCTTCAACATGTTCAAAATTATATTGGGACCCTCGCCGGTGCTACATAGTTCGTGCATTGTAGCTGAGATCTTCCTGTGTAAAAACGAGGTCGGAGTACACATGGTTACTCACCGAAGTGCAATGATGATGGTCCAATTAATCAATAAATCGTACAAATATCGCAAACGAAAAGAAAAATTGTCTGATCTCTGTCTGTTGTTTTTAAGTTTCTGATGTCATAAAGTGTACGAAGGGTTGGGTCATCGTCAACATTACGTACCAAATATCTTTAAAGTTCAGATTACACCACATAGTTACGAAGCTGACCTATTTCAAACTCCAAAAATAGTTTGGGTAGTGATCTGAAGTTTAGTCTCGTTAACCGGTTATGTTCGTGTTCTAGATTGCAGTTGTCAAATAAAATAAATATTTGAGATCAACCAAAGACCCAACTATGCCATCAACAATGTCGGATTACGTAATAATGCCATCATAATTTCTTGTGCTAAGCAAGTTTGTTCTGTTCATTATTGTATAATACTATCACCAACTGTACAGAGGAAAAGAGGTTTACAAGTTTATCAAACAACAGTATAGGCTTAAAAGCAAAGCAGCGGACAATAGGTATTGATAATTTTTGATAGGTAAATAAAATAAAATAAAAGTAATCAAATAATAATTATTCATTTCATCGTGAGTAGAATAATACTGTTGCTGATATTTTAAAATGTATGAAACATATGATCATAATTGTGTAGGAATGACAAGAATAACATTTGGTTTCGTAACTAGAGTCAGTGCTACAATATGTTGAATTGAGTAACAATTGATGTATTGACTAGAGTTAGCACTACGATGTCTTGACTAATGTAACATGTGATACCTACGTAAGATACGACAACGAATAAAAAGAGTATTAAGTGCATGTACATCTCCAGTGGCAACCAAGGCAAAGACGGATTGAAGATCTTAGGAAATTTAGGATTTCAGAAGAAATCACGACAACTAAACTGCAATGCACAGAGTTTCTTCCTCTGACATATTTGTGAGCAACGCTGAATTGAAGTGTTTCTCAATATTGCAACTGCACTTAAACTGTACTTGACAATGTCCATCACAAGCTGTGAAGCAGAAAGAAATCTGTGACAATGTCCATCACAAGCTGTGAAGCAGAAAGAAATCTGATTAAAGAACGCTTAAATTCTTGATGTATATTGTCTCTAGAAAGTCAGATTACAAGAAAGCTCATATATCCAAGCACTGAACGTGAATGTAATGCTAGAAAAAGAACACTGAAATGATATTATGTTTTGTTAAATGTGTTTAATGTAATATGTATTTTTATGTTCCTATGATGAAAGATTATATCTTCTTCTTCTTCTACGAACGCTCTGTATCGACCACTTGTTAACCACTCTTTGTGATTTGTATGTGATCCGAGCCCAAGAGCGATTGTACGTTGGGCCAGTTCTGCGCCTACAAGTAGGCCAGGATATTCGATTTCTGCAACGCTTTTTATTTACTAGGGTAGCATCCTAGCCCCTACCTCAGTCGCCTCTTACGACATGCCTTGTAGGTCGCAGTATTACTATTCTTTGCTCCTCTTGCGAGCTTCGGCAACACACGGGAGGAAAGATTATATTGATGGCGGTGTCTTTATTTCAACATTCCCTGAAATATCATTCATGAACAAAAAACGATATACGGAAACACAAAGTAATTTAGTTTTACAAAGTACACATATACAAGGTACAGAGACTTTCTACCAAAAGGTATTAATCAAGAAAATAATTCCAGAACAAACCCCTTAATACAAAACGACTGTCCTAAATAAAATAAAACAATGGATTTCTAGCTGTCCTCGATAATGAAAATGTTTCACTAAAAACGAAATAAATGTGAAAATCTTTAAATTGCTGAAAAAAAGTAAAGAATATATATATATATATATATATATATATATATATATATATATATATATATATATATATATATATATATATACGATATAAAATTTTTAAGAAACATGAGAAAAAACGATATAATTAAGAATGTAATGTGCATGGAATCTCCGACAGCCACAACGAATAGTGTCAAATTACATAAAAAGACATTTTTAAAGAAACAGTGTACCAATATATATATTTTTTCTGTGATACGTACCCGTAACGTATCGTTTCCTGAAGTTATGACTGACATTGTGAATGATTTAACATGTGTCCTGGTATGTTATCTACCATACGTGCTATGTTTGAATACGGAGTACCCTGCATTCTAAACATGTTATTGTTTTCACAGAACTCAACACGCATTCACGCATATCTGTCAGCATGTAATTACATATGAATGAGATTATAATGTACATTTGAAATAATTGCGTCCTGTCACCAGTAAAATATGCACAGTGCAGTAACACTGTGAACACATTAACCACAAGCTCTAGTTATGGTAGTGGGTCTCTGTGGCTAAATGGTTACTCCTTTGCCTTGTATTAAAAAGGTAGTTTGGTTCGAATCACAAGTTCCCAAGTGCGTTTTTTCAGAGAACCCTAGGATTGTTGCCGGAGCTACGGAGTTCGTATTGTTTTAATACTCTCTGCAAGTGACATGCTACTACTGTGAAGAGGGATATATGGGATAAAACCGGTGCAATGAAGTCAATATCTCAGATTTAAACACTTTAGTCTTTAGACCCTTTCTAGTTATGGTAACAGAATTACATTTTTTTTTAAATCGATGTGTGTTGTTTTTGTACAAAACGACCAAAACCTTGAGAAGTTCAATATTAATGATTGTGCTACTTTCTTGAACATTATTAATGTGTCAAATTCAAGTTCATTAATTTTTGTGATAGCTAAAATATCAGTAACTTTTTAATCAAAATGTATATCAGTACAGGAAGTTCATATCTATGTGCGTAGTATAAATATGTATTTGACTTTTTATGTCACTCATAGACTACCTTTACGTGTAAACTGTAGCTAGATAGTGGTGTACATACAATGATACAGTTCTTCTGGGCAATTCTGTATTGGCAGTTAGTTAAGTTCATACAATGTTATTATAGTTATGCACGAACTGCAGTTGGTTCATGTTCAGATGTTATATACTTTAGCATATTAAAATATTAAAGTATTTCTGCAATTTGTTTGTCTCAGTTCTAAGATACTTTTCTTACTCTCACAGTTGCCGGTGAGCAATAAGTTTTGGTCATATTCTGTTCTCTAGAGAGGTTCAAATCATTCTCTTATATGACATGTCTATTTTGTCTTTTTCCTTGTAGCTAAAAATCAACTTATTTACTCAAACCGGGCCCTATCCCCCTCGGTCCGGAGTGCTAAGAAGTCGGTTCAGTAACCAATAACCAAAAACGGTTCTGTTACTTATGTCAACTAATCAATGTTGTTCCCGGGAGACATCGTGATGCTTTATTTGTGTATTCATTACATGAGACATAACAACTTACACCAATGTGCATAATATAAGATATACCAATCTGTGTAATATAGGATACACTAATGCCTGTAATTTAATATATACTAATGTATGTAACATCATGTGGAAAAGGACTAAAGATATAGAAAACTAGTTGAATGCATTTGAAAATAGATGTCTATGAAAAATAATGAATATAAAATGGAACGAATTCAGGAGAAGTGATGAAATCAGAGACATGTCTGGTCAACCACTAGTGACAACTGTTATATAAAAGAGAAGATGGAGATATGTTGGACACACCTTGAGGAGAAATGATCAACGAATATCAAAGCAGGCAATGAAGTGGGATGCAAAGGGTTAAAAGAAAGAGAGGACGACCTAGGAGACCCTGAAACGAACTTTGCTGAGAGAGGCAGGAAATATCGGTCTCAGTTCCATGGAAGAGATTGAAAGAGTTGCCCAGGATAGAGCAGTATGGAGAAATTACTTGCAGGCCCTATGTAACGTATAACGGTACGAGAATTATTATTATTATTCTTGATGTCTGTAAATTGCATCTGCTCATAAATAACAGCATGTCTCGGAAGATGCAATATTTTGGTCACATTAAACGCCATAGCGGTCTGGAGAGAAATATAATGTAATGCACGGTTCCTGGAACACGAGGCAGGGGACGACCAAGACGACGATTGCAGCAGGACATCAAAGAAACCTTGAACATGACGCAAGAAGAGACGGAGAACTTGCAAGAGACAGAGAGTTTTTCAGACGGGCTGTGATGAATGCGACGTTCCGCAAGCGGCATGCTACAACTTGGATGTCTGTAATGAAGCTACCAGGATACATCAGTGTGTATAATATAACTTTCCAGTAAACATATTTCTATTTATTTATAGTACAGAAAAATAACTAATTCCAGAATTAGTTGAAGAAAACATTCATATATTTGTTATATTGTGTCCTCTTATTCTTCTTCTCATACAATCAGATCACTGGTCATGACAGATCTGCAAGCTTGTATCCCAGGACGAAGACCACGTATCAGTATCAAGGGAAAATCCTGGTGAAAGCACATCATGGCTGCAGCTAACATGAGCAAAAGATAGTTCAGATTGTTGCTTATAAATAACACTGTCTTTTAATTACTTGCTTGTCCTAATTAATACCGCATTCTGCGCAGTAAATGACACACTTTGTTTATGATGGTCTGTCCGTTTTTGTGTGTTTTTTTGGTAACAAAAATGTTGTTTGTTTAACTGTCAAAACTAATGTATGTGTTATTTAAAACGTAGAAGAATTTGTAGGATTCCAAAACGTAAAAGGAAGATGGTAATATAAAAACCATTGCGACGTCATAGAAACGAAATAAAAGCACAATAAATTAAATGACATCATTATCATCAAGTAGCTTGTCCTTCCAGGAACTTGGCTCCCATGACAGCTGTCCTGAAAAACTATCTGTTCTGTGCAGGTTGAACGGCCTCAGCAGCGAATATCAAACTAATACTCATTGAAAGTGTATGCTGCGAGTCCTAGACATGCAATAGAAGAATACACAATGTAAAGTTAAAGCACTATCTCAGTTGTTAGGATTTCATCTTTGTTTCAGTGATAAAACCGGAAATCAAATCGAAAACTATAATAGTAAAATGATTGGTAGGGTTTCCTCCAGTACAAGACTAGCATTATTGATTAGTACCAAATTATGTGTGTTTGAATGCTCAGACACATCTCAGTTTTAATACTCAGAGTTTAAATGGTTAATTTTTTACCGTTTAATTCAAATCATCATCATCATCTAGCATGTCCTTAATATAAATATATATTTGTGTTCTTCGTTTGACTCTACATCCAGCAGAGTTGGGTGTCGATTAGTTTCTCTTAAGAAGGACAAAATTAAAAATGAGTAGCCTCCTGTTGAACCGTGGAACACGCAAACCAACCACGCCTCCCAATAACGTAGACCGGGAAATTTTGACCTGGAGGTTTAAAGCTAACGGTACACTGACTCACATAGGGGATGGCCCCTTAGGTCAGGTGCTTTTTGTGTGTTTTACTTAGCAAGACAAACCTGAATTTAAAAAAAATTGTTTCCGATCCAGAAGCACTTGAGCTTTCAGCTCTTCGGCTCGGTGCCATGGACATCGTAACCCTTCGGTTCGGTGCAACGAACACCGTGAATCTGGGGAACCTGTGGCTTTTCTGCCAGCCCGCAGAATTGAAACGGCAACCACAGAGGTCTAGTCACCCGCAGTCCAACACGCTACAAACACGCTGGGCAGGCGGGCAAACCTGAATTAAAAACCTGATGTGCTGGTCTAGTGGTCTGCAGGCGCCTATCTGAGACAACGAACACACACTCTACAGCGCAAATTACATTCAAGCCACAAAGAGTGGTTTAACAAGTGGTTGATGTACAGCGACCGAAGAAGAAGAAAACGATTATAAATATAAATATATATATATAACCATACATCCAAATGCACTTGAAATGACACTATAAATAAGATAATCAACTAAAGTATGCTTTGTATATTACAGAATTGTCAGCAATGTTTTCTTAGTTTTCTCCTTGGTAAGATTTAGCTACCAGAGATGTTCACTAATTTATGTTCAAGTATAGCGGAAAATTACTTTCATTTGTTTGACAGCATTGATGTGCTTACCTGAGAAACATGTTCTACTGTACATTCTCTGAAGAATATTTGCCGTTCACAAGTTTGTCAGAACTACTTAGAAACTAATCATTTGAGATTAGTATGCATAGCCAACATAACTTATGCTACAAGGTTTTGTTGATGTAACTGCTCGTAAAGGTGCCTGGTTGAATGATTAGAACATAACTACAAGACAACTGATTCATATAAGATAGTGGTTGCAAGAACGTCCCGCTTATCATGGCCAGAAAACACATTGATTAAGATATGGATGTCTCGCTTATCATGACCAGAAAACACATTGATTAAGATATGGACGTCTTGCACATAATGATTAGGAAACAATCTAAGACAGGGACGTCTCGCACATCATGACCAGAAAACACACTGACTAAGGTAGGGACGCCTTGCACATCATGACCAGAAAACACACTGACTAAGGTAGGGACGCCTTGCACATCGTGAACAGAAAACACATTGGCCCTGACCAGAAAACACACTGACACCGTGCACACCATGGCCAGAAAAAAATTTAAGACAAGGATATCTTACACATCATGACCAAAAAACACATTGACTAAGACAAGAACGTCTCACACATCCTGACCAGAAAAAAAAATTGACTAAGATCTTGTTCTCTTTCATGTGAGATCTTCCAACAACAGATTTATCTGCTTAAAGATACAAGGATTGGCGTGAACACCGATATGATGGCTACTGATGAAGACCCACATTTATGGCCTTTATGGAAAGTAGTTAAGGTATTGCTTTGCGTTGCGAAGGTCTTCAAATCCGGAGTACGTCGTTCTGTTTACGAGCGTATTTCGTCCAGAAATCCACAGAATCGTTACCGTAGCTAGGAATGTCGTGCTTTGTGTACTACCATCTTGCACAAACCTTAGAGTATCCGAGAATTTGTGTGGCTGCATTTGCGCTACCATTGCTGACTAACAGTTGTAAGTCCATTTGTTGAGAAGTAATTCGCCTATCTTTAAGAATAATGCTCTCAGCGCATTTCATCATTTCTGATTTGGTTACTGTGATCCACAGCGCGACAGATCATGCAAATTCATATCTCGACTCCCTGGTTCTTTTATTCTCTGAACCCAGCGACTTACTGTACTCCTGTCAGCTGCAAGACTTCCATTCACATCACTTAGACGCTTGTGAATGTTCACAACAGTTTTATTTTCTGCATTGAGAAATTCAACCATAATTCACTGCTTGTAACACAAGTTGCTAACATGCGCTGGCTGGCTCTGTCACCATATCAGGAAGCCATTCAATGGACAGAGCTGACATTTTGAACGACCTCATAGAGTGTGGCCGCAAAGAAGATTTTCACTTAAACCAACCACTTCAACTACTAAGTTGCTAGAGCTGAGGGTGAAGATTGGAGTGGCCAGAAAAGAACAGCACAACAAGTATATGAGTAGGCTCATCAATCAAAATAGAATTGGTACGATCAGTCGCTGGACACTGTTGGAGATATTGCGATGTAGGTTAGAGTACCTATAGACATGTCCGGAGTGCAATGAAGATATTTCAAACGGAAACTTAAACTGCCAACATGCTCCATTTCAACTATTTGGTACAGCCGTGTTATTTTGGCAAATTAAGGTGTCATTTGGTACACACAATTTACATATACCATATTTGAAGTTTACAAAATATCATACTTCTATCTTTATTATTAACTGAGAACACTGATGTGGAGCATTAATTTCTGAACGCCCCTTGTATATGGCAACTTCGGCATAGAAAAAAAGATTATGTACTATATATAGAAGTAGGAAAAGACTATAACAACATGTATTTAGCTCATTCACGGAAATTAATAATCTCAGTAGCAATGAATAGTGCGTGCAACAGCTTATTGATTATCAGATTTGGTACTGACTGGCAGCTGAAATTTTGAAAGAAATTTCCGGAGATTGTTTGCTCATGTTTTTCGTTTTCTTCCGTTGTGATTGCACTTTTATATTTTTGCGCAATCACCTAATCTATTTGATGTGTTCCTATTTGGATAAGGTGACGAGATCTTATAATCTATTTTATATGTCGTTTAGTTATGGAGGGGGACAAAATATGTCTTTCAAATGTCTACTTTCTTGGTTATCTTGAATGTATTATGTAATCCGTCTTATGTATGCTTGCTGGGGAATAGCGAACAAACTAGAAAGTATATTCTCTGTGTACTTGCTGGGATATAACGAACAAACTAGAAACTATGTTTTCTGTGTGCTTGCTGAGATATAGCAAAGAAACTAGATATTGGACCTTCTGTGTGCTTGCTGGGATATAGCAAAGAAACTCGATAGTTTTATGTGTGCTTGCTGAGATATAGCAAAGAAACTCTATAGTTTTATGTGTGCTTGCTGAGATATAGCAAAGAAACTCGATATTTGACCTTCTGTGTGTTTGCTGGGATATAGCAAAGAAACTCGATAGTTTTATGTATGATTGCTGAGATATAGAGAAGAAACTAGGTATTATGCCTTCTGTGTGATTGCTGAGATATAGAGAAGAAACTCTCCTGTGTGCTTGCTGTGACATCTTGCTGGAAGAAGATAATGTTTCGATACAAACAATTCTTGAGATATGTACTCTAAAAGCTAGAAGCCACAGAGGACAAACATAATAGTACAGTGTGTTTGTTTATGACAATGAGAAATAACAAATAATTAAACATATTACTTGTATAGCTATTCATGCTATACAGATGGTAGAAGAATAGAAACACATATGTAAACATACACATGCACATAAGTATATACATATATATATATGTCTGTGTGTGTCTGTGTGTGTGAGAGAGAGTTTAAAGGCGTAGAGTTGTTCTCATTACACCAAGCTTTCCATATGACTCCTCCCGTCTCGGCAGAAATAGACATTCACCTGCCGAGAGAGTTGCACGAAGTTCCAGCAACAATCTTAGGGATCTCCAAAATAAATGAACGGATAAACTGAACGACACGATCCGAATTCGAACCAATGACACCTTCAGAATGCATTGCTGAAGTCTTAACCACGTTGCCCCAGATATGAAAAAAATGAAAATCGTGGCATATCCTAAAGGATGTAGCCATCAACCACAGTAAATTAGTCATTGATTTTCTAGGTACCACTTATACGTTCAGTAGTTTGCAATTACTTTCTGAACGGTGAGGTATATGTTTACCTTTTTGTAAAATCCTACGGAAACGAATTTGCTTCCAAACTTGCCCACCGTGGAGTTTGAACCAGGTACGCTTGGGTTTGTGGTCGAATTCACTACCGCTTGAGCTACAGACGCTCACACCCCAGATATACCTATATGGTGGTGGATTAAACCTCTATGTGGCCGAGGCACGCACTTTCAACCTAAGACATATGTCTTCTTGGTTATATCAGGGCTATATACATATGCTATATACACAGGGATATATATATATGCACCAACAGCAGAAGTAGAAGATGGAGAAATATAATAATTTTATAACATTCTTCAGGATACAGTAGAAAAAGTGAACAAAAGTGACATCTTGTAATAATGGGATAATTCATAATGGGAAACTTCAATGTTAAAGTTGGCAAACTTACAACTAGACAGCAAAAACAGGTAGTTGAAAAACACATCATATGAAGTAATAATAAGGAAGAGGACAGAATGGTAATTTTGTGTTCCGAAAATGAACAGTTAATGGCAAATACAATGCTTCAACAATATTCTAGAAGATTATTACCTGGACGTCAATGGATGGGAATGCAAAATAATCAAATCGAATTTATAATAATATAACAACGATGGAGAACAAACATAACAAAGGGCAAAACCCTGCCTAGAGCAGACTGTGGAAGTGATCACGAGCTAGTAATGGCGATGCTAAAATTTAAACTCCGAAGATTAGAAAAGGAACAAAAAAAACAGAACGAATTGACACTAAACAAATACCAGAGGATATAGCGTAGAAGTTGAGAACAGATATGAAACATAGGCGACAGTCCATGCAGAGATAACACCGGATAAGTTAGCCACATATGCTAGAGATATCACATAGCATTGAGTAGCTGGATTGTTCGTGAATGACCTACCCATCTCGTACATGTGTTAGTATTTAGGCTGTTCTAACACTAGGACACGATTGGGTTCCATGTGCTCCTTACATATGCAGTGTCATAGTAGTGGTTGTTTTATATATATAGTCACACAAAGTGATCAGCTTGCATGTTGGGCTTGTCAAGTTCTACCGGACTTTACGCGTGTATCCGAAACGTTCAGGTCAAGAGGATCATCACGTCGTGAGTCACTGGGCTTTTGGATAGGGGAGGGATGGGGGTGTGTGAATATATATATATAAATGTTTTATGTTGAGTTTTTCATGTAGTTTAGAGTTTAATGAAGTACAGAAGTTTTAGGAAAACTGTTTGAGTCTATAACTAGAGAAGAAATTGTATGGAAAATAGTTGTCACTATGTGTTTAATAATAGGTTTCTATATAATATTTATCTTCATTGTTAATACCAGCTGTGTAGTTAACACACAAATATGCCCCAAGGATAAGAAAGTAATCAATGTTGAGAAAAATGAATATTTAACCAACAATTATATATACACTAAAACTGTAGTTATTAAAATAAACATGGAGATTGATTTCAAATAAAACTGTACCTGTCTGTAGTGTACATATGGGTAACACTAGATGATATAGCTTCCGGAAATGTACAGAAAAATCATTCAACAACTATTCTTTGCGTATACTTAGCAACAGTAACAAAAGCAACCAATGATAAACTTTCATTGAACAACATGTCGATTTTCGAGTTATTTAAAGACAAATTCAGTTACAGAAAAGTAAGTAATTGCAATATCGACAATATACTCAAGTAAATGTTATGGTGTAATTCATATTACTATAGATATGATAGAATATATAGATAGAATATATCAATGAACTTTGTCAAGACTCATGCATGATTAATCTCCCTGCTACAGGTAGAAATGACTATGTTATTTCAGTAACTTACTGATTACACATCGACTTATCAATGCCGTCTTGTCTACTGAACAGTCTAATCGTATTATCTGTTTGACTGAATGTTCGTGCAATCTCCAGATTTCTGCTGATCGATTTCAAGGTTATAATTTACCAGGTGATCAGGGATTGATTTAAGAATGTACCGTCTGCCCATATCTAGCATACACATTATTCCACAAAATATGTACACTAAATGTTGGAGTAATAGCTTGTATACTACTGTGCACTAATAATGGTCTCTGTTTCTGTAGCTGTTTGTTGTTCTTTTACAATAAACGGGATAAGAAAAGAAAGACTTCCAAGACATGCGATGTGACAGACACTGTCGAGACATCGGGAAAAAATGTAGACCTAGGCGCACAAAGAAGCAGACTTTTGTAGCAGACCTTAAAGACATGGGTATAATTAGGTTTGAGATCTACAGAAAATAACAAGACAGAATTGAGTAAAAACTATTTCTCTCTGTCATATGTACACCGGAGAGCTTCATACAACGTTGGGATAAAAAGACGGAAATGTTGTCTTTGGTGATCGTAGCCTGTTATTGGTTACTGAACTGGCGTCATATATGCATAGTATTCCGAACATACTCATAGGTGCTCAATCTTTCCCAGTAAATTTCGAAGGAAATGCATGTTGATGGTTCCTGTGACTAGGGGGCTAAACACACTAATAATTTTGCGTCTTAGACATTCATTTCTGCTTGTATAAAACTAAACTCCTTAAAAAGCTGGGAAAATTCAATATCAATTGTAGTCTCTTCATCCAACAAGCGATCTCTATTAAACCAAAGGATGTCCCCATATCTATCTTCCATTCATTGACGACGAAGCAGTTGATTGAAGTGTGTTTGCTATTTCATTGCTGAACCCACTCGCATGTCCAGGACAGTAGATTCATGTAAGTAAAACTCTAGAGGTTGAAAGTCTCAATATACGACGTTCACTCATACTATAACTTGTCGTTTTGGACCTACCAAAGCATTGACTGATAGTCGAACACAACAGTGGTATAAGTAAACGTAATACCAGACAACCATTAGAGAGCAGCAGCAACGATACCAACATTCATCCTCATATTGTAAGTAGTTTGTTCTGTGCATGCTTCATTCCACTTTGCACAGACACCAACATTCATTCTCATATTGTAAGTAGTTTGTTCTGTTTCATACTTCATGCCACTTTACAACGATACCAACATTCATTCTCATATTGTAAGTAGTTTGTTCTGTGCATGCTTCATGCCACGTTGCACAGACACCAACATTCATTCTCATATTGTAAGTAGTTTGTTGTGTGCATGCTTCATGCCACTTTGCAACGGCATCAACCTGGGTGCTACTTAGGAAATCCCAGTCTGGTTTCTTAGCAATGATTTTTCTACTTTTAAATTTCAGCTGATGTATAGTACAAAAATTATGTAGACTACTCAACGGATCTATAGAACAAAAATATGTAGACTATTTTTTGCATGAAATATAATTTAGAATATTAAATGATGCAAGTAATTTTATTTTGTTTTTATTAGCTGTAGTCTGGAATCACTCTTTGATGTGCTCAAAAATAATTTTCCTGTTAGTCGGTGAATTACCTGTTGACTTCTCTACGTTCAGTTTAGATGTTGAGTTCTCATCTACTGTTTCTAATTAATGATGCAATGAGAAAACAAGATTTCTCGTAGATGTTATTGTTTAAACTGTTATAATATGCTAGTTATCGTCACAACGACCAAAATGCGTCTCTCGAAACTTAAACATATCAAAACGTATCGATCATCAACTCAAAACTTAAACATATCAAAACGTATCGATCATCAGCTCAAAACTTAAACATATCAAAACGTATCGATCATCAACATTGAACGCTGACCCATTATTGGTGACTAGTTTCAATTTTTATTGAGAAACATATGTCGCATAACATGGATTTTAAACCCAAAAATCGTGTTAAAACGCTTGCAGATGCAAATGCATGGGAGGTAAAATATGTGAAGGAATAGTAGGTACATTTCATACAAATTAATCTTACTATATATCTTTTTAACAAAAATGTTTGCCGCTTGCGATGTTGTTTTTCTTAATTGGTTAATTTTTGTTGACTCTGTGAACAGTTTTCTTAATCATCAAAGTGCTAATGAAACATGTTGACCAGGAAAGAAATCGTTGTGAACAGTTTTCTTAATCATCAAAGTGCTAATGAAACATGTTGACCAGGAAAGAAATCGTTGTGAACAGTTTTCTTAATCATCAAAGTGCTAATGAAACATGTTGACCAGGAAATAGAGATCGCGAAAATGAGGAACGTAGACCGATCTATGTTTTAAAATAAGAAAGGAAGGAGCAGTTATACGTAATGGTTGTTGTTTCAATTTCAGTTTGAAATATTGCCATTGCACTCCGGACATGTTCATTGGTGCTCCAATCTCCTTCGCAATATTTCCAAAATCATCTATTAACTAACCGTACCAGTTTGATGCAGATTGACTCATTTGTCTGTTGCCATATGCTCTTCTGTCCACAGCAATCTTCAATCCAGGCTATTGAAATCTAGCTGCTAACATGGATTGGTTTAAATCAGTGGCGGCTCGTGATCATTTTATGTTGGTGGGGCCAGACACAAATTGTCGGGGAAATCATGGTTTTGGATTAGGATATATTATAATTTATAAAATAATAAATACACTTTACATATTATTTTTGGTGGGGCCCGGCCCTACAGGCCCTTAATGACGATCCGCCACTGGTTAAATCAAAGTTCTCTTTGCGGTCTCAATCTATGAGGGCGTTCGGGAAGTCAGCTATGTCCATAGGCTGAAAATCCGATAAGGTGGCAGAGCCTGTCAATCTGTCTACTTTCTCACTGACATGGGCACCCATGTAACCGGAACAAAGATGAATATACTTCTGCTAATTGTTTACTTTTGAAGTGATTCAGTCCATTGTCTACGTACCGAGCACTGTCTGTGGCTGGACGACACTGACAAAACATAAAGACAGAGATCAAATACGAACAGCTTTCTGGCGACTAAATCCTGTGGTAAAGTCACATTGTCTCAGATCATGATGGTCCTCTTGGCTTAAACTTTTGGACACATGTCACGATTATAGTAAAATTCGATATGTCTGAAACACATTCTGGAGGAGGAAAATGAGCACAGTGAATCCTTCACTATACCAAGGCAGACCACTGCACAGATATAATAGTGTCTGCAAGGCCTCGGTGAAGAGCTTTTTTTTATCGGTCCCAACAAATGAGAAACACTAGATGATGATCCGGGAACGCAAGAGAAAGAGAAAGAGAGAGAGAGAGAGAGAGAGAGAGAGAGAGAGAGATGATGATGATCAAGTTGTGTGGAAAACAACATTAGGCAATGGTGCAGAATATTTTGAAAAAAGGCTTAGGGATGAGCGATGAACTGAAAGGCACGAGAGACAAGCACAATCTCCGAAGTTGTCACAGTAAAACACGTGTCAATTGACCGACTTCAAGGACGAAAAAGGTTATTTATATATATTCTATACATTGAATTAGTTAGTAAGTGGACTCAATACATTGAGTTAGTAAGTATGAGGGTCTCTGTTAGCTAAGTGGTTAAGCCCTTTGCCTTGTGAGTCGAAGGTCGTAGGTTCGAATCCGGACCGCGCCATTCTGTTCACGAGTGCATTTTTTTCAGAGACCCTAGGATAGTTGCTGAGTTCGTGCTTTGTGCAATACTCTCGGCAGGTGGCGTGTCATTTCTGCGGAAAGGGACCAAGCCATATGGGGTAAAACCCGGTGCAATGAAGTTAATGAAGAAGAAGTATCATATATATTGAGACGATTTTGTTAGTGTATTCTAGACATTGAGTTCATCTGAGTATTTTCTGAGTTGTATTATGAATATTCCATCTCCAAAAAAGATATGTTTTTATGAGTATTTCATCTGTTTAACTTGCATATTCTTGTCATTATTTACCTGCTAAATATGCATGCTTACATGTGTTTTTCACCTGGTGAAGGCACGCATGAGTTACAAATGTTTCACAGATTTCAGATAACTTGTTTCTTGGTTAACAGAACATAGTAACTTGGTGGGTAAAACTAGATCACTGCTACTATACTACGTGGAATAATAAACTACGTTGTTCAGTTCTCAATAAATTCTTCAGTCTACTCAGCTGACACCAGTCACGTGGGGACACCAGTAAAATGGAAGAAGCAGGCTTCACGCAAAAATTAGTTAGCAGCGCATTACCAGACGTCATGGCTAACGCCTGAATTTACAGCAGGCAAACGCAGAAGAAGAAGGAGAAGAAATTATCAGTTAACATTTTTTTAAACAAATTTTCTTCTTCTAAACTTTTGCCTACAACATGTATCTACTAAAAAATGTGTGTAAATTTCTATATATTTCAACAAAGAACACCCTCTCCTACGCAATCATATTTGTAAAGAATTCAAATGTTTCTCTGTCTAATCAATAATCTAGCTATAATTGAGATATTGATTGATCACAAGACATTTGAAATGTTTGGACGAATGTATCGTTGCATGTCTTATCTCTCACAGTTTAGAAAATATTTAATGATGCCCGACATTTCACATGTAATTATTGAATTTTATCCTTTGTTTTTTAATGTAAATTATTGTAAATTAAAATTGAATGATTTAAATAGATGTGGTCGAGTGGTTAGTGTAAGAGTCTCATAGTTGTAATAACAAGCCCTTGCAAAGCGATAAACTTAGGATTATATATCATCATTGTGAGACGAGGTAGCGTAGTTGTTTGTGACTGGCTTGTTTTTCTAGTAGTCCGGGTTCAATTCCACAAGTGGGAGTGGAAGTTTTTCCGACGGTAATGACTCTCAGGTCGACCCAGCCGCAAATGGGAACCAGGAAAAGCACAGGGAAGTTAATGCGGCTGGCGTGATGTTAAACCACATCACCCATCGACGGCACATCACCCATCGACGGCACATCACCCATCGACGGCACATCACCCATCGACGGCACATCACCCATCGACGGCACATCACCCATCGACGGCACATCACCCATCGACGGCACATCACCCATCGACGGCACATCACCCATCGACGGCACATCACCCATCGACGGATAAAATGAACAATACGAACCTAACAACATATTACCCTATATACCGTGTGGTATAAAAAGGGTTCATTTGATTTTACTGTTACTTATATATGATTATCTTCATTATAACATGTCGTACCCACATCGACGTTTGACTGTAATGGATCTCCAACGCCTCACATTTCTAGCCTTTTTTCGATCCAGCACTTGAGCTTTCAGCTCTTCGGCTCGGTGCCATGGACATCGTAACTCTTCGGTTCGGTGCCACGAACACCGTAAATCTGGAGAACCTGTGGCTTTTTCTACCAGTCCGCGGAATTAACCCGCACTTAAAGAGGGCACACTGTCGTCCAGCGCGCTACGAACACGCTGGGCAGGCGGGCTATTTCTTGCCTTAATGTTGCTCTCTCTCTCTCAGAATGTAATTTGTCCATCTCTTGATGTTTCCCTCTCACTTCTGTCTTGGTCTTTCTCTTGCTCATACACCGTCGGCATATGCGGAGACGATAAATGATTGAGATTTTATAATTTCTTTTTCTGTCAATATTTAGTTATCAATATTTCTAAACTGTCGATACATTTTAGAAAGTCTCTACATGTATTTCCAAATTTGATTTGTGGACAAACATCTAGCAAGGTCTGCCTTTGCGTGCTCTCTCAAGGATATTTATGCTTTCTAGCCGTCTGTTTATTTGTTGATGTGTTTTTAGATATGTTTCTCTATCTAACAGTCTATCTTTTGTATATCTTTCACAAAAAGTAGCCACCACTCTCTACTAGAAAGAAGGAGAAAATATTGTTCCTTTCTTAAAACTAGTTTGTGGCAAGGACGAAGATCGAAAACTCAAGCAGACTTTATGAAAAGTAATAAAAATATTTCCTCGATCACAACTATGAACGATGATTCGATATTATCTTCACACTTCAAAAACAACGATCCCTAAATAATAAATATATACCTTTTAGGACGTATGATTTTTGCAATAGTGGACCCAAAAAAAAAATAGAAAAATAGTCTGTTTTAAACAGAGAATCGATTTCTTGCTATTTCGTTGATACTAGATAAGATGGATTGGAAATATTTTTGGAATCCTCTATTCCTCTTGTCCGTAATATCTAGATCAACTTTGTCTCTACTAACCAATGGTAGCTGGTAATTGTATGGTATTCATGTAATACTTATATTTAATCTCCAGCAAGTGAGAAGTTCTGTATGGATAAGTTAATGTACGTTGATTGAAGACCAACTCAAAGAGATTTCTTGATTGTGTAAATATGAACGTTCGTTTACTTGAAGTACTGGTCATAAAGTCAATGTTAGGGGGATGTTGACATTGGGATATCGATACTGTAGAATTGACTAAATGTGGTGGTAGAAATGGTGTGGGTAATAACTGGAGGTCGTATGGTGATCGTGGTCCAATTTGACTGACTGCCGCCATAGAGAGAAGTTTTGGGTTTTGAATCAAGTGTGTCGAACTTGTTATTGTAAGCCCGTTATGTTTGAGATTTATACAGTTTTTCCAAATGACATCGTCGTTATGATTTTACCTATGTATTATAAGTACAGTTCGTCAACTATTGCTTATGTATATCGGGAGCGGATTGGTTCGATTTTCAGTTGTTCAAACCATTTTATTCATGATCACTCGGTGACATGTAAAATTGTAAGTGTTGTTGCTAGTTAAATAAAATAAAATGGATTACGTGCACTAATTAATTGTCTGCACCGGCACGAGAGTTATTGTGTATTATATAGAGTCTATTTTTTGATATGATGTCAGTAAATCTTGGACAATAAATAAACAAGCAATACAATTTATGAAAGCCACTCAGATGTTGTTTAACAACAAACGTTTAGAAAACCATGGATGAATGTACATGTAATTAAAATTGAGCAGACGCTGGGTAAGATCAGTTCACATAGCCTCCTTATCACGCAGTTATAATGAAAAGATCATGTTTTGGTAGGAAATAAAGCAGGGCTGCTGAATCACATTATGCAAACATTGAACATTAATGGAAGAAATTGCTTTACATTTTTTAAAAACATATCGTTCCTGTCTGTAATGCCGTTTTTGGGCGGTTTAGGACAGGAGGGACGTGAGCCTGTGGAATATAATGGCCGCATTGCCAGTGCAGTCGCCGTTAAACTGTTCCTGTTAGGCTATTTCTTTATGCCAACGACACAAAAAAAACTCCGTGGCCTTACTGTGGATTGAGCCCAGGTCTCCCGCATGGTAGCCGCGCTCTAATGCATATGACCACCACTCTCTACACCTGATACATTACACTATGAAAGTTTAACTTCATGGCGTGGAAGATAGTCAGTAACAGTCATGGTAAGGATAGGAAGTGGTGGAGATACATGAACCAACACACTCAACAGATGTGTCACAATTGAGAGAAAGAGATGGAGAGAGAGAGAGACAGAGAGAGAGAAAGAGATGAAGAGAGAAAACAAAAGAGAGTGTGAGACAAACTCGCAAATATTAATGTAGTAAAACAGCCTTATCTCCAAGTCAAGTTCCATCAAACAGACGGAATGTAAGAGAGAATGTAAGCAACAAACAGTCGGAATTTAAGAGAGAATATAATCAACAAACAGTCGGAATGTAAGAGAGAATGTAAGCAACAAACAGACGGAACGTAAGAGAAAATGTAAACAACAAACAGACGGAATGTAAGAGAGAATATAAGCATCAAACAGACGGAATGTAAGAGAGAATATAAGCAACAAACAGACGGAATGTTAGAGAGAATGTAAGCAACAAACAGACGGAATGTAAGAGAGAATATAAGCAACAAACAGACCCAATGTATGAGAGAATATAAGCAACAAACAGACGGAATGTAAGAGAGAATATAAGCAACATACAGATGGAATGTAAGAGAGAATGTAAGCATCAAACAGATCTAATGTATGAGAGAATATAAGCAACAAACAGACGGAATGTAAGAGAGCATGTAAGGTAAGTAATGTCTTGAACACGTGAGAACTCAACATAGGTCACACAGGTTTCTAGACACTTGCCAACACGAATGTCATTAATGCTATGACTGACACGTATTCAACGTTGAAATAAAGCTAACAGAGCGATAGGTAACAGATCATACCATGCTGGTGCTTAGATTACATGTGTTGTATTTATATTGGTACCTTTTTAATTCACCAATATTTCTTCAATGAAAGGGCGTTACACAGGATGTAGACACTTGGCACAGCGAGAGGTCGACACAACTCACATTTTTTTAGAGTATATTCGCTTATGGCGGTGAGGGCTGTGCAAACAAACTGAACGGAGTTGGAGCTGTATATGCCACGCCACTGACATTTCAACAGGGAAACAACTGTTGGTTTTTGTGCTGCGACCTTTTAAGGTTTCAGACATGCCGAAATCAAGGAAAAGTGCTTCGAGCCAGCAGATCGCCCTCAAGATAAATTAAAATTGTGGAGTTTGAAGCCCCTAATGGTGAAGTATTGATTTGAAGACGTGGTTACCTTGATAGCAGGGAGGTCGAGTTCGTGTGAGTGTAATGCTGATCACATACTTTTAGATCAGTTACAAACGAGAATCTACCAAATATCTACCAAACAGTGTTTCCATAAATACAGAGATCTTGCAACAAATTAAAAATTTATTGTAAATTAACATCTTCCAAGAAATTAACATCTTTCAAGAAATTAGCATCGTCCAAGAAATTAGCATCTTCCAAGAAATTAATATCTTGCAACAAATTAACATTTTGCAATTAGTTAACATCATATATTTGCAAAGAATTAATGTTTTTGCAACAAACTAACGTATTACAATAAACTGAAATCTTGCAACTAATTAAGGTCTTGCACCATTTTATTTACTTTGAAACAATTTCAGATCTAGCAACAAACTAAGATCTTGCAATAAACTATAATCGTGCAACCAATTAAAATGTAAAAAATAATTAACATCTTGCACAAAATTCAAACCTTGCAACAAAATAAAATCTTGCAAAGAATTAATATTTTGCAATAGTCTAAGATGCTGCAACAAATTACGATTTTGCAATAATCTATGATCTTGCAACCATCTTAGATCTTTGTAGACAAACATCTTGCCAAAAATTCAAACCTTGCAAGAAATTCAGATCTAGCAACAAACCAAAATCTTGCAATAAACTACGAATTCGTAACGAATTAATATCTTGTAAAAAAAATTAACATCTTACAACAAATTCAAAGCTTGCATTAGATTAAGGTATTGCAACAAATTAATATCTTACATGTATAATATACTGCAGAAAACTAAAATCTTGCACAAAATATTCCACTCTAGCAGTAAATTAATATACAGTCACAAGCTAGTATATCGCAAATAACCAGGAATCCACAGTGAGTATAGATTTTTCAAAGCAACTAAGCGCAAAGATCGTCTGTCGTAGGACAGTGGTCGATTAATCCAGAACTTTAGTTGAAGAAAACATTCAAATTTATCACTCGGAGAAAAGAACGGTTACAGTGTTCTGTCTGTTCTTTTAAGAGGTGACGAATAGATCATTTGAAAACACATTGGCATAAGACATTGAGACGATTGATGTGTGGATGTACTGAAGAATGTAAGGAATGTCCTGAAGTTCAGCAGGAAAAAAATAGCAAGAACGAAAAACTAATTAATGAAACAGATGCAATTTTTCACACTTGAAAATTAGTGGACCATAAAACAGCAGTGGATTTTTCTAAAAGTTTTTTTTTTAAACTAGAAAACCGTAGAAGAGAGTTAAGCAAGATGAAGTCAGCGGTAGAAAGACAGTAGTAATATAACTTCAATCAGGGCATAAGCTATAGTGGTAGAAAGACAGTAGTAATATAACTTCAAGCAGGGCATAAGCTATAGTGGTACATAGACAGTAGAAATATAACTTCAAGCAGGGCATAAACTATAGTGGTACATAGACAGTAGTAATATAACTTCAAGCAGGGCATAAGCTATAGCGGTAGATAGACAGTAGTAATATAACTTCAAGCAGGGCATAAACTATAGTGGTACATAGACAGTAGTAATATAACTTCAAGCAGGGCATAAGCTATAGCGGTAGATAGACAGTAGAAATATAACTTCAAGCAGGGCATAAGCTATAGCGGTAGATAGACAGTAGTAATATAACTTCAAGCAGGGCATAAGCTATAGTTTCTTAACAATGGAAAGACAAAACATATGTAGTGCAACAAATTTTCGAAGCGAAATTATTAAATATTATCAGATACATTGTGAACTGCATGCCATTTTTTTCTTCTCTTTATATTTTCATTTTTCTGTATTTGAAGTAAAGTGATTGTAATGTAATATTGTATGTTGTGTCATCAGATGAACGGAGTGGTTAGAAAGCTGGCTTCTAAACTGAAATGTACTATGATCCTCTAGGTCACAGTTAACTTGGTTGCAAATGAGTATACCTTTATAGCTTATGGCAGGGATTCTTAAACGTTTTGCAGTCGTTGTACACTTGAAGTCTTACAGAAAATCGTAGGAACACTATACACAAAAACGTAATAAATAAGATGCTAAAAACAAAGAAATATGAAATAACTGGAAAATGCTACTTACCTTTATTCCTCATTTAATTTCTGTTTATGAGAAGCATGGGCCTGATGTGTCTTGACGACTTTTTATCCTGGCACAGCGTTGTCGACCCCTGATCTGGGATGTTTTAGGGCGCAGCTAGGAATGTCTCCTTGCACACTGATGCGTCTGAGCACACCTTTTGAGAACTACTGGTTTAAGGAAATACTGAATCGTCGCCTGAACTAAATATGGATGGAGTGTTTCAATTGAATGGAATGTATATGCTTTCAACAAGAACTTTCTTCAATTGAATGGAATGTATATGCTTTCAACAAGAACTTTCTTCAATTGAATGGAATGTATATGCTTTCAACAAGAACTTTCTTCAATTGAATGGAATGTATATGCTTTCAACAAGAACTTTCTTCAATTGAATGGAATGTATATGCTTTCAACAAGAACTTTCTTCAATTGAATGGAATGTATATGCTTTCAACAAGAACTTTCTTCAATTGAATGGAATGTATATGCTTTCAACAAGAACTTTCTTCAATTGAATGGAATGTATATGCTTTCAACAAGAACTTTCTTCAATTGAATGGAATGTATATGCTTTCAACAAGAACTTTCTTCAATTGAATGGAATGTATATGCTTTCAACAAGAACTTTCTTCAATTGAATGGAATGTATATGCTTTCAACAAGAACTTTCTTCAATTGAATGGAATGTATATGCTTTCAACAAGAACTTTCTTCAATGGAATGGAATGTATATGCTTTCAACAAGAACTTTCTTCAATTGAATGGAATGTATATGCTTTCAACAAGAACTTTCTTCAATGGAATGGTATGTATGTACTTTCAACAAGAACTTTCTTCAATGGAATGGAATGTATATGCTTTCAACAAGAACTTTCTTCAATTGAATGATGATATTTGAATGCAGTCTTCTTCTTCGGACGTTCCATATCGATCATGTGTTAATCACTCATTGTGATTTGTATGTAATCCGAGTCTAAGATCGATTGTACGTTGTGCCAGTTATGCGCCCACATTTAGGCCAGCACATCCGATTTCTGCGACGTTTTTATTTACTAAGGTAGCCCCTACCTCAGCCGCCTCTTACGACATGCCTTGTAGGTCGCAGTATTACTATTCTTTGCTCCCCATTCCGTCCCCAGCAACACACAGGCGTATGAATGCAGTGATATATGGTTTAGCCACTTTTGCAATTTGTTATCACCAAGTACCTTTATCAAGAACAGTATGCTTTCGTTCAGGAGAAAGTAAAACCAAAATAGTTGAATGCCAGGTGTAGGTAAAACAACAACGTGCTGTATTCCTACCTATTAAACAAACAAGGACTCACTTTAACAAATAAAATAGGATGTTCTACCAAAATAAATGTGTACGTAAATTTAGGTCAGAGTAATAAAAATAATAGCCATCCATCGCAAGCCATGATGACAACAGCCTCAGACGTGTGCTACTGAACATTTCTGGTGTTTTCGGCAGTGACTGTAGAGTCCAACCCTCGAACACAATCCCCTACCACAGGTGGAAGCATACGTGAATAAGATTAGACATTTGGGTGTTGTGTGTTTTGTATTTTCGGGCAGCTCCTTTTCTCTGCATAATATATAATTGTCCAAAAGCTGAACTGTTTATTGTGTTTCTTTTCAAAACATTCTTAACCATTCCTACCTGTCTAACCTTGATCATGTATGCCCCTCCTGTGGTAGGGAATTGTATTCTAGGATTGAACTCCAAATTCACCTCCGCAAACTCCAGAAAGGTGCAGCAGCACACGTCTGATGCTGTTATCATTATCGCTTGCGATGAATGGCTATGATTATCATCAACATCACAAACTGAAGTTTATAAACACATAGCAGTTGAAGATAAAATTGACAAATAGTATTTATATATCATCACCAATGTGACAAAAATAACATGACTTGTGAATTTTTTTTTAAAAACCGCATATATTCATCACTGGGGATAAACTATATACAGTTAACAGCTTGTCTATATACTGGTCCACTGATAACAAACAATGTAAATGTGACGACAGAATTTCAAAGAATAGCATAAACAACACCACAAAAAACTTAAACATTTTATGGAGTGAGACAGTCAAAGGCAACAAAAATCCGATTTATAAGAGTACCAGGTAAAACTCCTAGTAGCAGGTGAGGGTGTGAGAATCGAACATTTAGCAAATAAATTAACACATGTATAAATGATTTTGAATATAAGTGTTACAAACAAGTTTTACAAACTTTATTGACAGAGATAAAAAAGCCAAAATAGATCTATCAAGCAAGAACACAGAATTGAGGATAATAGATTAAATGGAATATTTCGGATATATAAAAATAAATAAAGTTTTGGAAAAGACAAGTATGGATGTTTTTCCAGTATTAAAATGTGTTAATTTGGTTGGTTTTATTGATAGAATCATCATCATTTTCCTTTTGATGAATACTAATGTGTGCACAGATCTTTGACTTGCACAGGAAGATATCAGTGGCAGTGTACGAACTCAAAAACAACGTTGAGTGCCCCCGATGTAATTTGTGAAAATTGTTCATATTTATGTGTTAATTTTATTTCAATCATTCTAATGAACTTTGCCTGGCAGTGACTTTGCAGTCTACTCTTACCGATTTTCAACTGTCAGGGGATCTTTTACATGCTCAACATGAACACGGCATCTAATTTTTACCGTCTGTCTCCGATATGACTAGGAATTCGATACCAACTGCACTGAGACCAGGGATCTCTGGAAAAAATATCTCGATAACTCCAAGTGAGGAACGAACTGAATACCTTTGAAGCTAGAGGAAAGCACCGTAACGACACAGAGACCCCCATTAAAATATATAAGGTAAACACCTTCATGGCACACAGACTCACATTAAATTATATACGGCAAACACCTTCATGACACACAGACTCACATTAAATTATATAAGGCAAACACCTTCATGACACACAGACTCACATTAAATTATATAAGGCAAACACCTTCATGACACACAGACTCACATTAAATTATATAAGGCAAACACCTTCATGACACACAGACTCACATTAAATTATATAAGGTAAACACCTTCATGACACACAGACTCACATTAAATTATATAAGATAAACACTTTCGCGACACACAGACTCCCATTAAATTGTACATGGCAAACAAATAATAAACGATAACAGCTGTGCTTGTAGCAAAGTACTGCAGGGTTTAACAATAAAACTAATCAACATATATTCTTGTTCCTTCTTCTACAGCTTCAACTAAATACAATAGCAGATATCGCCCGCAGCACGATGTAGTAAATATCTTCACAGCTCCTACAAACATTCCAGAAGAATGTTAAAAAGTCAAGTAAAGTTTCAAAGCGTAACGAATTATAAGAGACAAGACACCTGCCAACGCTGTCTAATCTATTTGGTAATCAATGTTGTTGTTTGTTCATGTCTGAACAAATCAGAAACTCGCCATTCTTTACCACGAAACAAATAATGAGACTAGCAGTCAGATGATAATAAAAATAAATGTTCACTTTGAAATTTCTACAAGTTAATTACTGTTTCTACAGATTCCTGAACGACACTTGAAAGAGATATGTCTTACTTGGTTTTTTTTTATACTATGAATCGCAAATAGAAGAATTCAGAAAGTCGGACAAAGAACATGAAAAGTCGTTCAAGTTGAGGTTTATTTGAAATAATAAAGTTAAGTTCAATATTGCTTTGTTGTATTATGATGATTAAAATAAATCTTCTTACTGTATAAACTGTTTCTTGACTGTACAGATAAGTTACAATTGTTACAATTATTTGTAGGAACAAAATGTGTTTTTGTTGGGTTTTTTCCCGTTTGTCGGCTATTAATTCATCAGTACTCCTGGCTCCTAATATGACTCATCGGTTTAATTTTTGCGTGGAAACTTTCTCATCTCAACACTAGTGTCCCTCTACCAATTGAAACTCTACCAGTCTTGAGCAATTTACAACTGACGCCAAAAGAGGCAGTACTCAGTAATGCAATCGACACTCTGGCAATATGGGAAGGCAACTGGAAAGGGTGGCATCCCCTCTGAAGTGATCAAATGTGCTAAGCAATCTCTCCCGACCGTACTACATGAAGGATTATGATATGAAGGATGCAAATATTATCACCTTATACAAAAGTAAAAGCGATCGTGATGACAGTAGCAACTACCATGGTATCGAGTTGCTCAGCATCCTGGGGAAGGTCTTCGCATGCGTTGTACTAAATAAGTAGCAAAAGCTAGCAAACCGAGTATACACTGAGTCCCAATGTGGAATTAGATCCAACAATTATTCTTCTTGAGACAACTACAGGATAAATGTCGCGAACAAAGATAGTTTATAGTCCTACAAAATCATTTGTCCTAGGGAGTAGAATCGGCTTCTTCAAGCTTCTGTGAAAAATCGGCTGCCCCCCTACTCTGCTTAAACTCCTAACAATATTCTATAATAACATGAATGGTACAGTACAGTAATGTTTGATGGGGACTCCTCCAGCACTTTTCCAATCAACAGCGTCGTTAAACAGGGCTATGTACTTGCACCCACACTATTTTGGTATATTTTTCTTCCTTGTTTCACTCCAAGGTATTAGCAGATCTCCATCTGTTAAAATTTGAAGGCATACGCTTGAAGTAGTCAACATTTTTGCATACCTTCGTTTTGTCATCAACAACAACACTCTCATCGATGATGAAATCGGCAGCCGTATTGGTAAGGCGTCCACTGCTATGTTCAAATTATCAAAGTGCATATGGGAAAATAGGGCGCCACACAAAACAAAAACACAAGTACAAATGATCTGTATTATTAGTACTCTACTGTAGGGTAGTTAGACATGGACAATATATGCCAGACAACAACATCGTCCTAACACCTTTCGCATGCGCTTTCTTAGTCGAATATATAATATCCGATGGCAGGACCGCATCTCGAATATAGAACTCCTAGACAGTGCTGGCTTTCCAAGCAAGTACACCTTGCTAAGTACGAGAGTCTGAAATAGCTAGGACACGTGTGCCGTATGAGCAATGGTAGAATCCCAAAGGACATTCAATATGGTCAACTCGCAACTGGTACTAGACAGCATGGTCGTCTATTACTACGTTTCATTGATACCTGCAAACGGGATTTAACGTAATTCAGCGTATAAAAATACATTTGGTAGAGGTTGACCAAAGAGAGAAAAGCATATGACGAGCGAGAGTGAGGATGGCCAAAAAGAGAAAAGCATATGACGAGCGAGAGTGAGGATAGCCAAAAAGAGAAAAGCATATGACGAGCGAGAGTGAGGATGGCCAAAAAGAGAAAAGCGCATGACGAGCGAGAGTGAGGATGGCCAAAAAGAGAAAAGCGCATGACGAGCGAGAGTGAGGATGACCAAAGAGAGAAAAGCATATGACGAGCGAGAGTGAGGATGACCAAAAGAGAAAAGCATATGACGAGCGAGAGTGAGGATGACCAAAGAGAGAAAAGCATATGACGAGCGAGAGTGAGGATAGCCAAAAAGAGAAAAGCATATGACGAGCGAGAGTGAGGATGGCCAAAAAGAGAAAAGCGCATGACGAGCGAGAGTGAGGATGGCCAAAAAGAGAAAAGCGCATGACGAGCGAGAGTGAGGATGACCAAAGAGAGAAAAGCATATGACGAGCGAGAGTGAGGATGACCAAAGAGAGAAAAGCATATGACGAGCGAGAGTGAGGATGGCCAAAGAGAGAAAAGCATGACGAGCGAGAGTGAGGATGGCCAAAAAGAGAAAAGCATATGACGAGCGAGAGTGAGGATGACCAAAGAGAGAAAAGCATATGACGAGCGAGAGTGAGCATGGCCAAAGAGAGAAAAGCATATGACGAGCGAGAGAGAGGATGGCTCAAAAAACAAAAGAGAAACACCATCACATATGGAGGTAAAAGAGTGCAAAGTGCATAGATACCGTTCTACGCATCAATTCTAGAATCTAATTTAACCTGCAGCAACTACGGCAAGCATTGGCATTCCAGAATAGGCTACTTCAACAACAACAGACGACGTGACTCGGCACAGAACAAAATACATGACTCAAAAGCTATTTTCACCTGAGAGAAAGAAGCCTATAGGGATATTTTGCTATTTTCATGAACGGAAAAATAAGAAAACATTTACATCACACGTTTTTGTAATCCTCAATTTTGTATTCAGCTAAAATGTGTAAAGAAGAAGGATTTACTACACTGCTCCGAGTTTTATCATTTAGATCGTTCCCTCTCCGTATAAATAGCCCGCCAATTGTCGAGAGTATTGCTCAAAACGTGAGCTCTAAGGTTCCGGCATCACTCCTAGAGATTTCCGGGACAATTAAACCAAACGGTACGACCCGGATTCGAACTCACGACCGTAGGCACGCAAGGAAAACTGCCTACTTAGCCACATATACCCTATAATACAACTGCTCACATCTAACTGTCAGGTAACTGTTCTCCATTTATGAGGACAAACAGAAATGATTTCATCTGTGAACACACAGAAAGAACGCCTACAACAGACAATGTTATTATTGAACAACTATTCCACTCAATTGGTTGTTACGGCTGTTGTTTCTCCAGATTTTGACATTTTTAAATTTCAAAGAGCATAAGGTAAGATGATTATGTAACCGGGAAAGTAACCACTTATAGTTGCATAATAATCATAATCCCACCAGGAACTATATTTTTGTTTGTAAAAGGCCTGCCAAGTTACGGCATCTACCGACAGCGATTTACCGGATCCCAATAACAGACTTGTCTGTATTGTAGAAAATGTAAGATTTTCTTGCTTCAGTATGAAAGTTTAGCATTTTATGTCTAATGAAGACGGTTAACGGTGACATATATCTATATATCTATACTTTATTTGTGTCCGTTTCACACATAACGTTTCCACAAGAGATTTCTATTGTTTCTGTTCTGCCGTCTTTCTATCAATTGTTTTCTACGTCAGGTCACAATGAATCAACTCCCTCTCAACAGCTTTCTCCATGTTTACTTTCAACGTCCAGGCCTTCTCTTCCCATCGGTTATCTATCGGAGAGCTGTCCTGACCAATGCCTCTACTAGCATATGTCATACATGCCCATGCCTTCTCCATCTTCGTCTTTTCATGATGGTCTCCAACGGTGCACATTATATGAATATCATCATCATCAAGTAGCTTGTCCCTTCCGGAACTTGGCTCCCATGACAGCAGTTCTGAAAAACTATGTTCTGTGCAAGTTGGCTGACGTCAGAGCAGTCATTCTCAGATCGTCAATAACAGCTTGCACCCATCGTCTTCTAGTTTCTTCTCTCATTCTTCTTCCAGACACCATTCCCTCCAAAATTATTCTCTCTACGCACTCATGTCGTTTGATGTGTCCGAAATATTTAATTGTCCTTGTTTGTATGCTCTTAGGTAGCCAACTCTCTTTTATACACACTAACACAATGTCTAACACGCCAACAGTAAAATGTAATCTCCTAAACACAGTGAAAGTTGCATCATTAGGAAAAATTACCAGTCTAGACAAACAAAGACGCTTGACTTACCTGATCTATCAGATTTAGATATGAATGGCTAAATACCTTTCCACGCCTGAAAGCACGTGCTTTCCCAAACAACTTCGTTAAAAACTATCAACATCTGGCTCTCATTTTGGGAGTGCCAGCGTTTGCTTCTGTTTCTCTCTACCTGTAGACGTTTTCATGCGGTATCATATTCTGTTTGCTTGAGGTGACAAGTTCTTTACGTATATTTTTCTGAATGCAGAAAGAAAACAAGCTTCTTATTCAATATCACTAGTTCTCTGTCACGTATGTGTTTATGAAAAGCAACTCTCTCCAACTGTACTGAGAATTCACTTGTTTGAATAATATACAGGCATTGTTACAAAGTACTGGTAACCAATAGCATGTGTAGTAGGGGTGTCAAGCATTCAAAGTATCACAATAATAGTTCTTAGCATTTGTCTTTACAGGTGTTATTGTCAGTATCCTTCTCGCAAAGTAACCTTATCTTACTAAGCGAATCAGGTATTCAGGGTTTGATGTGTATCTGTACAGCAGTTTATTTTAAGTTTCTCTGAATTTATTTTTTTTTAAAGATAGTAAAGGAGCCCTTTTTTCTACCTGGAGGTATATTAGAGAATATAGAATTAGAGATTAGAGATTAGAGAATATAGAATTAGAGATTAGAGATTAGAGAATATAGAATTAGAGATTAGAGAATATAGAATTAGAGATTAGAGATTAGAGAATATAGAATTAGAGATTAGAGATTAGAGAATATAGAATTAGAGATTAGAGATTAGAGAATATATAATTAGAGATTAGAGAATATAGAATTAAGTCATATATTTGTTGCCGTCGGCACTCGATGGAAAATGTGATCAACATCAAGACGGCCGCGTCTACTGCCAAATGTTTTCCTAGTACCCACTTGAGGCTTGGTCAACGTCCGGGCCCAGCTGATTAACAATTTTACTTACCCAGTTCTCTCTAGACCAGCGTTTCCCAAAGTGGGAGTAACCGCCCCCCAGTGGGCGCTGAAGCGTTCTAGGAAGGCGATAGTGGGATTAGAAGAATTTGGGAGGTGTACGCGCGATTAGGGGTAGGTAGCTCCTTAAAGAATAAGTTAATAATAAATATTTTAAAATAAATTGTTTTCTCGATTTTACGATTGAATAATCATTTAAAATTTGAATTCTGCATTTAAATTCATCTTATGCCCGTCTTACACGATCCATTTTTTCATCAATTTTCTATTTCGTGCATTTAATTATTTGAAAATTGACCATGTATGACAGAAATATATATCAATTTTCTATGTCAAAGAGAAAATAGAGCATGTATATATGGGAGGGGGCGTTGGCAAACTGTTATAATGTGGAGGGGGGTGTTACAAAGTTTATGTTGTGTAAAGTGGGCGATGGGCGTTACAAAGTTTATGTTGTGTAAAGTGGGCGGTGGGCCGAAAAAGTTTGGGAATCTATGCTCTAGACCAACATTTATGCGCTTGGGCGCCGCAATAAGTACTTCGTCCCTTTCAACTAGTTGAAGGTGTCAGCAACACTTTACAATTAGTAGTAGCGATGATATGGAATTTTACCTACAGCTTAAAACTGTTAGATGCTTCATTTTTAATTAATGGGGCTTGGGAATCGACTTACCTGGGAAGTGAGCACCATATGTTTGTGAGCAAGACCGTCTCCCTGCTATTGATTATTCCAGCTCTCTTTAATATGCAAGAAACTCAGGCCAATCATGCATAGTATAACACAAACTTTAACACTAAGGTTTACACCTTTATCAGATATTCATGTCCTACCTTTGTTGATGTAATGTTCAAGTCATATATACCATCTTGTTTCAATCTTCACCTTGTTTCTACACTTTTTTGTTGTTTGATACTAATTAATCGAGATATTTATAAGCAAAACTAAATAACTTATACTTTGTGATGTACCTTATGAGCAAGTGCATCCGACTTCCATCAGTATTTTGGGGGGATCTTTGTTTCTTAGCTTCTGTGTATTCCTAATTCTCACGCAAGACAGAAAATCATAGTTTTTTTTAATTGGGATATATTGCCCTTAGATGAACAACTCTCCTTTGTTCACAGACTTCATCTGCTTGGGCTTTGTATAGAGTTCTCCCTTTCTTAATTAGCCTGTCTTACTGGACTCGTGAGCACCATAGTCCACTTTAAACTTCAAGTTGTCCAGTATGTACATTTCGAAAACTGAACATCGTCAATGCTTCATTATATAACAAGACATCAATATGTATGCATCATTGTTACACACTGATAAATGGAAATACATAATGATGTATTAGAACTTTATGTTTACTTCAAGTTATATTTATTCTCAAGAAATCTCTAAACTTATATTTATACTCAGATGAGCACACGGAGTTTTTAAGAACCCCAGAGGAAGCAACGGAAGTAACGAATATGATCAACAAATAAACAGGTACAGGTATTAAGAGCTTCCGAAAAAACGAATAGACAAACACGGGACTCGAACTATTTACCCTAGTCCTTACGACACCAATCGCCTAGCCTAGCAATACGAGCGTTTTTACGAACACAACCAATGAGCCATTCTAAAAATGACTCACGGGGGAGTGTCTTTCTCAAACGCTCGCTATTTAACTATACACAGAACAATCAGGTAGGGTTCGTTCCAACAACGTCTGCACAAACACATGCTATAAGCTTATTGTGCTTGTATTTATTTGAGACGACACAATATCATACTTACACAATTTTTATTTGTTGATCATATTTATACTCAGGAAAACTTTAAAGTTATGTTTATACTCAAGAGAACGCTAAAGCTACATTTATACTCAAGTAAACTAAAGTTATATTTATACTCAAGTAAACTCTAAAGTTATATTTATACTCAAGTAAACTCTAAAGTTATATTTATACTCAAGTAAACTCTAAAGTTATATTTATACTCAAGTAAACTCTAAAGTTATATTTATACTCAAGTAAACTCTAAAGTTATATTTATACTCAAGTAAACTCTAAAGTTATATTTATACTCAAGTAAACTCTAAAGTTATATTTATACTCAAGTAAACTCTAAAGTTATATTTATACTCAAGTAAACTCTAAAGTTATATTTATACTCAAGTAAACTCTAAAGTTATATTTATACTCAAGTAAACTCTAAAGTTATATTTATACTCAAGTAAACTCTAAAGTTATATTTATACTCAAGTAAACTCTAAAGAATATATTTATACTCAAGAAAACTCTAAAGTTATGTTTATACTCAAGTAAACTCTAAAGTTATATTTATACTCAAGTAAACTCTAAAGTTATATTTATACTCAAGAAAACTCTAAAGTTATGTTTATACTCAAGAAAACTCTAAAGTTATGTTTATACTCAAGAAAACTCTAAAGTTATATTTATTCTCGAGAAAACTCTAAAGTTATGTTTATACTCAAGAATATTCAAAAGTTATATTTATTCTCAAGAAAACGTTGGTATCCTTTACTTCTGTATTCAAAACGTGCTAATGTACAATCTGAACTGAAATCTTCAGATGAGGTTTTAAGCTATCAAACAGGGGGCGTAATTAATGAAACGTCAAGCCAAAATTGATTCTTATCTCAGGTATAAAAGTCAACTCAAATATAGAGAATCTACTTTCTTTTTTTGTCTTGAGTATTCTATTCTAACGTGCACAAACTGATGTTTTTTCACAAACTGTTTTTCGTGGGTACTGAATTCCAAAGTTTGGTGATATAGAAAGTAAAGTTGAGTGACAGTTTATTTAGATACACCGAGAGACGTAGCTGACGTCGTGATGGCTGTTTTTTTTCTTCTTCAAATAAAAAACAGACGATAACAAATAGATAAGAACGCAACACATAAACACAACAGATAAGAACAACACACAGAAGATTACACCACAACAGATAAGAACAGCACAACAGGTAGGAACAGCACAACAGGTAAGAAAGGACAGCACAACAGATAAGAACAGCACATCAGATATTCTTCTTATGCTTTCGATCGTTCTAGGCTAGTTTGTATCATTCTTATTGTGATGTATAAACTGCCATACATCAGAACGTAATGTACGTGCACCAACCTTCAGCACCTATTTGAGCACAGTTGCTTATCCTTCGGTGGGGTGTTCGATTTAAACCAGCTATTGTGTGCGGTTCGCTCTTCCGCTAGTCTTTGACTGTCCCCAGCCGTAACCCACAAGACAGTGGGTTGCTATTTTCTTTCAGGGCAGTGACCCTTAGACGGCCTGCCCTCTCAGGCTTATGAACGCCATCTGCCCAGCAAAACCGGTCGTTTTAATGAACACCTTGGTTTGCCGCCCGTTCAGGCTTGTTTGCGGTTTGCTCCGCTAGACTTTGATTGTCCCCAATCAACTACAAGGCAGCAGTAGTTCCCTGCTAGCGGAAACGCGCACTGGCTTTGCCTCTGCTGGGCTTTCCAGTTGTTCTGTACATTTCGGTGGGACGCACACCAAGCTTGCCGCGCTTGCTGCTGCCACGCTTGCTGCTGCCGCGCTTGCCGCTGCCGCGTTGCTGCTGCCGCGCTTGTCAATGCCGCGCTTGCCGCTGCCGCGCTTGCCGCTGTCTCGCTTGTACTGGTTTTGCCACTTCTGGGCTTTCCAGTTGTTCTACTCGTGTGGGTGGGACGCACACCCTCTTGCCGTGCCGGGCTGCCCCTCGATGAGGCACACTATGAGTTTACCAGCGTGCGTGCTAGCCCTGCCCTGATGCCCTGTCACCCTCGTCTTTTTCGGTGCTCACATTTTTCGCCACATGTGGCGCCACCCTTGCCCGTCCGCATGCGCGCTCGCTCTGCCCTGGTGCCTACCTCACCATTTCCGTCAATTTCTACTGGGCTGTCCGACTTCGAGTGGGCAAAACCGAGTTGGCCCCATGTTGCCCATGTGCAACTCAACTCATCGGCTCAAAAGAGTACGCAAGAGAGAGCATACTTGGGCTTCGAATTTCGCCCCAAGCGGGTCAACGTCTCTTTGATGGCTTTGGGTCGTGCCCCCATGTCTGTGATGGGGGCCTGTGCTTTGACATATGTGACCCAGCTTGCGGTTCAACTCGGCACTCAGCACACTATTCGGCTATAGAGTGGTGGCTAAAGAGAGTGTGCTTGGGCTCCGAACAGCAAATATTCATGGACAGAGCCGATATCATCAATGTGTGACATGAGCGAGTCTTATAAACTGAAACGTGTTCGATAATTAGGCATTAAGTTTGGACATGCCAGACAGTGTCATCTTCGTGGTGGACAGAGAGAAGATATTCTAATCAGCTTCTCATGTGTACAGTGAGCAAACGGACTTTAAGATGGCTGCTGCAGCGGAAAACGGAGCACGAATGGGAATGCCCAATGTGCCATGACGTCGATCACATAACATAACATATAAAAACAGCACAACTGATAAAAACAACATATAAAAAAAAAGAATGCTGAAAGGGAAATATAAAACAACAGAATAGCAGTCAGTAGCGAATAAAAAAATTTGAAAGAAAATTAGATAAATATATTTAACTATCAAAAGGGTAAAAAGCATTATCATGTGCCACAATGGCTATGGTAGTTGAACATGTATCTATACAAACGGCAAGCATCAGTACCAACAATCGCTTCTATTGTTTACATTTTGCCGTACCATGAGGTTAAGCTGTCCAGGATTAACTCTCCCAGTTGCCCTGTATAGCGTTATCTATTAATATATTGTCTGTTACCACAATGCCTTTGGGGGGATTTCTGTGACGTAGAGGTTATGTGATCGTCTCTCGCTCCAAAGGAACTCGGTTCGCTCCTGCTTGAAGCCTTCGGAATATTTGTCCAGAAATCCCTGATCTCAGTGTGGGTTCCTAGTCCTATCGGAGACGGACGGTAAAACGTTAAGTCCAGTGTTCTAGTTGAGCAGGTAGAAAAATCCTTGGTAGTTCAAAATCAAGAGGAGCTGGCTGGAAAGCCGTTGTCCGGGAAAAATTCATTAGACAAATTTTTAAGTAACACATTCCTGCAACATATTTACCATCTTCTATATTACATCGAGGACCTTCGCCAGTGCTACGGAGTTCGTGCACTGCCGCTAAAATATCCATCTGTCTTGTATCCTCTCAATGTTACCGTTGTTACAATGTGTTCTAAACCTCAGTTTCTCATCACATGTCCGAAAAATGATGAGTATCTCTTTCTAATATTGATGATAAGCTTTCTCTATGCCTTGATCTCATTCACATTAGTACTAAAAGATAACCTAACCTAACACCTTGATTTTTCCGAAAAATTTTGTCTGGCCTCACCAATTAAAAGGATCACGAGTCGCCACTGCTTGCAGTTAATATATTGTCCTTGCCTCACTGATATATGATAGTTCTGAATGTAACACAGAAAACATCGTTCCTATTTTCACAGACAATCACTAGATCCATTCTTTTTCTGGGACTTAGTTTAAGTTTTACACATTCTATTTCTTTCTTCTGATCAACATCTACCATCCGGTGTTAAAAGAGTTTCAATATCTTTAAAGTGATGGATACATCTTAGCATAGTCTCATTCCCAGTGGCGGCTCGTGATAGTTTTTGTTCGAGGGGTCAGACACACATTTTCGGGAAAATCATGGTTTTGGGTTAGGTTATATTTTATTCAATTACATAATAAATAAACGTTACATATTATTTTTGGTGGGGCACTGCCCCTCTGGCCCATAATGACGAGCCGCCACTGCTCATTCCCTATAATGACGTATTCACGTGGAATCTGTAATTTAGTATACACTTTTAATGAGTTTACTTGACACGACTTTGGACCGTAGTTTGCTTCCAACCAATATATATGGATACTTGATTGAATGCTGCCTTCAATGAATGATCCTTAAATGTTTATTCATTAGTAAGATTTTTTTACAATTCCTACACAATATTGTTACCATCTTCTAAATTACATCAGGGACCCTCGCCGGTGCTACGGAGGTTCGTGCGCTGCTGCTGAGATCGTTCTGTGAAAAAAGAGATCGAAGCACACATGCTTACTCACCAAACTGCAGTGATGATGGTCATATCAATCAATCAATCAATCAATCAATCAATGTTGCCTCCAATGAGCGTTAGTATGTGTACATTTCTAGCACTGAGTCTCACAACATAAATTTGACAGGTAAGCGAATATAAGATTAAAGGGTTTACATATAATATTTAAATATAATGTATAATATAATAAAGGGTTGAATATATAATTGTACTGCAGTAGATATATAAAACTACGTTTGTAATATAAAAAAACCGCCCGAGTGGTTACCGGGGCCCAAATTTGGGGTGTAAAGAATAGAACCACCATTACCTGCCACGCATGTCGTAAGAGGCGACTAAGGAGGTTTGGCTGAAATCGGATGCACGTGTCCGCTAGGGAATGCTAACCCGAAACAAATGCTTGCAGAAAACGGGTGCACCAGGCCGTAAGGCGCATAACATGGTGCAACGACCCTCACAATTAGGAATGGGATAACGGATTCTACGGTCGCCAATCTGCCTCCGAGATTTAGCCACGCAGTAAGAATGTCAGACCTACCGTCACGAGGGTGGCCAAAACTTACTGCAGGAAGAGGTCGACACAAACGAGAAAGCAGAAACCATAGGAATTATATCCTACAGAACTGCCCCCAGTATGCAGACTTCAGAAGAAAGAGGTGTCCCACTTACACCAGCGTCCAAGACAAACTGTATGACGTGGCTGATACTCTGAGACCGACGGCTGCCTTTATTAGAGAATCCGAAATCCTAATCTAGTGATAAAGCAGAAGAAGAATAATATAAAAAAACATTCGCATCTGAGGTCAAATTTTGTTAAAAATTAGCGACTAGAAAATAAAAAGAAGTAGCTATAAAACAAATTATTCAGAAGGAAAACTGTCGCCAACAATATCTAAAACACATGTTTTAAGTCTTTCGTTCACCCTGATGTGCATTGTTTTCGTTCAACCTGATACGCATTGCTTTCGTTCAACCTGATGTGAAAATAGATTTCACCTTTCAGAAAGCAATAGAAAACTGCTAAACGTATAGGTGGTGCCTAGAAAATCGACGAATCGTTTATTGTGTTTGGTGGAGACTTCTTGTAAAGATTATGCACGGATTTTCATTTGAGCTTTATTCTCCTTTGCTCTTACATTATCCCTGACAATAGTAGTCAGCTATGAATCACTTTTAAATTATAGTCTGTCCATTAATTCGTGAGCACGTTTGAAATTGATTTTCTCGAAAACTACCTGTTGGATCTCAGTGATTTTTGCATGCAGCCTTAGAATATCCATGACGCTAAAATAAAGCTAACCAGTAGTCCATAGATGCTACGGATTTTGCACATCGGCGAATTCCTTTGATCTTTTATGACAATTGCAAATACGGGGCTCAAATTTTAGATTTTACAGTATCCCTAGAATTTGTCCATGTCAATTCTATTCATAGGTGTATCACCATATTAACTTGATAGGTCAAGTAATTAAGTGTGTTGCCCTTTATGTGCAATCGTGAACTTGGATACAATATGCAACAGTTAGTCCTCCCTTCGGTCACCATTAGACCCCAGGGTGTCTTAACTTCACCACAAATTGTATGATGGTAGACGCATTTGGATATGGAAATGTATACGTTGCTATTTCTCAGTCTGTAATCAAAATATGATTTGTATCATCCCGAATCTGACGATTCCATGAGGTTGATAATTGTTACTGGCTGGACAAATTGTAATCCATCTCAGTGCCAGTACTCGTCTTCCTCTCGGAGCACATGTTCAACACACTTCTTCCAGAACTGCATGTCTATCATTGAGAAGGACTCACGTGTCAGAACTTCAACAGCACACATTTTAAACGTCCTGTTCTGTTCGGCAACTTGCCCTTTACTTTAGCCCAGACAAGCTCTATCGGATTGAGCATGATATGGAGGTAGTCGCAAAGACGTGTGGCCGTATTCCGCAATGATTTTGTCAATATGAAACACCTTTGTCTTATTTGTCATCCTCACCAGGTGCAACAACTCGGGTTTCAAATATGTATCATCGAAGCTGACATTTTCCTTAGCAAGCCAAGTCCTAATTTGATCTTTTGTATTTGATGCAGTTGGTACTTTGTCTTCCGCTGATACTGCGTTGTGATAGGATGCATTATCCATTACCAAGCATGATGGTCTGTTTAGAATTGGAAGTAGATCTTTCTCCATCCAGTGCCTGAAAATATGTCCATTCATTTCTGTGTGGTAGTCCCTACCGTCGGTACTTTTGATTGGAAAATAAGTCCAGCGTCATGGACAAGACCTTCTTCACTGCTTCCTGCATGTGTTAGTATAATACGCTGGCCTTTGCTACTTGGTATTTTTCTTTTCTGTTCACCGTCTACTGATTGCCATTCTTTAGCATTGGTGTGGTGAGCATTGACCCAGGATTCGTCCAAATATACAATATCATAGCCTTGCCTCCGCCGCTCACGGATCTGCCTCAGGTATTTACTTCGGGCAGCAATTAAATGTGGCTTTTCACAAATAATATTCCTGCCGCCTATAGTTTTTCTGAAGGTGAAGCCGGCGGCTCTTACAATTTTCCATAGAGTACTTTTAGAAATGTCTATGCTGCAATCTGATTGCAGTTTTAATTTCAGTTTCCTGAGAGTAACAAGTTGATTTGTCGCAAACATTTTCATGAGCTCCCGTCTTATGACATCTATGTCAAAGTCGTCAATTGTTCTTTTCCGTCCTTGCTTGACATTAGTGCACTTTGTGTCCTGTTTAATCCATCGGGAAAAGGATTCTCTATTCAGACCAAGCGCCAGTTGCGCTCGTTTCTCAGGGTTATGAATATCGCAATATAGATGACCTCTCTTAGATTCCCTACGGAAGTGTTGGTATAGTAAAACTGTAACCTTCTGCATTGTTATAAATGTGCACTTCAGACTCATTATGAATGTGATATCAATGTCAGTTTTGATAAGCCAACAAATATGATACAATAGCTTCATACAAATAGCGAGATAACGCCTATAACTATACAACGGTATCCCAATTATAACGTCATATGCTTTCCGCTTTCAAAGTCGACTGGGTTAGGTGCACGGGATTTCGTGAAATTGTTGTATACTCACGATATTTCTATGTTACCATAATGTATTTTAGAACAACGCGTCTGTGTACCGTAGATCTGTTACTATTGTGTACAATCCGGTGAGATTGATTTTAATATAACCTGAAGAAGAAATATTTCAAACTACATCAAATTTTCTTGGAAAAAAATATTTCTCTAGCGTCATGGATATTCTAAGGCTGCTTGCAAAAATCACTGAGATCCAACAGGTAGTTTTCGAGAAAATCAATTTCAAACGTGCTCACGAATTAATGGACAGACTATAGTGAACATTATCCCTGACAATAGTAGTCAGCTATGAGTCACTTTTAAATTAGTGAACAGTGAGACATTTTAATGATAACTTGTATTCTCAAGAGATAAAAGCAACTAATGATTTGAAAATAATCACTTGCAGTCTGATGACATCAATTTTAGTTATAATATAGAAATTTGTGATTTCGAGATGTCTTTTCTCATATGTTTCAATAACTACGAAAATACCTTGAAAATATCATTCACTATATAAACAAAACCTTTCATATTACAATCCAAGTGTATATCGAGTCTGAAGTACAGTATGTTCTGCTCTTGATTTGCTTTTATTGTTAAGGGCAGTGTTGCTTACAAATGTTTGTATTTTTTTCCCATTTTTATTACATTGGTTATTAGTTATTGATTACTTAACTAACGTCATAGCACTCCGGTCAGATCCATAGGTGTTCAGTCTCCCCCAACAAATGTTGAAGGGTATGCATACTGATGGTTCCTGTGTCGTCTCGATGGTTAAACAAACATCTCTCTCTCTCTACCCTTCAAGCACGCAACTCTACTTGTACAACGTGTAATTCAGGATTCCTTAAATCTTTGGAATTAACGATTCAACGTCACTTTTAGTGTCCTCGTCCAACAGTAGGACTCCGCCGAGATCGAAGAACATCACCTCTTATCCATCCTAAAACTCCCCAACAATTCATGTGATTTCAAACTAATGAAATCGCTGGATTGATTTAACATCAAGTTTAGTGTCCTCATCCAACAGTAGGTTGCCAAGAGACCGAAGAACATCTCTCTTATCCATCCTAAAACTCCCCCAAAAATACATGAAAATTCACAACACAATGTAAGGTAGTTTAATACAGTACAGTAACATGATAACACATTTAAGGTCAAAACAAATAATGAATATATTGTTGCACTTCCAAAAATTACATTAAATCTAGTTGTGATATTCTCCTTTAGAAATACAGTTTTACTGTAGTATGAATAATTTTTGTTAGACGATCATAGATGTCGTAATCTTCCTAGTCCGGTCAAGTTCTTTGTTTTAATTTTTACTCGCACATATGTTACTAATTGCTGAAGATATATTTAACAACTGATAAAATCGAGGGAAAACGAGACGGAGGAAGACAGAGAGAGAATATTTTGGATAGTCGTGCCTTCATGGCACGACAGAGTATCAACATCTCAAATGATAACAAACACCAGGGACACAGAATTGTGGAGATCCATGATCGTCTACACTAGCCGATACAGCACCTGATGATGATGAACTATATATAGACTTTTCGTTGATACTGTATTTGTATTTTCTTACAATGATGTTTCGCTATTTCTACACAATCTCTAAAACTTTCTCTAAAATTGTAACTTTCCCTTCATACTGTTTTTTTTTATTTAGCCCAGGAATATTGCCCCCGTATTATTTTAAGAAACTCTAATCAGATTTTACATATAAATAATATTTTCTGGTTAAATGTAAAATCCATCTTCCATCGTACGTCTAAAATAGCGATACAGTTTTGCGATTTCATTTTTGGCTAGGATTAATTTTGCAAAACGTTTAAAGCAATGATATTTTACATATATCTAACAATTAACGGTGCTGTCGCTAATAGATTTATTGTAATCAAATGGAAACTTCAATACAAAACGTTAATGTTCTTTGTTCATAAATTTGTTTCTTCAGACCGCAAGATATTTCGTTGTATTTTTTTTTAAATTCGAAGAATAATATAAATTTTCCAAGTTACGTGTTCAGGTAAAGCTAGTGTAATGTTCCAGCCTCATTTTTTTTTAATTTACATTTTTTTTTCGAATTCCTGTTTTTACTTTGTCAGTGGGTGTTTTCTGAAATTCACCTGTTAGCGATGTCATGCACTTACCTGGCTGAGACACCAACCCACCCAATCATGTGATTATGCACCTGTATATGTGTCAGTAGTATCTTAACTGTGTTCCTGAGTGAACTGAAGCGGGGGCAGGAAAGTTATTAGTTTCCAAAGTTGAACACCATAATGATAGGTTACAGATAAATGGGATGTAACTAAAAGTGTACAGAGAAAGCTATAAATATTAATCAGGTGAAGCTTGATGATGTATGTATGTCCAGAATATAAAATAAATCATTAATGATTTGATCGTTTTATAAAATATGATCCTACGTATATACAGAGTCTTCTTTGATTATGTTTTCACTAAATTATAATTCATCATCATCAAGCTGCGTATCGTTTATAGGACGTTGCTCTCTTTGCAGCACATCTGAAATTCACTCTGTCTCTTGCCAGTTCACCCACTTCGTCGATGGTCATGTTCATGGTTTCTTTAATATCTTGTAGCCATCTTCTTCTTGGTCTGCCTCTGCGTCTTGCGACCCTGCCCTCTAGTATTGTTCTTTCCAGGCCATCGTGACGCTTAATGTGACCAAAGTATGTAATTTTTATGTATTGTATGTTGTTTATCAGCCAATTCTCTTTAACATTCAGTTCTTTCAGGACATCAGTGTTCTTTCTTTTTCTGTCCATGGTATTCGTAGGATCTTTCTGTAGCATTTAGTTTCGAAGGACTGGATTTTCGTTCTTAATTAAACTGCAATGTTTAAAATTATAATTGCAATGTTTTAATTATGTGTAGCGTTCCACACAATCACGCACACATGCACACATACCGAGGCTTCTTTGATTATGTTTTCACTAAATTATAATTGCAATGTTTTAATTATGTGTGTCGTCTCACAGACAGACACACACATACATACACCACGTACCAAGATCTGGGTAAACTAAAAGATAATGCCTGCTACCAACTCAATAGAGAAGAACAAGTTATCATCTTCCAACTACTTTTTTCGCACAGAAGACTGAGCTACCATCTGTTTAATAAGTACAAGATATGTCCTACTGAGATATGCACTTGTGGTACCAGCATGTTGACAGAGACACACAACTTGAAAACGTTAGAAAAATAAGAAGAAAAAAGACACACACACCAGTTATGTATACACAATGTACTTTTATATAATCTATCAAATAGAAATATTTGAACACAAACATGGCTGCACTTACATTAACATGAGCACACTTATAAATACACGTATACTTTCACATAAACATAGACACACCAATAGAAACACAGACAAACCTATACACATATAGACACACTCTCCAGAACATGGACAAAATCCCACAACATGAATCTATTCCCATATATATGGGAATGCTGTCACACACACGCGTGCGCACACACACATTACATGCACCCACCAGCATCTGGACAGACTCACACAGACATGGATGTACTAATACAAATATGAGCAAACGTTCACTGCATGGACAGACTCCCACAGACAGACATGGACTTACTAATGCAAACACACATGTATGAACTACTACTTTATACTACATACTCACTACTTCCTAATGCAAACACACATGTATGAACTACTACTTTACACTACATACTCACTACTTCCTAATGCAAACACACATGTATGAACTACTACTTTACACTACATACTCACTACTTCCTAATGCAAACACACATGTATGAACTACTACTTTACACTACATACTCACTACTTCCTAATGCAAACACACATGTATGAACTACTACTTTATACTACATACTCACTACTTCCTAATGCAAACACACATGTATGAACTACTACTTTACACTACATACTCACTACTTCCTAATGCAAACACACATGTATGAACTACTACTTTACACTACATACTCACTACTTCCTAATGCAAACACACATGTATGAACTACTACTTTACACTACATACTCACTACTTCCTAATGCAAACACACATGTATGAACTACTACTTTACACTACATACTCACTACTTCCTATTAGAATTTCTGCCAAGTAGTTTCTATATGGTTATCTAATCTTTGTCTTCTTCATCTTTCAACTCCTAACGGAGCACAGCTCTTCCTCTCTCCTGCCATCCTTTCTAAATGATTCCATATTTTATCTGTCCTTTTCATATCAGTCTCTCTTCTCCAGGTATGTCTAGACCTTCCCCTACTGATTCCATATTTTATCTGTCCTTTTGATATCAGTCTCTCTTCTCCAGGTATGTCTAGACCTTCCCCTACTCCTCTTTCCCTGCGGATTCCAAAACATTGCTGTCTTGCAATGCTTCCGGTCGGTCTTCTCAATGTGTGTCCTTCCATCGCCTGTGTCTCTTCCTTAGCTCATTCTCATAATATTTTCATAATATTTCAGCATTGTCTTAATCACAACATTGCACATACTAAGAAAATGAGATATTGTTAAAACAAAGCCATTAAAGAAACACATTGAAAAATATAGTATACAAGAATTTATTTGTTGTCTTATTTGAGGATATTAATAAAATTGACGTAATCTATGTCCAAATTTACTGTATTCATATTATTCTGATTTTGTCTAAGTTTCACCAACTGGTTTATTTAAACCTTTTAATCCCTAAACGTTTTCAGATTTTTAATTTCAGACAAATTTATTTTGCAATGTAAACTGAATTACCCATTGCGTTGGCTTTCCGTCATCTTAAAAGTTTATGTGAGACGTTATATCGGCTTGGAAGTTCGAATGGGTTAATTCATAAGGTATTTATTTATTGAAATTGATTATATTGTACTACAAACAAAACTCAATGGTGCGTGCTTAGTCGAATCTTAGTAGATATTAAATAAGCATGCTGCATTTTACTGTTGCTCGCTGGTTAAAATCACTTTTTTCTGCCTCTCAGGTATCCACTAATTCTCATGCAACACTTGTTTTCGAATTCCTGCAATGATAAATAAGATGACTGTATGTAAAATAGTATCAAAAGAGGGTCGATTAGTTAGGAGATTGTGAGAAAGTATGTCGACGCATATTCGACCTTAATGATTCTAGAAAGTACCACCTCAATTTGTACACACTTCCATTACTTTAAACACAAGGTGACCGATCAAACAGTTATATTGACTAATATTTCAATGATATGGAGCTGTTTTGCATACGTCTGCTGCAAGATTTGTCGTTGTTGTGAACAATTATGTGACTTGATGCATGTATTGTTTCTCAAGAACTAGCATGTGAACATCTTGATCTTGTATCTAGGGTAAACAACGTCTAGACTGATTGAAGTTGAAATGCAAAAGAAAATAACAGACTGGATAATTGGTATCAGTGAATGAGTTTGAGGATCAATGAAGATACAAATCTGGAATGTAAATACAGTCAAAGTAGTGTACAACATCAAGCTGACATAGACGATACGACAGTACTAGAGTAGGTCAACGCTATAACGCACTTAGTGTGTTTTATAAACAAATCAATGGGGAGACAGATCACAACGTAAACACTATAATACATAAAAAAGTATAACGGGCATTTGTCATGTAAAAAAGCAAACATATGACACTTAGCAATAATACCAGTGAATACTAAGTTAAGAAACTTAAGTCAAATGTCAAGTCAACTCGATAAATGTGTCAACGACATGACTGATAACCAAACAAAACATCAAGAGACAGCATGTTTTTAAAAAATAAATAGATGTCTGTGGGGAGTCACTGGTCTGCAGTTGTTTGACAAAGTTACTAACTGATACTTTTGTGTGAGAACAGGACACGCTCAGATAGAGCAAGAGATCCGATGAAAGATGTGGTGATGGATGAGTAACACGCTACACACGTCCCTAACTTGTATCACTCGACATTCACTATCATACAGTCAACAATGAACAGTATGCGTTGGTAGGCCAAAGAGCACATGAAGATCAGATGTACAAGTTGATATTTGATGACTAGGAACAGTAGGAAATAACTAGTGAGAATTGCACAGGATAGAATTGTTTGGAGATGGTTGCTGGATAGCTTGTGCAGCTCTTTCTCTGTGATAATAGCATAAAAATAGTGTATAAACTGGACAAGATGATAGAAGCTGTGGCATATTTCACTACATGAGTTACCTAAGATGGATTCTCTCATCGGGCTAGCATCTACTCTGCTGAAACGGAAGTTATACTTATGTTGTGATTTAGTCTATATATGAGCTGCCAGCAGAGGGGGTGGACAGTGGACGCCATGTGTAAGCGATTCGGATCTGAAGTCTGACAAATTAAAAAATGAGTCACCATATTTAACATTGCGTCTCTATAGTTAGTGTAATATGATCTGACAAAAGATCTAAGCACATTCAGTTCTGTACTCAATGTCATCTACTTACTATAAATGGTGATCTACATATTACAGTACAGTGTCATGTGAGAGATCTAGCAACATAGATCTGTGACAACAACGCTTTCACAATGTGGAGATGACAAAACGCCGTGTAACCTTTTATCAAAACATCTTCTATACATAATAATAATAAAGACAGTGTTCATTATGATGATCATCCACATCATCATGATCATCCACATCATCATGATCATCCACATCATCATGATCATCCACATCATCATGATCATCCACATCATCATGATCCAATGTGAAAGGAAGAATATGCCTTTCCGAAATACCTTACATTATGTTCAAGCTTAACTATTTCAATTATATCAGTTAAAGGGAATCAACCATTGTAACAAATATCGCAATCACAATAAGCATTATTGTTTCCCTTTGTTGAAATATTTCTGAAACCGAGTTTCTTTGTCTTTCTCAAAAGTTGGTAAACAGTTGATTTTATAATTATTTGCATTAGTGGAAACTAACTGTGAGAGCGAACAACTACTTCAGAAGTCGAAATAAAATAATAAATGATCGGATTCAAACTAAAATAAATGTTTGTTACGAACCCAGAGGAATTAACTATTTTTCAATGTTTTTCATATGTAGTTCAGTGGATGTTTTTTCTACCCAAGAGGCTTCAGAACTCTTGGCGTAGTGTACAATGCCGTGAGTTGTGAAGACTCAAACTTAGATGAACGTCTGTGACGGGTACATAAACGTGCCGTCTGGTAAATTGTAGCAAACATGGGGTCACAACCATAGTCGTTCGAATTTATATCTCTTCCTTGCGCTTCAGCTGCGGTCTATGAGGACTGGAGTATCCCTCCCTGGCAATGATCAGTTATCTCTGAAAACAGTGTTCCGAATTAGTGGATCAGCAGACAGTCGTTGCTAACAGACATGGACAAAGCTACATTTTGTGATCCTAAATCTTACAGTCTTATTTATAGGATTGCGGCAACAGTCCCCAGGCACTGATCCGTTTGAATATGCTCATTGCAAGTAGAAGACAACCACAACGTTGGGACATTTATGTTGTATAAGTGATTTATGTTGTATAAGTGATTTATGTTGTATAAGTGATTTATGTTGTATAAGTGATTAATGGTTGCGTCTGTGACTTAGAGGATAGTGACTCGGTCTATTGACCCCATCGTTTTGAGTTCGAATCACGCTGAGGACAATTTGGTTGCAAATTGATTCGAGTAGCTTTTACAAAAGGACGATGGTACCACCCGTTCAGAAAACAATGGAAAACTAGTAAACGTAATAATGCCTAGAAAATCACAACAGCGTTAAAAAGCTGGGGTTGATTCACAAAGTCATGTAAAGGATATACAATTAACTAACTTAAGTGAATAATAACTGTCCAGACAAACTATAGCAGAACTGGGATATTTAGTGTCAACATAACATGCGTTCTGGGAGTGAAATAGTTTTTGCTGGGAAAGTGTTCCAAGAATGTCAGCATAACTAGAATTATGTTATGGTTATAGTGACAATAAGCGTTTTATTGTTAGTTTCCACTCATTTTGTTCTGATGAGACATGACGACCATTGATGGAACGTACCATCATTAGTCACGCACATTTCACAGACTCAATACTTTGACATTTTCACTAGCTATGGGCTTGGTGCGATCAGCTTTCATCTCAGCTGAACAAACAGAATGTGTTGTGCGAGAGGTGTACAACACCTATCTTGTATCCTTTGTTTGATAAAGGTCTTTTGGTCGAAACGTTGCTGTGTATTGTTATTGTTTTTGTATTCTGTAAAACTACAGTACTTTGTTTTTACGTGTTTCACCATTGCTACATAGTTGTACTGCAGTCCTCATCTATATATCTGTTTATATATAAAGTCTGTTAGCTTCGGTCTCGGTGACATACGACAACCCAGATCATCCTTTGTTCCTAAACTCCATCGATCACTGGGAATATGGCCTGGCTATTGTGCCATTCGTATGTGTTGATTCCTCCCTATCAATAATGGCTGACACATTCCGTTTCTGATGACATTTTTGTTTTTATTTTCTCTATACAGCTGCAGTCCCCTGCTGACTAGATCTGTCTCCCAGGGTGTGTCTGGAGTCGTCCTACTCTATGTGAATTCAGCTTTATGTCGCCGAGCCCACCGACTCATGCTTTTATGCAGGGCGTGCTCCTTGGACACTATAGTTTAATCCCATATAATTGGGGGAAAGTGTCAATAATTTCAAGCCAGTTGAGAAAAGATGTATAACTTATCTTCGTTTTCATATATTTATTTTATTGTTATGATTCTAGACTAGGACATGGCAACATTGGAGTGGTCAAAGATAAGGGGCCTTGGACATGACAACATTAGAATGGCGGAGATAAGGGACATTGGACATGATATCATTAGAGTAGGTGAAGATAAAGGGCATTGGACATGATAGCATTAGAGTAGGTGAAGATAAAGGGCATTGGACATGATAGCATTAGAGTAGGTGAAGATAAGGGGCCTTGGACATGATAGCATTAGAGTAGGTGAAGATAAAGGGCATTGGACATGATAGCATTAGAGTAGGTGAAGATGAAGGGCATTGGACATGATAGCATTAGAGTAGGTGAAGATAAAGGGACATTGGACATGATAGCATTAGAGTAGGTGAAGATAAAGGGACATTGGACATGATAGCATTAGAGTAGGTGAAGATAAAGGGACATTGGACATGATAGCATTAGAGTAGGTGAAGATAAAGGGCATTGGACATGATAGCATTAGAGTAGGTGAAGATAAAGGGCCTTGGACATGATAGCATTAGAGTAGGTGAAGATAAAGGGCATTGGACATGATAGCATTAGAGTAGGTGAAGATAAAGGGACATTGGACATGATAGCATTAGAGTAGGTGAAGATAAAGGGATATTGGACATGATAGCATTAGAGTAGGTGAAGATAAAGGGATATTGGACATGATAGCATTAGAGTAGGTGAAGATAAAGGGACATTGGACATGATAGCATTAGAGTAGGTGAAGATAAAGGGACATTGAACATGATAGCATTAGAGTAGGTGAAGATAAAGGGACATTGGACATGATAGCATTAGAGTAGATGAAGATAAAGGGACATTGGACATGATAGCATTAGAGTAGGTGAAGATAAAGGGACATTGGACATGATAGCATTAGAGTAGGTGAAGATAAAGGGACATTGGACATGATAGCATTAGAGTAGGTGAAGATAAAGGGACATTGGACATAATAGCTGCTGAACGGGAAGGAGAACATTTCAGTTTCATTTCGTAATATCTTCATTGCACTCCGGACGTGTTGATATGTGCTCAGATCTTCTTTGGAATATCTCTAAAAGCATCCATCAAGTAACTGTATTAGTTCGATGTTGATTGATGAGTCTACACATATACCTTTTGTGCTGTTAACTATTCTGGTAACTCCAATCTTCAATCCAAGCTCTTGCAGTCGAACTGTTGACGTTGACATTTATAATTATAAGGTTATAAGCCTTAGGAGATAGGGAATAGTGTAGTGTATTCACGCTCATAGTGTGCACTTTAAAAAGACAGATACTTCTTATCCGTGCTGGAAGCTGTATATACTCAACAAGCTATACATTGACATCGGTAGTCTGAGCAGTAAGAGAAATGCATAGACTTGTGTCTCAACATAATCTCTACGCTATTTGTTGCTGTTAAAAATATACAAGTGCCCCTCTCTTTGAGAACGCTCGTTTTACGCTACTTTCCATTTACAAAATACTTCAATTAGTATCTCCTATATCACACACACGCACAAATCTGACGGCAATTTTCACTTTTAAGAATGGTGAAAAGAACTTCAAAGTACTCTCAGCGAGTGTTTTATGCTTAATAATAATAATAATTCCTCTCGTACCGTTAAACGTTACATAGGGCGTGCAAGTAATTTCTCCATACCGCTCTATCCTGGGCAACTCGCTCAATCTCCTCCATGAAACTGAGACCGATATTTCCTACCTCTCTCAGCAAAGTTCGTTTCAGGGTCTCCTTAGGTCGACCTCTCTTTCTTTAACCCTTTGCATTCCACTTCAATGCCTGCTTTGATATTGTTTTATGCTTAGCGAAATTATATATTAAATTATAAATGTGTTGGACTTGCCGGAGCCCAGCATTCTTACAGTTAACACGGAGAAAGCAATCATCTTGAAGAATGTCGAAGCTGCTACTGGTTCTGCTAATAACAAATTTGATTTTTTTTTTATATTCGAAATCGAAAAAAATGATAAAATGTGTATTACTTGAGTGAAATGATAGGTGAGAACAGCTTGGTGCTCTGCTTAGTTATGTTATACGTATTAAGAAGTATTAAGAAAGTATCCGTCACTAATTTAAAGCTGAAATAGATAGTACTTGATTGTAGTGAATACAATGTTGGTTATGGGATTTTATAGGTAGCAATCGATGGTTTCATTGGGTGTCTTTTTAGACAAAGGCAGCTTCATAGCTAGTTAAAAGTATAATATATTTTAGACAAAGGCAGCTTCATAGCTAGTTAAAAGTATAATATATTTTAGACAAAGGCAGCTTCATAGCTAGTTAAAAGTATAATATGAGTTTACTTCGGATAATACTGTGTATGACGAGAAGTTCTCAGAAGAACTAAAGAAACTAGATACAGAAGATGTTTATATTCATATTCGTATGGTTAAACTGATGAAAAATAACATTTGGTTGGAAACAGTTAGGACCATGCCGTGCTATGAAACAGAGAGGTGCCCGCATCAGGCGGATCTGTCAAGGACCGGCATAAACAGCGAAATCAAAATACAATTTGAACCGTTCAACAATTAAAAATCTTTACGAACACTTTTCTATATTGGTCTATGTTATTCTAATATTGATGTATGCGATGTATGATTTATCGCACGCCTTTGTCTAAGCGCTTTTGATACCTTTTGATTTCGGTTTTTGCGTTAAAAAAACCTTTGCGATTTCAACTTTGTGAAATCTATGATGCATTATTCCATTTAATAGAAAACGTCAACAGAGATGCATAAACTAAAGTTAAAGCAAGAGAGTTTGCAAAAATATAAAAATTACAAGTTTATATGCGATGTAATTCTTTGACAGGATATTTTATTTGAAATAAATTCAGTCTCGAATCTATTGCAGTTTGTAACTATACATTTGTCAGATTGTGTAATGATATTATCAGAAATCATACAAAAAGTGAAAAGTTATAGACAATCTGGATATGATCAGAAGCAAATTGCTGCTAATGAGATTGCAGAGAATCTTGAATGCAGTACAGAATTTCCTGCCAAAACTGAAGTTTTGCATTATTTTGAAGATGGAGGCAGAAGGAAAAAGCGTCAATTCAACTATGAAGAAGCTGTCGATGAACCCTTAACAGAGGAGAATAAATTTAAAATACATTTTTCAATTATATTCTGGACATTAGACATACCCTTAATTCTCTGAATGGACGATTCACGTTTCAGGAAACCTATAGCAAACATTTTCAGTTTTGATGACATTTTAAAACTCAAGGATATAGTTGACAAAACGCTAAAAAGTTATTGTACCAGTTTCCAGTCAATACTTTCGGTTGAAAATGAATCAGATATAAATGCAAATGATCTTCAAGAAGAATTACGTGATTTATCCAGAATGCTAACATATTCTATGAAACCTTTGAATGTTTTAAATTATTTGTGCCAAAATAATTTAAATTACTTTGTATCCGAATACTGTTGTAGCTCTGAGAATTTTATTAACACTCCCTGTCTCTGTAGCTAGTAGGGAAAGAGTAGACTGCAGTAAAACTTAGTAAAGTAGAGAAACACGTAAGAATAAAGTACTTTAGTCTTACAAAATACAAAAACAGTGACGATACTGTATCGAAACAGTATCGTCACAGTATCGTCGCTGTTTTTGTATTTTGTAAAACTAAAGTACTTTGTACTTACGTGTTTCCTAGTAGGAAAGAAACTTTCCCAAATTAAAATTAATAAAACACCACTTAACTCATAACCGTTCATGGGTTTTTAAGGTTTTTTTTGATATTTTTGAAGGCCTGCTCTATTACTAGAATCCAAATGTACTCCATGAATTGAAAATAGGCATGTTATATATGGTTGGATAGCTATTTGAATGTACTAACCAGATATGTAGCTTTAATATCAGTGTCATATAATATATGATATCAATGATCTAATTTTGGTGATGCTAAAAATAGATTTTCCTGCAAATTTCAAATAATTATACAGTCACAAAGAAGGACAAAAATAAGTATGAAGTATATCATAAAAACTATTAATACAGTCATTTAGTACCTTCATATTTACACAATATATCCAAACATGAAGTTGTTTGGACAAATAAATAAGGCAGTAATTAGGAAATTTGTAACTTCTAAATATTTCCATATTTTGGACACCAATTAATATATAATAAATAAATAAGAGAAAATGATGCAGAACTGGTCTAGTAAGCAGTCCATAAAGAACTAAAACTTATAGTCTTGATCAGGACAGTAATCTGAGTCATTAGATGCCATTTTATAAGCACATGTGTAATTTTTGACAAGAGCAAGTGAAAACACATCTGCAGAGATTATACGAAATGGCGGCACGATCGGAAATGTCGGTGTAATAAAAGCATGCTCTTACCACTAAAGTCGGAGATGGTTGGTCTGAATGGCTAGGGCACCGTAGAAACGGTAAGTAGGCTTTCCCGCAAAAATCAGTCAGATGCGACGTACCAGGCTCCCTGACTACGCATGAATTCATAGCAAGCGAATACAGAAGAAGAACAACAAAAAGCATGCTTTAATCAACGAGATTAGACATCTTAAAAATAAATAATATATTTTTTTGTACAATTTATTATGGTAATATCATATGTTTTGCATTATAAAATATATATTATATGCATTTAAATGCATAAATAACACACAAATACGGCTAGTTCCGGAGTCATGTAGCTATCTCATTTATACATGAGATTTTCTTAGTACCCGAACGTTACAGGGAAGAAGTTCAATAAGCTAAACAAAACTTACAAATATGTTATTAATTGCTATTGAATCTACACTGGCTGCCACTCTTACACATCCCTAATTAACGAATTTGTTTCAGTTAAAATGGTAAAACTGTAGTCGATTGTTGTAGTTGATATTTTAAAGTAGTTTACATTTTCAAAATAAAATAGCATTCGTACATTTTGTGCTGTTTTAAAAAAAAATCGCAATCGAAGGTTATTTGAAAGAAAAAACATTTAAGGGATGGTATTTCGAAGACTTGCATCATACTGAGAAAATATATCGGACGGTCCTGGAAATAGTTGCCGAGTAAGATAACTATTTCGACATAATTAATTCAGATTAATGAATACATTGAATGGAATGACATGTTTTTCCTTGCACACTTTGTGAACACGATCACGTTCCTGCAGCCGTCGGGCCAAGAAGTAATAACCACAAGCTTTCTGTACATAAAATATGATGCACTGTACATTGACAGAAAGGGCAACTCTTTAGCATCTATGTTAGAGAGATTATTATACAACAATAGCAATCGCTAACCTGTACAGATATGTTCTCCGTATGTTAATAAGATGATGGAAAATGTTGTTTGAAGAAAACTGCAACATTGAGTATGATCCGGACGGTTGAGGCTGGTTCAGTGCTCAGACAATACATTGAATCCCTACAAGGGTGAACAGTCTGCAGAATGACATGTATCTTTGTTCCGAGGCACATGGGTGTTGATGGCAATGAGAGAGCAGACGGGCTGGCTAGCTCTGCCACCATATCAGGGTGTCATCCAATTGATAGAACTGAGACTCTGAACGCAGTGGCGGCTCGTCATTACGGATCAGAGGGCCGGGCCCACCAAAAATAATATGTAACGTGTATTTATTATTTAATAAATTAAAATATAACCTAACCCAAAGCCATGATTTTCCCGAATATTTGTGTCTGGCCCCACCAACAAAAACGATCACGAGCCGCCACTGTCTGAACGTAAGCCATGGAGTGTAACAGCAAATAGAACTTTCATCTAAGAGGAATGCCACAATTGTTCCCATCTGGAAGAAGAAAGGTAGCAAGAGGGACTGCACAAAGTACAAAGGAATAGCGCTACTGAGCCACACTGGGAAAATATTCTGCAAAATACTTGAAAAAGGGCTCCGCCACACCATCAAGCCACAGCTTAAGGACTCCCAAATTGGATTCAGGAAGAACAAAAGCTGTACAGACGCAATATTCGCACTCAGGCAGTTAGTAGAAAGGACTGTCGAATCCGACAAACACCTACACGTTGCATTTGTATATCAGGAAAAAGCGTTCGATCGCGTAGATAGGCACAAGTTGTGGAAAATACTAACAAAATATGGGGTTAATGACCACCTAATCAACCTTTGCAAGAGTATTTATACTGACAGCCAATGTACGATTAGAACAAACACAGGATTATCAGAAAAGTTTCACGTAGGGTCAGGAGTAAGACAAGGTTGCGTACTATCCCCGCTGCTGTTCATCACTTATATTGACCACATCTGTAAAACAGCTAACACCAGCGAAGGAAACAGCCTCGGAGAGCTCTTAAATGAATTTCTTTTTGCAGACGACAAGGCGATCATAGCAACAACAGAAGAACAGCTGCAACAACACATTAACAGACTCCAGTTAGCATGTAACGAATACAACATGAGAATAAACATCGACAAAACAGAAGTAATGACATTCGCCAAAGAGAAAAGTACTACCAATATCTCCATCGACAATCGACCACTAAATCAAGTAAAATACTTCACATACTTGGGGAGCATTTTTCAGCAAACGGAAGAATAACTAATGAAATTCAGCATAGATGCAACAAAGCAAATCAAATGATAGGCAAATGGCGCCAATTTTAAGATGCAAACACGTCACCATGAACACAAAAAGAGCAATGTTCAACACAATTTTTCACCCCACATTATGTTACCAGTGCCAAACCTGGACGCTGACAACAAACGATAGAAGAAAACTAGTCACGACAGAAATGAAGTGTCTACGCAGAATGCTGGGTGTAACAAGAAGAGACCGGTTGAGAAATGAAGACATCAGGAAAAAAGTGGGTACAACATCAGTACTAGACTTTATCAAGAAACAACAAATTAAATGGTTCGGCCACGTAAGCAGATTACCATCAGACAGTGTACCTCAAAGAGCAATGCTGTAACGATACATTGGGTACAAAGCAAAGGGACGGCCACGCAAAGATGGACCTCAGAGATAACAGAGGCGACGAAAGAGACTATCTACGAAGCGCATACAAGGGCCCGTTTTAGAAATCTCTTCTTGACCTGACACTGTGAGGCAAATAGGATTCGAGAAAGAAAGAAAGATCTAAACCAGTTCATATCAACAGCTAGGTTGCAGGAGATTGGATTGAAGAGTGCAGTTGCCAGAAACGAGCAGTGCATCAGTCGTATACGTATAATCATCAGTCAACATCGACCTGGTACGTTTAGTAGCTGGACGCTGTTTTGTATCAGTGTCAGAGGGTTTATCATGTCACAAGGGCAGCATACTAATCCAGAATTTCCTGATCTCAGTTTAAGTGAGATCGAGTTCCTAGTCTTATCGGAAACGGATGATAAAACGTAGGTACCCTGTTCAATTTGAGCACATAAAACAACCCATGGCTGGTGAAGATGATAAGAGTAGGCTGCAGAGCCGCTGTGCAGGTAAAATTAAGTTAAGACAAATTAAAATTAAATTTCTAAAAATTGTTACGCCTTTAAAAACTATATCGGAGACATTGGTCACTGCTAGGAAATTCATGCACCACGGCTGAGCGCTTCTTGTCTAAGAAAGTGATCATAGCAGACATGGTTGTTTACCGGAGTGCAACGATTATAGTCTTATGAATCAATCAATCAATTACACTCTAGAGTTAAGTATTTTATTTTTATTTCTCTAAATGTAACACACGTGTCTATGTTTTTAGACATAATTTAGGTTCCAGAAATTCCACACAGAATCGCATTGGCATCAAGTGCTTTTAACAAATTGTCAAATATATGGAAGTCCAATTCACTCAGCAAGCACTTAAAATTAAAGATCTTTAACTCTTGTGTGATTCCAGTATTAACTTATGGATGCGAGAGTTGGAAAGCAACAAAAGCTCTAGAAAGAAAATTAGATAACTTTGAGAATAAATGTCTTAGAAGAATACTGAACCTCAAATGGTCAGATTTCAGACCCAATACACAAATAAGACAAGAGACCAAGCAAGAAAATGTATCAAATTTTATAAGAAAGCGCCGCTGGAACTACATCGGCCACACACTTAGAATGGATGAGAGAAGACTCCTTACCAATCCCTCATATGGACACCAGAGGGAAAAGAAAACGAGGAAGACCAAGAGAGACTCTGCGTAGAACCATCACCAGAGAAGGCTCAACGATGGGCCTAGTAAACATCAAAGACTTAAAACAAATAGCAACGAACCGCGAGACATGGAGAGCTATGACCTCTGCCCTATGCGCCGCCCACAGGCCCAAGAGGAAAGACTAAGACTAAGACTAAATACAGGCCCGTATATAGCACATCCTGTTTCTGCATGCTATTTAGTTGGGTTCGCCTTCCTATTTAGGTAACTTAAAAAACGTTACTTAGTGGGTCCAACCCTTATGCGAACCGGAACTTTGTTAGTCTTGAACCTCGCTATCCCATTTCCCAGTCTACACCAATGGGAGGTGGGATTGGCGTGTGTGTTCTACGGGTCATCAGCAGGCTACTAATTGTCACTTTTCGCCCCTCTTAAGAAAGACTAGCCGACCCCAACTCTTCTGGATGCAGAGCCAGGTGCAGAACACACCTTGTAGACCTACTAAAGATAAGAGAAACATGAGGAAACGTATGGCTTTTGTTCACGTTAAGTACATGATAGAATACGAGACAGTTAAAAAGAGATCAGAGCAGTGGCGGCTCGTGATCATTTTTGTTGGTGGGGCCAGACATTTTTTCCGTATAAATCATGGTTTTTGGTTGCTATATTTTAATTTATAAAATAATAAATACACGCTATACATTATTTTTTGTGGGGCCAGGCCTCACTGGCCCTTGATGACGAGCCGCCACTGGATCAGAGTATCATGTTAACCTGTTGAAAAAGCAACATATCAAAATAAATAATCATTCTTTCAAACTCTTCTCTAATAAATAGCATATGCACGATACTCATCTTATGTTGGAAGAAACGAAACCTGAGTGTGTTTTGAATCTACAGATTCTCCATCAGTGCAATATATTGCATCAAGAAAAAGTAAATGAATAGTTGTAACAAGAACAACAATTTTTTAACAGTTAATTATGTAGCGTATTTCTTTCAGCGTGGGTGCGAAACACTAACGGTTATTAAAATATAAACACCATCTGAGAAGATCTACATTACGAGGCCCCATTGTAAATTAAGTAGTAGAACCGCTGACAAACAGGATATTACAAAAATTAACTAATGAATGTTGTCAGCATTTAAACAGGCATTCCCCTTTACATTACAATGATTTTAGCAAAACGTGAGAAGCAGTGCCGGATTAGGCCAGCGCGGGGCCTGTAGTAAATTTTAGCGCGGGGTCCTAGGTTTTGTATGAAAATAAATAATAAAACACAACTTTTACAAACAAAATTTTCTCGATTTAATGTGGGCAAATTTAGAGATAATACTAAACAAATCAATTTCTCTAAGTAAATTACATTCAATGTTCATTAAGGTGTGGTTGTTTAGACGATCTTGTCCCATCATGTTCCATGCTCACTTTTTGTACGCTTTATAAATGTTGAAAAAGAACGTTCTCCGCTGCAGTTAGTAATCACAAATCATTAGTAAAGACAAGTAAATTCGTAAGACTATTTCTACATTTGGGGAACACGACTCTAATGAATTTTCCATTATAAGTTTATAAAACTGCAGTTCAAGAGCCTCATGCTTTTCGTTGTTAATAGCAGCAGCTACATTAGTTTTAAGAAGTTCAGCGAACTGCACAAGTTCGTCGCCGAGTCTTTCTTCCAAATCCTCTTGGTAAGAGCTGACAATATTTGGAGTTTTTTTCAAGATCTCTTCTGCTGTAAGAGATTGTAACTGCCGAAGTATTCCAAATACACCATCACTCTATGGTACGCTTCCATGCGTTTAGCTAAGACAGAGAGTACATTATCAATTATGACAATAAACACCTGACTTTCAATATTTTGTTTGGGTGTTTTATTTTCTACAACTTCATCGAGCTTAGTACAGCTGCTGAAATCGTCGTACTTAGTATTTCGCTTGCGTCGTCTTGAAGTTTGTTGCTGATATTCTTCACAGTCAGTCAGAATTTTGGCTTCGGCCTAAATATCTGAAAATGTTGGCCGCATTGCTTGAAACCCGTGTAAGGATTCATTAAGAGCATATCCCGTGTTAAGGTTTTAATCATGTGACTGTAATGAAGTGCTAGACGCTTGCAAGCTTTCTAGAATTCCGTTCCATAAAATGGTCACTATTCCCGTTTCTAACTTACTCATCTCCAAAACTAGCCCATACGCTTGATTACGACACTCTACCTTTGATCCATGTTATTTGAGATGTCATCCAAAACTTGTTTGATAGTGGTAAAACCATATAAAAGTGCCTTTGTCGCATCAGCTCGTGCAGACTACCTGGTGTCCGACAGTCTCTTCAAAGTCGGAGTTTTGAACCTGTATCTTCCAGTGCTTTTGTAAGAATGCTCCATCGATAGGTAGAAGCGGAAAAGAATGTATAGAGGCTTCCAACAAAATCTAAAAAAATGGATGCTTCTATACAACATTCTGCAGCCAAATTCAGTGAATGTGCAATGCAGGGAATGTATCTACGTACTTATTTATTTCCTTAATGCGTGCTTGTAAGCCGTGGCATTTCCCACTCATGTTGCTGGCATTGTCATAGCTTTGACCACGACAGTCTTTGATATCAATGCCATTTTTCTTTTAAAAATCAAGTAAACTTTGGACGAGTTGTTCAGCAGTATGACCGTTCATATCCAAGAACTTCACAAACCATTCCACTGGTTCAGATGGTAACACATAGCCTACTATTAGAGTGAGTTGGTCCACATGCGAAATGTCTGGAGTCCAGTGATACGGAATAGTACTTGCATTTCTTAATTTCGCAAATAATATGATCCAGTAAGCTTGATGCAATTATATGGATAAATTCCTCACATGTTGTTTTTGATAAGTATGATGTATGTCCCTTTCCTTTATTTGCATAAGTATTTATATGCTGAGTCAGAAAAATGTCAAATTTGGCTATTAATTCCAACAAACCGAAATAATGGTTATTATGAGGTGAACGAATAGTTTCATCCCTACCCCGAAATGCAAGACCTCGTTCGGCTAAAAATTGGATAACTGAAGTAATTCGCTCTAAAAGTGTCCGCCAATATGTTTGTTCGGTCTCAATTTGGCTTACAAGTTGAGAATCGACACGCGCCTCCTTTTATTTTTGCAAACTAACAGTGAAATTATCTCTTGTCTATGGGAGGTGCTTTCTTCATGTCTTTTCAACAAATTATTTGCGTTTTCCAGTCGTCAAATCCTTCTTTCGTAAACCGAGCACTTGCATTTATTTTAAACTAAGTTTCGCGCGCAAAAACTGCTGAAGGAAGAGAAACTGGGTTATGAGTAAAATTTAATGGTCCTTTTGTTCAAGCTTTCAAGTTTTCGTTTATTAGAATCGTGTGCAAAAAGGGGACACTCCTACACAAAAAGTAAATAACTGTAACGTTGTTAGTGAGCTCAATGTGACCGCACACCTAAGTTCGAAATTTAGTAAACATGACCTTGGTCCTAACCTAAAAAGATACAAATGAAAGGGGATATTATTACCCACCTCCCAACCTTAGTTCCTTGTTTATTACTAGTGACAGCTTCTCCTCGAAGCGCCAGGCCCGTAGCATTTGCTACTTCTGCTACTAGGCTAATCCGGCGCTAGTGAGAAGTAATTGATGCGGGGGATGAAGATTGGAGACGAACAACGAACAGAAGTACCTAGATCATCATAAGCAAGTGTCGTATCCACACCGTTAGTTGTCTGCAACGGATTTCGGCAAAGAATGTTGGTGCTTTTTTTTAGAACACACAATATAGCTAGTAAAAAGAACAAGCAATATGATAGTACATTGTACGCCCTACCAGAAGTGTCCTGATACTGTATGTATAATTCATTGCTGGATCTAGCGGGGATCAACATCATTCGCCATCGAATAAAACAGGTAGATTTGGAGGATCACAATTTTAGCTTTTTCCTGTTTGTTAGATGGGGATTTGGGGGCCTCGATCAACACTTGCACCGGGAGTATACTTTTTTAGATTGTTACATCCTTATCCCAGCAATCGTTGCACAAAAGCTAACAAGGTACTGGAACAGTTAACATCACTGTTGTCACATACAGAGATACCGGTAAAGACTAAAGAAAATCTCATAAGAACGATTTTCTGGCCAACACTATGTTACCAGTGTCAAACATGATCAATAACAGTCGCTAAGAAAATCATAACGACAGAGATGAGGTTTCTTAGAAGAACTGCAGGTGTGACAATAAGAGACAAAATTAGAAATGAACAAATCAGAATAAGACTGGATGTGAAACCAGTCATGCAATTCATAAAAGAACAACAGATTAAATGGTTTGAATACCTGACAAGAATGCCCTGGTATCGCCTACCACAGAGAGCCACACAGAAAAAGAATAATGAGTACAAGGCAAGAGGTATACCACGCAAAAGTTGGAGCGACGGCATCAAGAACAACCTTATGAAAATAAAAATCAGCTTACAAAGTGCCTTCAAACAAGCCCACACAAGATCACAACGCCCCTCCCTCAACACTTCTATAAAGAAGTAAATGGTAAAAGATAAGAAGAAGACATCTTCGGGCAGAGAAGCGTCTAGCCGACTGGAATAGAACGCGGCTCCCATGTGGGAGACCAGTGTTCAATCAACGTTAAGACCAATAAATTTTTTTATGTCGGGGACATAAAGAAAAATCCGAACCTGAACAGTTTCGCGTCAAGTGCCCTAGCCCTGCGGCGGCCATTCAATTCCTCAGTCTCATGTACACTCTGTCCGACACCGCCCTAAAAATGTGTTATATTAGAGGCAATAACGACAGTAACGACATCTCTATCACAAATTGATATATACTTGATATAAACACTACTTCCCAGCTTAGTTTAGTTTAGTCGTCGGATCACCATCACTGCACGTCGAACAAATTAGTCCATAAGTGCTCCAATCTCTCCCTCAGTATGTCCCTCAGCGTGTGGCGACTAACGACACCGGTTCTTTGTTGGTTTACAATTCTTCTTTGTCTGCCAGCGTAGCGTTCTTGTCGAGCTACACCACACTTAATTTTGAGTTCTTGCAGTCTGGTTAGAGTTGTAGATTCACCGCTATTACGTGAATCATGTACACGTTCTCTCTCCCTTAAGGAATTTATAATATCAGCCTGGTCCATTGCTCGCCCGCTTTGTGCAGCAGGCATACCTGCAAGTCTATCCGCACGTTCATTCCCACTTGCACCTGCATGCCCTGGCACAAAAATAAAAGTGATCTTTGTGAGCTTAGACCTCCCCAGCGACTCCATCCAATGTCTCCTAGCCCATCCTGTTTCAATCTTCCTGAACACATCCTGTTTCAAATCTCCTAGCCCATCCTGTTTCATACTTCCCAGCGTGCTATAACACTGACTGATCAAGATATAAACACTACTTGCCAACGTGTTATAACACTGACTGATCAAACATAAATACTGCTAGTTACTACCATAACCTCTATAGTTAGAATACTTGTAGTAACGGCTAAAGTGCCATTGTTATACTTCACGATACCCACTTTTACCTGAACACTGAAAATCAATTAGCTTTCAATGTTCCCACCACCAGACTATCCGTGTGAGTGATCACATCGGCCTCAGAGTCATTCTCAGAAATCAACACCTGAATTTCCTCATCCACGACCACTTGGTTTTCGTATCTATAATCTTGGTCCATTGGGATTTCTTTTCACGAATGTATTTTTTTCATAAATTCCTAGGATTGTTGCTGGAGCTACCGAGTTCGGGTTTCGTGAAATATTCTTAGCAGGTGGCTTGCCATTTCTGCAGAGAGGGGCAGAGCCATATGGAAAAAACCCGGTGCAATGAAGTCAATCCTTCAACTTTATATGCCCTTTATATTAGATACTTACTACTGATAAGAATGCATTGATATTTGCTGATTATCTATTCTTTAACGTAGTCAATGTCCTCAAGATAATACACTTGTTAAATAATGTTCTCAGCTTGACCCTTCAAATATTTTCTTCTTCTTAGCCTGCCTCGTTCTTTAGTTTTCTTTCTGAGTATAACTAAGAGACACAAACGTTAGAACATTCTCAATCACAGACAGAATCTAACACTGATATAAGGAGTCTCTGGAAAACAAATGCGCTCGTGAATAGAACGGCGCGGTATGGTTACGGTACCACGACTTTCGGATTCGGAACGCAAGGCAGAGACTTAACCACTTACCCACAGAGACACTCGGATTCGGAACTCAAGGCAGAGACTTAACCACTTACCCACAGAGACACTCGGATTCGGAACGCAAGGCAGAGACTTAACCACTTACCCACAGAGACACTCGGATTCGGAACGCAAGGCAGAGACTTAACCACTTACCCACAGAGACACTCGGATTCGGAACGCAAGGCAGAGACTTAACCACTTACCCACAGAGACACTCGGATTCGGAACGCAAGGCAGAGACTTAACCACTTACCCACAGAGACACCCCCTCCTTCCCCACCGAAAGTAGAAAATAGCTCAAAACTTTCAAGAAAGTATACAATACACAATGAGAATAACATTCACGATTTATTACTACAAGATTTTAAACACTTCACATGGGTCAAATGTGCTTGAGGGGGTGTGCCAGGATTAGTGAGCCGGTACTAATCAAGACTCTGTCCCCTACCTCCACGTGGTGACCCTGGAAACAGACTTTGGTTCCGGTTTGGCTAATGGGGGCAGTGATCGGGGAAAACTACTGGTAGTGGTAGCAGTGCAAGTACAGAAAAGTAATGCAGATCCATACGAACAAACTGCACGAATCTCCTGGTCGATGTCCAATAAAATATTGCCCAAGTTCCTGAACAAAAGGAAACAGCAGCGAAACGTCTCTGATATAATCCCTACTCCCCGGAGTAAGGGCCGAACACAAATTGCCATCTCCAGAGCAAGAGACTCCATACACAAGCGCGTCGTGTAAGTCAAAGGTCCCGCCACAAATTACCAATTTCTCTGCCGATGGGGAGATTAGTAAACATGAAAGGATGAGAGGTGCATACATTGACGGAACCTGTGCCCACATAGGGCGAAACTCGAAGCCCTAAGGAGGGAGCAAACATTGCCAGCTCGGGGGGCAAGAATAAATAAGTCAAATGCGCAAAACATAAAGTTGCGTTTTAGTGCATAATGAAACTACCCTCCCTGGGAAAACCGTGCAAGGTACTGTTGCGATAACACCTAACATCCCCGGAAGAACTGGGGCGGGTGATGGTGGCAAGAGTAAAAACTCAGTTGCGTTGCTAGTGCCGATTGAAACGACCCTCTACATTATTTGTGCTTGACCTCAGTCCGGTGTTTCCCGAGGCTAGGGAAAATGCTAAGTAGAAACTGCAAATTGCCACGTACCGACACGTATCTCGAAAGAGTTGAGAATGTTCCTACTCCGGAACAAACTCAAAAGTGAACGGTAAAGTAAGGTCGACAATGTAAAGATCTGACAGGCTTTCTGAATCCGAACATTGGCGAAGGCCGATACTTTACACGGTGTTTTATACGAGTAAGACGCCGTCCGAGGACAAGCTTATAAGCCCTGTGAAATGTTCCTAATCCGGAACAACCTCACAGTCAGAAAGGGCATAACAGTGTAACTCACTGTTTTGCCGTATATCACAAAACCCAAATACACGGCAAAGCTGATAGAAAAGGCGAAGATCCGGGTCGAAATAGTCGGCAGAAAGGATCGTACCCTAGGGAAAACTACCCTAGTAAATCAAAAGCTGGCTGAAACCGCATGGGCGGGCCTAGTCACCATAGGCGCATAATCGACTCAACGTAGATCACTCCGTTCTTGTCAAAGAAACAATTATATATCACATAAAGAATGATAAAATTAGCCATGAAGAACGTTTGAAAAGAAGAAGAAGAAGAAACACTTCACATATTCAACAGTTTACTATAATATTGAATTACCGCAAACTATATATGCATACAAATCAATTATTCTTACAAATAGCTAAATAACTCACATATTCTCTGCGATATAGACATCAAATAGAACATATTGTAGCATCATTAAGCTACACGTGTCTGAATATTGGAATCTTCTAATTATGAAACATTGCAAATGTCGACATGACACAACAGCATGATACGTTTGACATTTCTCATGAGTGTTACCAATGCTGGTCACGTGAGTAGAGGTATCGAAGTACAAATAAACATTAACATTTCATTAGAATTAGCTGACTAAAATTGTATGGTGTAGTTCTAAACAAAATAATGTCTAATTAACTCTTCATGGTGTGGGCGGTATCCCTCTGCTTTTCTATAAGCGAGTGAGTGCTTGCTGGCATAAACTCAGACTGTAACAGTTAAGAAGGAGGATATTAGTGGTACCTGTTACTGATTAACATTCATTGATTCCTTTCTTAAACATGGCTTTATTCTGGTTATCTTTCTTTGTTTTGATGACACTTTATATTTTTGATGGTGAGTAGAATCTCGTTTATAAAGTCTTTAAATTTGTTGTGTTTATTTATAGCGAGTTCAACTTCGTTTATGCAGTCTTTAAGTTTGTTATGACGATGAGTAGAATCTCGTTTAAAAGGCCTTTAAATTTATGTTTTTGATTGTGATTACAACCTCGTTTATACCGTCCTTAACTTTGTTACAATATTTATGGTGAGTACAATCTAGTTTATACTATACCGTCTTTAACTTTGTTACAATATTTATGGTGAGTATAACTTAGTTTATGCAGTCTTTAAGTTTGTTACAATATTTATGGTGAGTATAACTTCGTTTATACAGTCTTTAAGTTTGTTACAATATTTATAGTGAGTACAATCTAGTTTAAGCAGACTTTAAGTTTGTTACAATATTTATAGTGAGTACAATCTAGTTTAAGCAGTCTTTACGTTTGTTACAATATTTATGGTGAGTATAACTTAGTTTATGCAGTCTTTAAGTTTGTTACAATATTTATGGTGAGTACAATCTAGTTTAAGCAGTCTTTAAGTTTGTTATGCCCGTCTGTGCAGCGTGTTCGTAGCGCGTTGGACTATGGGTGACTATCCCTATGTGTGTACGGGTTCAATTCCGCGGGATGGTAGAAAAAGCCACAGATTCCCCAGATTTACGGTGTTCGTGGCACCGAACCGAAGGGTTACGATGTCCATGGCACCGAGCCGAAGAGCTAAAAAGCTCAAGTGCTTCTGGATCGGAAAAAAACCCAGTTTGTTACAATATTTATGGTGAGTATAACTTAGTTAATGCAGTCTTAAAGTTTGTTACAATATTTATGGTGAGCACAACTTTGTTTATACCGTTTTTAAGTTTGTTTTTAATAGTGACTACAGCCACCTTGATATATTCTTTAAATGTCTGTCTAATCATTAATATAAATTGTTATCTTTATATATATATGACTGGGTCAGATAGACGAGAGATGGTTGACGACATTCAGAAAAGCATTGCATGCATACCATCTCGGGTTGGTGTAGAGTCTCGCTCTCAGGTCAATCCTGAAAAAGCGTGTATGTTGTGGTGCTCGTTGAATAATCAAATAGTCAATGCTGACCTGCCCCGTGTAATCTTTGATGAACATACCATCGAGCGCAGAGACAGGCTGCGCCTTTGATCGTAGTCTATCGTTCAAACACCATATTGAACAGACGATACAACGATTCACCTGGAAGACTTCCTTGGTGTCCTGTGATTAAAGTTTCCTGACATCAGTCTTGGTTTGTAGACTCTGTGGTTTCTTCTTTGATGACAGTTTCGTCTTAAATTTTACAGCAACCAGATGGTGGTTAGATCCTGTCTGCTCCTCTATTCCCTCTCACATCGTGTAGTGACGTCATCCAACGTTGGCGAATTGTCACATGATCAATATGGTTTTCAGTTCGAAGATCTGGCGAGATTTATGTTGTCTTTTGACACCTTCGATGGTGGAAGATTGTACCCACATTGACAAGTTCGTTGGAGGCATAGACATCTGCAAATAGCTCACAATTTTCATTTATTATTCCAAGATCATTAGTTCCCTTTTCTCTCTTCCTGCCAGTATTATCTCTGCCTTCCTTGGCATTCATGTCCCACATAAGAATTAACATGACGTGCTTCGGTGCTTTGTTAACAGATACCTGCAGTTGTGAATAGAAATGATATTGCTCTTTCTCTTCTGCGCTGTTTGTCGGGGCGTAATACATAATGATGTAGGTCCTCTGGAACCTAGCTTTAAATTTCCAGTGATAATCCGGTTAGAACCTGGTTCCCATTTCACCAGACTTTTGGTCGTTTCTTATGATAGCATCAGGGCCACACCAGATTCATGCGGACATTTTCATTTTTTTTGCCCGAGTAGAGCAGCGTTTCTCACGTCTGGAGTCTTGTTTCACCAACGGCATTCTATCTTGTTTCACATAATCCCAGCAATGTGAGCTCGTAGCGATGCATCTCTTTCACCACTTGTGCACATCTCCCGGTCTCTCACAGTGTCCTCAAATTTCACATCCTATAAGGATGGGCTTCTTTGAAATCAACTTGGAATCTCTAATTTTGTCGTCTGCGGCTAAGAAAGGGTCGTCAGTACACCTGTTTTATTGAAGGTTTGGCTACAGCACGACATCTGTCTCCAGAATGGAGCCCTACTCCGTCCGAGACTCGAGCTATTAGTTTGCAACAATTTGTTTTGGGTTTCTATAACTAAGTTCTTTATTAATTGGACGAGTTGTTAGCCAATCACACACCCCACCCCAGAATGGAAGATCAGGAGGTCACATTTAGTCTTCTTCTTCTCTCGTACGCCCTCTGTTAATTCAGGCGGAAATCATGACTCCTGGTATTGCGCTTCTGACTGATTTTTGCGTGAAGCCTATATTACCCTTTTACATACATCCCACAACCATATGGACAGCCTTCCCTACTTCAGAGGTACTTGAAGATTATATCCTTCAAGGGAGATCGTTGCAGGAGACCTGTTGTTCTTGTAACTCTTTCTCGGACAGAGTTAGTTAGTGAAGGCAGAATGGATTACATCTCTATCGGATTTTCTGCCTTTGGTGAGGTCGTTCCATACGCATCGTAAGATAAACTCTTTAATGACCTTTAGTGCCGTAAATTTGGGCTCAGATCTACACTAAAGAGTATAGCTTACTTTGCACTGACTGGGTGAGGTTGCCCGTAAAGACCGAACGATCTCGACCCTTCTAGGGCTAGTCACAGGAATTGTCACCTTTCTTGTATTCATTGCTCTTTTACAATCATTTTTCGCCGTATATTTGGGCTTTTTATCTTCGCCAAAGAGTATGTCTATAATATGTGCTGTTTCTGACTATATGAGATCACTCCAGATTAGGAACTTTCTCAGTCAATGGAGACGCATGTGCTTTATCAAGCAAACGATCATATGTTGGCGGTATGCTTAGCCTTTATGTGATCTGAGCCATGGTCTTTGGACGTCATCTGTGTGGGATGATCGTCGTCCGAAATGTATTGCCCTTAGTCAATGTTTGGGTTTGTACCAGTCAAGCCTTTACATTATCGGCCTTACTTTTCTATCCACGGTGAGTTTGTTCCTGAGTAGGAGTATGCTCATCCGTTTCAGAGCGCGACGTCGGCACTTGGCGATTTGCAAGGATTTAATCTGCATTTTCCCTGCCCCTGGAAACTTTGAACTGGGGCTGCGCACATATATTTTAGAGATTCGTTTCAATTGGCGCTAGCAACGCAATTGAAATTTTGCACTCGCCATCATTACTCACCTCAGTTCTTCCAGGGATGTTAGTTGTTAATATTCGTACATTGCCCGTTGTTCCAGGAGGCAGTCTCGTTAGGTATCACCCACCTCATTTCTTTCGGGGATGTTAATTGTAAATGCAACAGTGCCTTGCCCTGTTGTTCCAGGGAGGACAGTCCCTTTAGTCATCACCCACCTCAGTTCTTCCGGGGATGTTAGTCATTAATGCAACAGTACCTTGCCCGGTTGTCCCAAAGAGGGCTGTTTCGTTAAGCACTAAAATGTAACTTTAGAATTTACGCTTTACCAACCAGCAAATGTATCTGTGCTAAGCCATTGATACGGAGTTTGCTGCAATCTTCCCGTGTGTCGACACGATACGTTACATCGTTTTCAGAGACACTATCAGAGACTTTTGATTCGTTATGCACCGCTCTTATTGATTCTTGCCCCACAGCTGGCAATTTGCTTGCGACCCTTTACTCCGAGGGAGTCGAGATTCCTTCACAGACGACTACTGTTTCTTACGTTTCTGTTGTTTCTCGCCGTGCACACCTTCACAATGCCTCTAGCTTGTCCGGACACAGAGTTCAACTTGGGCCCCCTTATAAGAGCTCAAAATTTGGCCCTATGTGGGCCGACGTGAACTCGTCTCGGCCCACGTTTTGCTCCACGCGGGCCCACGTCACTTCCTGGGTGCACCTTTATCCATTCATGTCTATTTGTTCAGCATTTTGCTTCGGCCGAGATAGACGTGCATTAACAGTCACTATGGAATTACGCTCGTCTGCGTTGCGAGCGGATCTCATCCAAGATGACTACGTCTGCAAAACTACTTATACCAGAGTAGCCTCCCTCGATCCTGCCGCTTTGTCAGACCAGAACCACTGTCTGTTTCCAAGGTCACCACGAGGAGGTGGGGCATATCTTGATTAGTGCCAGATCACTAATCCTGGCGCGGCGTTGTCCTCAGGCGCCTATGACCCCACATTTAGTCTGACCTCTCTGCTTTGACCTGTACGGTTTGGGTAACACGGACAAAATATGGATAAGAGACAATTCTGTGTTATCAAATCTTTCTTCAATGGAGTCAACTGATGACGACATTCTGGTTTATAGCCAGAATTTGGAAGCAGTGAAAGAAGATTTTACAAATAGATTTCATGATTTACTGATTATTCCCATTCCATATAGGATCCTAAAACCTTCCTCAAATTTACAAATATCAAAATTATCATTGCACGAAGAGGTGATAGAATTCTCAACAAATGAAGAGTTGAAATTAAAATTAAAAAATATATATCAAGAATGCTATCCAAAAAGTCAAACCTTATGGACTGCAGCAAAGAAATTATTTAGCCGAAAGAGGATTTAGCATGGTCACTAGTCTATTCACAAATAAAAGAAAACAGATTATCAATAGAGGAACGCTGCAATTTAAGACTATTGATGACAAAAATGACACCAAACATCGAGAAATTAGTTGCATCACATCAAGCTCAGATCTCTTACTAATAATATTATATTCATTTTCTAACAACATACAGGGTGGGCCCAAAAAATGAGGACATCGCGTATAAAGTAATATGACATCAAAATTGTTTTAACTGTTTCCATAATAGCTTAACTAGTTTACTCATTTACTTACTGACCTATTTAGCTATATGATATTTTTATTTCGGCAATTTCTGGGCACAATCTTTGATGTTTAATATGCCAATTGTTTACATCTGTAAGTTTAAATTTATTACCAAGAATGACAAAAATTACTGCGGAAGACCGTATTCTGATTAAATGAGTGGCGTCGATGCTTAGAAAAATTGAACATGATTTCTGATTAGCTAAATACTTGATAAACAAAATTACATGAAACAATATAATTAAATAAAATAATATTTCTAAATAGCGCGTATGTTACGCGATGTTCTCATTTTTTTTTGGCCCACCCTGTATATTTTTTCAGTTTTACTGAGAGCAATACAGGAATATTGATATTATCTTCTAACAAAATAACTGAAAAATGTGTCCTTGTTTTTCAATATATAGTATATACAATATAGTTTACGCAAAGGGGCGATTTCAATCATTCACTGAAAAGTGGGCATTCATTTAAATAAGGTTGGGAACGTATGGTCTAAAGCACTATGATGCTGTCACTAAATATAATCGGATATGCTACCAATATCTTTTTTTCTGTTTCAGTGATTCCTGGAAGTCATTCAGTAATTTCCTCTACAAGACTGCAAGACGGACGAGATAGATATAACGTTTCTATTTTACCCGACTAAAGTGAACAATGTCGGAAATGACCTGTTTGTGCAACAGAGAATTGCCCATAGTCGTCAATTTGAAATGAGCTATTGGTTTTTACATAATATTTTCCATTTGCCTACCAACAATACAACTCCACGAGTACAGTATAATTATATTTGTGATATGTTCTCAGTTGATGAACCTAAAATTAACATTACATCTCTGTACTTTAAAACACTTACCTATAATAGAGAACTCGAAGTTACTTTTTATGATTATGTTTTTGCGGATGTTGATCCATTCGGAGGCCATTGTGGTGAGGTCAAGAGCCTGCCATATGTATCTGCCCGTGAGATTTTGGAAAAAAAAATACAATTTATTCATCGTGTTTTTACTGAAGTGTCTAACGTCAGAAAAAACGTTACTCATGTTGCTGTTATCTATCTCGATGGAGAAGATTTGTCTTATGAAGATAGCAGAGATATACCACGTATTATGCAGAAACCTGAAAACGACGTTAAAATATTTACTGTTGCAATTGGTATTAAAACACACAAAGAAACAATACATTTGAATGATACACTTCTGATATCCGCTTACGACAGCAGAAATATTAAACATATTCTAACAATGGCCATTTGTAATCAATGTATACAAAATTGGACTTTGTATGAGCATAGTTACAGTACGGATTTTCTGTCGTGTTATAATATCAAAGTTTCTTACTTCCAAAGGAATTGGCATAGTGCTATGGAAAATTGTAACAATCCTGCCAACAGTAATTTGGCGACCATAGAGACTCCAGAGGAAATTATTACTGTCACTAAGCTGTTGCACAAGTATATCGTCGAAACTCAAATTGATAAGTTTGACAATTCTTTCAATGTTCAATTTTATATTGGTCTTCGTCGAGACTTAACCAGTAGTGCTAAACGGTTTCAATGGTTACTTCATGAGCCATCTCAGTACCGCCCACTGGTTGTTTCTAATTGGATTTCCAGCAAACCAACTGGTGGTCGTGACAACGCTTGCGGACTGTGGCAATTTGTTGTGAAATATCATATGAACAAAACTAATAATTCCAGTGACGTAGATATTATTGAAAATGGATGGGTCGATGTTCCGTGCAATAAACATTTAAGTAAATTATCTTTGTGTGAGGTTGTTCTTGCTCGAAGACTTGATGGAGAACAAACTGAGAATAAGCTCCAGCCTCAATGAAAGTATCAATAAGGCTTTAAGTAAAGGAGATATTATGAAGCTTGGTGATAATATTGTATCTGTTTCGCCAAGTAGGAGTACAATTTTGTTAATTTTTTAAAGAATCAGACAGCAAAATATTTGCTTTATTTGACTGCGGAGAAGATGCTGGTAATCCCAGATATATTTCCTACGCCCATGTCTGTGATTATGTTGACCATTGCAACAACAAACGAGATGAAAGTATGTGTATGTTAGCACACCGTGATGTTACAGTAGTAAAAGAAAACGTTTATGGAGATATATGTCCAGGAGTATATTGCTGTGACGGTTCGTGTTTACCATATATGTGGCATCATGACGGTGAAGTAGATTGTTCAATTTGCTCTTATTATAATGATGATGCAGTTAACGATGAAGAGATGGCATTGAACATTTATAAATATCTAGATTTTGAATGTGCATTTGTTTGTAATACAGATTATTTTGTGGACTTCAAAGAGCTTAATAATACTGATATTTTCTGTAAGGGACCGGAGGGACCACTGGATGAGACCATAGGAAAACTAGAAACTGTGAATCCTATCAACAACACATTGGGACGTCGTGTATGGGCTCCCAAATGTGTGTATGTCAAAGATGTGTTCGGAGGTATCATGGGATACAGAAATTTAATTCATCTACAGAACTGTTCGGATTTTAAGTGCCCAGAAGGTTACTTTAAATGCCCCAACACATATTGTATCCCTCAACATTATGTGGAAGATATAGACTGCCCTACAGGAGAAGATGAACAAAATGATAATATTCACATGTGTTCTGGAAATTTTGCCTGTTGGAATAGTCAAATGTGTCTACATCCTGATCTAGTCTGTGACGGACATCCTGAATGTCCACACAAGGACGACGAAATGGACTGTAAAGTGGACTGCCCTGAAGGTTTGCGCTGTGTATCATGGAGAGTCACTGTATCAGACGACAACAGCTCGATTACTCTTTCAAATTTAGATTTCATTGACAAAAAAACCAGATACCTGGATTTCTCTAATGTCGATCTATCTTCTTTAAAGTTTGGAGATTTGTCATCGAGATTAGATAATGTAATAGATATTAAGTTATCTAAATGTAATATCTCAAATTTAGATGAATTGCTTAAATTGTTTTCTAAAACGGCTCAAACGTTGGACATAAGCTACAATATGTTAAAGATCTTCAATTACAGTGTAAATCAGTATCCGGCATTATCAAATATTCGTCATTTGAACTTGTCTTACAATAGAGGACATCTTCATGTAAAGCACTTAAAACTCAAGAATCTTGAAGTACTCGATCTCTCCCACACAAGTTTGTTATGTTTAGATAACTTTTTTTTTACTGATTTGATTAATCTGAAACACTTAAATTTAAGTTATACATCCATAACTGATATCTATAACAAAGGTTTATCTGCTAGTTTTAGCTTACAAACATTTGATTTACGAGGACTGTTCATTGAAAATATTTATCCAAATTTGTTTAATGATCTCACGATTAGTCAACACTTGTACACTGATAATTTTAAAATATGTTGTCCTCTGATCCATGGATCCAATATCCAGATCACACATGTCACAGTCCTATCGACGCCATCTCCTCTTGTTTAGGTTTGGTAGGTGATAATGTCCAGCGTGTTCTTCTCTGGTTAGTGGCGATTCTTGCCGTTATTGGTAACGTTACGGTTATTGTTTATCGTATCATTTGGGACAGGTCAGTTATAAGAAATGGATATGGTCTACTAGTTGCAAATTTGGGTATATCTGACTTTATTATGGGAGTATATTTGTTTATTATTGCTGGCGCGGATTATTACTATCGCGACAATTATGTTTTGCAGGACAGAAACTGGAGAGAAAGTATTGTATGCAGACTCTCAGGCTTCCTGGCTACACTCTCGTGTGAAACGTCCACATATTTTATTTGTCTTATTACTCTGGACAGATTTTTGATAATAAAATATCCGTTTGGTCAAATACATTTTTCTAACAGGAGTAAAAAAATCGCAATTCTTTTGACTTGGATCATAGGCTTCCATCTTGCACTAGTTCCAATTGTTTTGAAATTTGAAATATATTCTTCAACCAATGTGTCTTGGCTTACCCTTGACAACTCAGCGTCTCAGAGGCTGGGAGTACTCATTTAGTGTTTTCATTGTCCACAATTTTCTTTTGTTTCTTGTCATCGCTTATGGTCAAAGAGCCATTTTCATAGCCATGCTAGATAACAGAATTGATAGTACATCTCCACACAGATCTGTAGATATAAGCGTGGCCAAGCAGTTGCTTTTGGTCTCTCTGTCTAATTTTCTCTGTTGGTTTCCTGTAGGTATCATGGGTTTAATAGCTATTGGTGGATACGACATCGGAAGTAATGTTTACGCCTGGACAACAGTTGTCGTTCTTCCATTAAATTCTGCAGCAAATCCAGTTTTATACACCATACCTGCCCTCATGGTTAAGTGGGAAAAATTTAAAAAGGCTCAATAACTTCCATTAAATTGAAACATCCAAAAGTTTAAGCTGTTGAGAGACAAGCTGAAGTTTTGGAAAACCCTTCTTTCCAGCATTGTATGATAATCGATCATTGTGCTGTTCTCTGAAGAACGAAACATGAATTTAATGTAAGCCGTGTTTGGTAGTACATGATAAACATGTCAGATGAGATAATGAAACTAGTGTCAGATGAGACAGAAGATACTAGTTGATGGTACAGAGAGATAAGCTCTATGTCTGTTAGATGAGACAGAAGACACTAGTTGATGGTACAGAGAAAAGTTCTATGTCTGTTAGATGAGACAGAAGACACTAGTTGATGGTACAGAGAGATAAGTTCTATGTCTGTTAGATGAGACAGAAGACACTAGTTGATGGTACAGAAAGATAAGTTCTATGTCTGTTAGATGAGACAGAAGATACTAGTTGATGGTACAGAGAGATAAGCTCTAAACACACCCCTTTTTGTGTAATAGTGGTAACAGTTGGTATATCACTGCGTTTCCCTTTTGGTATCTAGTCTCGATTTCTCTGTCCATCTATCCATCTGCTGTGAATATACTCCCGAGATATTTGAATTCTGGAGTCTCTTGTATTTTCACATTATTCACGTGTATATTTAGTTGACCTGTTGACCTACTTATTGTCATGACTTCTGTTTTGGAGATGTTAATTTCATGTCATATTTTTCGCATGTCGCTTCCAATGCATATTTATGTGTTGTTGAAGTTTGTGTCCGTTATCATAAATTATACTCTGATCATCTGCAAAGAGTAGCTCGTTGATATTATGAACTCTATTAGGGATCAAAATGAAATCATATTAACATTTTGGTACTTTGTCATTAGCCGGCCGCAAAAGACCTGAACAACGAGTTCCGGTAAACCCGGGTATCCCGTAGGCGTGTCGGGATTGTGCAGTGATTTCCAGAGGTCGAACGTCTGTGCGGTTTATTCCATTTGCGTTTTAGGTGTTTCATGTTGAAAAACCTTTCGTTTTCGCTTTTTAAAAAAATTAAGTAGAAACAAACAATCGCAAGATTTTATATTTTGTGGCAGGGTTAGGGTTAGGCAATTTCTGTTTTTTTGTTCCTATAATATAATTGTTCCTCCTTTCCTCGCTGTATTTTGTTTGTTATCACTGTATATGTATCGACATACTAATGCTTGACCTACCTGGGTCCCAAAGTGGACTGTCCACGACTATTTACAACATATCTAAAAATAGATGACACTTTCCGACAATTTCTAAAAATAGGTCTTCCTGTCAGTTTTGGCCGGCTAATGACAAAGTACCAAAATTTTTTCATAAATTTGTTCTTTATTGGTGGATTCTACTTTTTATTTCGGAATTATATTTGCCATGTGAAGTAATTTGATATACTCAGATATTTGAACTTATTTTGTTTTTTATTCCAGATAACTTCATGACAATGTAAACATTTTTATATCTGTACTTTTTCAAAATGCATCATAGCTATGATTTATGTTAATCGGATCGTTATAATATTGTTATATAGACGTGACAGAAGACATGACAGAAGCTTGTTTTTTTAATATGCTCTGTTAATAACTATTTAGTTTAATCTGTGTATAAATATGTAGTTTGTTCTATGTTAAAATATGTAGTTTACTCTGTGTATAAATATATAGTTTACTCTGTGTATAAATATGTAGTTTACTCTGTGTATAAATATGTAGTTTGTTCTATGTATAAATATGTAGTTTACTCTTGTAATAACTATTTAGCTATCACAACGCCCTGGTCATCCGCTGCACCCAGATCCTTCTCCAGCCGTCTCGATTTTGTCCTGCCACTGGACACAGAAGGGATTGGGCGAGGGAGTGAGATCGACGAACTGCGCAACTCTTTCTCACTTTAAACCAAATCATCGCGCAAGTCACCATTTCATCCATTGATCACATACAAAATATTTCAAGCCCGTATCGGGCTCACTAGTCACCACAGACAAACATAGCGCAACTACATTCCCTTGGATGAAAATTTGTGTCGTCATCATCACCCGTGATGGACGAGCATCATCATCTATGTATAATTATGCAGTTTGTATGCATGTGATGTTTTTGTATGCGTCGGAGTTTCTTACTATGATTAAACTCTTTCTGTTCTCGTCTGTCATCTAGTGATCGGGTAATGATGTGCTTCTCTATTGCTTAGATTGGACTAGTCTTCATCATTATCATCAATCTTCATCTCTCCCAAGGGTACATAAGACAGAGACAAAATAAACTAATCACTCAAATTGATATTATGTTTCACTATGTCTTCCATTTCTTCATGAGCAGTTTGGATTTTTCTATCTCTGTTTCTACTACTAGTTGCTTTTTTATTGTGTGGGATAACTAGCCAACAATCTACCCTCTAACTCGCATTTAGTACCATGCGAGTAGTCTTCATGTCTTCTGTAATTTATCCAAAGATCTGCATTTTGTACTTCTTTATGTAATAGATGTTTGTTTGTTATACAAAGAGTTAATATCCATACCAAACGTGTTATTGTTAACGTGTACCATACCAAACGTGTTATTGTTAACGTGTACCATACCAAACGTGTTATTGTTAACGTGTACCATACCAAATGATTTTTGTTAGCAAAGAGATCATCTCTATAATATATATACATTAGATTGGACAGATGATACTAGTTCACGTGTATTCTGATATGTGTTAATTTTTAAATCATTGATGATCATTGATAAATGTGGAAGTAGCCATGAGCTGTTGATGGCGATGATAAAATTTAAGCTCAGAAAATTATAGAAGAAACTAAAACCAGTACGTTTTGACGCTAATAAAATCACAGAGGAATTTGGAGTAGAAGAAAAGAACAGATTTGAAATACTGATGACAGTCCAAGAAGAGATGACACCAAAGGAGTTGACCACACATGCTAGAGATATCCTATTGTCGACAGCCAAAGATATAGTTCCACGAAGAAAAGACAGAAAGAATGAGTGCATTGCAAACGATACACTAGAGTTAATACAACAGAGAAGTGAGAAAAAGGCACAGGGAATAGAGAAGGAAGAAAATAGGTTGGCCTACAAATATATAACAAAATAAATAAGGAAGAACATAAGAAGAGATAAAAAGAAATACCAACAAAATTGTTGTGCAAGTTTAGAAGAACACCAGAAGAAAGGAAGAGAGCAGGAAATGTTCAAAGAAATAAAATCAATGACGAAAACGTTTAAACCAAAACTAAAGGCAATAAAAGATAGTATGAGAAGAACCCTAACGGAACAAGCAGAAATTCTCAACAGATGGAAAGAATATTGCAGTGAAATGTATATGAACAGAGGCGAAAAAGACAATAGAGCAAATACTGAAGTAATCACAGAGAAAGTACCAGTACCAACGCTAGAGGAAGTTGAATGGACAATAAAAAGCTTGAAAATGGGAAAATCACCAGAATGTGATAATATTTCAGCAGAATTTATCAACGCAGAAGGAGATCAAAGCATAACAATATATCATGCAATATGCACAAAGGTATGGGAAACAGGAATATGGCCAAAGGAATGGAAAAGATCAATATTTATCCCAATACCTAAAAAAGGAGACACCACATTATGTACCAACTATAGAACAGTGGCATTGATTAGCCACACAAGTAAAATCTTATTAAAATTATTATGGGAAGACTGTATAGGAAAATGGAAGAAAATATCAACATAACATAAGCTAAGTTTAGACGGAACAGAGGTACACGTGACCATATATTTAACATGAGAACAATTATAGAAAACTCGAGAGAGTATAATATAGATCTATACTCATGCTTTATTAACTACTCAAAGACATTTGATTGTGTAGAGCAATAGGAATTGTGGAAGATTATGGGAAGAATGGGGTTCCCATTACATTTGATACAGATCATAAGAGAACTTTATAGTAATCAAATGCGGCTGTAAGAACATGTGATGATACATCAGACTGGTTTGACATAGGGCAGGGAGTCATACAAGGCTGCATTCTGTCGCCTTGTCTGTTTAACATATATGAAGAAAACATCATGAGGAATGTTACAGAAGATTGCGGAAAAGAACAATACGATCTTTTAATAATCGGAGGAAGAGAAATACCCGAACTACGATACGCTGACGATACAGTGTTACTGTCAACATCACAAAAGGGATTGAGAAATTATTAGGAGAAGTGAAAGATAAAGCGAAAAACAAAATCTATATCTCAATGTGGTAAAAACAAAAACAAGGACAACAGATAAAACAAACATGACAAATGATTTTTATCAATGGAGAGAAGTAGAAAATGTGAACAGTTTTGAATATCTTGGTTCACTGCTAACAACAGACAGAAATGGGATGAAGGAAATTAAAAGAAGAACAAACATGGCTTTACAAAAAAATTAAACAACCCAAAAAGTATGGAACGGAACTGAAAAGAAAACAAAGATCAGAATACTAAGAGCATGCATATTCCCAGTACAATTTATGGGTGTGAAGCATGGACATTTAATAAAGCAGTGGAAAATCATATATATTCTTTTGAATATAAGTGTTGCAGAAGAGTCCTTCGTATATCTTGGACAGAAGAGAACAAATAGATCTATCCAGAAAGAACTCAAAATCAAAGAAAACTGGCTGATGCTACAAATAAGAAAGAAAATTGAGATATTTTGGACATATAAAAGACATGAAGGGCTGGAGAAGACCATCATGGAAGGAGGCATACCGCAAAGAGAAGAAGAGGAAGACCACAGAGAAGATGGATTCAGGATGTAACTGAGTGTTTGAACATGACGCTGCAGAGGCAGGACATCTGGTCTATGAGATAGAAAAATACCGGAGGACTGTTGGGGTGGCAAAGTTCTGCTCAGGACAAGCTATTTGATGATGATGATGATCATTAATTGAAAATACAGAAAATAATTACCTATTTTTATCTTTCATTGAACAATGTAAATAAAATATATTAATGTCTGTATTGGCCTGTGAGATAACAATAAATATTGATGTGAAATCAATATCATTTTGTTACTTTTTTATTTTCCAATATACAGTGTTAATTAATCTATATAATATATGTTTATCTTTTTGTTCATTCTTAAATAAGTCACATCGATGTTAGGATGATCGTACATCGGTGTCTTTGACTCATTCAGATACAGAAAAGAAACATGCAAGCAAAAGAAGAAATAGTAGGAAGAAGAAAAGAGGTGCAAGAGACATGCTGAAGAGAGAAGATTTCGAAAATAGACAGACTTGCTCTCAAGTATAAACACAATAGCTACTGGAACTGTAGCCGTGGTTCACCCAGATTTGTAATAGTGAGGGTCTCGATATCCTAGGTCTACGACGGCACCAGATTTGTAATCGTGGTTCCGCTACACTTCTAATATTCTTCTTCTATATTCTATTATTTGCACAGGAAATGTTAAAAACAAAATTATGATACGAAATGGCAAAGCAACATCAGCTTTTAAAAGTCTAAATAAAATATGGAACTGCAAGTTATATAGTATTAAAACTAAATTACAATTTTCAATTCAAATGTTGTATCAATCTTAACATATGCCAGCGAGAGTTGGAAAATGACTAAAGATATATAAAGCAAGTTGAATGCATTTGAAAATAGATGTCTGCGAAAAATAATTAATAAAAATGGAACGATTTCAGGAGAAGTGATGAAATCAGAGACATGTCTGGTTAACCACTAGTGACAACTGTTATAAGAAGAGAAGATGGAGATATGTTGGGCACACCTTGAGGAGAAATGATCAACGAATATCAAAGCAGGCATTGAAGTGGGATGCAAAGGGTTCAAGAAGAAGACCATGAAGCGAACCTTGCTGAGAGGCAGGAAATATCGGTCTCAGTTTTTGGAGGAGATTGAGCGAGTTGCCCAGGATAGAGCGGTATGGAGAAATTACTTGCAGGCCCTATGTAACGTATAACGGTACGAGAGGAATTATTATTATTATTATTATTATTATTATTATATTCTATTATTCTGTTATCCTTTGTTAAAGCACCAGTAAGAGGTCTGTGTTCTGGTCGCTAATATTATCTCAACATTCATACATATCAATCTGAACATTCATATCCAGACATTCTACCTCTGTCTTACCCAAGTCTGTATCAATTTTAATATATTTTTTAAATCCTTTTTCCAAAATAATACATCACTACAAATAACATAAACACAACCAAATTAATATATATAACCAAACATTTAACACATAAAAGAATGTCTCTAACTTAAAAATGTTCAAGTAATTTTCCCATATACATTATACTCTACACAAACATACCTATAGTTCAACCTTCACTTATCTCCACTGGAAGTAAGACACAACTTGATTTGACTAGCTGGGGAGTCTCAAAACTATCTCTTCGATGATGATAGAAACTTTAAAGTCATTGGGAGACGGTTGTCTCAGATCGATGGTGTTAATCTATGTTCTCTATATAGGTGGATTATTTGGTGCGGTTGAAGACTTCCAAGTGAGTAGGGAGACGGTTGTCTCTGACTAAAGCATAAGTGTTAACTGTAATAAGACTTATAACCTCTGTGATTGTCTCAGACCTGTCGCTGGGCCTGTGTCTACGCATCTCTCCGTCTGATGTAGACTACACTTCCTGAATAGTCGAATCTTTCTGTTTGTGTCTCTTCACTATTTCTGACTGGCGAATATTGACTGTTGAAGTCTGACTGTCCCAGGACTACCTACACTGACTGTCCCTTTGGTCTATCTCAGCCCCTCTGAATCGCTGAATCAATCCGTTCTTTAATGTTGTGTCCTCTAGCTAGTATGTGTATCTCTTCTACTATGTCTGCTGGCGAATATTGACTGTGTGTGTCTCTTATTCTAGACTACATTTCTTGACTAGTCAATTCTTTCTGTCTGTAACTGTCTCAGACTACCCTCACTGACTGTTGTTGGGTCTGTCTCTGCCCCTCTAAATCGCTGAATGTATCTGTCGAAGTGTGTCTGCCAAGTGTGTGTCAGTAAAATGTGTCTGCCAAGTGTGTCCTATGATCCAAATCCATTCTATTTAACATATGGCATTTTTCTTTGTTTCCAAATCTGTCATTGTTCTGTTAGTACATTCTCACGGTGAAATATAGTTGTTGGTTGGAAAAACCCGTCTAATTGATATTTGTGACCGGACACTCACCTATGGCATTTCTAGAAAAAGGAATTACGATTAACCTCAACTTGGCTGCAGGGTAAGAAAACATGGCATAAATTTACTTCTAGTTAAGAAAAGTCCCTTGCTAATATATCTGGTCTGTTATTATACGCCCACAGACCAGGTATATTATTACCTTTGTTTCATTGAAAATACGCGCCTAGTTGAAGCTTGGGACTAAGAATAAAGGAAGGAAAAATCTGGTATCATATTCCCTGCTACAGAACTACCAAAGTGCAGAACAACAAACACTAATCTTTCATAAACTGGTTTATCACATCGATATCTCTATGACTCACACAAATAAGTTGCAGCCAAATGTAACCATACGGTGTCCCAGCTTCAAATATCGTTACACTCCCAGAGAATCAGAAAGAGAATGAGAGCAGATTATCTATATGAAACATGATAAATGTTTAGATACATTTTCTTCATCAAGTTGGGAATTACAAATATTTTTATATTTAATTTGTGGTTTAAAATGGCTTAAAAGCCGAAAGATTGACTTTATTCCACCGGGTTTTATTCCATACGGTTCACTCTCTGCAGAAATGGCACGCCACCTGCCGAGAGTATTTCACAAAGCACGAACTCCGTAGCTCCAGCAATAATCCTAGGGGTCTTTGGAAAAAACTGCACTCGTAAACAAAGTGGCGCGGTCCGGACTCGAACCCACGACCTTCGACTCACAAGGCAAAGGGCATAACCATTTAGTCTTGTGGTATTGTCTGGTGCATCTATGATTTACATGTCCATGTTGATTCGTTCCATATAGCTGACAGCTTAGTCTCTGTTGTTTTTTCTTGAAAACTTTGGAATATTCTGTTTACAAAGATTCTCAGAGTAGGATTTTTCAACGCTTATTGGAATAAATGAGACAATGAAAAATATACAGGGCATTGCTTTGATTAAGGTAATATTAAACTTCAACCTGTATATTTTGAAAGGCGCAGAACAACACGATTAGCATCCAGACGTGAGGAAACACAAGGTGTAATCGATCTGGCAGTCATTTCTACTGTTGTATATGCGTTGACGCGATAGAATGTCCTCAGGGTGCATGAAGCGATTATCTGCCCTACGTGTCTTACTTAAAATTGTTAAAATCTCGCTACACAGATGATTCAATGACAGCATCAAATGAGTACTTCTATCCATTTATTTGTGCTGTTTACAACGGTAAGCGAAGACATATTGTGCTCCAATAATATAATTTGAAACCTGAACTTAAATGGAATCAATGAGAGAATAAAAACTATGAGTGAAAACAAATGCAAGAACTGGTATTCAATCAATGTCTATTAGACAACATATCAACTTAATTACTAACAACATGTCAGTAGTATCACCAAAATAGATGAAGCATCACTCAACGCAGACCAACAAAATGAACTGCTCTTTGCTGACGACCAGTGTATATTCCATAATAATATTGAACAGCTTCAAGAACACATAAACTTACTCAACAATAGCTGCCTCAAATACAACATGAAGATCAACATTCAAAAGACAGAAGTCATGACTATAAGCAGAGAACATAAAGATATCAACATACAAATAAATGACCAAACGCTAAAGCAGGTGAGAGAATTCAAATACCTTGGAAGTATCTTCACATCTGATGGTAGACTGGACAGAGAGATAGAAACTAGAATCCAGCAAGCTAACAACATTACATACCAGCTTACCCCAATCTTGAAACAACCAGCTATTCCAGTAGTGACTAAAGACAGATTATAAATTCAATCTTTATACCAACACTGTGCTACCAGAGCCAAACATGGGCACTGACAAAAGAACAAGAAAGGAAAATTATCACATGCGAAATGAGATGCCTGAGGAAAGCAGTAAATAAAACAAGAAGAGACCATATAAGAAATAGGGAAAATTTGAAGAACAGTCGGAACAACACCGTCTGTTAGATTTCTTGAAAAACAGAGACTCAAATGGTTTGGCCACTTGGTCAGAATGAACCCGAATACACCAGTTGCAGAGCGTACAACCTGAAAATGGAATCATCAAGAGGAAAGGGCAGACCAAGAAAAAGATGGGTTGATGGAGTTACAGACATCTTAAAACTCCACAATACCACACCATATCAAGCGACCGAGCGTGCATTATCTCGGAAACCGATCATCAGTTAAACCTGCTACGCCTGCGGCAAAAAGCAGAGAAGGACAAAAGAAAAAGAAAAGAAAGATGTCAGTAGTGGGATTGATTCCCTTAGTTTCGGCATTTTGGTCTTCCACGGCGGACACTTATCAGTTGCCGGGATTGATTTGACTTTACATTTTGCTAGGACCAGATGGTCTACGGTCAGTGTTTTGGCATTTTTTGCGAAGCTGGTTCTCTTTATCCTGCCCCTTCCGAGTCCGTTCATTCTTACGTACATAGGGTGGGAATAAAGCCGTTTCAGTTTTTCCGCCAATATCAAAACGTTTCTGTACCCTCGGTCTGCCATTGATTGGAGTCCTGTGATTGTTTCTATCGCTATGATGGGCGTGGACTTCATGGCTCCTGTGATGATGCGTATTGCTCTGTTTTGACTGTTGCTCAAATTGGCGAGAAGAATAAAAACTATGAATGAAAACAAATGCAAGAACTGGTATTCAATCAATGTCTACTAGACAACATATCAACTTAATTACTAACATAATCTCAGTAGTCTTTCTGTTTCTTTCTTTTCTATAATTCTGTTTCGCTTCACATCGTCAGGATGAGAAGAGATTTATAGAATGGACTGTGATAGTGTTTTTCGACGCCTTGGTTATCTCTGAGGTTCACTGTTATCTCTGAGGTCCACTGTTATCTCTGAGACCCACTGTTACCTCTGAGGCTCACTATCTCTGAGGCTCACTATCTCTGAGGTCCACTGTTATCTCTGAGGTTCACTGTTATCTCTGAGGTCCACTGTTATCTCTGAGGTCCACTGTTATCTCTTAGGTCCATTGTTATCTCTTAGGTCCACTGTTACCTCTGAGACCCACTGTTACCTCTGAGGTCCATTGCTATCTCTGAGGTCCACTGTTATCTCTAAGACCCACTGTTATCTCTTAGGTCGACTGTTACCTCTGAGACCCACTGTTATCTCTGAGACCCACTGTTATCTCTGAGGTCCACTGTTACCTCTGAGACCCACTGTTATCTCTTAGGTCCACTGTTACCTCTGAGACCCACTGTTATCTCTGAGACCAACTGTTATCTCTTAGGTCCACTGTTATCTCTGAGACACTCTGTTATATCTGAGACCCACTGTTATCTCTGAGACCCACTGTTATCTCTGAGACCCACTGTTATCTCTGAGGTTCACTGTTATTTCGGAGATTCAATATATCTGATGTCCACTTTTATCTCTGAGGCTCAATATCTCTGATGTCCACTGTTATCTCTGAGGTTCACTATCTCTGACGTCCTCTGTTATCTCTGAGGTCCAACATATCTGATGCCCACTGTTATCTCTGAGGCTCAATATCTCTGATGTCCACTGTTATCTCTGAGGTTCACTATCTCTAATGTCAACTGTTATCTCTGAGGCTCAGCATATCTGATGTCCTCTGTTATCTCTGAGGATCAATATTTCTAATGTCTACTGTTATCTATGATGCCCATTGTTATCTCTGAGTTTCAATATCTCTGATGTCCACTGTTATCTCTGAGGGTCAATATCTCTGATGTCGGCAGTGATGGAAGAAATCAACAATATTGACGTTTTTGTCACAAAGTAGACAGAAAACTTGCATGTCTATATTTATTACTTTCCTTCCAGGTCTTGCTATAATCATCATCATGTGTCGTGTCGGTTGACAGAGACTTTTCTAAAAACGTCTATATCAAGTTCTTAATGCTAGTTCGGATGGTGGTTTCCCGTGCCATGGATTAGTCTTTTCATAATTTTTGTCTTTCTGATGGCAATAACATCATTTCTGCATTATTAACATTTTGATCTCCCATTGCACATGACGATGTCAAGAAGATGACAAATATGAAGCCATATTGAAACGAAAAGTTGTTGTGTACGCAGGAGTACAGGCAAATTGAGCTTGTCGTTGAAATTGTGAAATTAGTTAAGCAAATCTTCGATGAAGAACTGCAGTCACATGACATTTCAGTTAACCAATCATTTAAGGATTAACTGAGAGATTAATATAAGATATGACTGTTGATTGATAGATTTCCGTTGATATTAACTGGAAATATTAAGAAAGCGTAAGTATAAAAATTGACAGAACGAGTGTTAAGTGCTTGAATGCTAAATCACATAAAGAATCCCAGTACTCATTTAAGTGGTTATGGTACAAATATTCTGGGTACCTGACAACTTTAAATTGTTGTCTGTAACATGTAACTGATCTCTGGGGTGCAACGAATAAGACCTACCCAATTCACCGCCAAAAATAGGACCCATTGGTTAATAAAAATAATTCATATATATTTATTCGCTTGAGACAGGTGCATTTTCTGTTGTCTAGTCTCTTCCATATTAATATATACATGTCTGCGCCTAATCTCCTATTGATATCTTGAAGATTTCTTTCAAGGTGGAAAACGTGCATTACCCACGTTAACGAAATTTACAAATGGGAGAAAACTTCGTTTTCAAAATGTAATGTGAATTCAGTCTAAATTGTTAGGGAAATAGTCTGTTAGAGCATACAGTCATTGCCTAGCCTAATTGAATCTAATATATCTGTTAGTACTCAGATCAAGCTTTACAATGATACATGACTCGATTGGGTTAATTGAATGCCATACACTGTATCTAGGGACAAAAAAAAGACGATTGTAGACATTTTCTATAACGAATTTTTAGAGGGTAGGGCTGTTCAATAATAATTTTGAAGCATTTTTCGTGATCACAAATAAAAACACTTTGCGTAATTTGATTGTAGAGATGCAATACTAACATAATATAATGAATTTGAAAAATCGATATATTTAACATAAAATGACCCAACTGTAAGTAGCATAGTGCCTTAAAAATCTTGATTTACTAACTCTGTGGATGACTCAAAAGACGATATAGTATGTGACAAATAACCATAACGACAGATCAGAAGAATCAGACTCTGAATGGGAAGCAGACTGATGTTGACATTTTTGAAGATATTTATAGCTCAGAAAGTTTAAAAGGAATGGATAAATAATTTCCTCATCATCAAGTAGCTTGTTCTGAGCAGAACTTTGTCAACCTAACAGTCCTTTGAAATTCATCTCTCTCATAAGTCAGATGTCCCGCCTCTGCGGCCGTCATACTCAAATCATCAGTTACATCCGGAATCTATTATCTCCGTGGTCTTCCTGTTCTCCTCTTTACCGGGATGTCTCCTTCCATAAATAATATACCTGGGATGTAAAACTATACGAGATCTCCAACTGCTAGCAACGAACCGCATTACATGGAGATCTAAAACCTCTGCCCTTTTTCCCGCCTTTGGCACGAAAGGAACAAACTAACTCACTGATATATAGGTACTATTTTTCTGAGTAAATTGAATTAAATTATAAATACAATATTTAGTAGACATGTTGTATTTTATTTTTGTTCCTTCTAGAAAAGAAGGTTGTTTGTTTGTTGGTGGTGTACTACAGTTTAATTATACGAGTAGGGATCGAACAGAGAATACAAGCCTTGTTGTAAACTGTTCATGAAATTAAATTATCAGATCGAACGATGCAGATGGTGCAGTAACGCTATAAATGGCCACACAACGTAACAAGCGTACTTTTCATGGTGAAAGAAGAAGACTATAGTTTTAGCATAACGTTTGTTTTTCTGTTCAACTGAAAACTTGTTCTCCATAACTCTCTAACTTCTTTATGGTCTGTTTCTCACCAGATGCCATCTGATGTCCAACTTCTCTTTAACGTGTGAAATTATGTCATTCACGTATGCTATTATAAACTTGCTACTCTTGGTGATGGTATCATGTTAGTCTGAAGAGACAAAGTATCTATTGTCCATAGTAGATTTGATTTCTGTTGCCTCCTGGCAAATTTGATGTTAGCAGGTTGTATCAGCATGGCTTCATCAATTCTCAGACCTGTTTTCAGAACCTGTCTCCAACTGGAAATATCCCTGACGAGCTTACTCCTGTCTTGTTTATTCATGTCTAGATCCTTATTGTTACACTTATATATGTCACGTCTTTGTAACGAATGTAGGGTCACACCACCGTTCATTGCCAGATGTCAGCTCACCGTATCGAATATCAATATCCGACTGTCGTCCACCAGAGATAGCTGACCCAGCCATCTTAAATGTCGTTTATGGATAGGGGTAACCAAACTGGGAATTCCAACATATTTCAGTACCACATTATTTGTTACTCTGTCACTCCAGGAGATCCTGGGCATATGCCTCGAGCAAATCAAATAGCTTCCTATTATGGCATGTTATATCAATTGAGTTTTTATGTTAAATCTCCACATCCGTTTGCTATTTTTGCTGTCTTGTTTTCGCTTACAAGCTGGTTTGTTATTGCTTGTAAACCATCCAATCAGATGTATATAACTATGTGTAGATCTTCAATATGAACGTAATATTAAACGTCTAGTAACATGATAATAAATCATATAGCGTGACATCTCTTGTAATTGTCTTTACAGCGTAAACTTTTATTGAGAAAAGCCTACTCCAAACTCAACACAGCTGAAATAAATATTGCTTTGTTTATTTGTGCGTCGACATTCTAAATTGGCATCTCATTTGTTGATATTAACCCTCAAATGGATATTGCTATGTTTTTAAATAAATTTTGTTGGTTCTAATATTTGTCTTATTCTATAACGTGTTTATCCTCGTAACATGTTTGTTCGTATTAATCGGTCTCTTCCGCAGAAATGATACGCCAGCTGCCGAGAGTTTGCCTAAGCACGAACTCCGTAGCTCAGGAAATAATCCAAGGGGTCTCTGGTAATAAATGAACTCGTGAACACAACTGCACGGTCTGAATTCGAACCTACGACCATCGGAACGAAAGGTAAAGTATTAACCACTTGCACACAGAGACCCCTCATAAAGTAGATAATAGTTCAATACTTTCGAGAAATTATACAACACACAATGAGAATAACATTCACTATTTATTACTACACGATGTTTGAACACTTTACATATTCAACAGTTTACTATACTATTTAATTACTTCAAACAATATGTGCATACGAATAAATTATTCTGACAAATAGCTAAATAACTCACAGATTCAGGGCCGTGCGGTGCTATGATGCAAAGAGGGCTGCATCAGGCGCGCACTGTGGGACGACAAAAGCGGCGAAATCAAAATAAAATTTTAACCATTCAATAATTAAAATTTTTACGCAACTCTTTTCCATAATGGTCTATGTTATTCCTATATTGATGTATAAGATTTATAATTTATTGCACGCCTCTGCCTACGAGATTTTGTTACCCTTCTATTTCGGTTTGAGGGGCAGGTGCATCGCTTGCGCTCACTCACCGAAAGACTTGAGATCTCTATCTCGCGATCGTTCTTATGCCACTTTTATCATTATAATGTGATATATAAATAGCCAAACATCAAGAACGGAATGTACGTGCACAACCTTCAGTACCTATTGGAGCTCAGGTGCTTATCCTTCGATGGTGTGTTCGGTTTCAACCAGCGTTTACTGTGTTCGCTCTACGTTAGCCTTTGCTGTCCCAGCCAAACCTACAATGCAGCAGGGTACTATTTTTTAGAGCAGCGACCCTAGATGACCTGCCCTCGCGGGTTTATGAGCGCCATCTACCAGCGAACAGGTCTTTTATGAACTACTTAGTTTGTCGCCCGCCCGGGTTTTTGTGTACGGTTTGCTCCGCTAGGCTTTGATTGTCCCCAATCAAACTACAAGACAGCAGTAGTTCCGAGTTTTGCTCCGCGTCTCGGCTTTGGGATGCACCTCTCATCCCACCAATTCGGTCATTTACTCCGGGAGAGTTAGCATTTGTTCGTGCACGACTCGTACAATGCTGTATCTGACATTTTGGGAAAAATTTTAGCGGACATTGGCCAGGAGATGCGTGCGTTGTTCAGGGATTTTCGGACCTGTGTTGCTTTTCCGTGCTTGCACTACTACCACTACCAGTAGCCTCCTTCGATCCTGTTACCTCTTGGCCTGACCGGAACCAAAGTATGTTTCCAGGGTCACCACGTAAAGGTGGGGAACAGGGTCTTGATTATCGTCCCTTCACTAACCCTGGCGCATGTTGCCGTCATGCGCCTTTGACCCCACTTGTAATCTGACAGCGCAATGCTATTATTTTTTTATTTTTTTATGCCGCCACTCCTAAAGCTAAGATGCGGCAATTATCCAAAGAACAATTGCACGTGTTACGTGTTGATAGTTCTGCTTTGAGCTTACACTTGTTGACAGTATTTGATTTTAATGTTAGTTTCTCTCCAGAAGTGACAAGTGACTGTTCCTGTGTTTAAATCAGAAAATTAAATATATAATATATCTGTATCAGTATACAATTTTTGTATTTATACTAATTCAGTGTTTGTTTTTAAAAAGTAGATCAGGTAAGAGAATTATTGGGTTTTTTTTACAGCAATAGTAGTTACTTGTTATCATTGAATATGATTATGTTAGGAAATTAGAACTCGAATTAAAAATAACATTTGCATGGACTGGGTATATCTCAGGTGCATAATGTTAGCCTGTGTATGATAGATAGAGTTATGTAGGTAATATTGAGCTACTTTTGCGTTCTGTGTGTAATAGAGAGTTGTTAGAAATATTTACATTTGCCTACTTTTGCGTTCGTTATTTATTGCTCTATTTTTGCCAAATTCCTTTTCACAATTAACTCTAAAACCACTGAGTGCCTCTATGTGATCAAGCAGAGTATATGCTTTAAAACCATTACGATTTGAACTTTGTGAAATCTATGATGCATTATTCCAAATAATAGAAGACGTCAAGAGAGATGCAGAAACTGAAGTTATAGCAAGAGGATTAGCAAAAAATATTAACAATTGTAAGTTTATATGCGGTGTTGTTCTTTAGCATGATATTTTATTTGAAATAAATTAAATCTCGAAGCTATTGTAATCTGTAACTATAAATTTGTCAGATTGTGTAATGATGTTACCAGAAACCATACAAAAAGTTGAAAGTTATAGACAATCTGAATATGATCAGATGAAAATTGCTACTAATGAGATTGCAGAGAATCTTGAATGCAGTACAGAATGTCCTGCCAAACTTATTTGGGAGACAGAAGGAAAAAGCGTCAATTTAACTATGAAGATGCTGTCGATGATATAGGAAAAATAAATTTAAAATAAACTTTTCGAATTATATTTGAACATTACCCTAATTCTCTGAATAAACGATTCACGTTTTTGGGAAACCTATAGCAACAATTTTCAGTTTTTATATGACATTTTAAAACTCAAGGATATAGATGACAAAACGCTAGAAATCTATTGTACCAGTTTCCAGTCAATACTTTCGTTCGAAAATGAATCGAATATAAATGTAAATGATCTGCAAGAAGAATTACGTGATGTATTCAAAATGCTAACATATTCTATGAAACCTTTGGATGTTTTAAATTATTTGTGCCAAAATAACTTGATTACTTTATATCCGAATACTGTTTTAGTTATGAGAATTTTACTAACACTCCTGTCTGTAGCTAGTGGAAAGTAATTTTCCCAATTAAAATTAATAAAACACTACTTAAAAGAAGTTCAATAAGCCAAACAAAACTTAGAAATATGTCATTAACTTCTATGAATCTATATTGCTGCCACTCTAGATTCTAGACTACACGTCCTAATTAAAGAATTTTCAAAAGTTAAAGTTAGAAGGTATAACTTTAAAGATTGTTGTAAATCGAAAAGCTCCCTTCCCGACAACTTGTGTCGTCCAGACTTTATCGTAAGTAAACCAAGATTTTCAATGAGAGATTTATCTGATGATAGTCAGGTCCAGTATGACTTATTCAGACTTCTTAGCAAGTTACAGTGATAAAACGGACTCTGAATGTGATACAAGATTGGATTTTGATTCACGTGATGATGTTTATAGATCAATAACAGTTATTCCCAGTCGAACAGGTGTAGGTGATGGACACCAACCTCGTAAACAGGGGTATCATACTGTGCGTAGTTATGGGGAGCGACGAGAACAGCAGATACAGCATTAGCGTGTGGATTATTAATGATATACTCTATTGATAGACTCATACATAGTAGTAGCTCATTCATATATGAACATTATCCCATAGTCTCAAAATCCTAAATTTTATTAGTTTATTTGTTTATGATTTTTGAAATTATCACCATGAAAACTTATCATGCCCAAATATACAGTGGCAGTGAGCCAGACTTTGTTGAAAAATGGGATGCAGCACAATTGTTATGTGCGGCATTTCGAAGCGTTGCTTCATACGGAGAAAATACACAGCACAGCCCTGCACATATTCTCTACGATATAGACATCAAATAGAACATATTGTAGCACCATTAAACTAAACGTGTCTGAATATTTGTAATCTTCTGATTATGAAACGTTGCAAATGTCGACATGACACAACAGTATGATACGTTTGACATTTCTCATGAGTGTTACCAATGCTGGTCACGTGAGTAGAGGTATCGAAGTACAAATAAACATTAACATTTCATTAGAATTAGCTGACTAAAATTGTATGGTGTAGTTCTAAACAAAATAATGTCTAATTAACTCTTCATGGTGTGGGCGATATCCCTCTGCTTTTCTATAAGCGAGTGAGTGCTTGCTGGCATAAACTCAGACTGTAACAGTTAAGGAGGAGGATATTAGTGGTACCTGTCACTGATTAACATTCATTGATTCCTTTCTTAAACATGGCTTTATTCTGGTTATCTTTCTTTGTTTTGATGATACTTTATATTTTTGATGGTGAGTAGAATCTCGTTTATAAAGTCTTTAAGTTTGTTATGTTTTTTATAGTGAGTACAACTTCGTTTATACCGTCTTTAAGTTTGTTATGACGATGAGTAGAATCTCGTTTATATAGACTTTAAGTTTGTTAGTTTTTATAGTGAGTACAACTTCGTTTATGCCGTCTTTAAGTTTGTTATGACGATGAGTAGAATCTCGTTTATATAGACTTTAAGTTTGTTATGTTTTTTATAGTGAGTACAACCTAATTTATGCAGTCTTTAAATTTGTTACAATATTTATGGTGAGTACAACTTCGTTTATGCAGTCTTTAAGTTTGGAACAATATTTATGGTGAGTACAACTTAGTTTATACCGTATGTAAGTTTGTTACAATATTTATAGTGAGTACAACTTAGTTTATACCGTCTTTAAGTTTGTTGTGTTTTTTATAGTGATTACAACTTAGTTTATGCAGTCTTTAAGTTTGTATTTAATAGTGACTACAGCCACCTTGATATAGTCTTTAAATTTGTTTGTCTAATCATTAATATAGATTGTGACAGAAATTACGTTTACTCTATTATATAGATAGATTAGTAGTTTGTATGTTTACTCTATAAGATCAGATAAAAGACAATACTTAGAAGACCTAGCAAGAGAAGCAGATGTAGCTGTAGCAAAAGTAACTACCAAAGAAAGGGGACCTTCAGGAGTGCGAAAACTATAGAGGAATAATGCTGTTGTCAGTACCTGGGAAAATACTAAGCAGAATCATCCCGAAGAGACTGATAGAGGCCATCGATATAAAACTAAGAGATGAACAGAAAGGCTTCGGACCAAATAGATCCTGTGCTGAACAGATATAGCCACATTACGCATAATAATAGAGCAAAGTATTGAATGGAAATTCCCACTTTATATCGGATTTGTTGATTATGAGAAGGCTTTTGACAGTATTGATAGGGAAACCCTTTGGAAATTGATGAGACATTATGGGATCCTACAGAAAATTATTAATTTAATACTAGCAACATATACAGATATGAAATGTTCTTCGTGAAGGTAAACTAACAGACACTTTTGGAATAGAAACAGGAGTGCGACAGGGATGTCTTCTATCACCTTTGTTGTTCTTACTGATAATAGACTGGATTATGAAGACAGCAGTAACTAACAATAGAAATGGAATCCAATGTACTCTGACAGAGCAACTAGATGATCTGGATTTCACTGATGATATAGCCCTTCTGTCCCATACACGAAATCAGATTGCTTCTGAGAATTTTTTTGTTAAGGATCTCACGTGTTTAATTTCGTGTATGTTGAGTTGCTCAACATTGGTATCTGACAGTGCTGCAAATTTTTTCCAATTGACTTATTTGTAGTTCCACAAGGGGAACCACATTTTTGGATCGGGTACAAAGTGGAGATCCACTGCAGTTTGACAGGCCAATGGTCACTATCTCCGAGTTCCTTGTTACCGTTCTTTGGGTTTTTGTTGAGGTCACTAGTTGCGAACACCAGGTCACGGTTGCTAGTCGTATGCCACCTTCTCGAGTAGAAGATTGGCGGGTCGTCTTTGGCATTAATAAGTAATAAGTTGTTCTCTATCTCCCAGTCCTCGACTTTGACCCCTCTTCTGTTCGTTTCAGGTAGCCCCACCTTCTGAGTGGCTGTTGAAATCATCTACTATCATGCATGCGAGACAGCGAGTGACAGCGAGATATCACTTGGGCAGTATAGGTTGTACAGAAGAATCTGTACTTCGTCACATGTGATGGACACCTATGATCTCTGCTGCACCGGCACCTCCTGTTGTCATGTCTGTTTGTTTCGCTGGAATGCCGTTTCGTACCAGCGTGAGAACTCCACCTTTGTACCCCTCTCGATCTAATCTGAAGATTTGATAACTCTGATCCAGACCCTGTGTTGGGCCTATAAGTTTGTTTTGTATGCACCTACGTCTATCTCTTCTTCTGCAAGTCTCAGTGCTAGAGCTAGTTTTTTTTTGTGATGGAGACCATCGGCATTCCATTTGACAATGTTTAGTCGTCTTTGGCCAGTTTTCAGCCGTATCGAACCAGTAGCTTTAACCGTGGACGCAATCGCTAGTTTGCCAACACGGGAACGGAACCGTCAGTAGCAAAAAGGTGGACCCTTCGAAGCATGAGGCCCGGTGTCGTCCTGCCCTACGGATCTCCTCAGGCGTAGCACCATATCGAAATTCTAAATTACTTAACATATTCATGAGAAAATTTGTCCCATGCATCCTTAGCATGGGTAAGCTACGTCACATCTTCAGTATCATTTGGAGCTCTGGTGCTTGTCCTTAGACAATGTGTCCGATTTCAGCCAGCGTTTACTGGGTTTGCTCTCCATCAGCCTTTGGCTTCCCCCAGCCGACCTGCAGGTTGCCATTTCTTTTAGGGTAGCGACAGTTGAAACCTGCACTCCCGGGCTGTTGAGCGTCATCTGCCCAGGTACCGTTTTTGTTTTTATTTTTTGTGTACGTTTTGCTCCGTTAACCTTTGATTGTCCTCAATCAAACTATAAGGCAGTAGTGGCTCCTGCGAGGGGCGGGTTACTGTCCTGGGAAGGCGTTTTACTTGTATAACACACCGTGAAAAGTGTCGGCCTTCGTCAGTGTTTGGATTTGGACAGCCTGTCAAGTCTTTACATTTTCGGCCTTTCTTTTCTGACCACTGAGACGCGTACTGGGTTCAAGCCTCTGCTGGGCTTTCCAGTTTTTCTACCCATTTGGGTGATCCGCTCAACGCTACGCCTCTTGCTTTTCTGACTACGTTGAGTTTATTCCGGAATAGGAACATTCTCACCTTTTTCGAGGCGCTTGGCAATTTGCAGTTGCTCCTGTATTTTCCCTCGCTCCGGCAAACACTGGGCTGGGGCCACGCACAAAATAATGTAGAGGTCGTTTCATTAGGTGCCATCAGCGTAACTTAGATTTGCGCTCCAATTATCACCGCCCTTGTTTCTCTGGGGATGTTAGTTGTAAGAACAACAGTTGTTTCAGGAAAGCAGTTTCGTTAGACGCTAAAACGCAACTTAGGATTTGCGCTGCAACTTTGCCCAATTGCTTTATCTTCGCTTGGACTCTTGTACGGAGTTTACCGCAATCTTCTCATGTGTCGTCACGATACGTTGCAATGTTTTCAGAGCCACTTGCCGAGACTTTTGATTTGCACTGGATTCGTGCTTCTGCTCGGCTGTCCAGTTTTTTTCTGCACATTTGATTGATCCACTCATCACTGCGTTTGCCACGCCTTCCCGTCGCTTCATCACCTGCACATCTGTCCCCTCTTTGGGCTCCCTAGTGTATCGTCCGTATGCGTTTTCGCTCTGCTTTGGTGCCTACTCACAGTATTTATCAGGTTTCTCACCGTGCTCACATTTACCATTCCTCGAGGCTGTTAGGACACGCAATTTGACTCGGGTCCCCACCTCAGGGCTCCGAGTTACGCCCCATGTGGGCCCACGTCGCTGTTCTGGATGCACCTCTCATCCCTTTATGTTCATTTCTACTGCCCTACCCATCGACCTGGGAAACTGGTAGTTGTGGTGCAACCGTTGACTTGATACGCTTCGAGCTTATGTTTGGACTCTTGCCACGCAGGTAGCAATTTTGTTTGGTCATTTACTCCGGGGGAGTTAGCATTCTTTCACAGACGATTCGTACTCTACTGTTTCTTGCTTTTCAGCAACTATTATTGAAACTTTTCGTCGGACATCGGCAAGGAGCGGCGGGCATTTTTCTCAAAGGTTTTTGGACCTGCATTTCTTTTCCGTGCTTGTACTACTACCACTGCCTGTAGCTCTCCGTCGATCCGTAACCGCTTGGCCAGACAGGAACCATTGTCTGTTACTATGGTCACCACGTGGAGGTGGGGTAGGATCTTTAATAGTGCCTGCTCACTAAACCTGGCACAACGTTGTCCCTAGGATTGGGCCTTTGACCCCTTATGTCAAGTAAAACTCCTGACACCAGGACTGGTGGGCTTTGTTGGGATGCTGTATTCAACACTTCTTGAAAATGTTCTTCCCGCGCCCAGTTGATTCTCTATTTAATCAAAAAGTTGTCCACTCTTGTCTATTACTGGTCTGTTTGGATTATTATTCCTTCCACCCAACGATCTGGTTGTCTCAAAGAGTATCTTAATGTCACCGTTACAGGCTGCTGTTTCTGTCTGTTCTGCTACTTTATTTAGGAATTACTTTTTGTCCTCGTTTAGTTTTCTTTTTACATCTCTGGCCTCAGCGTTATATCTAGTCACTACAGCTTGTTTTTTATGCCGTGTTCGAGTCTGGTTTACTTTCTGTTTCAACTTCTTCATCTCTTCTACCTTTTGCCATGTTTCGTCAGTGATCCAGGGATTCCTATTTGATGTTGGTCTTCCAAGTATCTCTTCACACACTCCGACAGTACCTTGCTTTAAAGTGTTCCACGTACTTCCCACTGTATCCTCCTCAGTTATCGTCTGTAGTGTTTAAACCCGTTCTTTAAAGCGATCTGGAAGACTTCATTTGTGTCCTGTGATTAAAGTTTCCTGACATCAGTCTTGGTTTGTAGACTCTGTGGTTTCTTCTTTGATGACAGTTTCGTCTTCAATTTTACAGCAACCAGATGGTGGTCATATCCTGTCTGCTCCTCTGTTCCCTCTCACATCGTGTAGTGACGTCATCCATCGTTAGCGAATTGTCACATGATCAATATGGTTTTCAGTTCGAAGATCTGACGAGATTTATGTTGTCTTTTGACACCTTCGATGGAGGAAGATTGTACCCACAATGACAAGCTCGTTGGAGGCACAGACATCTGCAAATATATCACCATTTTCATTCATTATTCCAAGATCATTAGTTCCCTTTTCTCTCTCCCTGCCAGTATTATCTCTGCCTTCTGGCATTCATGTCCACATAAAATTAACATGTCTGCTTCGGTGCTTTGTTAACAGATGCCTGCAGTTGTGAATAGAAATGATATTGCTCTTTCTCTTCTGTGATGTTTGTCGGGCCGTAATACATAACGATGTAGGTCCTCTGGAACCCAGCTTTAAATTTCCATTGATAATCCGGTTAGAACCTGGTTCCCATTTCACCAGACTTTTTGGGCGTTTCTTTTGATAGCATCAGGGCCACACCAGATTCAGGCGGACATTTTCATTTTGTTTTCCAGTAGAGCAGCGTTAAGGCACCGAAAAATTTCACCGGCAGCTAAGCAACAGATTATCAACAGCATATTTATACCTACTTTGTGTTACCAGAGCCAAACATGGACAATGAGCAAAGCGCAGTCACAAAAATAACTACATGTGAAATGCGGTGTCTGCGAAAAGTTACCAACAACACAAGAAAAGACGGTCACCAACATCAGCATAAGAAAGAAAGTTGGCACAAAACCGTGCTTGAATTACATAGAGAAACAAAGAATGAAGATTGTTTGCCAATTAATAAGAATGCATCCAAACTCCAAAGTATACAGAGTCTTCTACAACAGAACATCTGGAAAGAAGACAAGAGAAAGACCACGGAACAGATGGTTAAATGGCGCAGCAGAATCCTGTGAAAGAGCAAAATAACAATCCACAGGAGACCAGAACAGCGCAAGCCAAAAACAGAAAACAACGACACTGGGCAACAACCCGGTAGCAGTGTGACGACAAAACCAGTCTGGAGTCTTGTTTCACCAAAGGCATTCTATCTTGTTTGACATAATCCCAGCACTGTAAGCTCGTAGCGATGCATCTCTTTCACCACTTGTGCATATCTCCCGGTCTCTCAGAGTGTCCTCACATTTCACATCCCTATAAGGATGGACTTCTTTTGCGTAATCAACTTGTGAACCTCTAATTTTGTCGTCTGCGGTTAAGAAAGGGTCGTCAGTACACCAGTTTTATTGAAGGTTTGGCTGCTGCACGACATCTGTCTCCAGAATGGAGCCCTACTCCGTCCGAGACTGGAGCTATTAGTTTTCAACAGTTTTTGGGGTTTCTGTAACTACGTTCTTTTTAATTGGACGAGTAGTTAGCCAATCGCACCCCCTCCCCATCCCCCAAGAATGGAAGATCAGGAGGACACATTTAGTTTTCTTCTTTTCTCGTACGTCCTCTGTTAATTCAGGCGGAAAGTCATGATGCCTGGTATTGAACTTCCGACTGATTTTTGCGTGAGGCCTATATTACCCTTTTACATACATCCCACAACCATATGGACAACCTCCCCTACTTTAGAGGTACTTGAAGATTATGTCCTTCAAGGAAGATCGTTACAGGAGACCTGTTGTCCTCGTAACTCTTTCTCGGACAGAGTTAGTTAGTGAAGGCAGAATGGATTACTTCTCATTGGATTTCTTGCCTTTGGTGAGGTCGTTCCATCGAATCGTAAGATAAACAATCTTTAATGATCTTTTTGTGCCGTAAATTTGGGCCTAGATCTACACCAAAGAGTATAGCTACTTTGCACTGACTGGGTGAGGTCGCCTGTAAAGACCGAGCGATCTCGACCCTTCTAGGACTAGTCACAGGAATTGTCACCTTTCTTGTATTCATTGCTCTTTACGATCATTTTTGCCGTATATTTGGACCTTTATTATCTTCGCCAAAGGATTCCTTCACAGACGACTACTGTTTCTTACGTTTCCGTTGTTTCTCACCGTGCACACCTTCACAATGCCTCTAGCTTGTCCTGACACAGAGTTCAACTCGGGCCCCCTCCTCAGAGCTCCAAATTTGGCTCTACACGGGCCCACGTCACTTCCCTGGGTGCACCCTTCATCCATTCATGTTTATCCGTTCAGAATTCTGCTTCGGCCAAGATAGACGTACATTACTAGTCACTCTGGGATTCCGCTCGTCTGCGTTACGAGCGGATCTTATCCAACATGACTATGTCTGCAACACTAATTATACCAGAGTAGACCTCCCTCGATCCCTGCCCGCTTTGTCAGACCAGAACCACTGTCTGTTTCCGGGGTCACCACGAGGGGGGCAGGATCTTGATTAGTGCCAAATCATTAATCCTGGCGCGGCGTTGTCCTCATGCGCCTATCATCCCACATTTAGTCTGACCTATCTGCTTTGACCTGTACGGCTTGGGTAACACGGACAAAATTTGGATAATAGACAATTCTATGTTATCAAATCTTTCTTCAATGGAGTCAACTGATGACGACATTCTGGTTTATAGCCAGAATTTACAAGCACTGAAAGAAGATTTTACAAATAGATTTCATAATTTACTGATTATGACCATTCCATATTGGATCCTAAAACCTTCCTTAAATTTACAAATATCAGAATTATCACGAATTATATCCTCCTCTGCAGAAAGGTGATAGAATTGTCAAAAAATGAAGAGTTGAATTTAAAATTAAAAAATGGATATCAAGAATGCTATCCACAAAGTCAAACCTTATGGACTGCAACAAAGAAGTTATTTAGCCAAAAGAGATTTAGCATGGTCACCAGTCTATTCACAAATAAAAGAAAACAGATTATCAATAGAGTAACGCTGCAATTTAAGACTATTGATGACAAAAATAACACCAAATATGGAGAAATTAGTTTCATCACATCAAGCTCAGCTCTCCCACTAATAATAACATATTCATTTTTAATAACATATATTTTTTCAGTTATACTGTGAGCAGTACAGGAATATTGATATTATCTTCTAACAAAATAACTGAGAAATGTGTCGATATGCTACCAATGTCTTTATTTTCTGTTTCAGTGATTCCTGGAAGTCATTCAGTAATTTCCTCTACAAGACTGCAAGACGAACGAGATAGATATAATGTTTCTTTTACCCGCCTAAAGTGAAAAATGTCAAAAGTACGTTTTGTGCCTCAGAACAGTGTCCAAAGTCAAATTCTAATGAGCTCTTGGTTTTTACATAATATTTTACATTTGCCTACCGACAATACAACTCCACGGGTGCGTTATAATTATATATGTGATATGTTCTCAGTTGATAATCTAAAAAACATTACATCTGTGTACTTTAAAACTACCAATAATATAGAAATCGAGACTCCGCTTTATTATGATGATTATTTGGGTGTTGATCCATTCGGAAGCCGATGTAAAGAGAAAAGGAGCCTGCCATATGTATCTGCCCGTAAGATTTTGGAAAATAAAATCAAATTTATTCATCGTATTTTTACTGAAGTGTCTAACGTCAGGAAAAACGTTACCCACGTTGCTGTTATCTATCTCGATGGGGAAAACTTGTCTTATAAAGACAGCAGAGACATACCACGTATTATGCAGCTAGATGAAAACGACGTCGTTAAAATATTTACTGTTGCACTTGGTATTAAAACACACAAAGAAACAATACATTTGAATGATACACTTCTTATATCCGCTTACGACAGCAGAAATACTAAACACATTCTAACAATGGCCATTTGTAATCAATGTATACAAGATTGGACTTTGTATGAGCATAGTTACAGTACGGATTTTCTGTCGTGTTATAATATCATAGCTTCTGAAGTCGACATTAATTGGCGTAAAGCTAATGAAAATTGTAAATATCGCGCAGATAGTAATTTGGCGACCATAGAGACCAGAGGGAAAATTTTTACTGTCACTGAGCTGCTGCACAGTTATATCGTCGAAACTCAAATTGATAAGCTTGACAATTCTTCCAATGTTACAGTTCAATTTTATATTGGTCTTCGTCGAGACTTAACCAGTAGTGCTAAGCGGTTTCAATGGTTACTTCGGAGCATCTCAGTAGCCCACTGGTTGTTTCTAATTGGATTTCCAACAAACCATCTGGTGGTCGTGACAATGCTTGCGGGCTGTGGCAATTTGTTATGAGAGATCATATGAATAACACTAATAATTCAAGTGACGTAGATATTATTGAAAACGGATGGGTCGATGTTCTGTGCACTAAACGAGTAAGTAAATTATCTTTGTGTGAGGGTTTTTCTTGCTCGAAGACTTGATGGTGAGAACAAACTGAGAATAGCTGAAGCCTCCAATGAAAGTATCGATAAGGCTTTAAGTAAAGGAGATATTATGAAGCTTGGTGATAATATTGTATCTGTTTCGACCCAAGTAGGGAAATCCACATTTTGTTAAATTTTTAAGAGTCAAATAGCGAAATATTTGCTTTATTTGACTGCAGGAAGATGCTGTAATCCCAGATATATTTCCTACGCCCATGTCTGTGATTATGTTGACCATTGCAACAACAAAAGAGATGAAAGTGTGTGTATGTTAGACCCCCGTGATGTTACATGTAGTAAAGAAGAAAACGTTTATGGAGATATGTGTCCAGGAGAATTATGCTGTGACGGTTCGTGTTTACTGGCTATGTGGCTTCGTGACGGTGAAGTAGATTGTTCAGTTTGCTCTGGTAATAATAATGGTTCAGTTAACGATGAAAACAAGAAATTTAACTTTTATAAAAATCTAGATTTTGAATGTGCATTTCTTTGTAATGTATATTATTTTGTGGACTTCAAGGAGCTTAATAATACTCATATTTTCTGTGAAGGACCGGAGGGACCACTGGATGAGACCATAGGAAAACTAGAAACTGTGAATGTTTTCAACAACACATTGGGACATCGTGTATGGGCTCCCAAATGTGTTTATGTCAAAGATGTGTTCAGGGTATCATGGGATACAGAAATTTAATTCATCTACAAAACTGTTCGGATTTTGAGTGCCCAGAAGGTTACTTTAAATGCCCCAACACATATTGTATCCCTCAACATTATGTGTTGACGGAATATAGACTGCCCTACAGGAGAAGATGAACAAAATGATAATATTCACATGTGTTCTGGAAATTTTGCCTGCTGGAATAGTCAAATGTGTCTACATCCTGATCTAGTCTGTGACGGACATCCTGAATGTCCACACAAGGACGACGAGATGGATTGTAAAGTGGCCTGCCCTGAAGGTTTGCTCTGTCTATCATGGAGAGTCACTGTATCAGACGACAACAGCTCGATAACTTTTTCAAATTTAGATTTCATTAACGAAAGTACCAAATACCTCGATTTATCTAGTGTCGATCTATTTTCTGTAAAGTTTGGAAATAAGTCATCGATATTAGATAACGTAATAGGTATTAAGCTATCTAAATGTCATATCTCAACTTTAGATGAATTGCTTCAATTTTTATCTCATAAGGTTCAAACGTTGGACATAAGCTACAATATGTTAGAGATCTTCAATTACAATGTAAGTGAGTATCCGGCATTAACAAATATTCGTCATTTGAACTTGTCTTACAATAGAGGACATCTTCATGTAAAGCACTTACAACTCAAGAATCTTGAAGTACTCGATCTCTCCCATACAAGTCTGTTATATTTAGATAACTCTTTTTTTACTGATTTGATTAATCTGAAACACTTAAATTTAAGTTATACATCCATAACTGATATCTATAACAAAGGTTTATCTGCTAGTTTTAGCTTACAAACATTTGATTTACGAGGACTGTTCATTGAAAATATTTATCCAAATTTGTTTAATGATCTCACGATTAGTCAACACTTGTACACTGATAATTTTAAAATATGTTGTCCTCTGATTCGTGGATACAAAATTCCAGATCACACATGTCACGGTCCGATCGACGCTATCTCCTCTTGTTTTGATTTGGTAGGTGATAATGTCCAGCGTGTTCTTCTCTGGTTAGTGGCTATTCTTGCCGTTATAGGTAACATTACGGTTATTGTTTATCGTCTCATTTGGGACAGGTCAGTTATAAGAAATGGATATGGTCTACTAGTTGCAAATTTGGGTATATCTGACTTTATTATGGGAGTATATCTGTTCATTATTGCTGGCGCGGATTATTACTATCGCGACAATTATGTTCTGGAAGACAGAAACTGGAGAGAAAGTATTGTATGCAGACTCTCAGGCTTCCTGGCTACACTCTCGTGTGAAACGTCCACATATTTTATTTGCCTTATTACTCTGGATAGATTTTTGATAATAAAATATCCGTTTGGTCAAATACATTTTTCTAACAGGAGTAAAAAAATCGCAATTCTTTTGACTTGGATCATAGGATTCCATCTTGCTCTAGTTCCAATTGTGTTGAAATTTGAAATATATTCTTCCAACGCAATGTGTCTTGGCTTACCCTTGACAACTCAGCGTCTCAGAGGCTGGGAGTACTCATTTAGTGTTTTCATTGTCCACAATTTTCTTTTGTTTCTTGTCATCGCTTATGGTCAAAGAGCCATTTTCATAGCCATGCTAGATAACAGAATTGATAGTACATCTCCACACAGATCTGTAGATATAAGCGTAGCCAAGCAATTGCTTTTAGTCTCTCTGTCTAACTTTCTCTGCTGGTTTCCTGTAGGTATCATGGGTTTAATAGCTATTGGTGGATACGACATCGGAAGTAACGCTTACGCATGGACAACAGTTGTCATTCTTCCCTTAAATTCTGCAGCAAATCCATTTTTATACACCATTCCTGCCCTCATGGTTAAGGGGGAAAAATTTAAAAGGCTCAAAAACTTGCATCAAATTGACAACTTACAATAGTTCAAACTGTTGAGAGACAGTGAATTTTTGGGAAAACCCTTCTTTCCAGCATTGTATGATAATCGATCATTGTGCTGTTCTCTGAAGAACGAAGCATGAATTTAATGTAAGCCGTGTTTGGTAGTACATGATAAACTCTATGTCTTTAGATGAGACAGAAGATACTGGTTGTTGATTGTAAAATGATATAATTTCCCATTATTTATATATATATATATATATATATATATATATATATATATATATTATATATATATATATATTATATATATATGGAGAAGAGAAGAGAGAGATGAGATGGAACAGATTGGTTCAGATTTCACCTGCGCATTCGATACTGTGCACTGAGTCAGAATAAATAAAACCCTTATGGGAACCGTTCTCAAGAGAAACAGGGTTGTCTTCTAAGTGATTCTAAAGATGTTGAATTGGGTACAATCTGTCGTCCACACTCATATACTTCTTTCACTTTGAATATAGTTGTAGATTATGGTTTTAATTTCTCTTAGAACAGTAGATGTATGGTTGCTTCATCTTATGTTACTATGTCTGAAATGGATATCAGATTTCTCATTTTTACTCTGCGTTGAGAAAGTGTACCAGTGAAGGCAACAAGTGAAAATTTGAAACCACTGCGGTGCTATTCTAATTCTTTCTGAATTCATTCTTCGTTGATGATCTTAATGAATTCAATTCTTTATCTTATCTAACCACATTTGCAATGAAGCGTCGTTTGGAATTTGGTTCTATCTTTACCAGGTGCCGTTGGCCCCGGCTTTGCCAGTCCATGCTTTCAAGGTCTCTGAGATATTATCTATGCTTCGTTTCTTGACTTGCCTCGTGATCTGTCCTGATTTCGTTTTGTAGGCACGCGATGGTATTAAATGTGGTTCCATTCTAATTGATGGCCAAACCATTGATTCTTTGCTTCTCACGGTACTGTATGCATAATATAGTACCAACGATGCTTCATATTCTCGTTTGCTCATTTTCTCCTTGTAACGTTGACACTTTTCGTAACATCTCATTTCAATGTTGTAATCTTTCTTTCTTGTGTCTTGTGAGGACCATGTTTGCATTATATAGAGATTAGAATAGATATACATTTTTATCAGTTGTCGTTTGCTGCCATGGGACAGACCAGCCTCATTACGTTTTCTTTTAAAATTTAAATTTGAGTGTTTTTATATTTTGGTAGTACATCAATTTTGAACAAAGCATAGTTTGCAAAAACTATGCCCTTTTAAATTTTTTAAATTATTTTTAAATATGCATGTATACCGCTTTTAGCTAATTATATGGAAATATCATACCTTTGCTTCAACAGTTTGGTAGCAAGTGTTTATAATATATGGTTGTGCAGATAGATTAACTATGGTCGTTCAACAACTCATGCCCACGGTCAATGCGAGTTGTAGTACCATCAGTTCCACGGTAGCGACTTGCCAACCTTATAATTATACCGACGCAAACGTCTGATGGAAAGAATTGCTATATGAAACCCTGGAATTTGAAATATAACTTTTTTCTTTTATTTGGCGCATATTTGGCTAGTTTCATAAAACATTTTAGTTTTTACAGAAAAGCACACATATGACATTTGATGACAATCTCATCTCAAAGGCGTATCATCTCACTTATTCATGGGGCCAATGTTTGAAAATTGCAATAGGTCATGAAATAAACAAGAAATTTAGATATAGTTGTACCATTTTTTTTAACAACTACATTACATTAAAGTTAGCTGCCATGTCAAAATGCCACCCCTTTCACGTCAGGCAGGACTGGCAGTGGGGGAGCTCAAATAGAAACATGTCCCTTCCCGGAACATCGCATTCATCACAGCCCGCCTGAAAAGCTCACGTTCTCTTGCAACGTTCTCCTCCCTTTTCCCAGCGTCATATTAAGTTTTCTTTGATATCCGTTGCCATCTTCGTCTTGGTCGTCCCTGACTCGTTTCCGGGAACCATGCCTCTATTACCTTTCTCTCAGACCACTGTGGCGTTTAATGTGGCCAAAATATTTCATCTTAGGAGATGATGTTTTATAAACAATGTCTTGATATTCAGGTCTTGTAGGATGTCTTTGTTTCTTCTCTTCTCTGCCCAGGATGTTCTAGAACTTTCTATAGCACCTTCTTAGGCGGAGCTACTGGAGATTATTTTCAAATTGCTACTTCTTCTTTTACAGTGTGCGCGTTTACATATGGAGGAATCACTATAATAAAATAGCTCTTTACTCTGGTTCTTGTATACTGTAGTACAGATGACCATATGTGCCTTTTTGCGAAATGGGGTATAGCATTAATTTTACATTTCGCATTGTAACTTAAACTCATTAAATGTTATATCAACGTCTGTTTTGAAGTCAACAATATATTAATACATCACTAATTTTGATATACGCCTTAACAAAATGTCCGTCTCGCACAAATAGTCAATTCTTTACTATGTTCGGGGTCGGTCTTTTTGGTGTTAGGAAATGCATGAATTGTTCAAAAACCACAATTCGTCCTGAATATTGCTATTTTTGTCATCATATATTAATGTCTGTAAACATTGGTTTCTCCAACCATGTCAATGGGCGCGTTAAATATATACCCCAAAAGAGAAACTTCTAGATGGTATGATTGTTTGAATGGCAAAAGATTTTGTGGCGTCAGGAACATTTTGTTCACTGAAAAGGTTTTCAAGTGATTTCATCAAATATTTTCAAGATACAAATTTTTATCTGTGGGCATGACAAGTTCGTTTAAAACGCATCATAACTCATGCAGTCATTTATGCAGCTTGAAAAAATTCTGAAACTAAGCACATTGGATAAATAGTATTCAGCCTATATAAACATCACAAAGATAACCATGAGAACTGCAAAAAACATGAGTAGCTTGTGTCACTAAATAAAGTTTTAGTTGTTTAAAAAATTAACTTCTAATTTTATTTTGACAACAAAATACAAGTATTTGTCAACTATCTTCGACATCGTTGACAAAATATATTCATGTTGGTTCTCCAATGTAATAAATTTTTCCATAATCTTATATGGACTTGGTATCCTAGATCTCCTTATGCTTTGAGGGGGGGTTAAAAATAACTGTCAATATTTCAATATTGTAGTTAATAATGTGATTATGTCGATATTATACTTTTGTTTAATTTCTTTTCCTTCAGATAATATTATTTTCAGTATTTTGCAGTCACCTAAAACCGCATATCTTCATTCTAATAAAAATTTAGATACAAACAGATAGAAAAGATGTAAAACACTAGCTTAAACTAAAGCATTGGCTGAGGAAATTTTGTATGACCCTGTGGTTTTAAAGTAAATTAATTTGTTAATCAAAATATTTCTTTTTTTCTTTTTTTGTGGGGGTGCTTGTTCTAAAAATTGTTATTTTCACAAATTTTATTGGCTAAATACACTTTATTTCAAAACTCTCAAATGATTACTGTATGCATTTGCACACTTCTTCCTCATGCACATTTAATGATCCCTACTACTTTGAAAGTCATTGAACAGTTTTTGTGTGTCTGCAAAAAATGGAGTATCTCTTACCTCATATTTTATTGGCCCAAATCTGGATTGCTTTAAAAAATTCAGGTAAACTCATTTATTACACTTTATAAATATTTTCCAGTTTAAGATATGTTGATGTACTATAACATCTGAAAGTTCTATAGTGCTAACATTAATATCTTAAATCATCTTGTATTTTCAAGGTTACTGTTTTGGGCATTTTCCTTTAAAACCCTCTATATTAAATATTTTTCATACAATATACATGCTTGGATTTTTAAAATTCTTTCCTAGTTTTAACATCAAGTTGATCATTTAGAATCATAAACACAACCTCAATGCTCAATATTTATGTTTGGGGGTGCCGTCTGTCCTTTTAATGCTTGGATGTTTTAATAGTGGTGACAGTTGGTATGTCACTGCGTTTGCCTTCTGCATCTAGTCTCATTTCTCTTCCATCTTTCCATCTGCTGTGAATATACCCCCGAATATTTGAATTCTAAGTCTTTTTATATTTTACATTATTCAGTGCATATTTAATTGACCTGTTGCCCTACTTATTGTCTGATTTCTATTTTGGAGATGTTAATTTCGTGTCATATTTTTCCATATCGTTTATTCAGTGTATAAATATGTAGCTTACCTCTGTGTATACATATGTAGTTTACATGTGTATAAATATGTAGTTTGTTCTATGTAAAAATTTGTAGTTTGTTCTGTATAAATATGCAGCTTACTCTTGGTATAAATGTGTAGCTAACTGTTTTACAAATATGTAGTTTACACAGGCCGGATTAGACCAGCGCAGGGCCATGCAAATTTTAGCGCAGGGCCTAAGTTTTCTATGATAATAAATAATAAAACATAAATTTTACAAACAAACTTGTCTCGATTTAATGTTGAGCAAATTTAGAGATAATATAAAACAAATCAATTTCTCTAAGTAAATTACATTCAATGTTCATTGGGTGAGGTTATTTGACGATCTTGTCCCATCATGTTCTTAACTCACTTTTTATACGCTTTAATGTTGAAAAAGAACGTTCTCCGCCTCAGTTAGTAATCATTAAAGACAAGTAAATTCGTAAGACTATTTCTACATTTGGAAACACGACTCTAATAAATTTTCCATTATGGTTTATAAAATTGCAGTTCAAGGCCTCATTCTTTCGTTCTAATAGCAGCTACATTAGTTTTAAGTTCAGCGAACTACGGTTTCGCTAGGCTTTCTTCAAATCCTTTTGGGTAGGCTGACAATTTTGGGTTCTTTCAAGATCTCTTCTGCTATGAGATTTTAACTCGAAATTTTCCCAAAATACACCAGTCCTCTATGTACGCTTCCATGCGTTTAGCTAAGGCAGAGAGTACATTATCAATGATGACAATAAACACCTGACTTTCAAATTTTTGTTTGGGTTTTTGTTTTTTCTACAATTTCATCGAGCGTAGTAGAGACACTAAAATCGTCGTACTTAGTATTTCGCTTGCGTCGTCGTGAAGTTTGTTGCCTGATATTTTTGACAGTGAGTCAGGATTTTGGCTTGCCTCAATATCTGAAAATGTAGCATTGTTGGAACGTACCCGTGAACGATTCGAAAAGAGCATATCCGTATTAGGTCTTGATCAGGTGACTGTAATGAACGCTAGCCCTTTCAAGCGTTCTAAATTCCGTTCCATAAATGCTAACTATTCCCTTTTCCAATTTACTCATCTCCAAAACTAGCCCATGGCGATTACAACACGATCCATTTTTATTTGAGATGTCATCAAAGCTTGTTTGATAATGGTAAAACCACAAAAAAGAAATCACTGTTCATATTTGCACTTGCTGCTTCCTTTGCAATCCTATAATCTCGATTGAAGTTGATTGGCCATTCTGTATCGTTGGGTGCATTTTATTTTCGTTGTGCTTTTGGTTTGTAGAAGATGTTGCTACATTGGAAGCATGTGTTGGCTCTCTTTGGCGAAAATGATAGTGCTAAATTGGAAGGACTTGCTGTACATTCGACTTCAGTTTGTTTTGTGGAAAATGTGGCTAAATCGTGAAGATTGCTGATCTTAATATGGTAATGATGATTGTTCTTCCCCTATCTTCATCTATAAATACTGTGAGACCGACTTCTATATTTTCTGCTTCGATTTCTTTGGTTCAGCACCATTACACGACATTAAAAAATTCAGACAGCTGTGTTTTGATACAAGAACTTGGTTTATTTTTTTTTCTCTTGTGATTTCGTTTTGCACTTCAAAAGCAATGTCAATTTATCTCTGGCTCTGCTGCTCCATGATGTCTATCTCAATCTGGAAGAAAATGAATTTACAAAAAAAATGTAATTCTTCTACTTTCTACTAATATAACATATAAATGTGAAAGTTTGGACAGCTTTTTATGATATAACAATTTACTCATGATGATATATTATATACAGGGTGTTTCGTAATTTAACCATAACATGACTATAACTCTGATTTAAAAATTTTAATTCATTGAAAACAAAAAATATAAAAACTATTTTAAAAATTAATTTCTCACTAAAAAAAAATTAGCTTATGAAATAAAATAATAATAAAATAACAAGATGGGAGGATTTAAATACATTCAAAGTTAGGAACAAATAAGTTACTCTCTGTTCGTTTGTGTGCTTCTCTGTAAAATTATGCCGCTCTGTGTTGCGGCTTCTTGTTGCGGCTCCTTCAAGTGTGTCAAAGTTTTCTGTTTAATCTTTTGGGCCCCTCCCCCCATTATTTTCTGGGACATCTAGTCAGTCAAACAGTTTCTCACAAAAACGTGAATGACATGAAATTTATTTAGAGTCCCAGATCTGCTCATGTCTTAGAACAATTTTTCATACCTACTTGCATTTATTTTTAAACTAAGTTTCGGCGCAAAACTACTGAACGAACAGAGACTTGAACGGGGTTATGGTCAAATTTAATTGTTCTTTTGTTCAAGCTTTCAAGTTTTCGTTTATTAGAAGCGTGTGCACACAAGAGACACTCCTATACAAAAAGTAAAAAAACTGTTACGTTGTTATGGCTCAGTGTGCCCGCCCAATTAGTCAAATTGAGTAAACATGACCTTGGCCTAACCTCAATAAAAAAATGAGGGAATTGTCCCACCTCCCAAACTTGGTTCCTTGTTTATGACTAGTGACAACAGCTCCAGAGGCGGCCCAAAGCCGGGGCCCCGGCATATTCTACTTCTGCTACTATGCTAATCCAAGCTCTGATTTTTTCCCTTTTATAAATATGGTTTACTCTGTATAAATATATAGTTTACACTGTGTATAAATATTTAGTTTACTCTGTGTATAAATATATAGTTTACACTGTGTATAAATATTTAGTTTACTCTGTGTATAAATATGTAGTTTACTCTGTGTATAAATATTTAGTTTACTCTGTGTATAAATATGGAGTTTACTCTGTGTATAATTATATATTTTTACTCTGTGTATAATTAAATAGTTTCCTCTGTGTATAAATATGTAGTTACTCTGTGTATAAATATATATTTTACTCTGTGTATAATTATATAGTTTACTCTTGTATAAATATGTAGTTTACTCTGTGTATAAATTAGGTTACTCTGTGTATAAATATAAAATTTACTCTGTATAAATATTGGTTACTCTGTGCATAATTATATAGTTTACTCTGTGTATAAATATATAGTTTACTCTGTGTATAATTATATAGTTTACTCTGTGTATAAATATATAGTTTACTCTGTGTATAAATATATAGTTTACTCTGTGTATAAATATGTAGTTTACTCTGTGTATAAATATATAGTTTACTCTGTGTATAAATATATAGTTTACTCTGTGTATAATTATATAGTTTACTCTGTGTATAATTATATAGTTTACTCTGTGTATAAATATATAGTTTACTCTGTGTATAATTATATAGTTTACTCTGTGTATAAATATGTAGTTTACTCTGTGTATAAATATATAGTTTACTCTGTGTATAAATATGGAGTTTACTCTGTGTATAATTATATAGTTTACTCTGTGTATAAATATGGAGTTTATCTTGTATAATTATATAGTTTACTCTGTGTATAAATAGAGTTTCTCTGTGTATAAATATATTTTACTCTGTGTATAAATATAGTTTTACTCTGATATAAATATGTAGTTTACTCTGTGTATAAATATATAGTTTACTCTGTGTATAATTATATAGTTTACTCTGTGTATAAATATGGAGTTTACTCCGTGTATAAATATTTAGTTTACTCTGTGTATAAATATATAGTTTTACTCTGTGTAAAATTACATTTTACTCTGTGTATAATTATATAGTTTACTCTGTGTATAAATAAAAGTTTACTCTGTGTATAATTATGCAGTTTTGTATGCATGTGATGTTTTTGTACCCGTCGGAGTTTCTTACTATGATTAAACTCTTTCTGTTCTCGTCTGTCATTTAGTGATCGGGTAATGATGTGCTTCTCCATTGTTTGGATTGGACTAGTCTTCATCATTATCATCAATCTCATCTCTCCCAAGTTTACATAAGACAGAGACAAAATAAACTAATCACTAATTTTGATATTATGTTCACTATGTCTTCCATATCTTCATGGCAGTTTGGATTTTTCTGTCTCTACTACCAGTTTCTTTCTTTTGTCTTGGATAACTAGCCCAACAATCTAGCCCTCTAACTCGATTTAATACCATGCAGTGGTCTTCATCCTCCCGTAATTTATCCCAAAAATCTGCATTTTGTCTTCTTTATCAATAGATGTGTGTTTTTTATACAAAAGTTAATATCCCATACCAAACTTTATTGTTTCGTGTACCATACCAAATGTCAAATGTGTTATTATAACATATATATATATATTAGATTGGACAGATGATACTAGTTCCGTGTATTCTGATATTGTTCATTTTTAAATCAGTGATGATCAATGATAAATGGAAATGACCATAGGCTGTTGATGGCGATGATAAATTTAAGCTCAGAAAATTGAAGAAACAAAAGCAGAACGTTTTGGTACTAATAAAATCTCAGAAGAATATGGGTAATAAACAACAGATTTGAAATACTGATGACAGTCCCGAAGAGATGACACCAGATGGGGTTCACCCCCATGTAAGTCTCCTATTTTCGAACCAAAGATATAGTTCCCCGAAAGACAGAAAGAATAGTGGATTACAGCGAACTGAGTTAATACAAAGAAGAGAGAAAAAGGTACAGGGGAAAAGCGAAGGAAGAAAATGGTTGGGATACAAAATATAACAAAAAAAAAGGAAGAACATGAAGAGATAAAGAAATACCTGCAAATTGTTGTGCAAGTTTGAAGAACACCAGAAGAAAGGAAGAGCAGGAAATGTTCAAAAATAAAATCAATGCCTAACGTTTAAAAACAAACAAAGGCAATAAAAAATGGTATGGGTAGAATCCTAACAGAACAAGCAGGGAAAATTCTCAACGTTGGAAAAAATATTGCAGTGAAATGTATATGAACAGAGGCGAAAAGACAATAGAGCAAATACTGAAATAATCACAGAAAGAACCAGTACCAACGCTAGAGTAGTTGAATGGCAATAACAACTTTAAGATGGGGAAAAACACCGGAATATGATAATATTTCAATAAATTATCAAAGAAGGAGGAGCAAACAAAAATATTCATTATGCAAGGTATGTGAAACAGAAATATGGCAAAGGAATGGAAAGATCAATATTTATCCTAATACCTAAAAAAGTAGGAACAAAATTATGTACCACCTATAGAACAGTGGCATTGATTAGCCACGCAAGTAAAATTTTATAAAATTTTTATGGAAGACTGTATAGAAAAATAGAAGAAAATATCAACATAACATAAGCTAAGTTTAGACGGAACAGAAGTACACGTGACCATATATTTAACATGAGAACAATTATGAAAAATCGAAAATTTTATATAGATCTATATCATTCTTTATTGACTACTCAAGGCATTTGATTATGTAGAGCATCAGGAATTGTGGAAAGATTATGGGGGAGTTGGATTCATTACATTTGATCAGATCATAGAGAACTTTATAGTGATCAAATGCTGGCTGTAGAACATGTGATGATACATCAGACTGGTTTGACATAGCAATGGTCAGACAATGCTGCATTCTCTCTCCTTGTCTGTTTCATATGAAAAAAAACATCATGAGGGAAAGTTACAGAAGATAGTGAAAAGAACAATACGTCCTTTTAAATTTAGTTTAATAAAACAATGGAAAAACATATATGTGCTTTTGAATATAAGTGTTACAGAAGAGTCCTACGTTTATCTTGGACAGAAGAGAACAGATAGATCTATTCAGAAAGAACTCAAATAAAAAAAAACTGGCTGATGCTACAAATAAGAAAGAGAATATTGAGATATTTTGGACATATAAAAAGACATGAAGCTGGAAGACCATCTTGGAAGGAGGCATCCGGGGAAAAAGAAAAGGAAGATCCCTTAGAGGATGGATTCAGGATGTAACTGATGGTTTGAACATGACAGTTGCAGATGTAAAACATCTGGCCTATGGAAAGAAATTCTGGAGGACTGTTGGGTGCAAAAATTCTTAGGACAAGCTATTTGATTGATGATGATCATTATTGAAAATACAGAAAAAAATTACCTATTTTTTTTCTTTGATTGAACGATGTAAATAAAATATATTAATGTCTGTGAGATAACAATAAATATTCTATTGTAATCAATATCATTTTTTCTTTTTTTTTTTCAATATACAGTGTTAATTAATCTATATAATATATGTTTATCTTTTGTTTTATTCTTAAATAAGTCACATCAGGTGAGGATGATCTACATCAGGGGTCTTTGACTCATTCAGATACAGAAAAAAACATGCAAGCAAAAGAAAAATAGTAGGAAGAAGAAAAAAGGTGCAAGAGATATGCTGAAGGAAGATTTGAAAATAGACAGACTTGTTCTCAAATATCAACCAATGGCTACTGGAACTGCAAAGTGCAGAACAACAAACACTAATCTTTCATAAACTGGTTTTAACCCTAGATATCTCTATGACTCACCACATAAGTTGCGCCAAATGTAACCATACGGTGTCCCAGCTTAAATATCGTTACCTCCCAGAGAATCAGAAAGAAAGAGCAGATTATCTATAATGAAACATGATATTCTTCTAAATGTTTAGTACATTTTCTTCATGAGGTTGGGAAATTTCAAATTATATTTTTAAAATTTGTGTTTAAAGGGTTTAAAGCGAAGGATGACATTTCACATTTCACATTTAGGATGACATTTAGTCACATGACATTTCAGTTAACAAATCATTTAATTAACTGAAATCCCAATATAAAATATATCTGTTGATTGATAGATTTCCGTTGATATTAACTGGAAATAAAAAGCGTAAGTATTAAAATGGACAGAACGAGTGATAAGTGCTTGAATGCTAAATTACATAAAGAATCCCAGTACTCATTTAAGTGGTTATGGGAGGATTTCTCAACTTTTTTATCTCTCAATAAAATTATGTGATGCAAAATAGTTACTACTAGGTGGTCTGAAATAAAATTTATATATCTTTCCATTAATAAATTATCAGGTTGCCACGAAAGCAGCCATGCTGGATTATAAACAACGTCTATGGTCTCCCAAAAAGAGTGAAATAAATAACAATTCAATTTTTTGACTGCACAGCCTAAATATACCATTATTCTGGGTACCTGACAACTTTAAATTGTTGTCTGTAACATGTAACTGATCTCTGGGGTGCAACGAATAAGACCTGCAATTCACGGCCAAAAATGGGACCCATTGGTTAATACAAAGAAAATTCGTATATTTTATTCGCTGGAGACAGGTGCATTTTCTGTTGTCTAATCCCTTCCATATTAATAGATACATGTCTGCGCCTAATCTCCTATTGATATCTTGAAGATTTCTTTCACGGTGGAAAATGCATTACCCACGTTAACGAAAAGGAGAAAACTTCGTTTTAAAAATTAATGTAATTCAGTCTAAATTGTCAGAAATCGTCTGTTAAAAGGGATACAGTCATTGCCTAGCCTCATTGAATCTAAATATCTATTAAATACTCAGATCCCAAACTTTACAATGATACATGTCTCGATTGGGTTATTTGAGTGTCATACACTGTATCTAGGGACAAAGAAGACAATTTAGGCATTTTCTACACAATTTTTAGAGGAAAGACTGTACAATAATAATTTTGAAGCATTTTTCGTGATCACAAATAAAAACACTTTGCGTAATTTGATTGTAGAAAATGCAATACTAACATAATGTGATGAATTTGAAAAATCATATATTTAACATAAAAATAACTGTAAGTAGCATATTTCCTTAAAATCTTGATTTACTAACTCTGTGGGTGACTCAAGACGATATAGTATGTGACAAATACCCTAACGACAGATCAGAAAAAATCAGACTCTGAATGGGAAGCAGACTGATGTTGACATTTTTGAAGATATTTATAGCTCAGAAAGTTTAAAAGGAATGGATAAATAATTTCCTCATCATCAAGTAGCTTGTTCTGGCAGAACTTTGTCAACCCAACAGTCCTTTGAAATTCATCCTCTCATAAGCCAGATGTCCCCCTCTGCAGCACGTCATACTCAAATCATCAGTTACATCCTGAATCTAATACTCCGTGGTCTTCCCTTTTCTCCTCTTTTCCAGGATGTCTCCTTCCATAAATATTATCTTGGGATGTAAAACCATCAGAGATCTCCATCTGCTAGCAAAGAACCCATAACATGGAGATCTAAAACATCTGCCCTATGTTGAAGAAACAAACTAACTCACTGATATATGGTACTATTTTCTGAGTAAATAAATTAAATTATAAATACAATATTTGGTAGACATATTTTTATTTTATTTTTATTTCTTCTAGAAAAGAAGGTTGTTTGTTTGTTGATGGTTCTACAGTTTAATTATACGAGTAGGAATCGAATAGAGAATACAAGTCTTGTTGTAAACTGTTCATGAAATTAAATTATCAGATCGAACGATCAGATGGTGCAGTAACGCTATAAATGGCTACACAAGAACAAAGTTCTTTTCAGGGTAAAGAAGATTATAGTTTAGCATAACGTTTGTTTTTTTGTTCAACTGAAAAATGTTTTAGTATAAATGTTCTCCATAATTCTCTAACTTTTTTTATGGGCTGTTTCTCAAGATGCCATCTGATGTCCCTTCTCTTTAACGTGTGAAATTATTCACTCGCGTTCTATTTTAAACTTGTTTGTGTGGTGATGGTACCATGTTAGTCTGAAGAGACAAAGTATCTATTGTCCAAAGTAGATTTGATTTATGTTGTCTCCTGTAAATTTGATGTTGCAGGTTGTTCAACTGAGCCATCAATTCTCAGACCTGTTTTCAGAACCCGTCTCCAACTGAAATATCCTGACAGACTTTCTCTGTCTTGTTTATTCATTTTAGTCCTTATTGTTCACTTATTAAATCACTTGGTTGAAGGAAGGTTACACCCCGTTCATTGCCAGATGTCAGCTCACCGTATGGGGAAAATCAATATCCCACTGTCGTCCCCAGAATGGTGACCCCGCCATCTTAAATGTCGTTTATGGATAGAGTAACCAAACTGGAAAATTCCCAAAATATTTCAATACCACATTATTTGTTATCTGTCCTCCAGGAGATCCTGGGCATATGCCTCCCGCAAAATAAAAACCTTCCTATTTGGCATTTATGTCAATTGAATTTTATGTTAAATCTCACATCCGTTTGCTATTTTTATTTTTTTCTGTCTTGTTTTCCTTACAAACTGGTTTTTTTATTTAACCCAAAACCAGCCAATCAGATGTAAATAACTATGTGTAGATCTTCAATATAGACGTAATATAAACGTCTAGTAACATGATAATAAATCATATAGCGTGACAGTTCTTGTAATTGTCTTGTACACGTAAACTTTTTCGAAAACTCTCCAAATTCAACACAGCTGAAATAAATATTGCTTTTATTTGTGCTCGACATTCTAAATTGTCATTTATTTGTTGATATTAACCCTCAAATGGATATTGCTATGTTTTTAAATACATTTTGAGTTCTAATATTTGTCATATTCTTCTATAACTATGTTTATCCTCACAACATGTTTGTTCGTATTTGGTCCTCTTCCCAGAAATGTACGCCAGCTGCGAAGTTTGCCAAGCGAACTCCGAGCTCGGAAATAATCAAGGGTCTCTGGTAACAATGCATCTGAACACACTGCGGTCATTTCAACCTACGTCCTTGGAACGGGTAAAATTAACCCTTCACACAGAGACCCCAATAAAGTGATAATAGCTCAATACTTTCCAAAGTATCAATACAATGAGAATAACATTCACTATTTATTACTACACGATGTTTGAACACTTTACATATTCAACAGTTTACTATACTATTTAATTACTTCAACAATATGTGCATCAATAAATTATTCTGACAAATAGCTAAATAACTCACAGATTCAGGGCCGATCGGTGCTATGATGCCAAGAGGGCTGCATCAGGCGGCCACTTGGGGACGACAAAAGCGGCGAAATCAAAATAAAAATTTTTAAACCATTCAATAATTAAAATCTTTGCAACTCTTTCCTTGGTCTATATTTTCCCATATTGATGTATAAAATTTATATTTATTACGCCTCTGCCTACATTTTGTTACCTTCGATTTCGGTTTGAGGGCGGTGCATCGCGCTCTCCCCCGAACTTGGATCTCTCTATCGCGATCGTTCTTATGCCACTTTTATCATTATAATGTGATATATAAATAGCCAAACATCAAGAACGGAATGTACGTGCACAACCTTCAGTACCTATTGGAATCAGGTGCTTATCCTTCAGTTGTGTTCGGTTTCAACCAGCGTTTTCTGGGTTCGCTCTCCGTTAGCCTTTGCTGTACACAAACCTACATGGCAGCAGGTGCTATATTTTTGGGCAGCGACCCTGATGACCTGCCTCGCGGTTTATGAGGGGCCATCTCCAGCGAACAGGTCTTTTTATGAACTCTTAGTTTTGTCCGCGTCCCGGTTTGTGTACGGGTTTTCTCGCTGAGCTTGATTGTCCCAATCAAACTACAGGAAAAACAGTGTTCCGGGTTTTGCTCCGTGTCTCGGCTTTGGGATGCACCTCTCATCCCTCAATTCTGTCATTTTCTCAGGAAGTTGCATTTGTTCCGCCCGACCCCGTCACTGCTGTATCTGACATTTTTGGGGAAAAATTTTGGGGGACATTGGCCAGGAGATGCGTGCGTTGTTCGGGATTTTCGGATTTTGTTGCTTTTTCCCTCTTACTACCACTACCAGTAGCTCTCCCTTTGATCCTTTGCCCCGACCTGGCCGGAACAAAAGTCTGTTTCAGGGTCTACGTGAAGGTGGGACAGGTTTGATATGCCCTTCACTAACCGCGCATTTGCCCTCATGGGCCCTTTAATGTAATCTGACAACAATGCTATTATTTTTATTTTTCCGCCATACTCCCAAAGCTAAGATGCGGGAATTATCCAAGACAATTGCACGTGTTACAGTTGATAGTTCTACTTTGAGCTTACACTTGTTGACGTATTTGATTTTTAAAGTTGTTTTTCTCCAGAAGTGCAAGTGACTGTTCCTGTGTTTAAATCAGAAAATTAAATATATAATATATCTGTATCAGTATTCAATTTTTGTATTATACTAATTCAGTGTTTGTTTTTAAAAAAGTAGATCAGGTAAATCAGGTAACAGGTATTTTTTTTTTACAGCAATTGTAGTTACTTGTTTTCATTGAATATGATTATGTTAGAAGTTTGGGTCGAACTAAAAATAACATTTGCATGGACTCAGGTGCATAACATTAGCCTTGTGTGATAGATAGATTTATCAGGTAATATTGGCTACTTTGCGTTCTGTATGTGATGGAGTTGTAGGAAATATTTGCATTTGCCTACTTTTGCGTTCATTATTTATTGTCCTATTTTCCAATTCCTTATTCATTAACTCTAAAACCACTGCTCTTCTATGTGATCAAGCAGGTAGATGCTTTAAAACCATTACAATTTTAACCGAAATCTAGTGCATTATTCAAATAATAGAAGACGTCAAGAAGATGCAGAAACTGAAATTATGCAAGAGGATTAGCTAAAAATATTAACTTGTAGTTTATATGCGTTGTAGTTCTTTAGAATATTTTAAAACTCAAGGATATAGGTGATATAATTCAAGGAAATAGATGACAAAACTCAAGGATATAGATGATAAAACTCAAGGATATAGATGATATAACTCCAGGATATAGATGACAAAACTCAAGGATATAGATGATATAACTCCAGGATATAGATGATATAACTCAGGATATAGATGACAAAACTCAGGATATAGATGATATAACTCCAGGATATAGATGACAAAACTCCATGATATAGATGACAAAACGCTAGAAAATGAATGTACCCGTCTCCAGTCAATACTTTCGGTTGAAAATGAATCGAATGTAAATGCAAATGATCTGCAAGAAGAATTACGTGATGTATTCAAAATGCTAACATATTCTATGAAACCTTTGGATGGTGTAAATTATTTGTGCCAAAATAACTTAATTACTTTATATCCGAATACTGTTGTAGCTATGAGAATTTTACTAACACTCCTGTCTCTGTAACTAGTAGGAAAGTAATTTTCCAAATTAAAATTAATAATACACTACTTAAGAAGTTCAATAAGCCAAACAAAACTTAGAAATATGTAACTTTTATTGAATCTATATTGGCCGCCACTCTAGATTCTAGACTACACATTCCATAATTAACGAATTTGCAAAAGTTAAAGTTAGAAGGGTAAAACTTTAATAGATTATGGTAAATCGAAAAGCACCCTTTGGCTGCCGTCGACAACTTGTGTCATCCGACACATTTTATCTTAAATAAACCAAGATTTTCAATGGAATATATCTGATGATAGTCAGGTCCAGAATGACTTATTCTGACTTCTTAGCCAGTGACGGTGATAAAACGGACCTCTGAATGTGATACAAGATTGGATTTTGATTCACGTGGACGATGTTTATAGATCAATAACAGTTATTCCCAGTCGAACAGGTGTAGGTGATGGACACCCACCTCGTAAACGGGACGTATCATACTGTTGATAGTTAGAGGAAGCGACGACAACAGCAGTTACAGCAATAGCGTGTGGATTATTAATGATATACTCTATTGATAGACTCATACATAGTAAGTAGCTCATTCATATATGAACATTATCCCATAGTCTCAAAATCCTACATTTTATTAGTTTATTTGTTTATGATTTTTGAAATTATCACCATGAAAACTGATCATGCTCAGAAATACAGTGGAGTAAGCCAGACTTTGTTGAAAAATGGGTGGCAACAAAATTGTTAGGGCGGCATTTCGAAGCTTGCATCATACGGAGAAAATACACCGCACGGCGCTGCATATATTCTCTACGATATAGACATCAAATAGAACATATTGTAGCATCATGAAACTAAACGTGTCTGAATATTGGAATCTTCTAATTATGAAACATTGCAAATGTCGACATGACACAACAACATGATATGTTTGACATTTCTCATGAGTGTTACCAATGCCAGTCACGTGGTAGAGTATCAAGTACAAATAAACATGAGCATTTCATTAGAATTAGCTGACTAAAATTGTATGGCGTAGTTCTAAGCAAAATAATTTCTAAATAACTCTTCATGGTGTGGGCGGTATCCCTCTGCTTTTCTATAAGCGAGTGAGTGCTTGCTGGCATAAACACAGACTGTAACAGTTAAGAAGGAGGATATTAGTGGTACCTGTTACTTATTAACATTCATTGATTTATGTCTTAAACATGGCTTTATTCTGGTTATCTTTCTTTGTTTTGATGACACTTTATATTTTTGATGGTAAGTAGAATCTCGTTTATAAAGTCTTTAAGTTTGTTATGTTTTTTTATAGCGAGGTCAACTTCGTTTATACCGTCTTTAAGTTTGTTATGACGATGAGTAGAATCTCGTTTATATAGACTTTAAATTGTTTATGTTTTTGATGGTGATTACAGCACGTTTATATAGTCTTTAAGTTTGTTATGTTTTTTATAGTGAGTACAACCTCGTTTAAATAGTCTTTAATTTTATGTTTTTATAGTGGTAGAGCACCGTTTGAGCCGCTGTAGCGTAGTTGTTAGTGAACTCGCTTCGCAAGGCTGGTGGTCTGGGTTAAAGCTCCCCCAATGTGCGTGGAATTTTCCCGACCGCGACGGCTCTCAGGTCGACCCAGCCTCAACTGGTTACCAGACATGCTCTTGGAAAGTAAAGGCGGCCGGCGTGATGCTGACCACATCATCCATCGTGTGCCAATGGTTAATAAAAAATACGGGCCCTAACACTGTATTGACCTATATACCACGAGGTATGAAAGGGTTCCTTTACTTTTACTTTTACTTAGAGCGACGTTTATCTAGTCTTTAAGTTTGTTTGTCTAATCGCTAGTAAATTGTGACCGAAATTATGTTTTTGTCTATTGTATAGATAGATTAGCGAAACACGTAATAACAAAGTACTGTAGTTATACAAAAATATTGACAATACACTGCAACGTCTTGACCAAAAATTCCTTTATCAAGCAAGTGATACAACAAAAGTGAGGAATGTCACAGAACACTACATATAGACTTTGACAAAAATATTACAACGGTTAAAAATGAATGTAAATATGTCACTAAAAACGAATAACGAAATAATGACAGAAAGTGGAAAAGAAGAAAGAATAAATATTCAAGTAAATATATATTTGATATACATTTAACATATACACATATAAAATATAGAGCATGAGAAGAAAGTACAAAGAAGCATGGAATGTAGAGCTCAAGACAAAATTATATTTCAATTTTGTTAACAATTTTGCATGGGCAGCAGCTTTTGCAGTATACTTTAATTCAGTGGCGACTTGTGGTCAGTAAACGTGCTGTAGTTGATGGCTACGTCCTGTAAATGATATGCCTCTATGTAGTGTATGTGAAAGAAGTGAAAATCTTCACTTCTTTTGTATTCTTTGCTTAATAAAGGCAATTTAGTCTAAACGTTTCTGTGTATTGTCTTTGTTTTTGTAAATCTCTAGTACTTTGTAACTTTGAAATTTTTTTACGTGTTTCGCTCAACCACAGCCAGGCTATGCCGGCCGTACAACTCGCCAGGTATTCCCTGACCTAGATAAGAAAAGGGGCTGACTATATTCTTAAGATCTCTTTACGAAATCTATTACTGTACAGACATACATTTAATGACAAACATCGTAAATGGATTATAGATAATAATAAACTTGAGATATGGTCATAAAATGAATTTTATTTTAATCAAATGATCATGGTTTTATTCATATTTGGTTTTATTCATATTTAATACAGCTTTAAGAAAATTCAATGTAGAAGCTCAAAATGATTAACAAAGTATTGCAGAACAACAGTTGCATTATAATGTAATACATAGCTGTATAATAAGGTACAATATACATTTCTAACAGACACAGAAGTTGCTTTAACTGTAGCACACTTTGTTGTTCTTTTATATATGTCCATCTTACTTAGATCATTGATATGTAACGATAAATATTGTAAACAATTGACTATAAACAATTACTTGCTAGTGAAGTTTGAAGCACCCTTCCAAGTTTATACATTTTATGGACATTTGAAGCACATACAGCAAATTATATCAGATGAACTGAAAACAAAAACATCAGTCATGCAAACATTGCAAATTAGCTTATACATATTGTTTCTTAAAGTTTGCCTTGAGATTTTGATGTATAAACTGAAGGTTGTTGCAAAGTGTTAATTGATGAAACTTAATGTGAAAATTTGGCCAATTTTCTCTTGTTAGAAGAACTGACTGTTTTATCATTATGCATTTTTCTGTAATTGTTTAATAATACATTAGACAGTGGGGATAATGCTTTTGAAATAATGCTTGCCTTTGGACATCCATTAGCACACATACCACTAAATTCATCAACACAATGTTTCACAATACTACATGTAACAATATGGATAAGGAGCTTCTTATGCTGTTTACAAGCCAGAAATTTGCTTCTAATTCTGGTGATATGAGCCTCTGCATAGCAGCATATGACACAAATGTCAACAGTGTAATCAGTTTAGATGGGTATTTTACCCCTCCTCTACTCAGTAATTGAATGTAGTCCGTTGCAATCTCTGGCTGAACATCAACTGTCATTGTTTTCTCCATTTGTAGCAAGGCCTTACATGAAATGCACTGAGTTTTCCTACTGATCTTACTGGAGACATATCCAGCAATATATACTAATGATTCCTCTGTACCTTCTACACAAAGCAACTCACAATCATTAGGATCAATGTGGAAAAACACTTTGTCTACATCAGACTGGATACCATCTTCAAAAACACTATCACATTCATCACCCTCATGACCCATAGCTTCAGCAAGTTACAATTGAAAAATTACCATAGACAGATGATGTGAGACACAATGGGAGTAAATCTTCAATTTCTTTTCTGTTTCCAATATTTGTTTCACTGATACTAGATAATTAGAACCAGACAATTGACGATATTCACCAAAGCGGCTTCTAAGTTATCAGTTTGTAATTTTCCCAAAAGTATGAATTCTACATTGAAAGTAGAAAAGGAATACTCAGCCAGTTCAATCATAACAGTTACAGAATGCAGTAAAGCAGAATATGTCTCTCTGGTTAGTTTCCCAATGGAAGTTGATGATCTGAAGCAATTTTGTGCCAAGATCCTCTGATGTCATCCTGTATATAGGCGACAGCTCGACAACTTCTCGATAACTTCCAAACACTGAGGAAATGAGAAAAGCCTGTACTGTTGTTGCTGATTGCATAGAGTTTTCAGCCCTACCAAGTAACCTACCACCTGAGTATGTTACAGCTGATTTGATATGAATTTCATCCATTTATACTGCCACAATCTTTTCCAACTCAGAAAGTCTGCACTCTTTAAATTTCATGTATGTAGAAATGCTGTCATCATCATTAGACAATGAATAAGGAGAAGTTAAATTTGTTAATGTAGATGGATGTGGGAGACATAATAAGAGATTTTCTGATAAATCTATAGCATGCAGGAGATTTCAAGAAAACCATATAGGAAAAGCATTATGTACAACTACTGTAGCGTCTTCTGTATTTGTCCTTATTGACAAGTTGTACCTGCTCTAAGATAAATGTTAGTTGTTTTCATGTATGTGTGTATTAGTATCTTCTAATGATAATATTAATTCTCTAATAATTTCTAAATTACTATATGCTTCTTCTAATAAATCATTAATACTCTTTATGTTTGGAGAAGTAGCAGGATCAGTATCTTTGTAGTGGATCAGTAAATTTTCCAGCTGTGACCACCTCTCAAGTTTACTGTTAATTAAAATCCAATCAAGATATTTAGCAGACACTTGTTTATTTTCTACATAAACTTGTACACTCATGTCTGGTAAAACATTTACCTACAGAAATGGATGGTGCACTGTTTGCTTTCACATTCATAGTATACAAAACAAGACAAGTAAATATATCCTCTGTGACTGTATGCATTCTCAGTTTTTATCTAACAAGTCTTTTAACTTTACTGTTATCTCACACTGTAAAGTTGGAAAATCTTGTATAATATCTGCAGACAACCACTCAGCTGTTATATTGTCATGTTTGCTGACGATTTCTGCTACTCTTATTTCTGGATCTTTACGAGATTGTGGTTGTTGACTAGATAAATAAGATGGCAATTCAGGGAAAAGAGATGGATAAGCAGTTTTTTTAAAACCAGGATGCTTCCGGGGAAGTTCATGTTTAATTCCACATTTATCTATAAATGTATCAGACAATATAATGTCACATGGATGAAAATGTTTACACACAACGCTGTTAGCTGGTGACCAGTCTTTTCGTGGAATGCATTTCTTCCATCTGTCTCTCCTATCAGAATTTGATGGGAATTTAAAAACACTCACATATTCTTCAGTCGAGTCGTAGTTCGATTTACATCCAGGAACACAGCACTTTTTGCCCATTTTAAGATGAAAACATTATGCACAAATTTAATTTAACACTCTGCAATATCAGTAATCCAAATATTTGTTGTAGATAAATATACAAGGACTCAAAATCCAGTAAAATAACAAGACACGCTGACGTTCTATCGTTTACCGACACACAAAATGTCAGACCACTTTAGTTCGATTTATATCCGAAACACAGCACTTTTGCCCATTTTAAGATGAAAACAATATGCACAAATTTAATTTAACACTCTGCAATATCAGTAATCCAAATATTTGTTGTAGATAAATATACAAGGACTCAAAATCGTGTAAAATAGCAAGACACGCTGACGTTCTATCGTTTACCAACACACAAAATGTCAGACCACTTTAGTTCGATTTATATCCAGAAACACAGCACTTTTTGCCCATTTTAAGATGAAAACAATATGCACAAATTCAATTTAACACTCTGCAATATCAGTAATCCAAATATTTGTTGTAGATAAATATACAAGGACTCAAAATCGTGTAAAATAACAAGACACGCTGACGTTCTATCGTTTACCAACACACACAAAATGTCAGACCACTTTACGGAAGAGAGAAATCCTGGTGTCTGGCCCAGTAGTTTATAGTTGGCTCTGGCTCAACTCAGTTGACAACTAAATCAACGCTGTACGAAAGAAAATTTCTGCAGACGAGATGTATTAATGCAAGAGACAATTCACTAAAACTAATCTTATTCTATGATGGTTTGTTATTTATTACCATTATTTTCAATAATTGTATACTATATTTATATCAAATTGAGTTCAATCGATAATTAAACGGACTATTTAATCCACAGTACTCGTTTATCTGAGAAGTAGTTTGGCCGCGTAAGAATGAATATGAATCTTCGGTTGAATGGAAAGACATAATTGTTTTGAATCTTCATTGCAATAGCGACCAAGGTCAAGGTCACAATGTTTCATCTTAGATAGGTATCTTTTAAACTGGCCCCAGAAATAGTGCACGGAACAATGCGTGAAGCATTAGATGGAAAATGCTGTTTGTAAATATAATATATTTTAATAAGTATATATTTATATATATATTAATATGATTGTTATATTATTCTGATATAATATTTATATTTTAGTGTTATATATTCAACTTTCAACGCTAATCAGTGTCAAGTTAAGATTAATAATTACGAAAAATAAATTTCTAAAATAATAAGTACACTTGAATTATTTTTGGTTTGGTGGGCCAGTTCTTACTGGCTCTTAATGACCAGGAGCGTATACTAGTTAGGGAGGAAATATGCTGAATTTCAGAATTCAGACTGTGGGATATTTTAGCGTAATACATCAACTTTCAAAGCTAATCAGTATCCCCTTGAAGTAATAATTATGAAGAAATAATGTCTAAAATAACAAGTACACGTTTCTCAATATTTTTGGTGGGACCAGGCCCCACTGGCCTTAATGGCGAGCCTCCCCTGCTTTAATTGATTTTTCTACTGTCATAGGTACTCTTACATATTGTCTCTCTTTCGATCACAGTCAGACAGATGTACCAGATCTCCCATAAATTCTATTCATGTGGAAATCTGATTCATGTAGCCTTAGCATTGGTGTGTTTTACGTCACATCTTCAGCACCATTTGGAGCTCTAGTGCTTATCCTTCGGCGATGTGTCCGGTTTCAGCCAGCGTGTACTCGGTTCGCTCTCCGTTCTGTAGCCATCTGGTGGTTTTTACGGTGTGGAGTAGCTGGCCCCTCCATCTCCTTAGTCGCCTCTTACGGCATGCGTGGCAGATAACAATGAATATATTCCTTACACCTCAATTTGGGCCTCGGTAACCACTCGGGCGTTACATATTCAAGTTGAATACGGGACCTACGTTTTATCTAAGTCTCCGACGTGACTAGGAACTCGATTTCACCAACACTTAATTAAACTAAATTCTCAGTCCAGATAATCCGGTCGCTCCTGGCGAGGAAGTAACCGATCAAGTTTTTAGTGAGATGCGAGCACCTTACCTTAACGCCATAGAGACACCCTTAACACCAGAAATAAAAAGGTCTTGGTGAGTTGCAGTTTTCAAATAATAAACACTCAACATGCACAGATCTGATAATCAATTATTACAGATATTTGCACAGAGCTGTATTTGAAATCTCTAAAGTTCTTAAAGAACTTTCAGTTGTACAGCTCGTTACTGGAAGTGTTACAGATATTTGCAACAAGATTCTAATATTGAGATAAAATAATCATCTCCCAAATACCAATTTAAGTTAGTTTATCAGTAATTTTTCAGTCAATAATTTATGAACCACTTTTATGAACTCGACATATATTAGGAAATACGGTGTTAGGTTCGAATATTGCATTAACCGTTGGCACATATAAATATTGGAGATAATACTGTTATTGTTAGTATAAGCTATAAACATAAGTTGGAGATAATACTGTTATTGTTAGTATAAGCTATAAACATAAGTTGGAGAAAATACTGTTATTGTTGGTATAAGCTATAAACATAAGTTGGAGAAAATACTGTTATTGTTAGTATAAGCTATAAACATAAGTTGGAGAAAATACTGTTTTTGTTAGTATAAGCTATAAACATAAGTTGGAGATAATACTGTTATTGTTAGTATAAGCTATAAACATAAGTTGGAGAAAATACTGTTATTGTTAGTATAAGCTATAAACATAAGTTGGTTATAATAGTTTTTCCGTTTATGTTAGTTGTTAACAAAGGTAAGAAATACTATTACTGTTAGTTCTAAAATACATATGTTGATCTAAAGCATAGGTTCCCAAACTTTTTGGCCACCGCCCACTTTACAAACCATAAACTTTGTGACGCCCCTCACATAAAACAGTTCGCCAACTCCCACATATATATATGCTCTATTTTCTCTTTGACATAGAAAATTGATATCTGTAATACATGGTCAATTTTCAAATTATTATATGCATGAAATAGAAAATTGATGAAAAAATGGATCGTGTAAGACAGGCATAAGATGAATTAAAATGCAGAATTAAAATTTTAAATGATTATTCAATCGCAAAATCATTTATTTTAAATATTTGTTATTAATTTCTTCTTTAAGGGAGCCACCGACCCCAAATCGCCAGAACATCCCCCAATTCTTCTGAACCCACTATCGCCCGCCCTAGAACGTTTCAGCGCCCACTATGGGGCGTACCGCCACTTTAGAAACGCTGTTCTAAAGCATAGGTTCTCAACCTTTTTTGAATGAGCGCCCACTTTTCAGTGAATAATTCGCTATCCTTAGTAGGGTAAGCTATATGTATATACTATAAATTGTAAAACAAGGACACATTTTTCAGTTATTTTATTAGAAAATAATACCAAAATTTGTGTATTCCTGACAGTATCATTGACATAATTTTGGTGATAATGTATTAGTTAGAGCTGAGCTTGATGTGATGAAACTAACATGTCGATGTTTGGTGTCATTTTTGTTACCAATTATCTTAAACCGTCGCATTACTCAATTGACAATCTGTTTCGTTTCTTTGTGAATAGTATCGTGACCATGCTAACTCCTCTTTCAGTTAAATATGGTGATGGGAAAACAATAAACAACTTCTTACTGCAGCCAATAAACATAGGTATAATACTGAAATTTGACTTTGTAGTACAATTTTTATATCTATTATTCAATTTTCGTTTTCAAGACTTCTTTTGTTGACGATTCTATCAACTCTTCCTCCAGTGATAATTCTATCAACTCTTCCTCCAGTGATAATTCTATCAACTCTTCCTCCAGTGATAATTCTATCACCTCTTCCTCCAGTGATAATTCTATCAACTCTTCCTCCAGTGATAATTCTATCAACTCTTCCTCCAGTGATAATTCTATCAACTCTTCCTCCAGTGATAATTCTATCAACTCTTCCTCCAGTAATAATTCTGTTATTGGTATATTTTCTTCTTCTTCAACTGCGTGCTCACTAGACTGAGATTTTGGATTCTCTAATCAAGGCCCCTGTCAGCCACGCCATACAGTTTTCTTGGACGCTGGTATAAGTGGGCCAACTCTTTCTTCTCAGGTCTGCATACTGGGCCAATGCTGTAGGACATGCTCTGTCATCATACTCGCCAAGCCATAGGGGCACATGTCTTTAGTGCCTATCTTGAATCTAGTTATGTTCTCATTCTATTGTGACCCATCCGGAGGCAGATATGATAATGTAGTCTCTTCTGGACAGTTAGTAATATCCATCATGCTTGTTGTGTTGTGTGTGTTCTTTCTCCACTTTGTTGTGTAGTGCCCTCTGGCGAAAGTTTTTGCTTCTGACCAGGTTGTCATCTTGAGGCATTCCTGCTCCCTCTTCAGCGAGTCTGTCAGTATCTTCATTCCCCTTGAACTTGCAGTGTGAGGGTGTCCATGATTACTACACTCTCGGAATCACTGAAACAACTGGACTAAGGTTGACTTGAGATATAATGCTGCTCCTTTCAGATTTCAGTGCTGATATAGCAGAAAATGCGTCTGTCACAAGCATTATTTTCCATGTTTTTGTTTCATATGTTGTACTGCCATTTTTGCAGCTGCATTGAGGGCATATTGCTCTGGGAGCCTGCATGACGAGGAAGGAGAGATGCTGGCTGGTATGGGTCTTAGTTGAGTCAGTATCAATATTTGGTCTGTGTGAGCAAGTTCTTTGAAGTTTGCCTCTATGGCCGTTTCCAGTATTTCTATGGAGGTAGACTTATGGTTCAAGTGATAATCCGTGCGGCCAGACTTAACACTCAGCTTACCCTTATGAAGTGTGTCTTGGAGATTATGACCCAGCCTGATATGTCATACTCAAGTACTGGTCGAACTCTCCCAGTATAAAGCCTTTTCAGAATGTTACCATCCGCACCCCAGTTGGTGCCTGCTAGTTTGTTCATGATCCCCATTCTCTTCTTTGCTCTTTTTTCCAGCTTTGTCTATCTGTGTTTTCGACGTCCGCCTGCTCGTCCATTGGGAGTAGGTGGTCATTGAACTTGATTTTGAGCATTTGTTTCTTCTTGGATAAGCTGCAGACTGTGAAAATAGTTTCATTTTCATTTATAAAGGGCAGTAAATACCTGGTATATTTACCTAGCTTTTTAATAAAACTGTGCATCCTTGTGGTGGCTACTCCTATTTATTCATATTGTGTCCACAGTGTAGATCATCAGCGTAGATTGCACTATGCACTCTGTTTGTGGATGTCTTCCACTATCATTTATAAAAACTAGAAGTAGCCTGGGAGACAGGACCCCTCCTTGGGGAACAACTTGTTCAATGATTGCCTTCCTGCTATACTTTCCCTGGTCCTGTACTTTGACTGTTATATTTACCAAATAGTGACATATCCAGAAATACAAGCGCCTTCTAATTCCGAGTTTGAGCAGTTTGATTGTGAGTCCTCTCTCTCCAAGATCTTTCCTTATCAGCCCATACTGTTAGTGTATGTTTCTTTTCTTGAAATCCCGTCCTCGATGTCCTGAGCAATGTAAGTTACTTGGTCTTCTGTTGATCTGTGCTGACAGATCTAAGTACTTCAATAGGTACTTCCCTCTTTCTACTCTTTCTCTAACCTGACTCACTTCATCTTAAAATTGTTGGACCTCTTCTGACCAGCAAGGTTTGTAGTCTTTTCTTGTACATCTAGGAAGTTATTCTCTTGCTGCCCTCAAAATCCATATGTTGAGTAGGTCTGTCATGTTCCTTATCTTTTTGGGTGTTCTTTATGGGGTCTCAGTAGATGTCCTTTGAGCCTCACAAACTCTGCATAGACAGCTCTTTTTTAGCTCCACTGAGTCATTGGTTTTTAAACTTGGGTGAAATATCTAAGGTTGAAGGAGACCTTGTCAGGTTTGTGATCACTGTCTCCTAGCTGTTTCATGAATGTTCGATCCAAGTTGTGGGCTATATTACCAGTGGCAGGACGAGGTCTGGGGGGTGTATATTTTTATATCTTCTTGAGTAGAAGGTTGGTGGGTCATCGAGTCCATTCATGAGCTGCAGGTTGTTATCTATTTCTCCTGTTCTACTCCCCGCCCTCCCCCACACCCCTTACATTGGTGACCTTGGTATCCCCACCTTTCAGAGTGACTGTCAAAATCTCCCACTACTAGACAGTTTGTATTCGCAATGTCATGGCTTCCAGTATAAGGGCTCTGTCATTGAGACAATATATATTGTTCATTCAGATATTTTAATTATCTGCAAAGATGTCAATTCTTATGATTTCTGCTTTACCATTTGTACCGAATTCTATCTGTTTCATGGTGTTTCTGTTGCTCACGAGTAAGGACCCTCCCTCGTTTCCGTGTGGCCTTCTCTGTCTTGACTTATATCCTCGGACAGAGAATCCGTAGGGAAGGGGAGGTTGAAGCGTGTTTCCTGAATACAAGCAACGTCTATTTTTCAATGGTGATCCTCACTGCTAGGGCTTGCTTTCTGGTTAAAGTCCTCCGTGTTCCAGTGGATTATATTGAGTCTTCCGAGTCTGGTCGGGTTTGATTTGCAAGATTTTCCTGCCGCTAGTTTGCTTTTGCACCAGTGACAGCGTGATCACCAGCAGTTATTTGTGACCACCCTCGTGATGGTTGGTCCAATATTCTTTCTCTGTTGCTAAGTCTCGGGGACAGAGCGGCGACCATAGAATCCGTTATCCCATTCCTCATTTTAAGGTCGTTGCACCATGTTATGCGCCTTACGGCCTGGTGCATCTGGTTGTGCAAACAATTGTTTAGTTAGCATTCCTAGTCGTTGATTGCTACGCAAACATACGCAGGGAACAGATTCTACCATCTGCATCGCGTCCCGAATGGAAAAAAGCATAAAACACATCAATCCTGTGTTACTCCTTTATAACCTCTCAATAAAATATATCTAAAGAATCATTTTTGTTTTCGAAAACAAATTTGTAATTGATTCAAAGAGTTCCTAACATCATTTTAGAGAGGTGCCTGTTGACAACCAACCTGGTCAGTTAACTGATTTAATTACATGCTGTAGGGAGCGATGAAGACAATTACTAAGATTTTTTGTGACAAAACTTTATCAGTGAATCACAGAATGCAGCGACTACATTGGAACAGTTTTTCAAATATGAAATCAACTAGATGTAGCGTCCAACCATTGCCAGACACCATCGGCAGCAGACAAGATATTATTCAGCGAATTCTTTTTCTTCAAAATGGTATTCCAATACGTCAAATATAGATTTTTCTTTATTGTCCGTTTCTAATGTTCCTGTAAATAGTTCTTGACAAATGTTTTCATCTTTTATGAAGCGAACGATCGCATGAAGTAAAGACTCATTTGTTGGTAAAGAAGACGCATCGAGTTATAAAGAAAGCTTCAGAAGAAGTCTTCAAAACATCATTTCGACGATTTATCTCTACACTGTGTTATTTCTCAATGAGATTTTTAAATAATTTCAGACTGCGGCATATGCAGTACAGTACCAGAACATCACTCACAGCGGACAATATCAAATCTTCCCAATAATTTGCTGTTTTCAGATTGAGCAATAAGTAGGAAATGTTGCATGAAGAGGTAACCCATCATTTTCTTGTTTTCCTGCCGCCGAAACCATGCCAGCCAAAGTTGGTCGTCTCGTTGTTGATCTCTAAGCTCGAACGTAAGATACATTTTGATCTGTTCTGTATTTTGCTCACATGTTCTTCTAATCGCGAAGATTTCATAGCTTCATATGAAAAACATCTTGTGGCAATTCAGACACAATGGTAATGTCTTGTTTGTGGGTGATTGAATAAAACATATTTCAAATACTCGACATCATATTGTCTGAATTTTTTCTTTAATTCGGACACAACCTGACACAATATGCATAGATTCTGTCTATTGCACTATTAATCGTTGGGTGTGGGCAGGACCCGCACGACTTTGAATTTTCAGCTGAAGGATACGGTGGATGTTCCCAACGCCCTAAAATTTACTTCCAACCAGCGCCCTTCAAATTCTCAGCGCCCCCTCCCCTCCCCACCCCACCCGGTGGACGGTTCCGCCTCCGTTTGGAACCTATGATCTAAAACATAGATTCCCAACGTGGGCGCTGCCGCCACCGGGAGCACTGAAAGTCAGAAGGGGCGTTTTGTTTCAAGTCCTCTTGGTGAGCGTTGAGGACTATCCGCCGCCTCTTCAGCTGAAATTCAAGATCGTGCAGAACCCTCTTGCACGCAACTATTAATAGTGCAGTAAACCCAATATATTAATGTTGTAACAGGTTCGCTGGGCCTTATTATAAATACCTGAGAAGTTGGAGTGGGAGATCAATACTTACAAAATTGTTTTAGAGTTTCTTCAGAGCAAGGGCAAATGGGCGCAACAATTGTTACCACAGATGTAAGAACGTATTTATTGTCATTAATATTTTGAATAATGACAACAGATAAAACGAACATGTCAAAAGATATTTTTATCAACGGAGAGAAAGTAGGAAATGTGCACAGTTTTGAATATCTTGGTTCACTGCTAACAACAGATGGAAATGGGAGGAAGAAAATTAAAAGAAGAACAAACATAGCTTGAAAAAAATTAAACAACTAAAAACAGTATGAAACAGAACTGATAGAAAACAAAGATCAGAATACAAAGTTGATCCTATTCCCAGTGGCAACATATGGGTGTGAAGCATGGACATTTAATAAAGCAATGGAAAAACATATAAGGGTTTTCGAATATAAGTGTTACAGAAGAGTCCTACGTATATCATGGACAGAGAAGAACAAATAGATCTATCCAGAAAGAACAAAAAAATAAAAGAAAATTGGGATATTGTGGACATATAAAAAAACACGAAGGGCTGGAGATCATCATGGAAGGAAGCATACCGGCAAAGAGAAGAAGAGGACGACCACGTAGAAAATAGATTCAGGAAGTATCTGATGGTTTGAACATGACGGCTGCAGAGGCAGGACATGAGAGAGAGAAATTCCGGAGAACTGTTGGGGTGGCTAAAGTTCTGTTCATTACAAGGTATTTGAATGTGAATAGCTTGAATTAAATTGTAACAGATTACTGTTACATGTTCTCTCACCTCCACCATTAGCGTTGAGTTTATCCTAAGGACTTAGATAAACATACTCTGGGAATTGTTCAAGTTTTAATAAAAACCATGCATTTTATAATAACAGACAAAGCACGTATAAGCAAACACATAATGGAAGTGTAAGCTAATCCTGGCAGTAATGTCCTCATCAGTACCTCCTGATTGGCTGATCTTGCTCCCGAGGTATACAAATTGTCCATTATCTTCTATATCCCTTCCCTGAATCAATATCGGGTCTTGCTGTACGTTGTTTCTTCGCAGTAATTTTGTATTCTCTTTGTTCATTTAAGACCGACTTTCTGTCCGTTTCTGCAGGGCATCACTTTCTCCTTCAGTATGTCTTGTAGCCTGTGGAAGCAAGAGCAAAATCATACTGAGTTCAGGGACTCTAATTTTGACATTAAAAAAGTAAGTAAAAGTAACCCTTTTATATAACGTGATATATATATTGTAATACGGTGTTAAACCCGTATTTTTCATTGACCTCGAAACACGATGGGTGATGTGGTCAACATAATGTCAGAACGCCTATACTTCCAGTGCTTTCCTGGTGCCCAATTGAGGCTGGGTCGACCTGAGAACCGTTACGGTCGAAAAATGTTCACGCCCTCTGTGGAGATTAAGCCCGGCCACTGGCCCGAGAAACGAGTTCGCTAACAACTACGATATTGCGGTTCTCTAATTTTGACATAAGTGTCCACTGAATGCCTTTTCCGCACCCTGCATACGCCGCGCATGTAACCCAATCAAGTAGCACCAGAAGGAGGGGACAGCGTCTTCTTTTTCTAACACTCGTAGTGACCTGGAGACAGTCTTCCATCGTGGATAACCTGGCAGACATACAACTGAAGCAGTTGCCGGATGATGTCACAGTCGTCCATGCACCTATAGTTTCTCATGATATTCTATATTATTTTTCTGTCTATTCCGTCAAATGCCTTCTCGAACTCAACAAAACACACGTAGAGTGGAGTCTGTTACTCCATTGTTTGTTCTTCAATGATTCTCAATGTGGTTATCTGCTCATTACAAGATCTATCTTTCCGGAATCCAGCATTTTCATCTCTAAGCCTCTGGTCAATGACCTCTTTCATCCTGTCCAGGATAAGCCTAGTGAGGACTTTGCTAGGAATGGAAAGCAGTATTATCCCTCTCTACTTGTCACACTGTGATAAATTTCCATTTTTGGCAGTTTACGAGATGGCAGTTCTTCAAGTCTGCTGGGATCTCCCGTTCCATCCAAATTAAACAATCCATCAGGCTGATTTACCATCGCTTCTCCTCCTTAGTGCTTCCGCTCGGATATTACCTTCTCCTGCCGCCTTGCTATTTTCAAGTTTTAAAGTATTTCCTGCTTTGTGATCTCTCTACATTTATGTCAAGTGAATCTTCTGGCACCAGGTCAGTGGGCATTGTGGGAAGTCTATTCAACACTTCTTGGAAATGCTCTTTCCATCGACCCAGTTAGAGCTCTATTTTAGTCAAAGTTGTCCATTCTTGTCTCTCACTGACCTGTTCAGGTTATTTTCCCTCCCACCCAACAATCTGGTTTTCTCAACGAGTGCCTTGAGTCACTTAACTGGCTGATGCTTCTGTCTGTTCTGCTACTTTATTTCGGAAGGATCTTTTGTCCCCTTTCAGTTGTCTTTTCCACATCCCTAGCCATCGCGTTATATCTAGTCGCTGCGGCTTGTTTTTGCTGTCGTGTTCGCGCCTGGTTTACTTTCTGTTTCAACTTCTTCCTCTCTTCTAACTTTTGCCATGTTTCGTCAGTGATCCAGGAGTCTGTTGAATGATGGTCTTTCAAGTGCCTCCTCACACCTCCGACAGTAGTTTGCTTTAATGTATTCACGTACTCTCCACTGTTCATCCTCTCATGTCGCCTGTGTGTTTCAAAACGGTTCTTTCAAGCGATCTATTAGACGTTTTTTGTGTCCTGAGATTGGAGTTTCGTGACATTAAACTTGGTTCGTGGACTCGATGGTTTCGTCTTTGATGACAGTTTTATCTTCAATTTTACAGCAACAGATGACGGTCAGATCATGTCAGGGTCAAAGCGCAGCGCATGAGGGGATGTGCCAGGATTAGTGAGCAGGCACTAATCAAGACCTGTCCCTACCTCCTCGTGGTGACCTGGAAACAGACTTTGGTTCCGGTCTGGCTAATGGGGGCAGGGATCGGGGAAAACTACTGGTAGTGGTAGTGGTGCAATTACGAAAAAAGAAATGCAGGTCTATACGAACAAAATGCACGAGTCTCCATGTCGATGTACAATAAATATTGCTCAAGTTCCCGAACAAAAAAACAGCAGTGAAACGTCTCTGACATAAGCCCACTCCCCGGAGTAATGGCCGAAAACAAATCAGACAGGAGACTCCATACACGAAGCTCGACGTGTAAGTCAAAGTCTAGCCAAATTACCTGTTTCTCTGCCTATGGGGAGACTGGTAAATATGAAAGGATGAGAGGTACATCCAGTGACGAAACGAGTGCCCACGTAGGGCGAAACTCGAAGCCCTGAGGAGGGCAAACATTGCCAGCTCGTGGCCAGAATAAATAAGTCAGATCCGTAACGAATAAAGTCTACCCTCGTGTCAGTTCGAGGAAGATTCAGATTGACTCCACATCGGTGGCCTGGTGCGAACACGTGTACTGGGCATGGTTTGCCGAGCGCAAAACAACAAGTTGCGTTTTGGTAAGTTCGACAATGTAAAGATATGACAGGCTGTCCGAGTCCGAACATTTGCGAAGGCCGATACTTACACGGTGTTTATACGTGTAAGACGCCGTTCGAGGACAAGCTTATAAGCCCGAAATGTTTCTAATCCGGAATGACCTCATAGTCAGAAGGGCATAATAGCGTAACTCACTGTCTTGGCGTAGATCACAAAGCCCAAATATACGGCAAAGCTGATCGAAAAGGCTAAGATCCGGACCGACATAGTCGGCAGAAAGGATCGTACCTTAGGGAAAGTTCACTCTAGTTTATCAAATCTGGCTGAAACCGGACGGGCGGCCTAGTCACCATGGGAGCACAATCGACCACGTAGATCACCCCCGTTCTTGTCAGTGGACCAATTATACATCACAATAAGAATGATAAAATTGGCCGGGAAGAATGATCGAGAGAAGAAGAAGATCATATGTCAGCTCCTCTTCTCACTCTCACATCTGTGTGATGTCCTCCATCGTTGTCAGATTGTCACATGATCAATATGGTTTTCAGTCCGATGGTCTGGCGAGATTCGTTGTATAACACCTTTGATGGGGAAGAGTGTCCCCCAATGGCAAGCTCGTTGGTGGCACATAAATCTACAAATAGCTCACCATTTTCCTTCTGCTTCCAATATCCTTGGTTCCCAGCTCTCTCTCTCCCTGCCAGTATTATCGCAGCCCACTTTGGTATTCATGTCCCCCATAGGAATCAGCATGTCATGCTTTGGTGATTTGTCAACTTTTGCCTGCAGTTGTGAATAGAAATAGTCTTTCTCCTCCTCATCTGAGCTATTCGTCAGGGCATAACATTTAAGGATGTAGGTCTTCTGGAACCTAGCTTTAAATTTGGCAATGATAATGCGGTCAGAAACTGTTTCCTATTTCATCAGACTTTTGGACGCTTCTTTGGATAGCAGAAGAACCACACCAGCTTCATGGTGGCATCTACATTTTCGTTGCCCGAGTAGAGCAGCTTTTCTCCTCCGGTCACGAGTCTTGGTTCACCAAAGGCATTCCATCTTGTTTCACATAATACCAGCATTGTCAGCTTGTAGTTATGCATCTCTTTCACCACTTGTGTACATCTCACGGTCTCTCACAGTGTCCTCATATTTCACATAATCCCAGCACTGTCAGCTTGTAGTTATGCATCTCTTTCACCACTTGTGTACATCTCACGGTCTCACACAGCTTCCTCACATTTCACATCCCTATAAGAATGAGCTTCTTCTGCGCAATTAACTTGTGAACCTCTAATAATGACATCTGTTTCTGTCATGGACTCCTAGTCTGTCTGTCCGAGACTCGAGATTTTAGTTTTGAACAATTTGTGTTTGGTTGCTGTAACTACGTTCTTTATTAAATGGACAAGTAGCTAACCCATCGAACAACTCACAACATGAAAGAAAGGAGGCACATTTGAGTCTTCGTTTCTCCTTCTCTCGTACGTCCACTGTTAATTCAGGCGGAAAGTCTTGACGCATGGTATTGCGCTTTTGACTGATTTTTGCATGAGCCTATTACGGGTGTCCCTCAACCATACGGACAACCTCGCCGACTTCAGAATTGCTTGAGGCTTAGATCCCTCAAGTGATCGTTAAAGGAAACCGGTTGTCCTTGTAACTCTTTCTCGGACATAGTTAGTTAGTGAAGTGCGACTTTATCAGTTTCCTGTCTTTGGTGAAGTCGTTCCGTACGCATCGTATGATAAACACTCTTTAATGATCTTTTAGGGCCGTAAATTTGGGCTTTAATCTCGCCAAAAGAGCATGCTTCTCTGCATTGACTGGGTGAATAGCTCCGGTTTAGAGCATTCTCGACTCTTTCTAGAGCTAGTCACAGGAACTGGCCATTTTGTATTCATTGCTCTTTTACGATAATTTTGCGCCGTATATTTGGTCATTATGACCTTCGTCAAAGTATGTCTACAATATGCACTCTTTCTGACTATATAGAGTCGTTCCGGATTGTAAACATTCTCCGTCATTGGGGTCGCATGTGCTTTGTCAAACAAACGATCATATTTTGGCGGTATGCTTAGCCTTTATATGATCTGAGCCATGGTGTTTAGACCTCATTTTACTCTATGTAGGATGATCAGCATCCGAAAAGTATCGCCTTAGCCAATGTTTCGGTTTGTACAGTCGCCTTTGCATTCTCGGCCTTACTTTTCTATCCACGTTGAGTTTGTGTCTGCGTAGGGGTATTCTCAGCCGTTTCGGAGCGCGTGTCGGCATTGGCATTTGCAAGGGTTTACTCTGCATGTTCCCTGTCCCGAAACGCTGGACTGGGGCTGCGCACGTATATTCTAGAGCATAGGTTCCAACCTTTTTGAATGAGCGCCCCCCTTTTCAGTAAATAATTCGCTACAGTCCCTCTAGGGTAAACTATATTGTACATACTATATATTGAAAATAAGGGCACATTATTCAGTTATTTTATTAGAAGATAATACCAATATTGGTGTACTGCTCATAGTATCATTGACACAATTTATGTTATAATGTATTAATTTGAGCTGAGCTTGATGTGATGAAACTAATTTTTCGATGTTTGGTGACATTTTTGTCATCAATAATTTGAAATCTTTGCATTACTCTATTGACAATCTGTTTCGTTTCTTTGTAAATAGTCAGGTGACCATGATAAATCCTCTTTCAGCTAAATATGGTGATGGGAATACAATAAACAATTTCTTACTGCAACCCATTAGGTTTGATATAATATTGGAATTTAACTTTGTAGACACAATTCTTGATATCCGTTATTCAATTTTCCATTTCAACTCTTAGTGTGTTGATAATTCTATCAACTCTTCCTCCAGAAATAATTCTGTTATTTGTACATTTTCTGTTTCTTCTGCCTCTGCGTCTCACTAGACTGGGATTTCGGATTCTCTAATAAAGGCATCTATCAGCCACGCCATACAGTTTTCTTGGACGCTGGTGTAAGTGGGCCACCTCTTTCTTCTCAGGTCTGCATAATGGGGCAGTTCTGTGGGACGTGCTCTGTCGTCACATTCGTCAAACCACAGGGCATAGATCAGGTGTGCCTATCTTGACTCTAGTTCTGTTCTCATTCTGGTGTGACCCGTCCGGAGGCGAAGTATGATAATATTATCTCGTCTGAGCAGTTCGTAATATCCATCATGCTTGTTGTATTTTGTGTGTTATTTTCCCACTTTGTTGTGTAGTTCCCTCTGGCGATGTTTTTTGTTTCTTCCTAGCTGACCAGGTTGTCATCTTGAGGCATCCCTGTCCCTCTTTAGTCAGTCTGTCAACATCTCCATTCCCCTTGAGCTTGCAGTGTGAGGGTATCCACTGGATTGCTACACTCTCGGAATGATGAGCCAACTGGGTTACAGTTGACCTGAGATCACTTAGTTTTGTTTCCTTTCACTGCTGAGATAGAGACCAAAGCACCATTTTCCATGTATTTGTTTCATATGTTGTAGTGCCATTTTGCAGCTGCAGTTGAGGGCATCAGCTCTGGTGCCTGTATGACCAGGGAGGAGAGGTACTGGCTCGTTGTATGTGTCTTGGTTGAGCCAGTGCCAATATTGAGTCTGCGTGGGCAAGCTCTTTGGAGTTTGCCATGAAGCTACTCCTTTTCAATTTGCCCCTACCGTAGCTGTTTATTTGGGGGTGCATTGGATAGTTAATCAGTCTCTTGTATTTCTCTCCTCGTTGAAGTACCTTCATGTTGCGTCTGTCTTCAATGGTTGAAGTCTATGGCCGCTTCAGTATTTCTATGGGGGTAGACTTATGGTTTTAGTGATGATCCGTGCCTGACTTAACACTCGGCTTAGCTTTATGAAGTGTGTCTTGGAGATATGACCAGAATGATATGCCATACTTAACGTACTGGTCAAACTCTCCCAGAGTAAATACTTTTCGGAATGCTACAACCCGCACCAGTGTTGGTGCCTGCTAATTTGTTCACGATCGCCAGTCTCTTTTTTTCTTTTTCCCTAGATTTGTTTATCTGTGTTTTCCACGTCCGCCTGCTGTCCATCATGATTCCCTATATATTTGGACATTCGTCTACTGAGGATAAGTGGTCATTGAACTTGAGTTTGAGCATTTGTTTCTTCTTGGATAGGCTGAAGACTGAAGAATTTTCATTTATAAATAGCAGTCAAAACCTAGTCTATTTTTCTAGCTTTTAAATTACATCTTGCATCCTTGAGGTGTCTACTGCTATTGGTTCTTCTCGTGTCTACAGTGCCAGATCATCAGCGTTGATTGCACCATGCACTCTGTTGGGGATGTCTTCCATAATCATTTATAAAAATTAGAAGTAGCGTGGAGACAGGACCCTCCTTGAGAACAACTTGTTCGATGATTGCCTTCCTGCTATGTTTTTCGTCCTATACTTCGGCTGTTCTATTTACCAGATAATGACATATACAGATATGCATGCGCCTTTTGATTCCGAGTTTGATCAGTTTGATATTCAGTTCCTCTCTCAGACCTTGTCGAAATCCTTCTCCATGTCAACTCCTTACCGTTAGTGTATGTTTCTTTCTTGAAATTCACTTTCGATCTCTAGTGCAATGTAAGTTACTTGGTTTCTGTTGATCCATGCTGACTGAATCCACTCTACTGTAGTAGTATCAATTGTTTTTGCTCCAGCTGCACATGAGTCTTCTATTGAAGCCTATCCATCACTTTTCCAACACACCTAAAAGGCTAATTGGTCTACGTTGCTTAGATCAGATCTGTCGTTTCCTTGTTTTAGCTTGGGCACTGTGATAGCTTCTTTCCATTCACTAGTATTTCTGCAACTTTCAGCTCGCATTCAAAACTTTTAGCAGCTTTTTCTTGGCTTTCTTGCCTAGGTTAATGAGCATCTCATTTGTGATGCCATCCTTTCCTGGTAACTTCTTAAGGTTAAGACCCTGGAGTGCTTCTTCAACTCACCTCTGTCCATGTTGAGACGTCTTGTCTCTTCAGCTCTGCCTTGTGGCTTTCTTAACTGCTCTCCTATATTTAGCCGAGGCTGCCTCGAGTGCTATGCTCTGCTCAGTTTCTAATCTTTCTCTAGCCTGACTCACTTTCTTTTCAACACTTTGGACCTCTTCTGGCATAAGATTTGTAGTCTCTTCTTGCACCTCTGAGATTGATTCTCTTGCTGTCCTCAAAACGGATATGTTAAGTAGGTATGTCATGTTCCTTATCTTTTTTGGTGTGTGTATTTATCACAGTAGATGTCTCTGAGCCTCATCAAACTGTGCTGAGTCAACTCTTTTGTAGTTCCACTGGGTCATTATTTTTTGGAATAGGGTGAAATATCTAATCTTTAAGGAGAGCTTGACAGGTTTGTGGTCACTGTCTCCTAGCTATTCCATGAAGGTTCGATTCAAGTTGTGGGCTATGTCACCAGTGGCAAAGACGAGGTCTGTGGGATATATTTTTATGTCTTCTTTAGTAGAAGGTTGGTGGGTCATCGAGTCCATTACTGAGCTGCAGGTTGTTATCTATTTCCCACTGTTCTACCTCCCCCTTTTTTTACATTCGTGTCTTGGTATCAGCACCTTTCTTAGTGACTGTTACAATCTCCCACTACTAGAGAATTTGTATTGAGTCAGTGTCATGGTTTCCAGCATAAAGGGCTCTGTTAGTTCAGATCCGTTAGATGTCTACAAAGATACTAATTCTATGATTTCTGCTTCCCCATTTGTGCTGACTTCTATCTGTTTCATGGTGTATTTGTTTGCTCATGCGTATGAGCCCCCTCCTCCGTGTGGCCTTTTCTGTATAACTGATAACCTCGGACAAAGGATCTGTGTGGGGAGTTTGATGTGTGTTTACTGAATACATGCAAGGTCTATTTTTCACTGCTAGGGCCTGCTTTTTGGTGTAAATGTCCTCGGCGTTCCAGCGGATTATGTTGAATCTCCTGAGTCTGGTGGATTTTGATCTGCAAGATTTTCCTGCCGCTCATTTGCACGGCACTACATTTGGTACAGTTTTTTCAAATATGAAATCAACTGGCTGAAGCGTCAACCATTGTCGAGCACAATCGACACAGACAAGATATTATTCACGGCATTCTTTTTCTTAAAAAATGGTATTCCAATAAGTCAAATATTAATTTTTCTTTATTGTCCGTTTCTAATGTTCTCGCAAATAATAGTTCTTGACAAATGTTTTCATCTTTCATCAAGCGAACGTGCGCCAGAGGTAAAGACTCATTTGTTGGTAAAGAAGATGCATCAAGTTATAAAAAAAGCTCCAAAAGTAGTCGTCAAAACATCATTTCGACGATTCATCTCTACACTGTGTTAGTTCTCAATGAGACTTGAAATTAATTTCAGACCGCGGCGTATGCAGTACAGAACGCAGAACCTCACTCACCGCTGGAAGTATCAATTCTTCGAGAATAGTGTACGGTTTATCAGACTTAGCAATAAGTAAGAAAATGTTGCATGACGAGGTAACCGATCATTTTCTTGTTTTGCTGCCGCCGAAACCATACCAGCCAAAGTTGGACATCTTGAATGTTGACCTCTAACCTTGAACATAAGATACATTTTCGTCTTTTCTGCCAGGATGTATTTTGCTCACATGTTCTTCTAATCGCGATGGTTTCATAGCTCTATGTGAGCATCTTGTGGAAAATTCAGACACATTGGTAATGTCTAGTTTGTGGGTGATTGAATAAAACATATTTCAAATACTCGACATCATATTGTCTGGATTTCGTCTTTGATTCCGATATAACCTGGTACATATGCATAGATTCTGTTTTTGCATTATTAATCGTTGCGTGTGGGCAGGACTCGCGTGACTTTGAATTTTCAGCTTAGGGGGACAGCGGATGGTCCTCAGCGCCACACAAAATTTACTTTTCAACCCAGCGCCCCTTCCAATTTCTCAGCGCCCTCCGGTGGGCGTACCGCCCCGTTGGGAACATATGTTCTAGAGGTCGTTTCAATCGGCGCTAGCAACGCAACTGAAATTTTGCGCTCGTCAACATCATCCACCTCAGTTCTTCCGGGGATGTTAGTTGTTAATGCAACAGTACCCTGCCCGGTTGTCTCAGGGAAGGCAATTTTGTTAGGCACTAAACTGCAACTTTAGGATTTGCGCCAGACAATTTTAACCAGTAGGTTTCTCTGCGCTTTGTCTCTTGGACGGAGTTTACTGCAATTTTCCCCATGTGCCTTCCTGTGTGTTACAGTGTTTTTCCGAGACACTTGCCAAGACCTTTGATTTGTACTGGATTCAAGCCTCTGCTTGGGCTTTCCAGTTTGCCTGCTCATCTAGTGATCCTTTCACACATGCGTTTGTCACTCCTTCCCGTCGCTCCATCACCAGCACCTTGCGTGATTGCCCCGCCTTTGGGCTCACATGTGTATCGTCCGTATGCGTGTTCGCTCCACTTTGGTGCCTGCTCCATCGTGTTTATCGGGTATCTCCGTGCTCACATTTACCGTGCATCGAGACTGTCATGACATACAACTCTCGACTTGGGCTCATGGCTCCGAGTTTCGCATCATGTGGACCAACGTCTCTGCTCTGGATGCACCTTTCCTCCTTCATGTTCATTTGACAGCACTAGACTCGGGCTCAGGGCTCCGAGTTTCGTCACATGTTGGCCCACGTCTCTGCTCTGGATGCACCTCTCATCCCTTCAGGCTCATTTGTACGGCCCTTCCATCGGCCGGAAGCTGATAATCGTGGTGCGACCGTTGACTTGTTTCACTTCGTGCTTATGGACTCTTGCTCCATATGTGCAATTTCATGAGGTCATTTACTCTGGGGGAGTTAGCATTCGTTCGCTGACGACTAGTGCACTGCTGTTTTATTACATTTCTGCAAAGATTTGAGGAATTTTTCATCGGACTTCGGCCAGGAGATACGTGCCTTTTGTTCCAGGATTTTGGACCTGCATTGCTTTTCCGTGCTTGCACTACTACCACTAGCTGTAGCTCTCCCTCGATCCCTACGCGCTTAGCCAGAACGGAACCAGTGTCTGTTACAAGGGTCACCATGAGGAGGTGGGGTAGGATTTTGATTAGTGCCAGCTCCTAATCGTGGCACGACGTTGTTCCCATGCGCCTTTGACCCCACATTTAGTCTGACCTCTTTACTTTGACCTGTCCGGCTTTGGTAACCCGGACAAAATTTGTGTCGAAGATAATTTTTTTTTGTTTAAACAGTACCCAAATCTTTCTTCATTGGAAAAAACTGATAACTACATTCTGGTTTATAGCCAGAATTTGGAAGCACTGAAAGAAGATTTTACAAATAGATTTCAGGAGATATTGAATATGACAATTTCCAGATTGGATCCTAGAACTTTCTTCAAACTTACATACAACAGAATTATCACTGCACGAAGAGTTGATAGAATTGTCAACAAATGAAGTGTTGTAATTAAAATTGTATAATAGATATCAAGAATTTTCTCTACAAAGTCAAGTTCTAATACTATATCCAGCCTTATGGGTTGTAGCATACTTTTTTTTTATTGCATTCCCATCATAATATTTAGCCGTAAGAGGATTTAGCATGGTCACTAGTCTATTCACAAATAAAAGAAAACAGATTATCAATAGAGGAACGCTGTGATTTAAGACTATTGATGACAAAAATGACATCAAACATCGAGAAATTAGTTTCATCACATCAAGCTCAGCTCTCTTACTAATAATATCATATTCATATTTTTATAAACATATTTTTTTATGTCATGATGTGAACAATACATTATAATTATCTTTTAATAAAATAACCGAAAAATGTGTCCTTGTTTTTAATATAGTATGTACGATATAGTTTACCCAGGGGGCGTTATCGAATCATTCCCTGAAAAAGTGGGCGTTCATTTAAATAAGGTTGGGAACTTATGATCTAAAGCACTATGATGTTGTCACCAAATATAATCGGATATAGCTACCAATGTCTTTTTTCTGTTTCAGTGATTCCTGGAAGTCATTCGAGTAATTTCCCTCTACTAGACTGCAAGACGGACGAGATAGATATAATGTTTCTACATTACCCTCCGAAAGTGAACAAAGGCAAACGTATACTTGTTGTAGAACAAAAACAAAGCCATCTTAGTCAACTGGACATGAGCTCTTGGTTTTTACATAATATTTTACATTTGCCTACCAACGATACAACTCCACGAGTACAGTATAATTATATTTGTGATATGTTCTCAGTTGATGATCCTACAATTAACATTACATCTGTGTACTTTAAAACTACCAATAATATAGAAAGCAAGACTCCTCTCTATTATGATGATTATTTGGGTACTGATGCATTCGAACGATATTGTGATGATGCCAAAAGCCAGCCATATGTATCTGCCCGTAAGATTTTGGAAAGTAAAATCACATTTATTCATCGTGTTTTTAGAGAAATGTCTGAGTCAGAAAAACGTTACCCATGTTGCTGTTATCTATCTCGATGGAGAAGATTTGTCTTATGAAGATAGCAGAGATATACCACGTATTATGCGTATTATGCAGAAACCTGAAAACGACGTTAAAATATTTACTGTTGCAATCGGTGTTAAAAATCACAAAGAAACAATACATTTGAATGATACACTTCTGATATCCAGCTACGACAGCAGAAATACTCAACATATTCTAACAATGGCCATTTGTAATCAATGTATAAACAATTGGACTTTGTATGAGCATAGGTACAGTACGGATTTTCTGTCGTGTTATAATATCATAGCTTCTAAAGACGACATTATTTGGCATAAAGCTAATGAAAATTGTAAATATCGTAACCATAGTAGTTTGGCTACCATTGAGACTCCAGAGGAAATTATTACTGTCACTAAGCTGTTGCACAAGTATATCGTCGAAACTCAAGTTTATAAGCTTGACAATTCTTCCAATGTTACAGTTCAATTTTATATTGGTCTTCGTCGAGACTTAACCAGTAGTGCTAAGCGGTTTCAATGGTTACTTCGGGAGCCATCTCAGTACCGCCCACTGGTTGTTTCTAATTGGACTTTATGGAAACCATCTGATGGTCGTGACAATGCTTGCAGCTGTGGCAATTTGTTGTGAGAAGAGATCATATGAATAATACTAATAATTCCAGTGACGTAGATATTATTGAAAATGGATGGGTCGATGTTCTGTGCAGTAAACAATTAAGTAAATTAGCTTTGTGTGAGGTTGTTCTTGCTCGAAGACTGATGGCGAGAACAAACTGAGAATAGCTCACCTCAATGAAAGTATCAATAAGGCTTTAAGTAAAGGAGATATTATGAAGCTTGGTGATAATATTGTATCTGTTTCGACCCAAGTAGGAAGTACACATTTTCTTAATTTTTTTAAGGAATCAGATAGCGAAATATTTGCTTTATTTGACTGCGGAGAAGATGGTGGTAATCCCAGATATATTTCCTACGCCCATGTCTGTGATTATGTTGACCATTGCAACAACAAACGAGATGAAAGTATGTGTATGTTAGACCCCCGTGATGTTACAAGTAGTAAAGAAGAAAACGTTTATGGAGATATATGTCCAGGAGAATTATGCTGTGACGGTTCATGTTTACCGTTTATGTGGCTTAGTGATGGTGAAGTAGATTGTTCAGTTTGCTCTAATAATTATGATAATGTAGTTAACGATGAAGACGACAAATTTAATTTTTATAAAAGATACAACATTGAATGTGCATTTATTTGTAATGTAGATTTTTGTGTGAGCTTCGACGAGCTTAATAATACTAAACCTTTCTGTGAAGGACCGGAGGGACCAATAGATGAGACCATAGGAAAACTAGAAATTGTGAACACCACATTGGGACGTCGTTTATGGGCTCCCAAATGTGTGTATGTCAAAGATGTGTTCGGAGGTATTATGGGATACAGAAATTTAACTCATCTACAGAATTGTTCGGATTTTGAGTGCCCAGAAGGTTACTTTAAATGCCCCAACACATATTGTATCCCTCAACATTATGTGATTGACGGGAATATAGACTGCCCTACAGGAGAAGATGAACAAAATGATAATATTCACATGTGTTCTGGAAATTTTGCCTGTTGGAATAGTCAAATTTTCTACATCCTGATCTAGTCTGCGACGGACATCCTGAATGTCCACACAAGGACGACGAAATGGATTGTAAAGTGGACTGCCCGAAAGGTTTGCGCTGTCTATCATGGAGAGTCACTGTATCAGAAGAGAACAGCTCGATTACTCTTTCAAATTTAGATTTCATTAACAGAAAAACCAGATACCTGGATTTGTCTAATGTAGATTTATCTTCTTTAAAGTTTGGAGATAAGTCATCGAGATTAGATAATGTAATATATATTAAGTTATCTAAATGTAACATCTCAACTTTAGATGAATTGCTTCAATTTTTATCTCATAAGGTTCAAAGGTTGGACATAAGCTACAATATGTTAAAGATCTTCAATTACAATGTAAGTCAGTATCCGGCATTATCAAATATTCGTCATTTGAACGTGTCTTACAATAGAGGACATCTTCATGTAAAGCACTTACAACTCAAGAAGCTTGAAGTACTCGATCTCTCCCACACAAGTCTGTTATATTTAGATAACTTTTTTTTTACTGATTTGATTAATCTGAAACACTTAAATTTAAGTTATACATCCATAACTGATATCTATAACAAAGGTTTATCTGATAGTTTTAGCTTACAAACATTTGATTTACGAGGACTGTTCATTGAAAATATTTATCCAAATTTGTTTAATGATCTCACGATTAGTCAACACTTGTACACTGATAATTTTACAATATGTTGTCCTCTGATCCGTGGATCCAAAATTCCAGATCATACATGTCACAGTCCTATCGACGCTATCTCCTCTTGTTTTGATTTGGTAGGTGATAATGTACAGCGTGTTCTTCTCTGGTTAGTGGCTATTCTTGCCGTTATAGGTAACGTTACGGTTATTGTTTATCGTCTCATTTGGGACAGGTCAGTTATAAGAAATGGATATGGTCTACTAGTTGCAAATTTGGGTATATCTGACTTTATTATGGGAGTATATCTGTTCATTATTGCTGGCGCGGATTATTACTATCACGACAATTATGTTCTGGAAGACAGAAACTGGAGAGAAAGTATTGTATGCAGACTCTCAGGCTTCCTGGCTACACTCTCGTGTGAAACGTCCACATATTTTATTTGCCTTATTACTCTGGACAGATTTTTGATAATAAAATATCCGTTTGGTCAAATACATTTTCTAACAGAGTAAAAAATCGCAGTTCTTTTGACTTGGGTCATAGGCTTCCATCTTGCTCTAGTTCCAATTGTGTTGAAATTTGAAATATATTCTTCCAACGCAATGTGTCTTGGCTTACCCTTGACAACTCAGCGTCTCAGAGGCTGGGAGTACTCATTTAGTGTTTTCATTGTCCACAATTTTCTTTTGTTTCTTGTCATCGCTTGTGGTCAAAGAGCCATTTTCATAGCCATGCGAGATAACAGAATTGATAGTACATCTCCACACAGATCTGTAGATATAAGCGTAGCCAAGCAGTTGCTTTTGGTCTCTCTGTCTAACTTTCTCTGCTGGTTTCCTGTAGGTATCATGGGTTTAATAGCTATTGGTGGATACGACATCGGAAGTAACGCTTACGCCTGGACAACAGTTGTCATTCTTCCCTTAAATTCTGCAGCAAATCCAGTTTTATACACCATTCCTGCCCTCATGGTTAAGTGGGAAAAATTTAAAAAGACTCAATAACTTCCATTAAATTGAAACATCCAAAAGTTAAATCTGTTGAGAGACAAGCTGAAGTTTTGGAAAACCCTTCTTTCCAGCATTGTATGATAATCGATCATTGTGCTGTTCTCTGAAGAACGAAACATGAATTTAATGTAAGCCGTGTTTGGTAGCACACGATAAGTTCTATGTCTGTCAGATAAGACAGAAGATACTAGTTGATGGTACAGAGACATAAGCTCTATGTCTGTTAGATGAGACAGAAGTCACTAGTTGATGGTACAGAGAGATAAGTTCTATGTCTGTCAGATGAGACAGAAGATACTAGTTGATGGTACAGAGAGATAAGTTCTATGTCTGTCAGATGAGACAGAAGATACTAGTTGATGGTACAGAGAGATAAGTTCTATGTCTGTTAGATGAGACAGAAGACACTAGTTGATGGTACAGAGAGATAAGTTCTATGTCTGTCAGATGAGGCAGAAGACACTAGTTGATGGTACAGAGAGATAAGTTATATGTCTGTTAGATGAGACAGAAGACACTAGTTGATGGTACAGAGAGATAAGTTCTATGTCTGTCAGATGAGACAGAAGACACTAGTTGATAATGGAGGATATGATATAATATACGCTAAATATCTATCTATATATATATATATATATATATATATATATATATATATAAGTATAAAGAGAGAGAGAGATTAGATATGAAATGGGGTCAAAGGCGCATGGGGACAGCGCCGTGGCAGGATTAGTGAGCTGGCACTAATCAAGATCCAACCTCACCTCCACGTGGTGACCCTGGTAACAGACAACCGATATTGTCTGGCTAACTGGGTGGGGATCGAGGGAGGGCTGCCCTGGTATAAGTAGGGTTGCAGACGTAGTCATGTTGGATGAGATCCGCTCGCGACGCAGACGAGCAGAATCCCAGAGTGACTATTCATGCACATCTCTCACGGCCGAAGCGAAAAGCTGAACGGATAAACGTGAATGGATGAAGGGTGTATCCAGGGAAGAGACGTGGGCCAGCGTGGAGCAAAATTTGGACCGAGACGAGTTGATGTGGCCCACATAGGGCAACTATTTGGAGCCCTCCTCAGGGCCTGAGTTGAGCTCTGTGTCCGGACAAGCCAGAGTCATTGTGAAGGTATGCACGGTGAGAACCAATAGAAAAGTAAGAAACAGTAGTCTTCGAGTCGACTGTGAAGGAATCCAACTCCCGGAGTAAGAGTCGCAAGTAAATTGCTAACTGGAGGGCAAGAATCAATAAAAATCGATGCATAACGAATCGAAAATCTCGGCAAGTGTCTCTGAAAACGCTGTAACGTATCGTGTCGACACACGGGAAGATTGCGGTAAAATCCGTATCAAAGGCTTATCGCAGATACATTTGCATGATACGGTTGGCAAAGCGCAAATTCTTAAGTTGCGTTTTAGTATCTAACGAAACTACCCTCCCGGGAACAACCGGGCAAGGTACTGTAGTATTAACGACTGTCATCCCCGGAAGAACTGAGGTGGGTGATGCCGAGACTGCCCTCTCTGGGACAACTGGGCAAGGTACTGTTGTATAACAACTAACATCTCCATGAAGAACTGTGGTGGGTGATCCTAAAGGGACTGCCCTCCTGGAACAACCGGGCAAGGCACTGTTGCATTTACAACTAATATCCCCGGAAGAACTGAGGTGGGTGATGATGGTGTGCGCAAAAATTTCAGTTGCGTTGCTAACGCCGATTGAAAAGACCCTCTAAAATATATGTGCGCAGCCCCAGTACAATGTTTTCCGGGGTAGAGAAAATGCAGAGTAAACCATTGCACATTGCCAAGTGCCGACACGCGCCCCGAAACGTATGAGCATACTCCTACTCAGGAACAAACTCACCATGGATAGAAAAGTAAAGCATATAATGCAAAGGCTTGACTGGTACAAACCCAAACATTGGCAAGGGCAATACTTTTCGGACGCCGATCATCCTACACAGATGATGTCTAAACACCATGGCTCAGATCACATAAAGGCTAAGCATACCGCCAACATATGATCGTTTGTTTGACAAAGCACATGCGTCTCCAATGACTGAGAATGTTCCTAATCCGGAAAGATATCATATAGTTAGAAAGAGCGCATACTGTAGACATACTCTTTGGCGAAGATCATGAAGCCCAAATATACGGCGAAAAATTATCGTAAAAGAGCAATGAATACAAGAAAGGTGACAGTTTCGGTGACTAGCCCTAGAAGGGTCGAGAATGCCCTGCCGGGCGACCTCACCCAATCAGTGCAAAGCTAATGCTCTTTGGCGTAGATCAATGCCCAAATTTACGGCACTATAAGATCATTAAAGAGTGTTTATCTTACGTTGCGTTTGGAACGATCTCACCAAAGACTGAAAATTCTGCCTTCACTAACTAACTCTGTCCGAGAAAGAGTTACAAGGACAACAGGTCTCCTGCAACGATCACACTTGAATGATCTCAACTTCAAGTATCTCTGAAGTCGGCGAGGCTGTCAATATGGTTGAGGGATGTCTGTAAAATGGTAATATAGGTCTCACGCAAAAATCTGTCAGAAGCGCAATACCAGGCGTCATGACTTTCCACTTGAATTAATAGCGGGCGTACGAGAGAAGAAGAAGAAGAAGAAGTAGATATGTAACATATTAGATTCCGATTTCTCATACGCACTCGATACTGTAGCACAGTACCACAGTATCAGTGTGTATGATATCACCTTCTCTATTCTATACTACACTCTCTGCAGATCAATCTGTGTATGCATGTATGATATCACCTTCTCTATTCTATACTACACTCTCTGCAGATCAATCTGTGTATGCATGTATGATATCACCTTCTCTATTCTATACTACACTCTCTGCAGATCAATCTGTGTATGCATGTATGATATCACCTTCTCTATTCTATACTACACTCTCTGCAGATCAATCTGTGTATGCATGTATGATATCACCTTCTCTATTCTATACTACACTCTCTGCAGATCAATCTGTGTATGCATGTATGATATCACCTTTTCTAATCTATACTACATTCTCTGCAGATCAATCTGTGTATGCATGTATGATGTCACCTTCTCTAATCTATACTACACTCTCTGCAGATCAATCTGTCTATGCATGTTCCCATTTCTTGATGCTGATTTTTCCAGAATATGTTATGTTGATATTTATTGTTTATTCCTAATCATCATTATCATTAAGTGCCATACCAAGAATATCATGTTCTTCAACAACTCTCTGTTTCTTATTCTAGTTATGAGTTTTTCTGTTAACCACCGTGCCATGATGTTAACCTCTCTAGATTTATTACTCTTTGTTGACCTCAGTCTCTCTATTCTCTTCTATCTTATCCGTTGTCACAGTGCATTCAAGCATTTCTCTTCTCACAGCATGTTTAAATAATGTTGATTGTTTTATTCCTTATGCCTTGCATGAGCTACCTGTTCTCGCCTGCCTTCTTGCGAACATCATAATTTAGTATCTTCTCTGTCCATGATAATCTCATCGTTCTGCTATAAAACCACATATCTGTAGCCTCTAATAGTTTGCTATTCTTGTTATGTATTGTCCATGATTCACATCCGTATGTCAGGACTGGTTCTACATAGTACTTTAGTACTCTCGTTGATGTAGTCCATCATAAGCTTTTATTACACAACATGTTTTTTTATTATTTTTATAAATGTGTCTTAGATTGGTTGATTCTACTCTTTATTTATGTATTATATTTATCATCGGATGTAATTTAATATACATCGGATGTAATTTGAATTGAGTTTGTTTTTGGTATTCCTGATTCCTTCATAATAATGCTGATATCTTTATAACTGTAGCTCACTTTCTCAAAGTGTATCATATCTATGATTTAAATTTATTTATTAGTCAGGAGACATTCATGGTATTGCTGGAAGTGACAGAAGCTTGTTCTTTTTAATGTGCTCTGTCAATAACTATGCAGTTTTCATGCATTTGATGTTTTTCTATGCGTCGGAATGTCTTACTATGAATAATACTGTTCTGTTCTCGATTGTCATCTAGTGATCGGATAATGATGTGCTTCTCCATTGCTTGGATTGGACTAGTATTCATCATTATCATCAATCTTCATCTCTCCCAAGGGTACATAAGACAGAGACAAAATAAACTAATCACTCAATTTGATATTATGTTTCACTATGTCTTCCATTTCTTCATGAGCAGTTTGGATTTTATTCTGTCTCTGTTTCTACTACTAGTTGCTTTTTGTTATTGTGTGGGATCACTAGCCCAACAATCTACCCCTCTAACTTGCCTTTAGCGTCATGCGAGTAGTCTTCATGCATTCTGTAATTTATTCAAACACCTACATTTTGTACTTCTTTATGCAATAGATGTGTGTTTGTTATACAAAGAAATCATCTCTATACCAAACATGTTATACTTTTGTTATACAAAGAAATCATCCTCATACCAAACATGTTATGCAAAGAACTTATCTCTATACCATAAAATATATATATATATATATATATATATATATATATATATATATATATATATATATATATATTAGATGAGCAGATGATATTAGTTCACGTGTATTCTATGTATTCATTTTTCAATCATTGATGATCGTTAATTGAAAATATCCAATAATTACCTATTTTTATTTTTGATTGAACGATGTAAATAAAATATATTAATGTCTGTGAGATAACAATAAATATTTATGTGTAATCAATATCATTTTGTTACTTTTTTTATTTTTCAATATACAGTATTAATTAATCTATATAATATGTTTATCTTTTTGTTCATTCTTAAATAAGTCACATCGAATGTTAGAATGATCGTGCATCGGTGTCTTTGACTCATTCAGATACAGAAAAGAAACATGCAAGTAAAATAAAAAAGTGATTGGTTATTGATTACTAAACTGACGTCATTGCACTCCGGTCAGACCCATAGGTGCTCAGTCTCCCCAAACAGATATCGAAAAGTATGCATACTGATGGTTCCTGTGGCTCGCTGATTAAACACACTTCTCACTCTGCCTCTCAGGCATCCAGTTCGACTTGAACAACGGGTAACTTCAAACTGCCTAAATCGCTTGATCGATTCAACATCGATTTTAGTATCCTCATCCAACAGACAGTCGCGAAGAGACCGAAGAATATCCCCTTATCCATCTTCAACTCCTCAACAATCGATGCTGTTGATGCAAGTCTGCCCGCTCTCTCATTACCGTAAACACCCGCATGCCCAGGACAGTATATCCACGTAAGCCGCTGGAGGTTAGAGACTTCTATAGACGACATCCACTCATACCGAAACCTGCCCTTCTGGATCTTGTGAAGCATCGACTGAGAGTCAGATACAACAACTGCCCCAGTAAATAAAGTCCCAGAGATCCAATGGAGGGCAACAGTAACGGCCTCAACCTCCATCCTCATACTAGAAGTAGTTGTCCTGTATGCCCCACTTCGCTCTGCAACAAACCTACCATGCGCATTAGCCAAGAAACCCCAGCCGGACTTCTCACCACGTTGAACCGACCCATTGGTATATACAACATCATCATCCCTTGCATTATCTTCTATCAGCTGCTTAACTGCGAGATCAGCCTTCATGTTGCCCCAATCTCTACATTCTTTTCCAAGAGTAGGTCCAGCTCTGTTTTCCAGCTCTGGTTGAAAATGCTGAGGAGAAACCTTTTGCCAAGAGGACCAATGTGTTTAAGTAATTCATTGGTAATTCCATCCACTCCAGGTCTTTTTCTCCTTTAGCTTTTTTATTTGGTCTTCTAACTCCTGCAGGGTAAACATAGCTGACATGCTATCTGTTGGGATTGTAGAGTTTAGACTATTCAATAGTTGCTTTGACTGGTTTTTAACTTCCTTTTTCTTGCCTGTTGAATTTGGACTTGACTTTCCGATTGATAGGTTCTAGCTAATAGGTCTACTGCTGCTCTGCCGGTGACAAATCATGTGTCTGTGTGTAGCACAGTTTTGATCCTTTCTGTCCTGTCACCATTTAGGGTTTTTGTGAGGTTCCATAGCTTTTTAGTGTATTTCTCTAGATTTAGGAGACAGTTTTTATGCCAACTGTCTCTCATGCTTTTCTTCTTTTCTTTGGTAAATATTGCCTTTGTCTTGTTGTGTAGGGTAACATTTTCATCTGTGGTGTTTGTTTCCATGTTTTCTCTTTGGATGCTGAGTTCTGTGTGAAGCTCTTCCAGTTTAGGGGACCAATAGGGTTGGTAGTCTTCCCTTCTTCCTCTTGGTATAATTATTTTTGCTGCATCTAGAACCCAGTTGTTGAATGTTTGGAGTTTGCGGTTTAGGGATATTTTCTTTATCTTCATGTTCTTTATGTCTTCTTCTAGGTGTGAGGAGAAGATATTCCAATTGGCTTTCTTATAGTTCCAGCTGGGGTGAGTGTTCCCTTTGGGGTGTTCCTCTGTCCTGTCATGGAGATTATTATGGGTTTATGGTCACTGCCCACTAGCTGATTGCACACACTTCGACTTGTGAATTTTTCAACATCTTCAGTCGCTATTGCTAGGTATGGATTGCTGGTTCTCCAAGGTCGGGAGTAGAATGAGTGTGGGTCATCAGGTTTGTTTAGAAGAACAAGACTGTTGTTGATGATGCAGTCTTCTACTTCCTCTCCTTTTACATTTAGGTCAGAGTACCCCCAGCTTGGAGAAGGGCTGTTGAAATCTCCAACCATTATCCAGTTTTCTGTGTTTGGTTGTATGTTATTTAGGTGGATAAATCTGTTTGGTGGTGAATAAATGTTGCAAATTGTGATTTCCTTGTCAGTGGTTTTTAGGCAGATGGTTAGCGCCTCTGTGTCGGTTGATTGGGAGCAATGCGTTTCCCACGCTGAGAACCTGTTTTTGATGGCAGTCATGACTCCCCCCTTGGGTCGTTCCTCCTTATCTTGCAGGAAGATTTCATAGCCTCTAATGGAGAATTTGTGCGTGCTGCAAGATGTGTTTCTTGGATGCAGTACACATCGATGTTATACTCCTTCAGGAAGTTTTGCAGCTCTATTTTTTGTTTCTGACGCCTTCCGCATACCACTGCATTATTTTTAAATATTGACCCGTGTGTTTACTCTCGTCGTCTCTGGTCGATCTGAGAGTGTGAGGAATTGTGGTTGCTGTTGTGTTTGGAGGATGGAGTCCAGTGTTGAACCTATCTGGTTTCGACCTGTAAAGATGACACCGTACCGGAGTAGTGTTGGTTGCATAGCTTCGGTTGTAGTGCGTAGATGCGCGTTTTTATTCCCGTGCCGCTTGGGCATGCATCTTCCGACTTCGACGGTTGAGATTTCATTTCTGGAATCCTCCTACCAAAGGCAGATTGCCTTTCTAGGCTTAAAGGTTCTACCTACCCCGGACCGCCGTATTTAAAACATAGCGAAAGCGGCGTATCGGTAGCGATCGCAATTCTGATCGGTCACCATCGTACTTCCGAGTCGCTTAACTACACCACAAAATATATCCGTGAATAACACAATATATCCTGCGTCCAAATGAAAGAAAAGTAGTAATCCAGGCCACGGAAGCAAGATGAAGGGATCAAAATTTATTTCTGATGCTAACCGATACGTTCACTCAGCGCCATTTATAAACCGGAAGTCCACCAGAGCTTCAAAATCCACGTAGGATCAAGCACGGCCTTCTCTATATGGGTCAATTCGCTCCCTTTTTAATGGCGGCGACCTGAGGCAGATACATGAGGCAGTGTTCAACAATTTTCAAAAGGATTATTATTCTCCTGTATTACTACTATTGGATTAGTTAGTCTGTTAGTTATTGTATAATTATAATTAAATAGTTATAATTTAATAATTATCTTCCTTACCAACTATATAACGATTGTGGTTATATATGTATAATATAAGTTAATTTAACAAGTACCTTCTTCAGTAAACATAACTGTTGTCAGTGTTGTAAACATAACAAAATAACGATGCCTAGCTAGTAAGTAATGTGTACCAAAATGTAGATCAAATTACGATTATAATTATATGTGTATAATTTAACAATTACCTTCTTTAATAAACATAACAATGCCTAGAAAGTGTTGTGTACCGAAATGTAGACAAGGAACATGTTCTATTGTATAATTGTTGAAAGCACCAGCTATAGGACTCAGTATTAAAATAGATCAAGACATGTCTTTTACTGTTCACCTAAAGGAAGTTTCCATAGATAAGAGTTCCTTTAACTGGCTGTCAAATAGTGGAAAAATTGAGAGATGGTTTCATGTTGAGAACCTCTTGTCCATGCAAATCATGCAAAGATTTAGAAGAGCACCAACTATTGACTATTACATGACAATGGCACATGATAATCTGGTTGAAGCAATTAGTTTATCATCCACAACAACAAGCACTAGTTTTGTGCCAGAGAAAACACTCACCATAAGGAGATTGTCATACAAATTGTAATTACCAGTTACATGAAATTCTCATTAGACAGTACTGTATGTATCTGCGGAGCTCAAAATAGAAATATTTTATTGTCTGCGGTTCCAACATTTTCCTCAACAATGATATAAAAATCAGGAATGTTCAATGCAATGTTCAGCAAGCTGCTTATTCACAGAAAAGAAAAGTAGCAAAATTCAGTAGTAGATAAATATATTTGTGTAATACTGTTTAGTTTATGTGCTGATCAAGCTGTGGTGATTCAGATGGATGAAATTTATGTTAAAGCTGCACTGAATTATACTGGAGGATAATTGATTGGCACAGCATTTTGTTTTCCCTTGTTATCCTGTATCACTATTGATCTCTTCAGACATAATGTAACAAAAGTTGTCATGTAAACAATTGATCTCCGACATAATGTAACAAAAGTTGGTATGTAGACTATTGATCTCCTTCGACATAATATATCAAAAGTTGTCATGTAGACTATTGATCTCCTTCGATATAATGTATCAAAAGTTGTCATGTAGACTATTGATCTCATTCAACATAATGTAGTAAAAGTTGGTATGTAGACTATTGATCTCCTTCGACATATTGTAACAAAAAAATGGTGTTTCATTTAACTACACACATTTATAGGTAGGGTGGACTGAAGTACCCATCACAAGATCTCACTGTTCTCTGATTCATATCATATCTAGTTGTTCAAAAGCTGATATCATCTGAATATGAAGATAAGTTCTTGGCCACGACAAACAAGAAGGAGATTGTCATACAAATTGTAACTGCCAGCTACTTAAAATTCTCATTAGACAGTACTACATGTGTCTGCGGAGCTCAAAAAGAAATATTTTATTGTCTGCGGTTCCAACATTTTCCTCAACAATTATAGAAAAATAAGGAATGATCAATGCAATATTCAGCAAGCTGCTTCTTCACAAAAAAGGAAAGTAGCAAAATTCAGTAGTGGACAAATATATTTGTGTACTACTGTTTAGTTTATGTGCTAATCAAGCTGTGGTGATGTGCAAACTTGTGACTGACTTATTCATGGATTACTGATAAGTGATGTTAGTTTATGTGATAATCAAGCTGTGGTGATGTGCAAACTTGTGACTGACTTATTCATGGATAACTGTTGAGAGACTACAATAAGCTGATGTAAGTACACTAGTAATCATATATAAATTACTCTAAGTATTCTATATAAAACTAAACAAAAATAGTATGTGAGAGCAACAACTATAGCTACTCTTCAGAAAACTTCTTCTGTAATACACACATGCATCCAACAACAAGTTTCTAACATCTGCAAGATGTATTGTCTAGATCAGCGTTTCCCAATAGTAACAGTCAATAGTTAGTCTGTGAGAATGCACCGCCTCGGCCTATGACGTCACATGGCAATATTGCCGTCCGCGCTGAGGCCATTATTTACGATGGCCCGGATCAAGGATGGCTAGTCATTAGGGCCAGTGGGGCCCGGCCCCACCAATAATCGAAAGGGGGGAATAACTTCCCGGAATAGTAAATACTAAAAAATAACTTTATGGCGCTACCAAGAAAAATGACCTGACCACGAGCCGCCACTGCGTAGGATATTAAAAGTTTGTTATTGTTAGTGATGACATCATGCTAGTCTCCAGTGGCAAAGTATCTATAGCTAATGGTGGATTTTATTTCTGTTTTCTCCTGGCTAATTTTATGTTAGCAAGTTTTATCGGCATGGCTTCACCAGTTCTCAGACCTGTTTCCGGAACCTATCTTCAACTGGATCTATCCCTGACGAGCTTCCTCCTGTCTTGTTTATTCATGTCAAGAACCTTCATGTCACGCCTGCATACGTCTTTGTAACGAAAGAAGAGTCACCCCACTGTTCTTTGCCAGAAACCAGATCACCGTATAGAATATCCGACTGCTGTCCACCTGGGACAGGTGACCCAGCCATCATGGCTGACGTTGGTGGATACAAGAGTAAAAAAACTGGGAATATCAGCTAATTTCAATACCACATTATTTGTTGCTCTTTCACTCCAGGAGATCATGAGTATTTTCCTCAAGTAAATAATATAGCGTCCTATCATGGTTATGTCAATCGAGTTTTTAATGTTAAATCTCCACATGTGTTTATTGTGTTTGCTGTCTTGTTTTCGTTCTTCACAAACTGATTGGATATTGCTTACAAACCAGCCAATCAAATGTATGTAGTTTATATACCGGTATCTTCAATATCTTCAATATGAACGTAATATTAAACGTCCATTAACATGATAATAAATCATATAGCGCGACGGTTCTTGTAATTGTGTTGTACAGCATAAACTTTTTCACTTAGCGAAAGCCTACTCAATGTTCACCAATAAATATTGCTTTGTTTATTGTAGCGTTGACATTCTAAATTTGCATATTATTTGTTGATATTAACACTCAAATTGGATTGCTATGTATTTAAATAAGTTCTAATATTTGTCATATTATTCTATAACGTGTTTATTCTAGCAACTTGTTTGTATATATTAATTTGTATCTGTTTTTATATATCATCAAATAGCTTGCCCTGAGCAGAACTTTACCAACTAAACAGTCCTTCGGAATTTCTCTCTTTCATATGCCAGATGTCCCACCGCTGCATCCGCCTTGCTCAAATCATCAGTTACATCATGAAACCATCTTCTCGGTGGTCTTCTTCTTCTCCTCTTTGCTGTGATGCTTTTTTCTCTAGTGATCTTCTCCAATCCTTCGTGTATCTTTATATTTATGATTTGACCATGTACGGAAATCTACAAATCTAAGGTGGTCAGACCAGATCTGGAGAAAACCTTGGAAAGGCGGCAGGGACACTAAGTTAATTAGCGTTTAAGGTCAAAGACAAGTGTGTATAGTATCATATAAGCAAATAAGAATTTAATTAAATATAAAACTAACGAAAATCCTAAATGATTTATACTGTAAAGGTTTCTTGCGTTTACTATGTAATGTTTGTTACCTCTTCCTTTTCTTCATTGTTCACTCTGAGCGGTCGTTAGTTATATTGTAGGGCAGATTACAGCGAGGTTTTGATATCTACTTCTGTCGGATAATGCGATGTACAAAAATCATCAAATCGGAAGTGATTAGATCAGATCAGATCGGGAGAAAATCGTTTGGGTGGCTGCGGTAATACTGAGCAAATAGGTGATTGAACGAAGACAGGTATAGGCAGTATTACATAAGATAGTGAAAAATTAATTATAAAATATTAAAATAAACAGCACTCGACGTTTCGATGCTTAGACCTTTATCAAGAACAAACATGTACACAAACAACTTAATTAACTAAAACATAATACTAACTAAGGATGCAAAGCAAAATATACTGGCATATCTACCTGCACCAAGAGTGCTAGTCTCTTGGTCGATTTCACAGGAATGACAGAATGGGCAAGAAACAGCAAGAGCATTACGTTTCCGACTAAATGGGCAGTCGGAATTGGTCAATGACAGGTCACTAGGACACTGTGTATACCCGTGGTACCAAAGACCACACAGACGGAGGGCGGGAAAGGTGGCAAAACAAACTGTGAGATAAGGGCGTTCATTTCGGACATAGCATACTAATGTGTAGACACGTAACCTCCATAAGACATGAGCCCTACTCGGCTAATATGGATGGCATACACTCCGATAGCAGGGGTGAGTACATAATCCAATGTTACCAGGGGGGGCAGTGGCCAACAGTATCACATTGTAAGTGTCCCACGGATATGTGTGCCAGACGATAGCGCGCTGAAGATAAGAAGGAAAATAGTAACTGCACATGACACAGAACCACGCCCAAGTGACTCAACTGTAGGGATTCCTCAACCATCGTACACCAAGAGCGACTGGAGCTCTACTAGGTTAATATACATCTTGTGTGTCCAGGGAACGAATACATACAGAATCCAATGTCGTATGGCTAGAACAGAGGGGAGAGTAGTATCAAACGTAACATCCTAGAATAGTAGACCGTATAACGATGGATAGGGATGATAGTGTCATGTGAGGCAGCGTAGATATACATAGGAATAGAAGAGACAGGTGAGAGGAACTGGATACCAACAGGTGTGTAAGGGCCAGGTGAGGCTGCGTAGATATACATAGGAATAGAAGAGACAGGTGAGAGGAGCTGGATACCAACAGGTGTGTAAGGGCCAGGAGGGAAGGGCAAAGTCGAGCAGAATGAGTCAATATGGGGTAAGACAACGCAGGGGCACCTCAGCAGCTGGAGAGAGGACCGATAGAGGAGGTAATTATGTGTCATGTGCGGTTATTATTTTCCTACTTATCTTCAGCGCGCTATCGACTGGCACACATATCCGTGGGACACTTACAGTGTGATACTGTTGACCACTGCCACCCCGGGTAACATTGGATTATGTACTCACCCCTGCTATCGGAGTGTATGCCATCCATATTATCCGAGTAGGGCTCATGTTTTATGGAGGTTACGTGTCTACACATTAGTATGCTATGTCCGAAATGAACGTCCTTATCTCACGGTTTGTTTTACCACCTTTCCCGCCCTCCGTCTGTGTGGTCTTTGGTACCACGGGTATACACAGTGTCCTAGTGACCTGTCATTGACCAATTCCGACTGCCCATTCAGTTGGAAACGTAATGCTCTTGCTGTTTCTTGCCCATTCTGTCATTCCTGTGAAGAGCATAGCACTCTTGGTGCAGGTAGGTATGTCAATATATTTTGCTTTGCATCCTTAGTTAGTATTATGTTTTAGTTAATTAAGTTGTTTGTGTACATGTTTGTTCTTGATAAAGATCTAAGCATCGAAACGTCGAGTGCTGTTTATTTTAATATTTTATAATTAATTTTTCACTATCTTATGTAATACTGCCTATACCTGTCTTCGTTCAATCGTCTGTCGAATAAGCACGTTTGTTCTCAGTAAGGTATTTTTAGAGCGAATTCCCTTTCCCCTGTCTAACCCTTACTCCGACTGCAGTCATGTACTGCCAATGGTTAACTGCGCTTTTTAACCTTTGATGTGTGTTCTTGTTGTTCACAAATGACGAACGACATTAGCTATTAATAACATCACAGCAACAACATTTGAATTTCGTTTTTGTAAACAGTGTACAATAGTGAATGTGTGTTTCTGTTACCTTCAAGTGACTGTGCTGTCTCTGCTACCTGTGTGTCACATAGTTAGTTACCTACGAAAACTAGCTTCGTACCAGTTTAATTATTGCAGTGTATTGTATTGTATTCCTTCTGCTCTGTTATAGGTTACATAGAGCAGACAATACATTTCTCTATACCACTGTATCCTGGGCAACTCGCTCAATCTTTTCTATGGAAGAGTTCGATATTTCTCGCTTCTTTCAGTGAAGTTCCTTTCAGGGCTTATATATATCGTTTTTCTTTCTTGAAACATTTACCTCTTTCAAAACATGTTTCCATCTCTTTCCTTAAACAGTTGTTACTAATATTAAAGTCGTGGCATATTCTTTACAGGACGTAGCCATCAACCACATTAAACGAGTCGTTGATTTTCTAGGCACCCTTATACGTTCAGTAGTTTGCCATTGCTTTCTGAACCATGAAGTCTATTTTACCTTTCGTAAAAATCCCACGAAACAATTTGCTCCCAAACTTGCCCACCGCGAAGTTTAAACCAGATGCGCTTGGTTGTGATCGAGCTCACTACCGCTTAAGCTACAGACGCTCGATGTTACTAGTGGTTTAGTGGTTGACCAAACATGTCTCTGATTTCATCCCTTTTCGTGAATTCTTCCCCATTTTATTGTCATTATTTGTTGTTTATATCTGTTTTCTAATGCATTCAAGTTACTTTCAATTTTTAAAGACATTTTCAACTCTCGCATGTATATGTTAGGATTGTGACACTATTGAAATTGAAAATTCGTAATTTAATTTTCAAAACCATATAACTTTGAGCACTACATTTGATGTAGTCTTTGAAAGCTGATTCTGCTCTGATGATTCGTAACATAATTTATATTTTGGTACCTTCAATGCAGTCAAAATTTCTGCCCGAATAGGTGAGCTTTTGTTACTTTTATTATTTTGTTTTCCATTGTGATATCTGCATTCTTCTTCTTCACTCTTCGCCCCTAGGGAGGCATAGGTCCACAACCAAGGCCTTCAAAGCCCGCCTATCCAAGTCGATCTTTTCCAGATCTATTCCCATTTTCTTGCCATGAGTCACTCCTTGCGTGGTCTTTCCTCAGGTGGCAAGCTATGAATATTCCTGGTTGTGGTTTCTGTAGCTATCTAGTGATTTTTACAGGGTGGGGTAGCTAGCCCCAAGCTCAACCTCCTTAGTCGCCTCTTACGACATGCGTGTCAGGTAACAGTGGTTCTATTCTTTACACCCCTCTTCTCCTTTGCGTTCGTTCTTTACGACCAATTCACTCTTTGTGATATGTTTGATCTTTGCCAAGAACGTGTATACATTGCACATTGGTTTGGTAGGCCCCTAAACGCATAGATTTCTACACGTTTAGGACATGTGCATCCGATTTCAGCCAAACCTCCTTAGTCGCCTCTTACGACATGCATGGCAGGTAACAGTGGTTCTATTCGTTACACCCCAAATTTGGGCCCCTGGTAACCACTCGGGCGCTTTACGACATGCATGGCAGGTAACAGTGGTTCTATTCTTTACACCCCAAATTTGGGCCCCTGGTAACCACTCGGGCGCTTTACACCCCTAATTTGGACCCTGGTAACCACTCGGGCGGATATCTGCATTACTTGTCATAAGTGTCTTCAACATACTTGTGGATGATAAATTATAAATTAATTCTATGAAATATGCAACGTGATGAAAGCCACGTTCCGCAAGGGACATGCTAGTACTTGATAAGCCGTTCTTCCGTGTTGCAGACATCCTTAATCAGTTTCTAACACACATTATGTGTTCTCCCACAAAATGAAAAAGCCCGTTCTCCTGACCGACTAAACTAGTCCCTTTGTAAACGTCCCTTTCTTAACTTTGCACAACAAATAACTCCACCTGAATGACTCACTCAACAATTATTCAATGTTCCTGTCTTTGATCCTGTGACAACTTTTTTCACGTTTCAATGTATATATTAAAATAAACTTGTATAGTGCGATGACGTAGTTTCAGTAAATGATAAACAGCTGCATTCAGTGGTTTGCTTTTGCTTATTACTGACGGATAAACAGCTTTACAATGTGATGATTTAGTTTTAGTACCGATAAACAGCTTTACAATGTGATGTTTTAGTGTTAGTATTGATAAACAGCTTTACAATGTGATGTTTTAGTCTTAGTATTGATAAACAGCTTTTCAGTGTGATGTTTTAGTCTTGGTATTGATAAACAGCTTTTCAGTGTGATGTTTTAGTCTTAGTATTGATAAACAGCTTTTCAATGTGATGTTTTAGTCTTAGTATTGATAAACAGCTTTACAATGTGATGATTTAGTTTTAGTACAGATAAACAGCTTTTCAATGTGATGATTTAGTTTTAGTACAGATAAACAGCTTTTCAATGTGATGATTTAGTCTTGGTATTGATAAACAGCTTTACAATGTGATGGTTTAGTCTTAGTACTGGCGGATAAACAGATTTTCAGTGCGATGTTGTAGTATTTGTACTGATAAACTGACAATTGTGTATCTGCTATGTCTCTACAATTGGGTATCTGCTATGTCTCTACATCTGTGTATCTGCTATGTCTCTACAACTGTGTATCTGCTATGTCTCTACAATTGTGTATCTGCTATGTCTCTACATCTGTGTATCTGCTATGTCTCTACAATTGTGTATCTGCTATGTCTCTACAACTGTGTATCTGCTATGTCTCTACAATTGTGTATCTGCTATGTCTCTACATCTGTGTATCTGCTATGTCTCTACATCTGTGTATCTGCTATGTCTCTACAATTGTGTATCTGCTATGTCTCTACAACTGTGTATCTGCTATGTCTCTAAAATTGTGTATCTGCTATGTCTCTACAATTGTGTATCTGCTATGTCTCTACATCTGTGTATCTGCTATGTCTCTACAATTGTGTATCTGCTATGTCTCTACAATTGTGTATCTGCTATGTCTCTACATCTGTGTATCTGCTATGTCTCTACAATTGTGTATCTGCTATGTCTCTACAATTGTGTATCTTCTATGTCTCTACAACTGTGTATCTGCTATGTCTCTACAACTGTGTATCTGATATGTCTCTACAATTGTGTATCTGCTATGTCTCTACAATTGTGTATCTGCTATGTCTCTACAACTGTGTATATGCTATGTCTCTACATCTGTGTATCTGCTATGTCTCTACAATTGTGTATCTGCTATGTCTCTACAACTGTGTATCTGCTATGTCTCTACATCTGTGTATCTGCTATGTCTCTACAACTGTGTATCTGCTATGTCTCTACAACTGTGTATCTGCTATGTCTCTACATCTGTGTATCTGCTATGTCTCTACAACTGTGTACCTGCTATGTCTCTACAATTGTGTATCTGCTATGTCTCTACAATTGTGTATCTGTAAATTATCAGTCATATAATGGAGATCTATTACTCATTAAAGAAACTGTAAACTGTCGTTACTGCCTGTAATGCTACATTTTAGGCTGTGTAGTACAGATGGTACATGTGCCTGTGGAATTTAATGACCGCATGACTAGTTCTTTCGCCGTGTAACTTTTCAGATTAAGAATTTTCTCTTTGCTCCCAACCGTAAAATACTCCTTGGTCTTGTCATGGATTGAAGATATCGTCGTGTACTTGATAGATTATTGCACCGTTTTCAAATGTGTTGCTAACATTGATAGCTGTAAATGAGAGTGATATTTGTATTGTGAACATTGCGGGTTATTTATTTTGTTGTGTTGGATTCGTTGAACGAAGTAAATTGACTAGACATTGCAGCGTAGGGAAGTGAATAGACATTATAGCAAAGTGAAGTGAATAGACATTGCAGCAAAGTGAAGTGACCTATACATTACAGGGAAGTAATAAGCGATAAAAGGGGCTACACCAAACACCAATTATATCATGACAGACCTCGGAGTAATACGTTCTGATTTACCTCAAATAGAAGAAGAAGAAGCTGAACCATCATCTTCACAGGTATTAATTATATATTGTGTTAGTAGTAAATACTATTTGATAAATTGCTACTTCTATTTAAGCAGAGAACATTCATCTATTACTGTTACATACACTGCTTTATATTTACTATTTTACTCATTATTATGTTCTTATTTCAGCCATGTTGTCTGAAGAGTAATGAAAGTACTAGATATTGAACGTTACCACCACCTTGGTCTCTTACAGCAACACATCACAGAAAGCTCACCACGTGTGAAATGAAATGCTTGAGGAACGCAGTGGGAGTCACCAGCAAAGACAGACTACGAAATGAGGACATCAGAAGCAGAGTGGGCATAACTTCATGCACCGAATATATCGAAAGACAACAAATGCAGTGATTTGGACATTTAATGAGAATGAAATACAACCAACCACCAATAACAACATATAATAAAAAGAGATCGGGTACTAGAGCTAAGGGAAGACCAAGAAAAGATGGATAGACAATATCAAAACCACACTACATAAACACGGATACAACACAACAAGGGCAACTCATCTAGCCTTAGAACGCAAATTAAAGCTCCCATCCCTACGCTTAACGGCAAGAGTGGACAGCCAACTACATCTTCCACCTGGGAATAGACAATAGACAATAGACCACCACCTGGTTATGATAAAACTGAAGACGAAACTGTCACCAAAGAAGAAACAAAGGACTCCGCGAGCCAAGTTTAACGTTAGGAAACTCCGATCACGGGACACAAAGGAAACGTTACGGATCGATTTGAAAAACAGTTTTGAAGAACTACAGATTACAAGAGAAGAGGATACAGTAGAGAGCATTTAGAACACCTTAAACAGACTACAACCAGTTTGTGTGGAAGTATTTCAAAACATCAACACTCCCCGTCAAACAAGAAGCTTTGAATCACGGATGAAGCGTGGTAAAAGATAAAGGGGCGGTAGAAGTTAAAGTAGGAAGTAAGCCTGACATAAACCCGACAACAAAAACTAGTGTCAGTGACTAGATATAACCAGACGGTCAGATCTGTGAAGAGACAGTTGAGACGGTCAGATCTGTGAAGAGACAGTTGAGACGGTCAGATCTGTGAAGAGACAGTTGAGATGGTCAGATCTGTGAAGAGACAGTTGAGACGGTCAGATCTGTGAAGAGACAGTTGAGACGGTCAGATCTGTGAAGAGACAGTTGAGACGGTCAGATCTGTGAAGAGACAGTTGAGAGGCAACAGAAGATACTTCCTAAACGATCTAGTAGAACAGGCAGAAGCATCAAACAGCAAAAACTAGTGGCAGTGACTAGATATAACCAGACGGTCAGATCTGTGAAGAGACAGTTGAGATGGTCAGATCTGTGAAGAGACAGTTGAGATGGTCAGATCTGTGAAGAGACAGTTGAGACGGTCAGATCTGTGTAGAGACAGTTGAGACGGTCAGATCTGTGAAGAGACAGTTGAGACGGTCAGATTTGTGAAGAGACAGTTGAGATGGTCAGATCTGTGAAGAGACAGTTGAGACGGTCAGATCTGTGAAGAGACAGTTGAGACGGTCAGATCTGTGAAGAGACAGTTGAGACGGTCAGATCTGTGTAGAGACAGTTGAGACGGTCAGATCTGTGAAGAGACAGTTGAGACGGTCAGATCTGTGAAGAGACAGTTGAGACGGTCAGATCTGTGAAGAGACAGTTGAGACGGTCAGATCTGTGAAGAGACAGTTGAGACGGTCAGATCTGTGAAGAGACAGTTGAGACGGTCAGATCTGTGTAGAGACAGTTGAGACGGTCAGATCTGTGAAGAGACAGTTGAGACGGTCAGATCTGTGAAGAGACAGTTGAGACGGTCAGATCTGTGAAGAGACAGTTGAGACGGTCAGATCTGTGAAGAGACAGTTGAGACGGTCAGATCTGTGAAGAGACAGTTGAGAGGCAACAGAAGATACTTCCTAAAGGATCTAGTAGAACAGGCAGAAGCATCAAACAGCAAAAACTAGTGGCAGTGACTAGATATAACCAGACGGTCAGATCTGTGAAGAGACAGTTGAGAGGCAACAGAAGATACTTCCTAAACGATCTAGTAGAACAGACAGAAGCATCAAACAGCAAAAACTAGTGGCAGTGACTAGATATAACCAGACGGTCAGATCTGTGAAGAGACAGTTGAGACGGTCAGATCTGTGAAGAGACAGTTGAGACGGTCAGATCTGTGAAGAGACAGTTGAGACGGTCAGATCTGTGAAGAGACAGTTGAGATGGTCAGATCTGTGAAGAGACAGTTGAGACGGTCAGATCTGTGAAGAGACAGTTGAGATGGTCAGATCTGTGAAGAGACAGTTGAGATGGTCAGATCTGTGAAGAGACAGTTGAGACGGTCAGATCTGTGAAGAGACAGTTGAGATGGTCAGATCTGTGAAGAGACAGTTGAGACGGTCAGATCTGTGAAGAGACAGTTGAGACGGTCAGATCTGTGAAGAGACAGTTGAGACGGTCAGATCTGTGAAGAGACAGTTGAGACGGTCAGATCTGTGAAGAGACAGTTGAGATGGTCAGATCTGTGAAGAGACAGTTGAGATGGTCAGATCTGTGAAGAGACAGTTGAGACGGTCAGATCTGTGAAGAGACAGTTGAGAGGCAACAGAAGATACTTCCTAAACGATCTAGTAGAACAGCATCAAACAGCAAAAAGTAGTGGCAGTGACTAGATATAACCAGACGGTCAGATCTGTGAAGAGAGACAACAGAAGATACTTCCTAAAGGATCTAGTAGAACAGACAGAAGCATCAAACAGCAAAAACTAGTGGCAGTGACTAGATATAACCAGACGGTCAGATCTGTGAAGAGAGGCAACAGAAGATACTTCCTAAAGGATCTAGTAGAACAGGCAGAAGCATCAAACAGCAAAAACTAGTGTCAGTGACTAGATATAACGAGACGGTCAGATCTGTGAAGAGAGGCAACAGAAGATAATTCCTAAAGGATCTAGTAGAACAGGCAGAAGCATCAAACAGCAAAAACTAGTGTCAGTGACTAGATATAACCAGACGGTCAGATCTGTGAAGAGAGGCAACAGAAGATACTTCCTAAACGATCTAGTAGAACAGGCAGAAGCATCAAACAGCAAAAAGGGGAGAGAAAACAACCTGTACGTGCCAGTTCAAGACAAAACTGGACAACTTCTAACTAAAAAAGATGATAATCTGTATCGATGGAAAGAGCATATACAGTAAGTTGTAATAGACATGCCCCATTAAGTTCATCAGATTTGGTGCCAGGAATTCCACTCAACATTAATATAGGAAAGATCACCAAACAGAAAATACGTAATGCCTTAAATAAACCTGAAAAATGACCAGACAACAGGCGTAGATAACATCCGAAGCACTAAGAGAGGGAGAATAGGTTTGGAATCCGCTCCAAAGATTGTTTAACGTGGTATGGGGCAGACGAGGGGGAGATCCCAACAGAATGGAAGAAATTCCTCATCGTAAAACTGCCAAAGAATTTAGACTTATAACAATACTGCAAGTGGAGAGGGATCATGATGCTTACTATTCTCAGCATAGTCCTTACCAAGGTCATCTTGGACAGTATTAAAGAGGTCCTTGACCATACGCTTGAGATGAACAGGTTGGATTTAGGAAAGATAGATTATGTAAAGACCAGAGAGCCACCCTGAGAGGCATCGTAAAGCAAAGGATGCAGTGGCAGACTCCAATCTACGCGTGATTTGTGAATTTTATGACAGCATTTGACATCCTGAAATTATACTCTTACAATAAGATGATGTCCTTAAAATTGTCTATAAGTCCAAAAGTCGCCCCATTGGAAGAATATGTTCAAAACTTCATATTGTTTATATTTCTCATTATTTAGTACTGGTCTGTTGTGTGTGTGTTCCTAGTGTTTATATTTCTCATTATTTAGTACTGGTCTGCTGTGTGTGTGTTCCTAGTGTTTATATTTCTCATTATTTAGTACTGGTCTGTTGTGTGTGTGTTCCTAGTGTTTATAAAACTCTCTGATCGTAAACATTGTGTTAATAACATCTGTTGTTACATGACAAGAAACTGACAGGAAAATGACGACTTTCTCTCATAAACAAACAATGACGAAATTTTACAGAAGGGGGAGAGCAAAAGTATAACAACCGATCCAACATTTTAGGATGATTTGGAAGAAATAGGAAATGCGTCATTTTAAAGGCCATAGTTTGGTAGCTGTTTTGAATTTATAATCTCAACATTTCTTTGAAATTCAAACATTACCTTTCTATCTGCGTCGCATACTTTTTGTTATCACAAAATTTACATTGGCCTCTAGTCAACCTAATCTACTTTCCATCAATTCTGAACAATTGTTTGCTTTTTTTTTAACCCGTTCAGACGATCAAAACAAACCACTATTTAATTTGGTTTCCCTTTTCCTCAGCTGGCCTTGGTTTCATATTTCTCGTTGATCTTGTCCAAATTGAAGCTATGTATTCCCCGTTTAACCAATCCCCTTCAAAGGCTGCTTCAAACATTTAAAATTTGAACTCTTCATCTGACATTTAAACAGCTCCTGGCCAATGGGTAAATGCTAAAACATACCATCTCAGTTTCATTGGCTTCTAAAAATGGACATCTAGAATAAAACGAACCTTGATACAATGATCCTGTCAAAAGTAGCTCATATGAACAAAGATGAATGACTTTGGATAAAATGATCAATGGTTTGTCTCGTTTCATATTCATATTTTATTACAACATTGGATTATATCGACTGTTTTTCCCTGGCGTGTGTGCATGTTTACCATTCATTTCCTTACGTCTTGGTGAATTTATTCTTTTGTTGGGATAAATTTCCCAACTTAAATGTGTCTCGACTTTATTGTGTATTCAATAGAATGGTCAACTAACAGTCCGTTATAAAAAGTACTATACTACAAATGTACTTTACAAGATATTAACAAATGAGACTTATAGAGTTATCCTAAATATATAATATAATAATAATCAGTCTGTAAATTTTGTTTCTTAATTTTTACTAATTCTAATCAACAACAAATACATTCTCCTTAGCTAATTCAGAGGATATTAGTGTTTTTTCCAAACTCATCGAGTCAGGTGCTCATTTCCAGCTGGGTCGACAGAAGCGCCTACCTTGTAACGCTACTATTAGTGTATCTATACATTAAGAAGACAGTTCTCTACTTAACACATCAAATCACACGTAAACAAAGCCTGCCTATTAACTCCTTGTGAACAAAACACCATACTATGTGGCATTGGGTTGGACACCTTTTACCAGGAGCCCTTTAAATGACGTTTTTTATTATAAAAACTAAATGGCTTGTAAAAAACATGGCTGTTGTCCTGGTACACTAAAGGGTAACTAAAGAATACAATATCAACACATTAACATTTGCAGAATAAGTGGTTAGTGTTATACATTATTTTAGAAAAACATTTCCAGGCTTCTTTCTTGTCATCTTACTTATTCTTTACTTTCATATTGTGTGCAATATTCTCTGCAGGTGACGTGCCATTTCTACGGAGATGGACCGAGCAGTGGCGGCTCGTCATTAAGGGACAGAGGGCCAGGCCCACCACAAATAATGTGTATTTATTATTAATTAATTAAAATATAACCTAATCCAAAGCCATGATTGTCCCGAAAATGTGTGTTTGGCCCCACCAACAAAAACGATCACAAGCCTCCACTGGGACCGAGCCATCTGGGGTAAAACCTTGTGAAATGAAATCAACCCTCGGCATTAGACCGTTTTTACCCTTTACATTCATATGTGTTTTTATTTGTTATGATTGTCGCTATTGTTAAAGCAATATCAATTATTTTCTCTCCATAGCTTGATGAGTATCTACCTATCATTGTGCCAGATTCGATTGTCAGAAATAATTCTACTATAACAAACAATAGACTAGATAGAATCACTAACTACGAAGGTACCAACAACGTGACAGTAGAGTCATCAGCAAACAGTGACAGCAACATTTACTCCGCATCAAGTTCTAACCAAGAGTACGTGGCGCACATTAGAGCACGTGTTGGTCTGACAACTCCAAATCTATTAAGTCAGGTAATTGCAGATTCCAACAACAACATCAGCACTGCTTACCAGACGGAAAGAGACAGTATGGATGAGACTACGAGAGTTGAAGAGAAACTCAGACAGTTTAAAAATGACTGCAAAACAGGTAACTTATTTCTTTTTTTTTTATTCTGTTTGTTCGACATGAAAAAATGACATTTGTTACCTTATATCAGAGTTTGCAGAGAACCTTCGATAGTTGAGCTTTCGAACCAAAGCAACCGCTTTCAGCGTGACAAGTTGGACGGACTTGCCTTCATTATTCGATCGATCCCTACAGGTGTAGCCAGACGGCAGTAGTGAAGTATAATACCAGGGCCGCGACTTGGAGATGAAAAAAAGATTTCCTCAACTCTCGTTCGCTGATCATGGCTATTGTTATCTCATTCACTACATAAAGACCATCACCATCATCATGTACCATGCCGGCTTGCGTAGATGATCATTGGTTTCCGCAAACATATGTCCTTAGCATTGTGTTCATCTCTTATCGCTATACTCTAGATAGGGCATGCATACAATTTCTCCATAATGCTCTATTCTGAATAACTCTTTAGACCTTTTCTATGTAATTAAGCTCAATATTTCTTGCCTCATTCAGTAATGTTTGTTTCGAGATTTTCCTAGGGCGTCTTTCTTTTTTTTAACAATTTGTCTCTCATTGCAATGTCTGCGTTGTGATTCTTTAATCATTTCTTATAAGATTATGCTCAATATATCTCCACCTTCTCTTTCTTATAACAATTGTTACTACTTTCTTATAACAATTGTTACTACTGGTTGACCATACATTTCTCTGCAGACATCTATTTTCAACTCCATTCAACTAACTTTTTATATCTTGAATTATTTTTAAACTCTCACTGACATATGTTAGGATTGATACAACATTGGAATTTAAAATCCATAATTTACTTTTAAAACTACAAAACTTGCAGTTCATATTTTGTGTTGGCTTTTAAAAGTTAATGTTGCTTTGACAATTCGTAGCATAATTTCTTGTTGTTGCCTCCTGTACAGACAAAATTGCGACTCAAATAGGTGAACTGCTCTGTTATGTTCACCAGTTGAATGTCAGCGTTATATCTGCATCTCTTGTCACATATTTATCTTATAGCTTATCTGCAGCCCAGTTTTTGAAGCTGTGTGTGAGAAGTTATCTGTTTTTCTTTTCAAATCTTTGTTGTTTTTACTTAACAATGTAATAGCGTCTGCAAAATCTATATTTCACTTGTCTGTTGTCCACCAAATAGATGCCAGTTTATCCCCTGCAACATTTTCTCATCACCCAGTTAATGGTCCTACCAAATCAGTGCTGTTCAACGTTTTTATGTATTGGGTGCATCTGAATAATGACTGTGAAGACTCGGGCTCCTTGTGGCAGTTGCTATAATATTACTACTACTACAACTATTAATAATAATATATTAATTAATCGTAACAACAAAATAATAATAGATACAAACTTAATACTGCCTAAACTTTTTTTTTTTATATTGCGCTTACAAAAAACTGAAATATACTGTTATTCAGGCATGTTTTTTTCTTCAAATTCTGGTTAGCGTTAAAGTCGGCGCAGTAAAATAGGGAGACGGTGATGTATCACACAGGCGCAGTGGCGCACGCAGACACCGTGTTCAATAGCCCTTCTCCAAGCAATATCAGAGATAAAATTCAACTTTGCTTTACTAAGGTTTCAGCCTAAGCCAGTTGCCTTGTACATCATCAGTGCAGACTGTACACTGTGAACCATCATACAAGCTTCTGATAACGTTTATTATTTGGCAAATATTCCATAGTGTTCTAGTACATTTCCCACAGACATTCTGTGTAAGCTATCAGAAAAATTTCGAGAAATGATTATTTACAATAAGATTCTGTCCTTAAAACTGACTGTAAGTCCGGATGTTGACACTCTTCTGTGTCAGGAAGCCAGGCTGTCCAGACTTTTCCTGCTCTGTTGTCCTCTATCTCGTCTCACCTTGATTTTAACTGTTGTCACAGTGTGTTCTATACCACAGTTTTATTACGTGCCCGAAAAATAATTAGCGTCCCTTTTTTTATATTGATTCTGCCCTCTCTGTGCCTTGACCTTTTTCAACACATCAACATTAGTCATTTTAACAGTACATGGAATTCTTCGCTTTGTCATGTGAAACATGTGTCCTCCAGAGATATTGCTGTCTATTTATTTATTGTCCTTATTCTTCTTCAGCTATCGCTGGTCATGTGCTTAGTTTACTGTAGAACACAAACTAGGCAGTTAGCTTCAGGTCTGTCAGGTTTCCCCAGAGTTTAGTTTTGAGGTAGACTTGGTGTGGCCACATATTGCTTCTCAGCTCACAAAGGGGAGGACAGTCTTGCAGGACAATCTCCGGTATCTGTTCCGCCATCTCACTACGGCAGAAAGCTGTTTGACTTACTTCTAGTCTATGTAAATGTCTGTTAAGTCTGCAGTATTCGGTACCTAGACAAAATATAACGACCTGGTCTGTTCTGCTTTGGTCTTTGAGAAAGTCAATGGCCATTTATTGTCCATGATTGGCTTCCATATATCAGTAGTTACTCTATATAGCAATGAATAGCTCTCTTTCTGACTCACATACATTACCTATTTCATTTATAATTTAGCCCAAGCCAAAGTCATGTACCTTGTTTCGAACAGCACATGTTTGAAGTCAGACTAGAAGGTTCCAGGAGTGTCTCATCTAAATTTACCTGACATTTAGATACAAAGTTAACAATGATGCAGCATCCGTTAGCGGTGAAATGTTTGCAGACGTTCATCGTGTCTTGTTTGCTTACTTTTATATTTGCTTTGACGTAGTCAATACTTACTTTGATGACGTACCTTGAATAGTTGAGCTACCTGTCTCTAGCCTAATTTTAACGCTTTCGAAAAACATAGTCCAATCTAGGTATCTTTGTGTATGTATGTGTGTGTATGCATACGTGAGTATGTGTTCGTTTATATATGTGTGTGTGTGTGTTGGTGCACGTGCGCAAGCTAGATTAACAAGTTTTATGTTCACGTTCAGGTACAGTGTAAAATTCCCTATTTTAGCCAACTGGTAATGAGCACCCAAACATCTTGTTTATATGTAAAATCCGGAATCGTAGCACAACTACTGTACTATATAGAGTGTTCTATAACTGATCATTTCAGTTAACTTTAAAGTGATCGATCACCTATTGGGACACTCCGGGAGAATTTATTTACATTACAAATCAATTCAATAACCAATAACAGTGATTATATCCAGTTTTCAATCTCAGTCTCTATTGTAATTATTATTGATTGTTATTGAACCAGGAGTGGAGCGTTGGTCGAATGGATTAGAGCACGAACTTCCATGAAGGAGACTCGGGTTCAATCTACGGTAAGGCCAATGAGTTTGTTTTCTGTCGAGCGACAACTGCACTAACCATGCGGCTATTAAATTCCACAAGCACATGTTCCTCCTGTCCTACACCGCTCTAAAAATCGGTATTACAGACAGTCATGACAATTTTAATCTTTTTAATTGAACCAGGATAACAGAGCTCCTGGCAGACTCATAGAATCTCAGCATATCACAGGAAACGTTGAATGTTATCCATGCTTACAATTCCTCTAGCTCGCTGGTTAAACACTTAAATTCTGTATCTGGTTCTCAGTTGTACTCTTGCAACGTTTGATTTCAAGATTATATATTTCCAGTATACATTCTACATCACGGGTCGTGTTTAAATCAAAGTGGTGATCCCTAAGCAACTACAGTAGGTGCTCCTTTATCTTATCTAGAACACCACGATTATAGTGTAGTAAATGAAGGGATATCTGTGGTGTGGGGGAAATTGATCGCCCCTCGCACTAAAGGTACTTGCTTCGTTCCCCGCGTGGATGAATATTTTGCTAGAAATGATTTGATATCAATGTATGTGAGATCGAGTTCCTAGTACTATCGGTGTTCAAGTTGAGCACATAAAAGAACCTTTGATGATTGAACATCGTTAAGAGTAGACAGCAAAGCCGCTGCCAGGTACACAATTCATTAAGAATATCAAATTCCTGCAAAATATATACCATCTTTAAAAATACATCAAAAAGCATTGCCGACGCTACGAAGTTAGTGCACTGCCGCTGAGACCTCTTCATAGGTGATAAAAAATATCTAATTACGAATGGCTATTCATGATGGTCATGTTTATTTTTTTCTTTATGACTCCGGCTGAAAAATATTCATCCGTATCAAGAAATGAGCCCTAGTCTCCAGAACAGATGCCAGCGCTCTAGCCCATTCAACCAGGCGATGCAATGTTTAATGGGATACCTACTAAAAAGAATGTAAAGACAAAATATTTGTGTGATAACAATTATGTCATTAAACTATTGTGTTCAGAGTTCAGTAACATTCAGGATATAGAAAGTGTTTGTGAGCCAACATTGTTAGACGTATACCCATGTATATGTATGTAGGTGTATATCCATGTATATGTATGTAGGTGTATATCCATGTATATGTATGTAGGTGTATATCCATGTATATGTATGTAGGTGTATACCCATGTATATGTATGTAGGTGTATATCCATGTATATGTATGTGGTCTTGTAGCCATGTATATGTATGTGGTCTTGTAGCCATGTATATGTATGTGGTCTTGTAGCCATGTATATGTATGTGGTCTTGTAGCCATGTATATGTATGTGGTCTTGTAGCCATGTATATGTATGTGGTCTTGTAGCCATGTATATGTATGTGGTCTTGTAGCCATGTATATGTATGTGGTCTTGTAGCCATGTATATGTATGTGGTCTTGTAGCCATGTATATGTATGTGGTCTTGTAGCCATGTATATGTATGTGAGCGTGTACCCATGTATTTGTATGTGGGCGTGTACCCATGTATATGTATGTGGGCGTGTACCCATGTATATGCATATGACCGTGTACCCATGTATATGTATGTGAGCGTGTACCCATGTATATGTATGTGAGCGTGTACCCATGTATATGTATGTGGGCGTGTACCCATGTATATGCAGGTTGGCGTGTACCCATGTTATGTTATGTTATGCGATCGACGTGATGGCACATTGGGCATTCCCATTCGTGCTTTGTCCTCCGTTGCAGCACCCATCCCAAAGTCCATTTGCTCACAGTACCCATGAGAAGTTGATTACTATATCTTCTCTCTCTATCACGAAGACGACACTGTCTGACATGTCTAAACTTAACGACTAATTCTCGAACTCGTTCCAGTGTCTGAGACCCGCCCATGTCACACAATTGCGAGCGTACCGCATTGATGATATCGGCTCTGTCCATACTTCTGCCCACTTGAGTCGGGGCATTGTTTGCAAGAGAGTCAGCACGCTCGTTACCTCGCACTCCAGCATGTCCAGGCGTGTACAGTCAAGCCATTTTCTTGAGATGTGATCTCCGAAAGATGTCCACCCCATTCCACACGCATACTTCCAGATTCAATCAGTTGAAGTATATTCATCGAGTCTGATATGATGATCGTATGGGTTACCTGTTGCTCAGCCACCCATGACAGAGCCCTGGAGGCAGCGGTGATCTCCATAGTCATGCTCGATGTCGTTGTCTCGAAAGTCCCGCAGTCCTCATGAAGTGTGCGACCGTTTCGTTGTGTTGAGTAAGCCATGTGGGCGTGTGTGGGCGTGTACCCATGTATATGCATGTGGTCATGTACCCATGTATATGCATATGACCGTGTACCCATGTATATGCATGTAGGCTTGTACTCATGTATATGTATGTGGGCTGTACCCATGTATATGCATGTAGGCGTGTACCCATATATATGCATGTGGGCGTGTACTCATGTATTTGCATGTGGGCTTGTACTTATATATATGCATGTGGGTGTGTACTCATATCTGCGTATGTGTTTGTAAGTTGAAGCCTTATTACATATAATATGTTATCTGTATCTGGTCTTGAAGAGGGCAGTGGCGGCTCGTCATTAAGGGCCAGTGGGGCCGGGCCCCACTAAAAAAATAAGTGTAATGTGTATTTATTATTTTATAAATTAAAATATAACAACCAAAAACCATGATTTATCCGGAAAAAATGTCTGACGCCACCAACAAAAATGATCACGAGCCGCCACTGTAAAAGAGTAAAAGCTTTTGATCATTGTCCAGCGTTTGGTATCCGAAGATATGAATTTGAAGTTACTAGCTCGCTTCCTCTGTGGTTTTCTCTTCTCTTACTCAGCGACCAGACATATATTTACAGCTGATTCTGTTAGTGCATGCTTCTATCCGACATCGCTCTAGATTCGTTTTAGTTGTAATGCCAGAGCTCTTACAACTTGACTGTAATAACTGTGTATTTTAACAATACTCTTAACGTTAAAAATAGAACAATGAGTTTGCGCTTTAATGAGAACTCTTTCCGATCTAACATTAGTCCAGGTCAAACAATTCTTAAGCTGTGGAGAATGATGATCATTTACGCAAGAGTTGTCGGTATTGTTCTATATGTCACTATGGGTATGTTCACTTTGCAATTGTTGAACTCCATACCAGTCTCTAAATAATGTACCAATTGAAAATAACTCATACTCTTTGTTACATACATGTCATCAGCGTGGTTCCTGAATGTCAAAACAACAAGTGATAAATCGCGACAAATACATTGCACTAATTCACATTTTGAAACTCTGCGAACACGATGTAACAATTAAATAAAGAGTTCTTTGAAACGCATTTGAAGCATAGAAGCCATCGAATGTGGTAAATAAATAGACAGCAAATAGATATTTAGGGCTTAAAGTAAAAAAACAATTACCAAACACTGAAATTGAACCACAAACTTTATTTCTCTCTGCTCTCATCGCCTGGCAATGAAGGCGTGCGTTTCAAAGATCACGACCAGCTAGCGATAAAAAAAGGTATCCTCCTTTTGTGGTGCCTTTGTGTCCAACGGCATAGACTACTAGACGACACAACAGGAAAAAAACCAGGTCAGACTTGAACAGTGCTGGGGAGGTCAAAGGCGCATAGCGACAACGTCGCGCCAGGATTAGTGAGCTGGCCCTAATCAAGATCCTACCCCACCTCCGCGTGGTGACCCTGGAAACAGACAACAGTTCCTGTCTGGCTAAGCGGGTATAGATCGAGGGGGAGCTACAGGTAGTGGTAGTAGTGCAAGTACGGAAAGGTAATGCAGGTCCAAAAATCCTGAACAAAATGCACGCATCTCCTAGCCGAATTCCGATGAAATATTGCCAAAATATGTGCTGAAACGTAAGAAATAGCAGCGTACGAATCTTCTGTAAACAAATGCCAACTCCATTGGAGCAAATGGCAGCATCAAATATGCTAGCTGTGGGGCAAGAATCAAGGAGAACGATGCGTAACGAATCAACAGTCTCGGCAAATGTCTGTGAAAACACTGTAACGTATCGTATCGACACATAGGAAGATTGTGGCAAACTCCGTAGCGAAGGTCTAGCGCAGATACACTTACTGGGTAAGGTTGGCCAAGCGCAAATCCCAAAGTTGGCCAGTCTTTCTATAGCTACATCCATCCGTGTCGCCACACAATATCATAATCATATTCTAGCTACATTCATTCATTCCTGTGTCATGCACATTCAATTCCTTTTACTTAGAAGTTTTTCTGGATTCCCCAAGGGTGAAGCATGGTCTCTGTAGCTATAGTAATGAAAGTGACTTTATTTTCTATAGACAGTATATACTTCTTCTACTTCTTCTTGCATTCGCCCACTATAAGGTGTAGTCAGGGCACCTGGTATGTCGTTTCTGTCTGATTTTTGCGTGAAGGCATGTTTTCCATATTATCAGTGTCTCTCGTCATACAGGCGTGCTTCCTCCGACTTTAGAGGTTAACGACATCATTTACTGCTAACCACTATCATGATACCTTTCGATCTAGAAGCCATCTTGTTAGCGACTAGAATACGTCTACACAGAAGAATTATTTACATAATTCATATATTGTGATACCAGTGTGTGTCAGCATGTGTATTGTGTGGAGAAATATGATTCTAATCTTTGTTGTTACCTTTGTTATGTTCATTTCAAAGAAACCAGTTAGACCTGTTAAATTTACTGTGTTTATCCTGCACATTTGCATTAACCAGTGTTTCTCTAATTTTTTGGGATCCTGTCCCATCTCAGTACCTCAAATATTGTAATTTTTTGGATCCTGCCCCATCTCAGTACCTCGAATAATATAATTTTTGGGATCCTGCCCCATCCCAGTACCTCGAATAATATAATTTTTGGGATCCTGCCCCATCCCAGTACCTCGAATAATATAATTTTTGGGATCCTGCTCCATCTCAGTACCTCAAATAATATAATTTTTGGGATCCTGCTCCATCTCTGTACCTCAAATAATGTAATTTTTGGGATCCTGCTCCATCTCAGTACCTCGAATAATGTAATCATAGCAAGTGGTCGATACTTTTTCAGCATAATTTCCAAATAAATTATGAAAAAACTATCAACAATATTCTTCTTCTTTGAATGCTCCGTATCGACCACTTGTTAAACACCCCCTGTGATTTGTATATGATCCGAGCATAAGAGTGATTGTACGTTGTGCCAGCTATGCGCCTACAAGTAGGCCAGCCCATCCGATTTCTGCGATGCTTTTTATTTACTAGGGTAGCTTCCCTATGCTCCTACTTAAGTCGACTCTTACGACATGCCTTGTAGATAGACTATTCTTTTCTCCCCTTGCGAGACCCGAAAAACACACTGGCGGGGCATCTACAATATAAATAGGTACTTAAATTAAAAATAATAACAACTTGGATATGGAAAGGTAGAAAACTATGTTAATTAAAAACGACATATAACATTTAAAAGAATTAACAAGACATACACAAATTAAACAAATTTCTCTAGTTGTTTCAACAACAGCACAAAAAAGGCAGAAATTTTAATTAGCGATGTTTCCTTTTAGAAGTTTCAGATGGTATGATATAACAGACGATACAATTTCTATGTTACCTGTTGTGTTAGTGTAGCCATTTTGTGTATTTGTATGTTCTTGGAAAGTTAGAATTACAACATCAATAATTTATCGCCTACACTTGTGGGGTATTTTTTCGTTGCTACATCCGGTAACATTATTATTATCTAATTTCGCCTCCCCCTCAAATTACTTTAATTGCCTCCATGTTCGCACGGTGTAACATTTACACTGATTTTACGCTGTTTAAGCGGTTTCCATAAACTTTGTTTTTAGACGTTAATGTCGGTACATAAACTTTGTGAAAGGTAATCATTATGGGGTGTTTTTTTTTTTTTGGTTTGATCGATTAAACGCGGTTAGGAAAATTACATCAATATGTTTTTGTGCTATTGTTCTAGATAACCTGTTAATTCGACACTCAACTTTAGCATTTTTTACAACTAATTGATATTTTATGATCAAATGAAGAGTGCTAGTTATTTTCAAAGAGTTCTTTTCTTGTCATAGTCACTACATTCATTTATATATAACCTTACAAATGTTGCTCAGTCACAATTCTTAAACAACATATTTGTACACAACCTAAACGTTAAAATCTCTTCAGTCATTCATCTTGCAACCATCTTACTATAAACAACTTGTGACACAAATATTATATAAAATATAATATAATACATAAATAGTGCCAAACCTGGACGCTGACATCAAACGATAGAAGAAAGATAGTTACGACGGAGATGAAGTTTCTACGCAGAATGCTGGGAGTAACAAGAAGAGATCGGTTGAGAAAGATAGTTACGACGGAGATGAAGTTTCTACGCAGAATGCTGGGAGTAACAAGAAGAGACCGGTTGAGAAAGATAGTTACGACGGAGATGAAGTTTCTACGCAGAATGCTGGGAGTAACAAGAAGAGATCGGTTGAGAAAGATAGTTACGACGGAGATGAAGTTTCTACGCAGAATGCTGGGAGTAACAAGAAGAGATCGGTTGAGAAAGATAGTTACGACGGAGATGAAGTTTCTACGCAGAATGCTGGGAGTAACAAGAAGAGATCGGTTGAGAAAGATAGTTACGACAGAGATGAAGTTTCTACGCAGAATGCTGGGAGTAACAAGAAGAGATCGGTTGAGAAAGATAGTTACGACAGAGATGAAGTTTCTACGCAGAATGCTGGGAGTAACAAGAAGAGATCGGTTGAGAAAGATAGTTACGACGGAGATGAAGTTTCTACGCAGAATGCTGGGAGTAACAAGAAGAGATCGGTTGAGAAAGATAGTTACGACAGAGATGAAGTTTCTACGCAGAATGCTGGGAGTAACAAGAAGAGATCGGTTGAGAAAGATAGTTACGACGGAGATGAAGTTTCTACGCAGAATGCTGGGAGTAACAAGAAGAGATCGGTTGAGAAAGATAGTTACGACGGAGATGAAGTTTCTACGCAGAATGCTGGGAGTAACAAGAAGAGATCGGTTGAGAAAGATAGTTACGACGGAGATGAAGTTTCTACACAGAATGCTGGGAGTAACAAGAAGAGAACTAGTCACGACAGAGAGGAAGTCTCTACGCAGAATGCTGGGAGTAACAAGAAGAGATCGGTTGAGAAAGGAAGACATCAGGGGGAATAGTGGGTACAGAATGAGTACTGAACTTCATCAAGAAACACCAAATTAAATTATTCGGCCACATAAACAGATTACCAACAGACAGTGTGCCTCAAAGATCAATGCTACTACAGTGGACACAAAGCAAAAGGCCGTCCACGCAAAAGATGGATCTCATAATTAATAAAGGCAGTGAAAAGCCATTTATGAGGCTCACACAGAAGCCCTTTCTATAAATCTCTTCTTATTGTGACGTTGGGAAACAGAAACAAAATTAGAGAAAAGGACACAAATAGGAATAGATCGATTTAATTGAAGAACAAAAAAATAACTACCGTTTGTTATGTTCATCATATGATACGCACCACGATTAAAATCAATATGAAACAGAACAAAACGAATACATCCCCACTAGCACCATTACGCTTTGTGAGGCGTACCACCCCACTTTGAGAAACACTGGCTTGAAACCAATCCTAAACAACACACAGTCAAACTAACTAGGTCAGCCATGAGCTGCTCTCATAATAGGCTGCATTTGTGTTCTGTTTATGTGTGTGTATTGTGTTTGATATATGTGTTTTGTATGTATGTGTATTAGAGATAAAGTGATAGAAGGGGGTAAATATCTCAACGACACTCAGCTGTTGCCCCTAAGAATTAAAGAACATCCGCAAGTAACGTAAACTATATTGCATGCTCTGTAGCATGCGCATCCAGCTGCAACTTTTCGTCAATTATTTTTTTCTGCCTATGCACAACTTGAATATTATTGTCAACTGACACACACAGATATTACCTGGCTAAATCGTGCAGACGTTGTGATTTAAGTCTTGTTGCTTTCAATTTCGTTCTTTCGTCGTGAACAATGTGGTAACGTGTGTAATGTAATATGAAATACTTGATATTTCTTAGTTTTGTTTTTCTTAGGCACTCAAATTTTACATTAAGTTACATTGCTAATTCATGACTAACAAATACATATATTTGATTGTTAGACGATGTAGCTATTTGTATATCATTATATTAGATGAAAGTCCATCAATAATGGCGGAAATAAATCAAATACATTAAAATAGTTCATTATCTTTCTGTTTAAATGTGTTCACTTTTAATCCGTTTCTTTTTTGTTTATATATTTTATATAGATGTCATTTTGAATCAGTTCGAAAATTCAATGCACGACATCCAATACGCTAATCGCACCGTATCATGTAACACACGTGACAATCCGTGCACTAATTACAAATCATGCATACATCACGTCAAAGTTTCTATTCTTAGTAATGTGACCGACATGACAACGACCGGAATTAGTAGTGTTTAATTATATTTACTTAGCCGCATCGCCTCTTGCTTTTGATTTAAATGTTGTTGTGAAGAATAGACATACTAGTGGGTCGATTGTTCTCTTTCTGGTTAGATTACATTTTTACTGTATATCTTTATGTAACTATTTCATTTATCTTCATAGTAGAAGATGTATACGCCCATGTGGTGCTTAGGCCCGCAAGGAAAGCAAAGAATAGTACCACTGCGACCTACAAGGCATGCTGTAAGAGTCGATTGATGTAGAACCTACGGAAGCTACCCTAGTAAGTAAAAAGCATTGCAGAAATCTGATGTGCTGGCCTACCTGTTGGCGCATTATAACCGGCACAACGTGTAATCGCTTTTAATCTTATATCACATACAAATCACATACAAATCACACAGAGTGGTTAACAAGTATTCGATATGGAGCTTTGGAAGAAGAAGTAGAATATATCTACATAGTCAGTCCTGATCACTTTACTTGAATTTCTATGACTGGGTTGATATTAGGGATGTTTCCATTCTGCAGACTTGAACCAAGACACCATAACAGGGGTAGTTATTATTCATTTTCAAGGTTTGACTACTGCTATCTTATGGTTGATTACCGTCTCTGTTTTGTCTCTTTGACTTTGCTTAGGTACATCATTTCTGAAATTCTTAACTTATTTTGTGGATTTAGTCATTGTCACGTGATCCTTATCCTTAAGTCACGATAGGTTCATATTTATAGCAATAGACATCCATTAAAATCGTGTAAGATTGTTCTTTGCTGATTGTTAGCAATCTATGAGGAAATATCAATTATGCACGCTTTCCTTTCCTGGAGTAAGGTTTGTACTTTCCCTTTTTTCATGTGCTAGACAGTAAAGTTTATACTTTCCATTCCTTCATGTGCTAGACAGTAAAGTTTGTTCTTTCCCTTCCTTCATGTGCTAGACAGTAAAGTTTGTTCTTTCCCTTTTTTCATGTGCTAGACAGTAAAGTTTATTCTTTCCCTTCCTTTATGTGCTAGACAGTAAAGTTTGTTCTTTCCCTTCCTTCATGTGCTAGACAGTAAAGTTTGTACTTTCCCTTCCTTTATGTGCTAGACAGTAAAGTTTGTTCTTTCCCTTCCTTCTTGTGCTAGACAGTAAAGTTTGTTCTTTCCCTTCCTTCATGTGCTAGACAGTAAAGTTTGTACTTTCCCTTCCTTCATGTGCTTGACAGTAAAGTTTGTACTTTCCCTTCCTTTATGTGCTAGACAGTAAAGTTTGTTCTTTCCCTTCCTTCATGTGCTAGACAGTAAAGTTTGTTCTTTCCCTTCCTTCATGTGCTAGACAGTAAAGTTTGTACTTTCCCTTCCTTCATGTGCTAGACAGTAAAGTTTGTTCTTTCCCTTCCTTCATGTGCTAGACAGTAAAGTTTGTTCTTTCCCTTCCTTCATGTGCTAGGCAGTAAAGTTTGTTCTTTCCCTTCCTTCATGTGCTAGGTAGTAAAGTTTGTTCTTTCCCTTCCTTCATGTGCTAGACAGTAAAGTTTGTTCTTTCCCTTCCTTCATGTGCTAGGTAGTAAAGTTTGTTCTTTCCCTTCCTTCATGTGCTAGGTAGTAAAGTTTGTACTTTCCCTTCCTTCATGTGCTAGGTAGTAAAGTTTGTTCTTTCCCTTCCTTCATGTGCTAGGTAGTAAAGTTTATTCTTTCCCTTCCTTCATGTACTAGGTAGTAAAGTTTGTTCTTTCCCTTCCTTTATGTGCTAGACAGTAAAGTTTGTTCTTTCCCTTCCTTTATGTGCTAGGTAGTAAAGTTTGTTCTTTCCCTTCCTTCATGTGCTAGACAGTAAAGTTTGTACTTTCCCTTCCTTCATGTGCTAGACAGTAAAGTTTGTACTTTCCCTTCCTTCATGTGCTAGACAGTAAAGTTTGTTCTTTCCCTTCCTTCATGTGCTAGACAGTAAAGTTTGTTCTTTCCCTTCCTTCATGTGCTAGACAGTAAAGTTTGTACTTTCCCTTCCTTCATGTGCTAGACAGTAAAGTTTGTTATTTCCCTTCCTTCATGTGCTAGGTAGTAAAGTTTATTCTTTCCCTTCCTTCATGTGCTAGGTAGTAAAGTTTGTTCTTTCCCTTCCTTCATGTGCTAGACAGTAAAGTTTGTTCTTTCCCTTCCTTCATGTGCTAGGTAGTAAAGTTTGTTCTTTCCCTTCCTTCATGTGCTAGACAGTAAAGTTTGTTCTTTCCCTTCCTTCATGTGCTAGGTAGTAAAGTTTATTCTTTCCCTTCCTTCATGTGCTAGGTAGTAAAGTTTGTTCTTTCCCTTCCTTCATGTGCTAGACAGTAAAGTTTGTTCTTTCCCTTCCTTCATGTGCTAGGTAGTAAAGTTTGTTCTTTCCCTTCCTTCATGTGCTAGACAGTAAAGTTTGTTCTTTCCCTTCCTTCATGTGCTAGACAGTAAAGTTTGTTCTTTCCCTTCCTTCATGTGCTAGACAGTAAAGTTTGTTCTTTCCCTTCCTTCATGTGGCTAGACAGTAAAGTTTGTTCTTTCCCTTCCTTCATGTGCTAGGTAGTAAAGTTTATTCTTTCCCTTCCTTCATGTGCTAGGTAGTAAAGTTTATTCTTTCCCTTCCTTCATGTGCTAGACAGTAAAGTTTGTTCTTTCCCTTCCTTCATGTGCTAGACAGTAAAGTTTGTTCTTTCCCTTCCTTCATGTGCTAGACAGTAAAGTTTGTTCTTTCCCTTATTATTAGTTAACAGGACCGACTACACATCACGTCAGACAGAGTAACAGATGTTCAACTTGTTCCATCAGATGGCGACGGGTATGCATGTTGATGGTGCTGTCTCTGTATCTTACTTGTTATATACTCTTATTGTTCGTCCTCGTATAGTTCATTTGTTTTTTAAAACGCAGTCGTTAATTCGGGCTAATGTTGAACCGTATTTATTGTTTGCTGTTCTCTTTACCTTGCTCATACTCCGCAGTAACAATTCTACAGTTACAATCTTACAGTAACAATTCTACAGTAACAATTCTACAGTTACAATCTTACAGTAACAATTCTACAGTAACAATTCTACAGTAACAATTCTACAGTAACAATTCTACAGTAATAATTCTACAGTAACAATTCTACAGTAATAATTCTACAGTAACAATTCTACAGTAACAATTCTACAGTAACAATTCTACAGTAACAATCCTACAGTTACAATCTTACAGTAACAATTCTACAGTAACAATTCTACAGTAACAATTCTACAGTAACAATTCTACAGTAACAATTCTACAGTAACAATCATATTGTAACAGCTAACAGGTTTAGTTGGTTTTTTAACTTGATATTCAGGAATATAACGTTGAGCTTGTCTTGCTAGATGTATCTGATGTATCATCTTGTATGAAGAGACGATGTCTTTGAATCCTGCAACATAAAAACGATATATGAAGACTTGCAACAAATATTTTCTGTCGATGTCAGAAATATTTGACTTTTTCCTGGAATAATTGTTAGCTATATTAGACAAAATTCAACAGTGAAGATTTCTAGTCCACGTCAACTACCAATAACAGCATATAATAAAAAGAGATCCGGTACTAGAGCCAAGGGAATACCAAGAGAAATATTGATAGACAATATCAAGACACCACTAAATAAACACGGATATACCACAACAAGGGCGACTCATCTGGTACTGGAACGTACATATTTTTAATCTAAGTGTGAATACATTCTTGTGGACACGATTCAGAGAGATAGATATACTGTAAGTGACAACACTTGTCTCATCAACTGTGCTGAGTTACCATTCAGATAAGTAAACTTATCTACAATGTTCAGTCACTACTCCTACAAACCATCTATTATGGGTCGTCCAACACTGAGTTCTATAACAGACAGTGGTAAGTTTTATTGATGGCATAAAAATGTTATTAGTAAAATTAGTATAGGTAGGAGTTGTTTATGAATCTTAAAAAATAGATATCTTTCTATTTATATTATGTCTATATCAAATACTACTCACAGGTTAGCAATCAGTATAGTCTAATGTGAACTTTGCGACGTCATTCCCTCATCTGTTATTCCGGCTGGCATAGGCGATCATGGATCTTCATAAACATCTGTCCTTAGTGCTGACTATTAGTTTGTATGTTGACACTTTTCATTGCAATAAAACCAGGATGTCCAGATTTTTCTCTCTTTGTCTCTCTCTCTCTCTCTCTCTCTCTCTCTCTCTCTCTTTGGTGCCTGGAAGAAGAATAAGAGAAATATCTAAAAGACGAAGGTTGCAAGATGTCATTGACGATCCGAGAATGACTTCTGCTGATGCCCGTCAACTTGCACAAAACATAGTTTTTCAGGACTGCTGTCATAGGAACCAAGTTCCGGAAAGGACAAGCTATTTGATGGACTGGCAACGTCAAGCGCAACACACCTGGCACAAGTTAGAAAACTAAATCTCCCCACGACGCTTCATGGCAAATGTGGTTATATTAGATAAGATAAGATGATGTCTTTCTCTATCTTTCTCTTTCTCTCTCCCATTCTCTGTCGACCTCTACCGCATATTTTACAGGTAGTTGCTATTTTCTAAATCTCCATTTCTCATTACATGTCCCAAAAAATTATGACTGTCTCTTTCTTATATTGATAAGAAGTTGTTTTTTTTCTGTGTGACTTTGACCTCTTTCAGCACATCAACATAAGTAATTTTAGTAGTCTATGAGATTTGTAGCATTCTTCTATAAAATTACATCCATGTGGCCTCCAAATATAACTTTATTCTTGGAAATGTTTCCTGAGTTATCATATTCATAGCTTGTGCTTACTATGGTGATAGTTATGCGAAGTGTTTTTATTAGTGTTGTCCTCTATTTTATTTGTCTAGTTCTGTAAGTGTTTCCATTAGTGTCTTCCTCTCTTATTGTTGGCTTCTGCTCTCGAGTTAAATGATTCATGTGGAAGCTTGTTGTTGTTCATTTTGATGACAGCATGTTTCATGGGCAGGTTCTATATATACATTGAACGATATATATGAATATTTATATATTTCGATACAGCTCATATATCAACAGAAATGTATATATAATATGTAATCTGAAAGTTTACCGGATCATAGTGCTAACCACGCTGCTGTACGCCAGTGAGACATGGACAGTGTATTGCAGACAAGCAAGAAAACTAAACCACTTCCACACAAGCTGTCTACGCAGAATACTAAAAATAAACTGGCAGAACAAAATTCCAGATAATGAAGTCCTCATAAGAGCAAAGATCCCAAGCGTCAACACACTGTTGCAGAAGGCCCAAGTGAGGTGGGCCGGTCACGTTGCTAGGATGCCTGATAAACGCATCGCAAAACAGTTGATGTAAGGTGAGCTTGAAAGTGGCAGACGTTCTGCTGGTGGACAGAACAAACGCTTCAAAGACACTTAAAGTGTCTCTGAAAGGCTTCGATATAGACACCACATGCTGGGAATCACTGGCCCAAATTTGGCGCTGTAACAACACAAGAGGAACCCGCATAGCTAAGAATCGTCGTGCCATTGAGGCACAGAGAAAACGAGCTGCGCGAAAAGACAGAACACACAACACCCACATGTCTTATCTTGATCACGTATGCCCCACCTGTGATAGGGGATTGTGTTCTAGGATTGGGCTCTACAGTCACCTCCGCATACGCCAGAGAGGTGCAACATCACACTTTTGAAGCTGTTGTCATCGCTTGCGATGGACGGCTATTAGATTAGATATTTAATATACTAAATTTGTCACTTTCACAAACTGTACTTTCTTAGTGTATTCGCGTCACGGGCCGACAGAAAAGTAAGGTCTACATTGATTAAAGTGACACGAAAATAAATGCAGGTGTTAGACTACACACCACTCACGGTAGTTTTTAGTTTGCTTTGAACTGGAATGTCATAAATTATTCATGGACCACAGATGTCGATTTGTGCACATTAATTTCAGTCTAATAAAATGTCTCGGTGTGAGCCAATGCAGTATTGAACGGACTATACCATCCGCATTTTCTCGATTCTTACTTTATGCCTACTCTTTATTTTCAAACTTATAATTCATGAATGTGTTTGATATCTTACTTATTTTAACTATGTTATTATGACAAATGAGATATTTTGGATAATTCAGCGTCAAATAACGTGTCCTGAGCAGAACTTTATATATTTATCTCTCTCTCTCTTATAGGCCAGAAGTTCCGCCTCTGCAGCCGTTATGTTCAACTCAACAGTTACCTCCTGAACCCATCTTCTCCGTGGTCTTATTGCCAAAATGCTTTGTTCCATGATGGTCTTCTCCAACCCTTCATGTCCAAAATACTTCAATGTTCTTACTATTATTTGTAGCATCAGTCAGTTTTCTTTGATTTTGAGTTCTTTCTATATATCTATTTGCTCTCTTCTCTTTCCATGGTATACGGAGGAATCTCATGTAACACTTATATTTAAACGCACATATACTCGTATGTTTGGAAAACAACTGTTGTTTTTTCTAAATTATGGTGACCGATGGCTTGTTTTTGTTTTTTAACTGTTTTTATTTTTGTTTCGGTATTTTAATTTCATACTTCTATTTGTGAATGATAAATTTTCTTCTCGATATGTTTCAGATGACGATACACGCGGCACATACTCGCCAATGTCGGAACTGGAGAAGCAGAAGCGGCGTAATCTGATCTTTGACGAAGAACGCTTTGAGGAAACGTTTTTGAAATGTCTTATTTGTAGAGAAGTTTATAACGAAATGGACAAACTACCTAAGATGTTACACTGTCATCACACTTTCTGCTTAGACTGTCTGTACCAGATGTATCGAGTGGAGGGCGAGTTCAGACAAACACTAACCGGTGTTTTTAGAGGCATGCCAATGACAGTCAAGATACAATGTCCGACTTGTCGAGAGGGTATCATCATCTCAGATTCAGAGCTTCGCCGCTTGCCCAATGATCACACCATCATGGAACTATTAAGTTTTGTCAGTAAGACGGGTAAGAATGACGTGAAATACTGTACAAAACATCAGATGCAACCGTTAAACTTTTTCTGTGAGCCATGTATCATGCCCATATGTTGTGACTGCACAGTCATCGATCATAAGGAATCCAAGGGTCATGTGGTGGTCAACGTGGATGAGGCGATGAAAACATACGCACCCATTGTGACGGAAACCCTAGACGACATAAGAGCAGAGAAAGTTATCCTTGCCGAGAAGAGAGAAGCATTAGAAAGTTCTCTTGAAGACCTGGATAAAACTCAGAGGGGCCTGAATACTCAGATCCGTGCCGTTTTTGACAATATCCGTGAGATTCTGGACGAAAGAGAAAAAGAATTGTACTGTGTTTCAGAATCCGAAATCGAAAGAAAACGCGAACTTCTCGAAGGTCACATGAAAGTGTTAATGGACAGAGAAAGCCAACTAAATTCTGAATTCAACGAGCTTCAGAAAGCCAAAGATGACAGGGACATTAGCCAAATTTTCACTGGACACAAGTCGGCTCGGGAAGTATTGTCCCAGAAAGTATACGTTCCTACAAATTCCACCAAAGGCTTTTCTGTAACCTTTCAGTTCAGTAGTCGAGCAGACTCCACTATAAAACAAAATGTTGCAAACCTAGGAGATATAGTTTTCAAGACTTAAACAAGTTTATGCTGAAAGTCTTTTTTCTATATTTCCTACGAATGTTGAATTTGTCTTGATTTCCATATCATCAAATCGAATTATCAATTTCGTTTTCATAATAACATATAGTCACAACATTTATGATACAATCTTTGTGTCCATTTTGAGATCGAGCTATTCTGATATTATCTTGTGTTCATTTGGTGAGGGCACTTTAGCTTCTCTTATACTATCCTTCTGCGGGCTTGTAATGCTATACTATCCACTGTTGTCTTTTTGTTAGTTCTAACTCTGAACATGTCTATGTATACTTTGTTTGTTAGTTTTAACTCTGAACATGTCTATGTATACTTTGTTTGTTTGTTCTAACTATGAACATGTCTATGTATACTTTGTTTGTTTGTTCTAACTATGAACATATCTATGTATACTTTGTTTGTTTGTTCTAACTATGAACATGTCTATGTATACTTTGTTTGTTTGTTCTAACTATGAACATGTCTATGTATACTTTGTTTGTTTGTTCTAACTATGAACATGTCTATGTATACTTTGTTAGTTCTAACTCTGAACATGTCTATGTATACTTTGTTTGTTAGTTCTAACTATGAACATATCTATGTATACTTTGTTTGTTTGTTCTAACTATGAACATATCTATGTATACTTTGTTAGTTCTAACTATGAACATATCTATGTATACTTTGTTTGTCTGTTCTAACTATGAACATGTCTATGTATACTTTGTTTGTTCTAACTATGAACATATCTATGTATACTTTGTTTGTTAGTTCTAACTATGAACATATCTATGTATACTTTGTTTGTTAGTTCTAACTATGAACATATCTATGTATACTTTGTTTGTTTGTTCTAACTATGAACATATCTATGTATACTTTGTTTGTTTGTTCTAACTATGAACATATCTATGTATACTGTGTTTGTTTGTTCTAACTATGAACATATCTATGTATACTTTGTTAGTTCTAACTATGAACATATCTATGTATACTTTGTTTGTTTGTTCTAACTATGAACATATCTATGTATACTTTGTTTGTCTGTTCTAACTATGAACATGTCTATGTATACTTTGTTTGTTTGTTCTAACTATGAACATATCTATGTATACTTTGTTTGTTTGTTCTAACTATGAACATATCTATGTATACTTTGTTTGTTTGTTTTAACTATGAACATGTCTATGTATACTTTGTTTGTTAGTTTTAACTCTGAACATATCTATGTATACTTTGTTTGTTCTAACTATGAACATGTCTATGTATACTTTGTTTGTTTGTTTTAACTATGAACATGTCTATGTATACTTTGTTTGTTCTAACTATGAATATATCTATGTATACTTTGTTTGTTTTAACTATGAACATGTCTATGTATACTTTGTTTGTTTGTTCTAACTATGAACATATCTATGTATACTTTGTTTGTTCTAACTATGAACATGTCTATGTATACTTTGTTTGTTTGTTCTAACTATGAACATGTCTATGTATACTTTGTTTGTTCTAACTATGAATATATCTATGTATACTTTGTTTGTCTGTTCTAACTATGAACATATCTATGTATACTTTGTTAGTTAGTTCTAACTATGAACATATCTATGTATACTTTGTTTGTTTGTTCTAACTATGAACATATCTATGTATACTTTGTTAGTTCTAACTATGAACATATCTATGTATACTTTGTTAGTTCTAACTATGAACATATCTATGTATACTTTGTTTGTCTGTTCTAACTATGAACATGTCTATGTATACTTTGTTTGTTTGTTCTAACTATGAACATATCTATGTATACTTTGTTTGTTTGTTCTAACTATGAACATATCTATGTATACTTTGTTTGTTCTAACTATGAACATATCTATGTATACTTTGTTTGTTTGTTCTAACTATGAACATATCTATGTATACTTTGTTTGTTCTAACTATGAACATATCTATGTATACTTTGTTTGTTCTAACTATGAACATATCTATGTATACTTTGTTTGTTTGTTCTAACTCTGAACATGTCTATGTATACTTTGTTTGTTTGTTCTAACTATGAACATATCTATGTATACTTTGTTTGTTTGTTCTAACTATGAACATATCTATGTATACTTTGTTAGTTCTAACTATGAACATATCTATGTATACTTTGTTTGTTTGTTCTAACTATGAACATATCTATGTATACTTTGTTTGTTTGTTCTAACTATGAACATGTCTATGTATACTTTGTTTGTTTGTTCTAACTATGAACATGTCTATGTATACTTTGTTTGTTTGTTCTAACTATGAACATATCTATGTATACTTTGTTTGTTCTAACTATGAACATGTCTATGTATACTTTGTTTGTTCTAACTATGAACATATATATGTATACTTTGTTTGTTTGTTCTAACTATGAACATATATATGTATACTTTGTTAGTTCTAAATATGAACATATCTATGTATACTTTGTTTGTTTTCGTTTGTTCGTTGTTCTTGGCCATTTTGATCATTCTTATTGTGATATATAAACAGTCCTTGCCAAAAACGATTAGAACGTTTCTCATTGTTAGACCCCTACTAGTGTAGGACGAGCGCATCCGAAACCAAAGTTTTCGGTCTAGCTATATAAACTGTTAATTGTTTACTGAGGATATATTCTATCTATCTTCAAGATTGAAGACCTTAGTTGCTGATCTGTGGGTTTGGTCGTCTTTATCAGTGTTAAAAAGAATGGTCTAAAAGGCAACGGATTTTCATTGCACCAGAATTCCCCATAGGGATCCATCCCAGTCGGCAGAAATGGCACACCATCTGCCGATAGTGTTGCACAACACACGAACTCCGTAGTTCCAGCAATAATTAAAGGAATCTCACCAAAAAATTGCACGTGTGACTCGGTCCGGATTCGAATTCACAACTCTCAGAACGGCAGGCAAACGTCTATACCACTACTATCAGTGTCCATAACTGCAAAACTTCTCTATAAATTTTGATAACTATAAATAGACTTTGCCATCGTCGATAACGGTTAAACTTCTTTGCCAGGTTAGATGACTGTTAAACTTCTGTGCCATTGTTCAATGTTTGAAACTTCGTTGACAGTGTCTATAACATTTGAAATTTCCTTGTCAGTGTTCAATTATTGAAACTTCTTCAACAGCGTCCATAACGGATGAAATGTCTTTGCATTGTTTAATGACTATGAAACTATGCACTTTCTCATTGTGTTGGTTAATAATATATATTGAATAGTTTTATTATTTTTCATATATGTATATATCTTATACGTATCTTATAGTTGTTGCTACTACTGTGTCGTTGTTTTCCTGCAACTAAATTGTTGCTACTACTGTGTCGTTGTTTTCCTGCAACTAAATTGTTGCTACTACTGTGTCGTTGTTTTCCTGCAACTAAATTTTCTTTATACAACAGAAGACTTAGTTTGTGCTTTTCTACTTCTTCAGCGATCGCTGATCATGTGCTTAATTTACTGTGGACCACAAACTGGGCAGTCACCTTTAGATCTGTCAGGTTTCCACAAAGCTTAGTTTTTAGATCGACTGGATTTGGCCATATGCTGCTTCTCGGCTCATCAATGAGAGTATAGTCTGGCAGGACATGCTTCTGTGTCTGTTTAACCTGCTGGCATTGGCAGATAGCTTCATCTTATTCCTAGTCTATGTTAAGTGTTTGTTGAGTCTGCAGTGTCCGGTAGGTAGAAAATATAATAGCCTGATTTATTCTGCTTATGTTTTCTGAGAAAGTTTTTTGTCCAAAATCGTATCCAGTGTTTGTCTTTCAGTCTACTGCAGATTTTTTCGAGATCGTGTTCAAAATCAAGTTCTATCAAAAGTTCATTATACCCCTCCCCTGCCTCTCAGAATCATATCTTCTTTTGTCTCTTGTATCATCAAGTATACAAGAATGAGATGAAGATCTAGAAGACGATGGGTGCAAGATGTGATTGACGATCTGAGAATGACTACTGCTGACGCCTGTCGATTTGCACAGAACAGAGAGTTTTTCAGAACTGCTGTCATGGGAGTCAAGTTTCGGAAGGGACAAGCTACTTGATCATCATCATCAGCATCAAGTAGCATAGCTGGAGATCTTGTGTACATATTTTTATATTGTAGCGATCCCAAAAATGTGACTTTATGGTTTATTTTCTAATGATCTATTTATATGTATGCAAATGCCTCTGATATTCCTTAGTGTGTTCTTATTTCTCATTTACTATTGTGGTTCTGTTTTATTACTCAAAATTTGTATTTTGAAAGTATCCATCAATTGTCTGTTTGTTGTATAATAATTGTGTACTATTGTTTATTCTGTACAGTATGTTTCTGCTGAAATCCTGAATTTAATATCCTGTGTTTTTCAATCTAAATTTGTTTTAATATCGTTTAGCATGGTCCGTTTACATTTGTATCTATCAGTGCCATGTTGTTTTATATTCTACATGTAGCTATGTTTAATTATGTCACTCGTCTTCCATATGTTTTATATGTTACATGTAGCTATGTTTAATTATATCACTCGTCTTCCATATGTTTTATATTCTACATGTAGCTATGTTTAATTATATCACTCGTCTTCCATATGTTTTATATGTTACATGTAGCTATGTTTAATTATATCACTCGTCTTCCATATGTTTTATATTCTACATGTAGCTATGTTTAATTATGTCACTCGTCTTCCATAATTGTGTACGATCTCTTGATTCTGGATGAGGTCTAGCATGACCAATCAGATCTGGTGGCATGCTACAGTATAACTCCAGATGTGATACTTTAAAGTGGGGTTGCTTTTTTGTGTAAAGGCCAACAGCTGCACTTCTGTACAAATTTATATATTGTTAGATAATATGCATACACGTTTACCAAAATTAGGATGTTCATGTTCTACATGCCGTAGAGGCTTAACGGGAAGGGCAGGCGCATCGTACTCACGTTATCGGCTCAAAAGACACAGATCACAAGGACACGGATCATCAATTTTAGTTCTGCTTTTTCCTGGCACGTTTAATGTCAGCAAGTAGTCGGAGTATGGTTTGCCAGTTCTCAAATCCGTTTTCAGAGCCTGTTCCCAGCTGGATCTCTTCCTTGCAAGCTCCTCCCAGTCTTATGTATTCATGTCAAAATCCTTCAAGTTATCCTAAGTCCCTGTGAACGAGGGAAGGGTCGCTCCACAGCTCTTTAGCAAGAATATCCTTGGGGATGAGTCGTCGTCCATCCAAGCCTGAAGATCCAACCACCTTAGGCGGTGGTGATGGATAAAGGTAACTAGGCTAGGAATTTCAACATATTACAACAGTGCATTGAATAAATACCACCTACTAGGAATCCCATTATATTACAACAGCGCATTGAATAAAAACCATCAGCTAGGAATCCCATCATATTACAACAGCACATTGAATAAAAACCATCAGCTAGGAATTTCAACATATTACAACAGTGCATTGAATAAATACCACCTACTAGGAATCCCATTATATTACAACAGCGCATTGAATAAAAACCATCAGCTAGGAATCCCAGCATATTACAACAGCACATTGAATAAAAACCATCAGCTAGGAATCCCAGCAAATTACAACAGCACATTGAATAAAAACCATCAGCTAGGAATCCCAGCATATTACAACAGCACATTGAATAAAAACCATCAGCTAGGAATCCCAGCAAATTACAACAGCACATTGAATAAAAACCATCAGCTAGGAATCCCATCATATTACAACAGCACATTGAATAAACACCATCAGCTTGGAATCCCAGCATATTACAACAGCACATTGAATAAACACCATCAGCTAGGAATCCCATCATATTACAACAGCACATTGAATAAACACCATCAGCTAGGAATCCCAGCAAATTACAACAGCACATTGAATAAAAACCATCAGCTAGGAATCCCAGCATATTACAACAGCACATTGAATAAACACCATCAGCTTGGAATCCCAGCATATTACAACAGCACATTGAATAAAAACCATCAGCTAGGAATCCCAGCATATTACAACAGCACATTGAATAAAAACCATCAGCTAGGAATCCCATCACATTACAACAGCACATTGAATAAAAACCATCAGCTAGGAATCCCAGCAAATTACAACAGCACATTGAATAAAAACCATCAGCTAGGAATCCCATCATATTACAACAGCACATTGAATAAAAACCATCAGCTAGGAATCCCATCATATTACAACAGCACATTGAATAAAAACCATCAGCTAGGAATCCCAGCATATTACAACAGCACATTGAATAAACACCATCAGCTAGGAATCCCATCATATTACAACAGCACATTGAATAAAAACCATCAGCTAGGAATCCCATCATATTACAACAGCACATTGAATAAAAACCATCAGCTAGGAATCCCAGCATATTACAACAGCGCATTGAATAAAAACCATCAGCTAGGAATCCCATCATATTACAACAGCACATTGAATAAAAACCATCAGCTAGGAATCCCATCATATTACAACAGCGCATTGAATAAAAACCATCAGCTAGGAATCCCATCATATTACAACAGCGCATTGAATAAACACCATCCGCTAGGAATCCCTACACATTACAACAGATCATGGAATAAACACCATCAGCTTGGAATCCCAGCATATTACGATAGTTCATTGAATAAACACCATCAGCTAGGAATCCCATCATATTACAACAGCGCATTGAATAAACACCATCCGCTAGGAATCCCTACACATTACAACAGATCATGGAATAAACACCATCAGCTTGGAATCCCAGCATATTACGATAGTTCATTGAATAAACACCACCTGCTAGGAATTCCAGCATATTACAACAGCGCATTGAATAAACACCATCCGCTAGGAATCCCTACACATTACAACAGATCATGGAATAAACACCATCAGCTTGGAATCCCAGCATATTACGATAGTTCATTGAATAAACACCACCTGCTAGGAATTCCAGCATATTACAATAGCTCAAGGAACAAACACCGCCATAAGATGAAATAATAACTAAACTAATCAATATGTAAAATATCTAAACTGTTCGCGTACGTATATAATCATGCAAGTATACAATTCTCTTTCAAAGAATGAATTCTTATACAAGGAAATAAAAGTACATTTGGGTTTCTTCTTTGTGTCTTGTTGCTTTCTACTTGTTTAACATTTTCAATCAAATTATTAATTTATTTATTAACTTTTTTAAAGCCAGAAGTGAGTAGTATCGAAAAAAAGGTCTAAAGCCAAAGAATTGACTTCATTATTTCTGGTTTTACTCCATATGACCCGGTTCCTCTCCGCAGAAATGACATGCCATCTGTCGAAAGTATTGCATAAACTCTGGAGCTCCGGCAACAATCCTTAGGGATTTTCTCTGGAAAAAATACACTCGTGAACATAACTGCGCGGTCCAGATTCGAACCCATGACCAAACCAATGTGCAACGTATACACGTTCTTGGCAAAGATCAAACAAATCACAAAGATTGATTAAAATTGATCGTAAAGAACGAACGCAAGAAGAAGAAGAAGAAGAGCGCAAGACAAGGGCTTAGCCACATATACCCCCTAACAAGAGATACATGAAAGAATACTATAATAATAATAATAATAATAATTCCTCTCGTATACGTTACATAGTGCCTGCAAGTAATTTCTCCATACCGCTCTATCCTGGGCAACTCACTCAATCTCTTCCATGGAACTGAGACCGATATAAAGAATACTATGTTAAACTTATATTTTGATTTGACTAACGCCGCTGGATTTGACTTATGTGGTCAACATCACGATGGCTGCTTTACTACCAGTGTTTTGGTGGTACCTAATTGAGACAGGGTGATCCGAAAACCATTAGTCGGAAAATATATCACTCCGACTATGGAATCTGATTTTGCCTCCACGTGATTACGAAGCAAGTGTGCTAACTTAAGAACTTGGACAGTAGTCATAAAGGGAACAGTCATTATGAAGATAGATGAAACATCGAGTCTCAGATCTGAACACACTACACTAACAAGGAACGATATAGAAGATATTACAATGCAAACTATCTTACCAGATAATGTTATTTTATTACGGAATAATGATGGAAAGAATCTATGTATGAACTCACTCACAATCATGATAATATTACAGTTTAGTTGTACACAGTCATGATAATATCACAGTTTAGCTGTGCACAATCATGATAATATTAGTTTAGTTGTACACAATCATGATAATATTACAGTTTAGCTGTGCACAATCATGATAATATTACAGTTTAGTTGTACACAATCATGATAATATCACAGTTTAGATTACACAATCGTGATAATATCACAGTTTAGTTGTACACAGTCATGATAATATTACAGTTTAGATTATACAATCATGATAATGTCACAGTTTAGTTGTACACAATCATGATAATATTACAGTTTAGTTGTACACAATCATGATAATATTACAGTTTAGTTGTACACAATCATGATAATATCACAGTTTAGATTACACAATCATGATAATATCACAGTTTAGATTACACAGTCATGATAATATTACAGTTTAGATTACACAGTCATGATAATATTACAGTTTAGATTACACAATCATGATAATATTACAGTTTAGTTTAGAGAGAATGTGATCGCACAATACGATGATCAATCAATCAATCAAGTGCCACGCATGACGGTGTAGGCGATCATGTCTCTCCACAAGTCTCTCTCTTGGTACAGATAATCAGTTCTGACGGCTGATCTTTTGTCGAATCACGATGTCAGACCATCCAACATCTTCTCCCTCTGTCTTCCACGATCTCTCCTTCCCAGAATTTTACCTGTAGTCACCAAATGTTATAAACCTCCTCTTCACATTATATGTCCGAAGAACCTTGCTTGTCGGATTTGTATTCTTTTGATACATCTTCTTTGTGTGCATGTCTGATTTTAAACCTCATCATTTCTTTTCTTCACTGTCAGTTGAATTTTCAGCATTCTTCTGTAAAACCACATCTCTGTAGATCAGAGTATAGCATTACAAAATAAATGAGTCTAAACGATTAGCAAGAGTTTGATGATGAATTTGTTCATTTCACATCCTACGCAATCTCTTATTCACATCGACGGCGAAATGTTAGAGTGATTAAAAGTTGAAAGTATATCCACCCACGTGTGGTTTTCAGGGGTAGCAAATATTAGATCTGTTATTTAGTAATTGTTAGTCGTTATAAAAATAACTGTCGTTACTGCACGTAGTACCGCTTTTTATAGCGGTGTAGGACAGGTGGGATGTGAACCTGAGGACGTTAATAGCTAAACAGCTAGTGCAGTTGCCACGAAGCTGTAGGGGTAGAGTTTTTATTTTATGCTCACAACAGAATAAAATCTTTAGTCTTACCGTGGATTGAACACTGGTCACTCGCATGGAAGCCGAACTCTAATCTATTCGGCCAGACGTTCTTCGTTGGTCGTTAGCATTTAATCTACTTGTTGACAACTATAGTGCGTTTCAAAATGATTTTCCGCGGAGAAAATTTAATATCTCTGCAACCGCTTGACCGTAATTGTTGTAACTTTGCATATGATCTAATGATCGTAATGTCCCGAGGTTGATATTTTTTACTCAATAACAAACGTATGGTTTAAAATTTTCTTTATGTAAAGTATATAAAAGTGGCCATCTCCTTAGCCAACCATATAATGAGAAGTATTACCCTTCATATTTGTGAGATGTTGCAAGTTCCACGACTTGCACGTTTTTCACATGGTTTTCCCGATTTTAATCGCTTTATCGCACTTTAAAAAAATGTATAATGATCCTTCCGGTGTGTTTAGTTACAATTTACCGTTTGTGTTTTCAGAGCATATGTGTATTACAAAACGTTTAGTATTCTAGATTTGTTATACAACGAGTATGAAAATCAAGTTTCTGACACTGCATACAGTGACTGTGAAAATGTATAAATATTTTATCAGAGAATTTAATCGTGGAAAACTGTATCGGATTATATCAAATCCTGAACACTTTATATGATTTATATAATATGAGTTATCTCACCCTCCAAAATTCGAATTGTATATACGCCTATGCCGAAAGTATGTGATTTTTAAAATTTACGGTAAATTATTTTCTTCCAGCATCAAATAATTACTAGGTTTGAAAAGATCAAAGGAATTCGCCGTTGCAAGAAAAGTACACTACCTGCAACATTGAATTTTAGAAAATCGTTGGGACATCGGAAATTCAACACCACATGCAAAAAATCACGTTCAACCATGCAATGAATATGGAGATATTTGAGGTCAATCGTTGACCGAACGTTTTGAAACGCACTATAATATTAAATGTACACTAATAAAGTTAGTATTTCATCTACTTGTTGACAACTAGAATTAAATGTACACTATTAAAGTTAGTATTTAATCTACTTGTTGACAACTAGAATTAAATGTACACTATTAAAGTTAGTATTTAATCTACTTGTTGACAACTAGAATTAAATGTACACTATTAAAGTTAGTATTTAATCTACTTGTTGACAACTAGTATTAAATGTACACTATTTACTTATTTATAGAAGTGTTGAGGAAAGGGGTGTCGTGATTTCGAGTGTACGTGTTATGAGGCACTTTGTAAGCTGCTATTCATTTTCTTAAGGCTGTACGTAATGCCGTGGCTCCATTTTTGGTGGTCTTTCTGTAGAAGGCACACAGCCAGCCCCAGGCAGCAGCCAGTGGACCAGACAGTTAGCCTTAGTGTGTAGTTGTAGATATTTTATTAGTTGACTGTAGTGGTTGCACACTAAATCTGCATCTGTTCACTATAGCAGAGTGGCAACACTAAACGAGACATTTACGTAGTGAAACTAGTTGACGTAGAATTGTGCAGTGACGGCGTAGCAACGCTAGTAAACATAGGGAGACCAACATAAACATTGGATAGGAGAGGACGTGTTTGCCTACATGAGAATACCATCATTAAGTATGTAATGTTAACTCCAATAAACATGTTATACACTCTCAAGATTGAGTTCATACAGTGTTTACCATCTTGTATGCAAGTATTAACCATGGATTGAAAGCCACCATCAACCAGAAATCTAAATCTCCAAATCAAAATGGAAACTACAACACTGGTGTCAGAAGTTGGATACGTAGAGCTTCGTGTGCTACCATCTAATCTTCTTTCTTTCTTTTGTCGTCACACTGCTACCGAGTTGTTGCCCAGTGTCGTGGTTATCTAATCATCACCTTTCAACTCCCATCGGAGCACAGGTCTTCAACAAACTTCTTCCATCTCTTCCTCTCTCTTGCCATCCCTTCCAATTCTTTCCATGTTTTGCCTATCCACTTTATATCCGCCTCCAGCTCTCTTCTCCAGGTCTGCCTAGGCCTTCCCTACTCCTCTTTCCCTGCGGGTTCCAAAACAATGCCTGTCTTGCTTCCGGTCGGTCTTCTCAATGTATGTCCTATCCATCGCCAGCGTCTCTTCCTGAGCTCTCTCTCCACTGGTATCTGCTTTGTTCTCTCCTGAGTTCCTCGTTTGTAATCTTATCATACCATCTCAATCCCTCTATCCTACGTAAACATCCATTTACGAAGGTCTGCAGTTTTCTGATAGTTTCCTTTGTGGTCTTCCATGTTTCTGAGCCATAGAACAGCACTGACTTCACATTTGACTGGAAAATTCTCAATTTTGTGTTTGTTTTGATCTCCCTTGCCTTCCATATCTTACTCAATGCAATAAAGTTCCTCTTGCTTTTTGTATTCTTATCTTAACATCTTTGTTTGTTCCTCCTTCTGTGTCTATGTTGCTTCCAAGGTATGTGTATGATTCTACATCATGCAGTGCTGTTTCCTCCAGCATAATCTGGTTTACATTTGCAGCATTTATTCTCATGACCTTGGTCTTCCCCTGTGTATTTTCAAACCTAGCTGCTGAGACTTATTATTTAGGGTATTCATTTTGTCTTTAATCTGTGCGTGGTTGTGAGACAGCAAAGCCAGATCGTCTGCAAAATCCAGGTCCTCCAGTTGTTTCACAAGAGTCCATTGTATTCCCCCTTTGTTATCCGTTGTTGATTTCATGATCCAATCTATGGCCAGCAAGAACAGGAATGGTGATAACAAACATCCCTGCCTCACCCCTGTTCTTATCTCAAAGGATTCCATCAGTTGGCCGTCGTGTATGACTCTGCATTTCATTCCTTCATACGTTTTCTTTATTAGGTTTAAAGCCACCATCAACCAGAAATCTAAATCTCCAAATCAAAATGGAAACTACAACAATGGTGTCAGAAGTGGATACGTAGAGCTTCGTGTGCTACCATCTAATCTTCTTTCTTTCTTTTGTCGTCACACTGCTACCGAGTTGTTGCCCAGTGTCGTGGTTATCTAATAGAACACAGTAAAGATAATATTCACGAAATATGTCTCAAACAATTAAAAAAGTATTATAATAAGGTTTGAGCTGCAGTAGGTTTGGGTTCAAGTCCACAGTGGGCGTGAAATATTTTTCAGACCGATATACTATGGCATTTCCTTAGTATATTTGCAACTTATTAATGACGCTATCAGTTAGTCTACTCTTACCACCTATGGATTTACCATTAGATAAAAACTTACCTTTAGAAGGTTTCTTAGGAGGGTAGTCATTCTTTTCTGCACGTGACCCACACATTCAAATTTGTTTCTATTAGACAATTCACGCCATAAGTCTTGAATTCAAACACATTTTTGAAGCTGTTAGTATCTCTATCATAAATAACATTGTATATCTGAGATTATACTTGTCTACGCACCCGTGTGTTGCCGTGGCGCGCAAGGGGAGCAAATAATAGCATCACTGTGACATACAAAGCATGTCGCAAGAGGCGACTGGGGTAAGGCCTAGGGAAGCTGATCTAGTAAATAAAAAGCGTCACAGAAATCGAATGTGCTGACATTTTTGTAGGCGCATAACTGGCACAACGTACAATCGCTCTTAGGCTCAGATCACATACAAATCACGAAGGGTGGTTTAACAAGTGGTTCGATATGGAGCGTTCGAGGAAGAATACTTGTCTACTTAGCAAAAAATATTTTACAAACTTCTGCTGCTTCCAGTGAGGATACATAGACTCTTATGCCAATCCTCCCTCAATTGGGTACCAGGAAAAGTAATGAGAAGTAATGCGGCAGACGTGATGTTGATCACATCAACCATCGTGTATCGACGATCAAAGAAAAATACGGATCAGATACCGTATTCGCCAATATACCTCAAGTTATGAAAAAGGGTTCCATTACTTTTTTTTCAACTTATAGTAACGATTTGCGTTATCTAAACAGAAGTTCAATATCTTGTACTGTGGGTCACTCAACATTGATCAATTTATTAAGCTTGTCAACTAAAAATAGCTGCAGCAAACTGCAGTATACTTTCATTTGCTACTAAGAGCAAGATTATGTGATTATGTTTTTTACTTTGCAATTAAATAATACATAAATAGCCCAATTACGGTGTATGATAAGGAATTGTTTGTCAACGTTTGCTCTAGACAAGCGTTTCCCAAAGTGGGCGGTTCCGCCCCAGTGGGCGCTGAGCGCTCTAGGGGAGGGGCGATAGTGGGTTCAGAAGAATGTGGGGGTGTTCAGGCGATTAGGGGTTGGTGACTCCTTCAAGAAGAAATTAATAATAAATATTTTAAAATAAATTATTTTCGTGATTGTGTGATTGAATAATCATTTAAAATTTGAATTCTGCAATCTAATTTATCTTATGCCTGTCTTACACGATCCATTTTTTCATAAATTTTCTATTTCATACGTATAATCATTTGAAAATTGACCATGTATGACAGAAATATATATCAATGAAAATAGAACATGTATATATGTGGGAGGGGGCGTTGGCAAACTGTTATAATGTGGAGGGGGCGTTACAAAATTTATGTTGTGCAAAGTGGGCTTTGGGCCTAAAACGTTTGGGAATCTATGCTCTAGACTAATCACTTATTATCAATACAATAATGTGTCATTTAAAGTATAAGTGTAGTATAATATTTTTTGAATAATTATATGAGCAAAATCAGAAAAGAATAAAATAAATTATATAATGCAATCTGAATGGAAAAAAAGAAAAAGATTTTTGAATTTGATTTTTAAAACGTTGATATAACAAACATGCCAACATACATCCAGTCGAATAATGTAATCTTCAGAAAATAGTCCTCTTCAACAAGTAACATAACTAATTTTACAATTCAAACAAAGTGAGTAACGAATATTGATTGCGTACAGAATATTGGCAAAGATAGCGTGCAGTTATTATATTCGACATCAACAAATATAGAGTATTCGAAATATACCGACTAGAAGCTACATCACAAATATTTGTAATGTAACGATTAGTGACTAAAGATATTCGAGATATAACGAATGCTCGAAATAGACCAACAAAACTGTATACTGATATTGTCAAAGGTAATAAATTATCGGAATTAGTGATACTAATATGTCTACAGTATAAATTAACATCAAGATGTTGACAGGTAGAGTGTACCATCATGGCTAGATACAGAATTTCATAGATGGAACTTCATTTCAGTCAACCCACCATGTGGAGACGATATGCTTGTGACTTTGTATTGTTAAAGTAACGACAAATGTTACTTATGTGTTGTTTATAACTTTCTGATCTAGGTCAAATAGATAGTCAAGTAATGAATAGTTACTACCTCAACGTTCAGAAAGCAATGACAAACTACTGAACGTATAAGTGGTGTCTAGAAAATCTACGGCTCGTTTACTGTTGTTGATGACGACGTTCTTCTTCTTTGCGTTCGTTCTTTACGACCAATTTTAATCACTCTTTGTGATATGTTTGATCTTTGCCAAGAACGTGTATACGTTGCACATTGGTTTGGTAGGCCCCTAAACGCATAGACTTCTACACGTTTAGGACACGCGCATCCGATTTCAGCCAAACCTCCTTGGACGCCTCTTACGACATGCGTGGCAGGTAACAGTGGTTCTATTCTTTACACCCCAAATTTGGGCCCCGGTAACCACTCGGGCGATGGCGACGTTCTGTAAAGGATATGCCAAGATTTTCATTTCTCTACTGTGGTCTACAAGGTGTGTCCTGAGCCTGGATTCGGTAGGTTGGAGATCGGCTAGTATCTCTTATGAGAGGCGAAAAGTGAAAATTAGTAGCCTGTTTATGATCCTCAAAACACGCAAGTCAACCCCTACCTCCCAGCGGTGTAGACCGGGAAACTTTGACCATGAGGTCAAAGACTAACAGGCAATTGCTCGCCTAAGGAGATAGACTCCCCTAGGTCAGGGTTTTTTTTAATTTTTCGATTTCTGTCATATGGAGAGTAAACCCAACAAAACGTATCGGTAGAGGTCTAGCCCCCAGACTTGTGGTATCTTCTCTCTCTCTCTCTCTCTCTCTCTCTCTCTCTCTCTCTCTCTCTTTCTCTCACGATCACCTAAAAGACCAATGTACCAGAACTCTCCATAAATTCATTCATGTGGAAATCTGATTCATGCAACCTTAGCATGGGTGGGTTTCGTCACATCTTCAGCGCCCTTTGGAGCTATGGTGCTTATCCTTCGGCGATGTGTCCAGATTCAGCCAGCGTTTACTGGGTTCGCTCTCCGTTAGCCTTTGACTGTCCCCAGCCAACCTGCAAGGCAGCAGGTTGACTTCTACACATTTAGGACACATGCATCTGATTTCAGTCAAACCTCCTTAGTCATCTCTTACGACATGCGTGGCAGGTAACAGTGGTTCTATTCTTGTCTATTGTCTATTCCCATGTGGAAGATGTAGTTGGCTGTCCACTCTGCCGTTAAGCGTAGGGATGGGAGCTTTAATTTGCGTTCTAGGGCTAGATGAGTCGCCCTTGTGTTGTATCCGTGTTTATGTAGTGTGGTCTTGATATTGTCTATCCATCTTTTTCTTGATCTTCCCTTAGCTCTAGTACCCGAGGTTCTATTCTTTACACCCCAAATGTGGGCCCCGGTAACCACTCGGGCGAGACTTGTGATATGAGTGTATTTACCCCGATACCCAAGATCCAGTCTTCCAGCTATGGACAAATAGCCCCACTGCCTTGTGGGAACCTCGGGAGAGGCAAAGTCTATGGAAGTAAACCGAAACAGAAAATGTGGAGTGGAGCCGCTAAGGCGGACAGGTATCGTGTGATGCAGCAACCAAACTGGTACCAGTTCTATCAGCGAGGTCGAGAGAGCGTAGTTGACGCTTGGGAAACTCAGCTACTCCAAACAAATCGTCCAGGCATTCGTCACGGAGAGGTCGTAACGCAAAACCTATTGCCCCCTGAGACAAAAGAGACCAATGAATACTGTGTAGGAACGACACACTAGGAAGAAAAGACAGTCAACATGATGTTGACCACAACGAGTATCGTGTGTCGTCGTTAGTTAATGGAAAAAATGCCTAACATCATGTACCAAATATACCATATATGATATGTACATCTAAACGGGTTTATTATTTTTCTATAAAATCCATAAACAGTGTTAAGCAGCAACCTGTTACATGGTTGCCTTATCTGGATTATAAGTTATGTTTTACAGCCCACATTTCCTGTACAAGGAATGTTGGCAATGTTACACTCTGCCCAATTCTCTCATAATCCCCCTTCCTGCCTCTCGCCATTTGACAGTGTATCTTTTATGCAATTATAAAAGTGTGTTCATCTTGGTCCATGTTTACAGCAGTAAGCGACACGCAGGTACAAACCAATCGATAAAACGAGTGTATGTAAAAAACGAAATTATGTTATTCAATGTTAGATCCACAGCACGAACGTGTGGCTATGGTGTCACCTGTCAGTTTCAAACATACTAGGTTAACACGCAAGCTTCAAACTTTTGAATTATTAAACAGATTGTACCATGAATATTTGAGTATCGATGCTGCATGATATGAAAATGCTAGTATCGACTAATGTAGTCATACATACAGCACTTGACGTCTTTGTAAAAATGAATGTGTGTTAAACTTAAATTCACATCCTCACCCTCCTTTTACCTCCAGATCAGGTCGTCATTTGACAGCTACGTGCCATTCATACCACATATACAAGGTAGACACAACATATATGTGTAATTTAGACATCAGTTCTCGGACTTCCAGACACCACTTGTTGCAGTCTTGATAATCTTTAAGAAACTGAAACCATTAGGGAATAGAAATCGATGAGAACAGACGTTTCGAACGATAGGTCTTTCCATGTAGCAGTGATCTGTTGATCAGTACATGTCGCTATGTCATTTTTCTCAAGTAAAGTATTTCGTGCAATTGTTCCCCATCATAATCTTTTGTTATTGGCTATTGGTTTCTGGGCCGATGACTTGACACTCCGGCTAACGCAGACCTATAGGTGTCCAGTTTGCCGTGGAGATATTGAACAATATGAGGGATAGAGGGAACCTTTGTAGTAATCCCGACATATACGTTCAAGGTCTGACGACCATGCTTCTAAATGTAGAACAACGGTCCACTCCATCAAAGGAGCAGCTATTCAGTTCACCAGCCATGTATTTACCCCACATTTTAGCAAAGAGATTGAAAATAACTTTCTGTTAAACCCACCCTCCAAGTCAATGACCACATGAACATTATCTTGCTTGAATTGGAAGAGCTCATAAACATCATCAGTAAACGTGCCAGCATTGCCCCATGTCTCCTTCTTTGGTCGGTAGATAGGACTACCCAAAGTGTCAGTAAGGATATGGTCTGTCTCTAAGTGACACATTACTTTTCTGACCACTACCTTCTCTAGTAATGTGTCATATACATTTTGCAAGGTGAGTATGCAGTAGCTACTGAACAGTCTAGGATCTTTCCCATGTTTATGTCGCTGTCGTAAATAGCTATGAAGCCAACCCTGAGGTACTATAGCATTTCGTATACTGCTGTTGAAATCCATCACACTTGCAGTAATACCCGTCTCGCCGATCTGTTTGATGTGGTGATACAGTACACCATAAGACAAAGAAGCAGTGATGGGGTTGGCTTCAGTACATTTATTACAGCATCCTTTGTTATGAAATCGTGTAAGATGTTACAGTGTTAGTAATATCAAGAAAAACATTCATAATATCATGGCAATCATCTTTATCAACCACTTCTGTCTGAGTTACCAAAAGCTGAAGTAACTCCTATAAATGATATATCATCCGCTTCTGTCTGAGTTACCAAAAGCTGAAGTAACTCCTATAAATGATATATCATCCGCTTCTGTCTGAGTTACCAAAAGCTGAAGTAACTCCTATAAATGATATATCATCCGCTTCTGTCTGAGTTTCCAAAAGCTGAAGTAACTCCTATAAATGATATATCATCCGCTTCTGTCTGAGTTTCCAAAAGCTGAAGTAACTCCTATAAATGATATATCGTCCGCTTCTGTCTGAGTTTCCAAAAGCTGAAGTAACTCCTATAAATGATATATCATCCGCTTCTGTCTGAGTTTCCAAAAGCTGAAGTACCTCCTATAAATGATATATCATCCGCTTCTGTCTGAGTTTCCAAAAGCTGAAGTAACTCCTATAAATGATATATCATCCACTTCTGTCTGAGTTACCAAAAGCTGAAGTAACTCCTATAAATGATATATCATCCACTTCTGTCTGAGTTACCAAAAGCTGAAGTAACTCCTATAAATGATATATCATCCACTTCTGTCTGAGTTACCAAAAGTTGAAGTAACTCCTATAAATGATATATCATCCACTTCTGTCTGAGTTACCAAAAGCTGAAGTAACTCCTATAAATGGTAAATCAACCGCTTCTGTCTGAGTTACCAAAAGCTGAAGTAGCTCCTATAAATGGTATATCAACCGCTTCTGTCTGAGTTACCAAAAGCTGAAGTAACTCCTATAAATGGTATATCATCCGCTTCTGTCTGAGTTACCAAAAGCTGAAGTAACTCCTATAAATGGTATATCAACCGCTTCTGTCTGAGTTACCAAAAGCTGAAGTAACTCCTATAAATGGTATATCATCCGCTTCTGTCTGAGTTACCAAAAGCTGAAGTAACTCCTATAAATGGTATATCAACCGCTTCTGTCTGAGTTACCAAAAGCTGAAGTATCTCCTATAAATGGTATATCATCCACTTCTGTCTGAGTTACCAAAAGCTGAAGTATCTCCTATAAATGATATATCATCCGCTTCTGTCTGAGTTTCCAAAAGCTGAAGTAACTCCTATAAATGGTATATCATCCGCTTCTGTCTGAGTTTCCAAAAGCTGAAGTAACTCCTATAAATGATATATCATCCACTTCTGTCTGAGTTACCAAAAGTTGAAGTAACTCCTATAAGTGATATATCATCCACTTCTGTATGAGTTACCAAAAGCTGAAGTAACTCCTATAAATGATATATCATCCACTTCTGTCTGAGTTACCAAAAGTTGAAGTAACTCCTATAAATGATATATCATCCACTTCTGTCTGAGTTTCCAAAAGCTGAAGTAACTCCTATAAATGATATATCATCCACTTCTGTCTGAGTTTCCAAAAGCTGAAGTAACTCCTATAAATGATATATCATCCACTTCTGTCTGAGTTTCCAAAAGCTGAAGTAACTCCTATAAATGGTATATCATCCGCTTCTGTCTGAGTTACCAAAAGCTGAAGTAACTCCTATAAATGGTATATCATCCGCTTCTGTCTGAGTTTCCAAAAGCTGAAGTATCTCCTATAAATGGTATATCATCCACTTCTGTCTGAGTTTCCAAAAGCTGAAGTAACTCCTATAAATGATATATCATCCACTTCTGTCTGAGTTTCCAAAAGCTGAAGTAACTCTTATAAATGGTATATCATCCGCTTCTGTCTGAGTTACTAAAAGCTGAAGTAACTCCTATAAATGGTATATCATCCACTTCTGTCTGAGTTTCCAAAAGCTGAAGTAACTCCTATAAATGATATATCATCCACTTCTGTCTGAGTTACCAAAAGCTGAAGTAACTCCTATAAATGATATATCATCCACTTCTGTCTGAGTTACCAAAATCTGAAGTAACACCTATAAATGGTATATCAACCGCTTCTGTCTGAGTTACCAAAAGCTGAAGTAACTCCTATAAATGATATATCATCCACTTCTGTCTGAGTTACCAAAAGCTGAAGTAACTCCTATAAATGATATATCATCCACTTCTGTCTGAGTTACCAAAAGCTGAAGTAACTCCTATAAATGATATATCATCCACTTCTGTCTGAGTTACCAAAAGCTGAAGTAACTTCTATAAATGGTATATCAACCGCTTCTGTCTGAGTTACCAAAAGCTGAAGTAACTCCTATAAATGGTATATCATCCGCTTCTGTCTGAGTTACCAAAAGCTGAAGTAACTCCTATAAATGGTATATCAACCGCTTCTGTCTGAGTTACCAAAAGCTGAAGTAGCTCCTATAAATGGTATATCAACCGCTTCTGTCTGAGTTACCAAAAGCTGAAGTAACTCCTATAAATGGTATATCATCCGCTTCTGTCTGAGTTACCAAAAGCTGAAGTAACTCCTATAAATGGTATATCAACCGCTTCTGTCTGAGTTACCAAAAGCTGAAGTAACTCCTATAAATGGTATATCATCCGCTTCTGTCTGAGTTACCAAAAGCTGAAGTAACTCCTATAAATGGTATATCATCCGCTTCTGTCTGAGTTACCAAAAGCTGAAGTATCTCCTATAAATGGTATATCATCCGCTTCTGTCTGAGTTTCCAAAAGCTGAAGTAACTCCTATAAATGATATATCATCCACTTCTGTATGAGTTACCAAAAGCTGAAGTAACTCCTATAAATGATATATCATCCACTTCTGTCTGAGTTACCAAAAGTTGAAGTAACTCCTATAAATGATATATCATCCACTTCTGTCTGAGTTTCCAAAAGCTGAAGTAACTCCTATAAATGATATATCATCCACTTCTGTCTGAGTTTCCAAAAGCTGAAGTAACTCCTATAAATGATATATCATCCACTTCTGTCTGAGTTTCCAAAAGCTGAAGTAACTCCTATAAATGATATATCATCCACTTCTGTCTGAGTTTCCAAAAGCTGAAGTAACTCCTATAAATGATATATCATCCACTTCTGTCTGAGTTACCAAAAGCTGAAGTAACTCCTATAAATGGTATATCATCCACTTCTGTCTGAGTTACCAAAAGCTGAAGTAACTCCTATAAATGATATATCATCCACTTCTGTCTGAGTTACCAAAAGCTGAAGTAACTCCTATAAATGATATATCATCCACTTCTGTCTGAGTTACCAAAAGCTGAAGTAACTCCTATAAATGATATATCAACCGCTTCTGTCTGAGTTACCAAAATTTGAAGTAACTCCTATAAATGATATATCATCCACTTCTGTCTGAGTTACCAAAAGCTGAAGTAACTCCTATAAATGATATATCATCCGCTTCTGTCTGAGTTACCAAAAGTTGAAGTAACTCCTATAAATGATATATCATCCACTTCTGTCTGAGTTACCAAAAGCTGAAGTAACTCCTATAAATGATATATCATCCACTTCTGTCTGAGTTACCAAAAGCTGAAGTAACTCCTATAAATGATATATCATCCACTTCTGTCTGAGTTACCAAAAGCTGAAGTAACTCCTATAAATGATATATCATCCACTTCTGTCTGAGTTACCAAAAGCTGAAGTAACTCCTATAAATGATATATCATCCACTTCTGTCTGAGTTACCAAAAGCTGAAGTAACTCCTATAAATGATATATCATCCACTTCTGTCTGAGTTACCAAAAGCTGAAGTAACTCCTATAAATGATATATCATCCACTTCTGTCTGAGTTACCAAAAGCTGAAGTAACTCCTATAAATGATATATCATCCACTTCTGTCTGAGTTACCAAAAGCTGAAGTAACTCCTATAAATGATATATCATCCACTTCTGTCTGAGTTACCAAAAGCTGAAGTAACTCCTATAAATGATATATCATCCACTTCTGTCTGAGTTACCAAAGTTGAAGTAACTCCTATAAATGATATATCATCCACTTCTGTCTGAGTTTCCAAAAGCTGAAGTAACTCCTATAAATGATATATCATCCACTTCTGTCTGAGTTTCCAAAAGCTGAAGTAACTCCTATAAATGATATATCATCCACTTCTGTCTGAGTTTCCAAAAGCTGAAGTAACTCCTATAAATGATATATCATCCACTTCTGTCTGAGTTTCCAAAAGCTGAAGTAACTCCTATAAATGATATATCATCCACTTCTGTCTGAGTTACCAAAAGCTGAAGTAACTCCTATAAATGGTATATCATCCACTTCTGTCTGAGTTACCAAAAGCTGAAGTAACTCCTATAAATGATATATCATCCACTTCTGTCTGAGTTACCAAAAGCTGAAGTAACTCCTATAAATGATATATCATCCACTTCTGTCTGAGTTACCAAAAGCTGAAATAACTCCTATAAATGATATATCAACCGCTTCTGTCTGAGTTACCAAAATTTGAAGTAACTCCTATAAATGATATATCATCCACTTCTGTCTGAGTTACCAAAAGCTGAAGTAACTCCTATAAATGATATATCATCCGCTTCTGTCTGAGTTACCAAAAGTTGAAGTAACTCCTATAAATGATATATCATCCACTTCTGTCTGAGTTACCAAAAGCTGAAGTAACTCCTATAAATGATATATCATCCACTTCTGTCTGAGTTACCAAAAGCTGAAGTAACTCCTATAAATGATATATCATCCACTTCTGTCTGAGTTACCAAAAGCTGAAGTAACTCCTATAAATGATATATCATCCACTTCTGTCTGAGTTACCAAAAGCTGAAGTAACTCCTATAAATGATATATCATCCGCTTCTGTCTGAGTTACCAAAAGCTGAAGTAACTCCTATAAATGATATATCATCCACTTCTGTCTGAGTTACCAAAAGCTGAAGTAACTCCTATAAATGATATATCATCCACTTCTGTCTGAGTTACCAAAAGCTGAAGTAACTCCTATAAATGGTATATCAACCGCTTCTGTCTGAGTTACCAAAAGCTGAAGTAACTCCTATAAATGGTATATCATCCGCTTCTGTCTGAGTTACCAAAAGCTAAAGTAACTCCTATAAATGATATATCATCCGCTTCTGTCTGAGTTTCCAAAAGCTGAAGTATCTCCTATAAATGGTATATCATCCGCTTCTGTCTGAGTTACCAAAAGCTGAAGTATCTCCTATAAATGATATATCATCCGCTTCTGTCTGAGTTACCAAAAGCTGAAGTATCTCCTATAAATGGTATATCATCCACTTCTGTCTGAGTTACCAAAAGCTGAAGTAACTCCTATAAATGATATATCATCCACTTCTGTCTGAGTTACCAAAAGCTGAAGTAACTCCTATAAATGATATATCATCCGCTTCTGTCTGAGTTACCAAAAGCTGAAGTAACTCCTATAAATGATATGTGGCGAAACATGTAAAAACAAAATACTGTAGTTTTACAAAGTACAAAAACCATATACAATATATTTTCATTTTGGGCCGTTAGTGATTTATTGTCTGCTGTAGAAGAAGCATGAATTTCATCGCTTCTTTTGTATCCTTTGATAAAGAACTTTTTGGATGAAACGTCGCTACATATTGTTTATGTAATTGGTAAAACTTCAGAACTTTGTTTTTACGTGTTTTGTCATTGCTACATAGTTTGACTGCAGTTTTTCCTTATATCGATAGTACTATAATGATACGTATATCATTGGATGTTTTTGGTTACGAGAACACATCAAATGACAAGACACTCAGGAAGGAAAGATGAAGGTAACAATAATTAGGAAGAACATATTCAGAAATAAATAACAGGAAGCATGTATCAAGGATGACAAGATACAACAATTGTTCTCGAAATGTTTCGTCGAAGCTGACATTAAATGTGGAGACGGTACTTAATCTTGTCCATTTTGAAATTGGACATAATATGTGTTTCATTAGATATTTAGTATTTGTTAAGTTTATTTGTTTTTTTCAATTGCTGCATACCGCCATCAAATTTCGTTAAAGAATCGACCATCAAAGGTTGTTTTCTTGCATTATGTTTGATCTTCCTAATACAAATATATTTCTGTGAGTGCACATGATATCACACATGCGTGTATACTGAGTGACTCAATGAATATGCTTAACAAAGTTCAAACTGAATGTATAAGGCAGGAATGGCTTGTAACATTCAGCACATACCGAAGAACCCATTTAACCTTTATTTTTGTACAAGGGCATACATGAGTACAAGACAATGAGAGTGTAGGTCACCTGGCTGATACAATGTGATCGAGGACAGACAGTCAATGGATAGTGCTGATATCACCAATGTCATAAGAGAAGCAGGCCGCTTAAGTTCTAACTTTGAAAACATTTATAACTGCATTTCTTTTAAATGGTTTTAAAGTCGAAGGATTGACTTCATTGTACCGGGTTTTATCCCATATGGCTCGGCCCCTCTCCGCATAAATGGCGCGGCACCTGCAGAGAGTACTGCACAAAGCATGAACTCCGTAGGTCCGGCAACAATCCTAGGGTCTCTGGGAAAAAACAGTGGCGGCTCGTTATTAAGGGCCAGTGGGGATGTGCCCCACCAAAAATAAGGTGTCATGGCCCCACCAACAAAAATTATCACGAGCCACCACTGGAAAAAAAACTGCACTCTTGAACAGAACGGCGCGGTCCAGATTCGACATTCAGAGTGAAGGAGATGGGAGCAAAACTTGGAACTGCCAGACACTTACAGCCGTGACACGTTCTTGTTAACATAGGAACATATTTTATGATTACATCAGAACACAAATAAAATGAGAATCTTTACGAGAATCCTAGGCAGAGAATCATAGGCAGAGAATCATAGGTGGCGTTAAAAAGATTCAGTGTTAGTTTCAAGGTCTGTTATACAATAAACTGTACAAAAATATTTGAGAAAGATTTCATATTTCATGTTAGTTAAGAAAGTTGTGAGACGGTGATATGTGCCTAAAGAAGTTGCAACTCATGTTGTGGGAAAGAAAGCAACGTTATGCCAACATAGAATCGAATACAGTTATCATGGTAGTAATAGCAATGTTGTTGTTTTTGTCCTAGTTTCAAACCGAGCGTGCACCCTCCTTCCGTGTCATGTGGTTTACCTGTGCCATAAATGCCTGGGCTTGGTCGTTACGTTAGGGTGTATCCCATATTGTAAAATATGTATAACGTGCGTGCCTGGACCCTTCAATAGCAGCTTACAACTGTGGTGGGCTTACTTACAACTGTGGCTGGACTTAATACTGGTTGGTTATGTTAAACACATTCTTTCCTTGGTCAGTACTACAGAATCATCAGGTATGAACGTCTCTTTTAATTCTTGGTAATATATGTATAGTCATAACTTGAGAGTATTGTGTGCAAACAACTCCTGTTGTTATATTATTTAAATTAGGTTAGACCTTTGATTCGTAAACGAAAGTTCTCGGGAGCTTAGCTTATACAGAATTAACACACTGCAGGCAGCAGCTGTTTTAATCAAAAGTAATCCTTGATTCGTCAAGTTACAGACGTTTAAGAACTGGGATAAGAAAGGCTACCTCACAGGTTTAGTTATCAACACAAAGAGACGAATTATGTATAAATGTTTAACTTTAGTGTTGTTTACATGTTGACTTTAGTGCTGTATACAATTTCGACTTTGGTTGTGTCTACGGCATGTACGATGTGCGACTTAAGTATTGTGTGTATTTATATGTTCGACTTTAGTGGTGTCTGTATCTTGGACGTTAGTTCTGTCTGTATGTTAGACTTCAGTGTTGTCTCAATGTCTGTATACTGGACTTTTGTTATGTCTATATCTTGGACTTTAGTGTCCAGTGTCTACATGTTGATCTATGTGTTAGAGTTTAGTGTTGTCCAGTGTCTACACGTTGATCTCTGTGTTAGAGTTTAGTGTTGTCCAGTGTCTATACGTTGATCTTTGTGTTAGAGTTTCGTACTGTCCAGTTTCTACACGTTGATCTCTGTGTTAGAGTTTAGTGTTGTCCTGTGTTTACACGTTGATCTCTGTGTTAGAGTTTAGTACTGTCCAGTAGATACACCTTGAACTTCAGTACTGCCCAGTGTCTACATGTTAGACTTTAGTACTGTCCAATAGATACACCTTGGACTTCAGTACTGTCCAGTGTCTACACGTTGATCTACATGTTCGATTTTAGTACTGTCCAGTAGATACACCTTGGACTTTAGTACTGCCCAGTGTCTACATGTTAGACTTTAGTACTGTCCAGTAGATACACCTTGGACTTTAGCACTGCCCAGTGTCTACATGTTAGACTTCAGTACTGCCCAGTGTCTACATGTTAGACTTTAGTACTGTCCAGTGTCTACATGTTAGACTTTAGTACTGTCCAGTGTCTACATGTTAGACTTTAGTACTGTCCAGTGTCTACATGTTAGACTTTAGTACTGTCCAGTGTCTACATGTTAGACTTTAGTACTGTCCAGTGTCTACATGTTAGACTTCAGTACTGCCCAGTGTCTACATGTTAGACTTTAGTACTGTCCAGTGTCTACATGTTATACTTTAATGAGGTGACGTATTAAATAGTAGGTAGCTATTTATCAAATGAACATGGAAACCGAAAAAAAGCAATTTGTCTACAGGTAAACAAAAACAGCTGGAGTATGAAAATTGATTTCATCATCGAACATGAAACTATAGGTAAAACAATCATAGGAACTTTGTAGCCATAACATCAATAAGCAAATAATGGTGGTAACCTAACCACTATGATTAAGACGATATGCTATTCAACTGAATAATTGGAGCAATAATTTGTACATGACATAAATTCATACAGTCGTCATATCGTCATTACAAAAATCATTTCTATTACAGTCGTCATATAATCATTACAAAAATTATCATCATCATTACAATCTTCATATAATCATTACAAAAATCATCATTATTATTACAATCGTCATATAATCATTACAAAAATTATCATCATCATTACAATCTTCATATAATCATTACAAAAATCATCATTATTATTACAATCGTCATATAATCATTACAAAAATTATCATCATCATTACAATCTTCATATAATCATTACAAAAATCATTATTATTACAATCGTCATATAATCATTACAAAAATTATCATCATCATTACTGTCGTCATATAATCATTACAAAAATCATCATCACTATTACAATCGTCATATAATCATTATAAAAATCATTTCTATTACAGTCGTCATATAATCATTATAAAAATCATCATCATCATTACAATCTTCATATAATCATTACAAAAATCATCATTATTATTACAATCGTCATATAATCATTTAAAAAATCATAATTATTATTACAATCGTCATATAATCATTACAAAAATCATCACTATTACAGTCGTTATATAGACAATGGAAACATAAATCTAATAATTACATAGACCAAATAGTCGATACGTCATTGGTTATCGAACCGACCTTCTAAAACTTAGTATAGACCTATATATGCTCGTTCTCGTCAGCATATGTCAGTGTATATGTTTTCTGGTGGTTCATGTGCCTTGCATGTTCAACTTTCTTCTTATCTACAATGATTTCTACAATCATTTAAACAGTCTTAATTCGTACAGACGTCGTCTAACAATTACTTAGAAATACATATTTATTATATAATAGTTATGAGATCAATATTGTTGTCAATTTATTCCTATTTTTGTATGGTTTATGAGAACAGGTGTTTAATAGTAGGCCATTTTGTTGAAGGTTCATCTACTGGTAGCAAGGGCGATAGAGATATATTATACACAGTGTCTGCTGTGTTCTCCAAGTAGTTACAATTTATATCTATTGATGTCCACTTGTGGCTGTCTTCTGTGTGTTACCAACCATCTATTGATGTCCACTTGTGGCTGTCTTCTGTGTGTTACCAACCATCTATTGATGTCCACTTGTGGCTGTCTTCTGTGTGTTACCAACCATCTATTGATGTCCACTTGTGGATGTCTTCTGTGTGTTACCAACCATCTATTGATGTCCACTTGTGGCTGTCTTCTGTGTGTTACCAACCATCTTATATGTATAAATATGTGTCCTGTGTTATCACATATTTTATATTTGTTTTTCTTGATTAAATCATGAATCAAGAAAGCAATGAGACGGATGTAATTCATAAAGCAAGTTTGAACATTAATCTTAAGTGTAGGGTCACTGTATTAGTCAAGATCTGTGGTACCTTCCCTTAACACGGTCACGTCATTGATCATTAACAAGTTAGTTTCTGAATGTGGCTTCTGTAACTTGTGATCGTCTTTAGCTCAAGCGGTAGTATGCTTGATCATAACGAACGTGTGTCTGGTTCAAATCCGCGGCTGACAGTTTGGAAGCAAATGTGTTGCCGTAGAGTTTTACGAACCGTAAAAATAGACCACACCGTTCAGAAAACAGTGGCAAACTTGTGAAAGTTTCTCCTTCTTCTTTGTGTTCGTTCTTTACGACCAATTTTAATCACTCTTTGTGATATGTTTGATCTTTGCCAAGAACGTGTATACGTTGCACATTGGTTTGGTAGGCCCCTAAACGTATAGACATCTACACATTTAGGACACGTGTATCCGATTTCAGCTAAACCTCATTAGTCGTCTCTTAAAACATGCGGGGCAGGTAACAGTGGCTCCATTCTTTACACCCCAAATTTGGTCCCCTGTAACCACTTGGGCGAAGTGAACGTATAAATAGTGCCTAGAAAATCTCGACGACTCGTTTACTGTGATTGATAGCGACATCATGTAAAGAATATGTTATAATTTCTATTCAACTTCTGAATAAATATATGAGTTTTGGTTTTTTTAAAAACCATATGGATCCTCCACAGAACGCGGGTTACTGATCCCCAAATGATAAACCAGTGGTGGTCTGTAGGAGAAATGAAGGACCACGTTTTTATGTAGAAGTTTTTCTTTAGTGTTGGACATGACTCTATAACCCATGTAAACGAACTGAAGATTTTAGATTGCGGTCTGCTTGACATAAGAACAATCTCTGGAGTCTGTGTGACATTTAGGTGCAGTGCTTGCTTATCTCACGTTTCAAAATACACGTTTCGCGTCCAATCTGGATCGATTTGGGTATTATTTTACCCAATTATTTCCTGATCTAATGGTGGTAAGATCGGGTGTTGGTTAAACTATTGGTGACGGACAATTTATATTCCGCGTTTATGTTGAGAACATAAAATAACTCTTATATATTATCGTTTATGTTGAGAACATAAAATAACTGTTATATATTATCCCCATTGTCCCTCTTTGAACCATATACCATCAACAATAATTCTCCAGTTATTCCTGTTCTAGGCAACCCTCTCCATGCCTCTACAACTGAGGTCAATTTGCTTGATGCCTTTATGGGTTTTTCTTTCCAGCGTCGTACTCCATGGGTGGGTCAATTCCACCTCTAGAACAGATTTCAGCGTTTGAATGATTTTGAACGTTTCTGTAGCTATATTTTTTATGCAGGGTTGGAGACATAACTCCACGCTTTACCGTGATTCTTTCTCATCCTGGCTTGGTACCGACCATGGCAGAGTTAAAAGAACCCTTGACAATTGAAAGTCGAAGAAACTGACTGTGTAGCCGTGTTCAAGCAATATGTCAAAAGGAAGTACTAATTCCTACCACATTTTCCTAATGTAATAAAATATTCACCATATGCCACCGATATGATAAGAAATGAAATATAAGTGGGTTGGAATTCCACATACTTTCCTGCAATACAAAATGTATAGCATAAAGTCAAATAGACCAAAGTCCACAAAGCTGCGTGATCCGTAAAATAAAATGATTGATTGATTGATTGATAAGAATCTATTCATTGCAATTCGGTGAGTAACCATGTGTGCTCCGATCTCTTTCTTACACAGGAAGATCTCAGCAGTAGTACACCAACTCCGTAGCACCATTGAAGTTCCCCGATAAAGTACATAAACAGACAAAGTATATCAACAGGCAAAGTAATGTAGTTTTACAAAAATAACAAAATCATCTCACATCTGTCAAAATGTATTAATATATAATCGTTCCCAATTCAAAAGCAGTCTTGTGCGACCATCCAAAGTAATGGACGTTATTGAAGACAAAAATGATAGGAATGTCAGCTGTACATTACTCCATTATTGCTGTAAAGTGTTTATGAAAAACTGGTATATCAGGTTTCGTGAATATATATGTAATATTCAAATGTATTTCGTCAATTGATGTAAACTCAATAGTTGGGTTTTTCATGCACGGACCAGATTCAAACCGCAGCGTATTGGCCTTTAAGTTCCGGTTGGTCGGTTCCCCAGTGTACGCAGCTGAAAATTAGTACCCGAACTTGTTCAGTTGTAGAAAATTTGCTAATCCTGACATGAGATACTATTTGTTGTATCTGCCACTTATACCTACAGATAGCTCAAATGGATTTGGCACCTGTGGAACTTCCTGAATGTAGGTACGTCAATACTAACCAGTGTTTGGGTTTGTCTTGGTGTTTTTTTCCATCGACAACCGTATTGCCGTTTATTTTAGTTTTTTTTGTTCGTTCGCTAGAAATTAATGCGTCATGGCGCTTAATATGGCGCCTCTGACTGATTTTTGCGTGGAGACTTGCTTTCCTTGTCACCATGTCTCTCGCCATTAAGACGAGTCTTACTCTGACTATAGTGGTGCTTATAATTTAGATCCCCAAGTAGGGAATCAGGGTTTCTTGTAGTCGCACCGCATGCTCACCGAACATTTTTCATCCAAACTGGCATTGAATCCCGGAATTTCAGGTTACTAGGGCAGCGTGCTATCAACTTCGCTATTTGCGACCTCTATTATCCTTTATAAAAACCGTCCATGGCGTATTTGGAAGTTTTTACTTCTAAAAATAAGCTACTATCTATTGAGTTGTTCCACCTGTGTAGCTTCCCGGGTAGCGAAGTACAGAACCACCGTCTCCTCACGTATGTCGTAAAAAGCGGTTAAGGGGATCTTGGGCCGGCGACTTTACACTGTTTTTAACAGAAGGAAACAAAAACAAAGAAATAAAAACAAAAACTGCTCATTTGAGTAGAATCTTTTTTTTACTTCTTATGTTTCCTTAAGCGAGATAAGATATGATGGTGTATTTCATTAAAAGAATTCAAGAACAGAACATCAATAATAAATGACCATCTGTATTTTGTTTTAATTGATCAACAATGAGTTTGACATAAATACTAGTATGGCAAGAATATTATTTTTCGTTTGATCTCATATGTCAACTTGAATATGTTTAATGAAAGCAGTGTCTCGCCTACAGTTTTGGAGATCTCCAAAGAGCTTCATTGGATCCTGCATTAGCACTAGTTACGACCAGATATCTCTGCTTCACATATATCAGATATCTTTGTAAAAGATGTTCAAAAATTATTTTGTCGGTGTCATCAAAATATCATGTCTTTAGTTTATTAAACAGATGATTACTCCGTCTGTTGTATCCATTGCAGAGTCTGGTGATTACTATTTGCTCTGTCTAATTCGTTATCAATGAAAAAGTTTATCTTCTTTTCATTCATAATTTGTATTCTTAGTGGATTATTGGTAATTACTACTGGTTTGACATTTGTTATATTTTAATTTGTTAGCTCTTTTATTCAATTCATCACAGAAAGCTCACCACGTGTGAAATGAAATGCTTGAGGAAGGCAGTGGAGTCACCAGGAAAGACAGACTACGAAATGAGGACATCAGAAGCAGAGTGGGCATAACTTCATTCACAGAATACATCGAAAGACAACAAATGCAGTGGTCTGGACATTTAATGAGAATGAAATACAACCAACCACCAATAACAGCATACAATAAAAGAGATCGGGTACTAGAGCTAAGGGAAGACCAAGAAAAAAGGATAGACAATATCAAGACCACACTACATAAACACGGATACAACACAACAAGGACGACTTATCTAACCCTAGAACGCAAATTAAAGCTCCCATCCCTACGCTTAACGACAAGAGTGGACAGCCAACTACATCTTCCACCTGGGAATAGACAATTCAGTTCTAACTTTGAGATTGGTTTCGTTGGTGTTACTTTCTTTTCAACATTGAGATTCGACAATGCAGTGACTACTACCATATTCTTTTGTTATAAATATAGGACAACTTATGTATTAATTTGTATGTAGGTGTACTCGATATTATAGTTATTATAACAAGAATAGTCACTCTTTAGAACGGGTCAACTAGGAAACATTTCCGCAACAGGGATTACCATAATAGAACAATATTATTGTCATGCTAGACAGCTTGGAGACTTGTGATAACTTCGTCTGGTCCTCTCTCCACTTTCTCATGTCTTAAAGATAGTTTCTCGATAGTTCGTACCCAGATATATCGTCTTGACTGATCAATTGAATAAATGGTTCTAAGAATCAAAGGAAAACACCTGGGTCAAATGAGCATGGTAGATAAGTAGACAGGTATGTGAGGCTTCAGGAAAATTCAATTACCAAATTTGCCAATTGCCTAGCCTCAAAGACTAGCGTTGCGACCAACTAGCTCTAAACAAAATAGAAACATGTCCTTGAGCTAGCATTGTTAGAGCACTACCTACTATATTTATAGAGTATGTCGTGGTTAGAGTCTGGTCTGATTGTCCATGTTATGTAGTCGATATTATTGAAAAGACAACACAATGCCAGGATTTTAGTTTGGAGAGTTAACTGCTCGTAGTTTTAAAAATGCTCGTCTTCATGGTTGAACGAAATAATGTTCGTTGTTCAATTTCAATGTTTAGCGACTTTGTTTTCCATTAACGGTATATAAATGTACCTCTACGTATTTACCATGATTCCGCAGTAAGGGTTGTCCTCGAATGTCTCCTTTGTCTCTTCCCAATGAGTTAAAAACCTTATTTCACAACTGCTTTCAATTTTCTTAAACACCGGATACCAATGAATCACGGTACCTCTACACCTTGACTCCACAGGAAGGCTATTCAATTCAACATTTTAAAAAATTAATGTAATGTGGCTGTAATCTGTGTATGAACAGGTAGCACATGCGTCATAAAGCTTTAAAGACGACTGATAACTTTACCGCCCGAATTCTCCATTTAGAAAAGAAATGGGGTTACCAAAATAGTAACGTCAAATCAGATCCGACCATAGAAATCGAGGTGTCTTGAATAAAACACTGTGTGCTTCTTACACATAGCAGGTGTAAGTATTATAGTAATTTTAGAAATTCTGACTGATGCCGAAACATGGGGGGCAAACTCCCAAGTTACCCCTACCTCTGAGCAGTTGGATGACGAAAATCTATTTAGTTGTCATTCCATTTGTTATCAAAAAATGTTTTCAGCTTTGAATATCGAATATGTCGCGAAGTAAATATAGAGATGGGAAGAAGAAGCCACTTAATTAATCTTGATATCAAGAACTATGACAGACTCGTTTGCTTTGTCCTTTTAATTGATATTTCCTGACTGCCAGGCACATTTCATGACCAATTACTGCTTATTTAGTATCCAAGTTCAATTGTTATTCCACTCGGTCAATCACCTGGACAAAATGTAGATACATATGTTTATATAAATATGTTGCATGTTTGTTTCTATCAGTAAATTTCCATCAAAGACCGTATGATAAGAACAAGCTGTGAATTGATGTACCGTTCTTTTTTCGGTTCAATGCCGTAGATAACACTAGTCAAATATTCCATCCCATATTATTGTTGTTAGCCTAATTTACAGCCTGTTATTTCACGATTTTACTGCCCCGATTTAAACTTGGAAACTCTCAGTCATTATTGTTTTTCTAGTTTATTAGCCCCGATTTAAACTTGGAAACTCTCAGTCATTATTGTTTTTCAAGTTTATTAGCCCCTGATTTAAACTTGGAAACTCTCAGTCATTATTGTTATTCAAGTTTATTAGCCCCTGATTTAAACTTGGAAACTCCCAGTTATTATTGTTATTCAAGTCTCTTAGTTGAAAACCAACATAAAGATGAACGTACAGTTATTATATTTCTCTCGTTCCGTTATAAGTTGCATAATATAAGGACTGCTGCAAGCAATATTTCCATAATCCTCCATCCTAGGCACCAAGTTCAATCTCTTCTATGGAACTGAATTCGATATTTCTCATCTCTTTCAATAATGTTCATGTCAGGGTTTCCTTAAAGTTTTCTTTCGTGATCTTCCCACTTCAATGCCTACTTTGTGAGCGCATGTCAAACATATCTCCATCTTCTATTTCTTATAACAGTTGTTACTAGTGGTTTACCAGATATTTCTCTAATTTCATCACTTCTCTTGAATTCGTCACATTTTATGTTCATTATTTTTCGCAGACATCTATTTTAAAATGCATTAAACTTACTTTCTGTATATTTAATCATTTTCCAACTCTCGCTGACAAATGTTAGGATTGATACAACATTTGAATTGAAAATTTGTATATTTTATTTAAAGTTTTAAAAGCTGATATTGCTTTGACATTTCATATCATAATTTATATATTTTTATCATATATTTATATTTTTATCATATGTATATTTATGTATTTGAATTGAAAATTGGTATATTTTATTTCGAGTTTTAAAAGCTGATATCGCTTTGACATTTCATATCAAAATTGATGTTTTAGTATCTCCCGCGCAGTCAAAATTGCTACACAAATAAGTGAACTGCTTTGTTAATGAATTATACTGTTTACAATAGTAGAGGGTATGTGTTAGCTTTGACGACCTGCCCTATAACCAGTCAGATGAGACACATTGCTATAGTATAACTTAGTAGGTGTGGTACTATAACGTCGAGGTTAGTGTTCCGGAAATCTTATCAGTAACCCATATGTACATATTTGCATCTTGTTGGACAATATTCTCCCAGATTAACGGTTGGGAGGGGGTGAGGGCTAGCAACCCAGATCTAGACTAATGACTCAGGTTGTTTGTTTTTGTTACATAAATAGCAATAAAAATCTGACAGTCTCGGGGACAAGTTTAGCACTATATTGTGAGTCACTCAGAACAGCACAACATATTGCAGATAAATCAAGAAATATATGAATACAAAAATTAACATCTGATGCTAGAGTGAATAATTTACCAATATGCTTTTATTATTTTCTAAATTGTTTTGGTTGTGTGGAACATATAATGAGCACTAGATCAACAGTTTCAATAAATAATATTCATTATGATCTCCCCATGCAACTGACTTCAACCTTGCAATAACATTAAATATATTTATTACTTTATTTAAAAAACTGGAGATAGAGGTTGTGTGAATAATTTACTCAGAAAGTGTTAAAGCTTGACCATCATTGCAAGACTAAGGTCAATGCATGGGAAATTAGAAAGGATATTATTCAATGAAATTGTTGATCTAGTAGTCAATACATTTTTTTAAACAATCAAGAAAGTTTTTGATAATAATGAAAACACACTGGTAAATCATTTACCTGTACTTCAACTATATAGAAATTAGGATTTATACAAAGATCTGATTTGCTGTATCATTGTGTTTACTGTACCTTTGATTAATCAATTTTACTCAAAGCTCAGGTCCTACACAAAACTTTCAATGACATAAAATGTGCTTGTTCAATGTATGTTCATATAGAAGACATGATGCAGTATTTCATCACTAATTATCACATTTAGTTCAACCACTAACAAATTGAAAGTCACAGAAGAAGTTTACATAAAAAGAAAATGTAGATGATCTTGCAATAGTTACATTTGAAATTGCTACTAGACTATATTTTGTCACAAAGCTTCATTTGCAGCTAACAATGAGTGCAATTTAAATGGCACAACTTTTAAACATGAAATGCCTATAATTAAGAAAGACAATTAAAAGGATACTGAAATGATTCACTAGTTATTTTAATTCTGAAATCACAGTACAATAATATGAGACTTCTCAAGTAAATCTGAATAGTGTACGATAAAGATGGGGCCAATCATTATTGCCGTCTATCGCTGACGAATGGTTCACTTTGGACAGCTAGATCTAGTGTGGGATATTTAATATTACCGTTGATACTTGATACAAAAGTCAACTGAAAGGCATAAATAATGTTTGAAATATAAAAAGAAAATTAAAAATTTGTATTTAGCATTGCTGGATATCGTTGACACAAGTAAAATGACGAAAAGAATTCACGAGAAGATCGCAAACTGCAGCGGTTGTTATGGACGTCAAAAGCAAACCGGCTTCGTAGCACAGATAAATGGTAAGTCTGGTAGGTTATTGACGCCGTGCAAACGTAAAGTTGCCTTAGAAGAGAGAAAAATGTTTCTAGTAATGAAAATTTATGAGTAAAGAGAAGTTAATAATGCAGTTTCACGTAAATACGATGTTTATGGGTAGTACCCAAGCGAAATTTTCAAGGTTCCAAAATAATGGTAGTGACCATCGAAAAAATTTCGTTCAAAATAACTTCTACTTAACATATAATCATAGAATTTTCCAGATCTGTAGAATATGTTACAGTTACACGTAGAACAATCGGTTTTACTATATGAATGACACATATTTCATATGTAGCAATTGTTTACACGCTGTTTCATCGATTCGATCGAAAAACACAATGGCTGACTTGTGTTAAATTTATTTACCGTCACGGACTGCGCTGAAAAAGTAGTGCAAATTACTAAAAGAGCGGTATCTCAATGCAAATATGACGCCGTGATAAGGACTGCTGCAAGCAATATTTCCATAATCCTCCATCCTAGGCACCAAGTTCAATCTCTTCTATGGAACTGAATTCGATATTTCTCATCTCTTTCAATAATGTTCATGTCAGGGTTTCCTTAAAGTTTTCTTTCGTGATCTTCCCACTTCAATGCCTACTTTGTGAGCGCATGTCAAACATATCTCCATCTTCTATTTCTTATAACAGTTGTTACTAGTGGTTTACCAGATATTTCTCTAATTTCATCACTTCTCTTGAATTCGTCACATTTTATGTTCATTATTTTTCGCAGACATCTATTTTAAAATGCATTAAACTTACTTTCTGTATATTTAATCATTTTCCAACTCTCGCTGACAAATGTTAGGATTGATACAACATTTGAATTGAAAATTTGTATATTTTATTTAAAGTTTTAAAAGCTGATATTGCTTTGACATTTCATATCATAATTTATATATTTTTATCATATATTTATATTTTTATCATATGTATATTTATGTATTTGAATTGAAAATTGGTATATTTTATTTCGAGTTTTAAAAGCTGATATCGCTTTGACATTTCATATCAAAATTGATGTTTTAGTATCTCCCGCGCAGTCAAAATTGCTACACAAATAAGTGAACTGCTTTGTTAATGAATTATACTGTTTACAATAGTAGAGGGTATGTGTTAGCTTTGACGACCTGCCCTATAACCAGTCAGATGAGACACATTGCTATAGTATAACTTAGTAGGTGTGGTACTATAACGTCGAGGTTAGTGTTCCGGAAATCTTATCAGTAACCCATATGTACATATTTGCATCTTGTTGGACAATATTCTCCCAGATTAACGGTTGGGAGGGGGTGAGGGCTAGCAACCCAGATCTAGACTAATGACTCAGGTTGTTTGTTTTTGTTACATAAATAGCAATAAAAATCTGACAGTCTCGGGGACAAGTTTAGCACTATATTGTATTAGGAACGTTGAATTGAAAACTAATGTCAATGTTTGTCCTAAGTTGCAGCCCTAAACTTCCAGTGCAAACGAAATGGAATGAGAGAGAGAGAAGTAATTATAGTAGTAGTAGGCCCGCCTGCCTAGCGTGTTCGTGGCGCGTTGGTCGTAGCCCTCTGTGAGTGCGGGTTCAATTCCGTGGGCTGGCAGAAAAGCCACAGGTTCTCCAGATCTACAGTGATCGTGGCCCCGAACCGAAGGGCTACGATGTCCATGGCACCGAGCCGAAGAGCAGGAAAGCTCAAGTGCTTCTGGATCGGGGAAAAAAATAGTAGTAGAAGAAGTGGAAGTAATGGTGGTGTTAGTAGTAGTAGTGGTAGAAATAGTAGTACATGTAGTAGTAATATTAGTAGTAAAATTAGTGGTAGTTAGAGTAGTACTTGTGGGGTGGAAGCAAAAGTTGTAAAAGTAGTAGTAGTGGTGGTAGTAGTGGTGGTGAGAGCAAAAGTAGTAGTAGTATTAGTAGTAGTAGTGGTAATAATCGTGACATCATGAAAGCAATAAGTAGTAGTAGCAGTAGTAGTAGTAGGGAAGCAAAGTTGTTGCAGCAGTAGTAGTGGAAGCCAAAGTAGTAGCAGTAGTAGTAGTAGTGGAAGTCAAAGTAGTAGTAGTAGTAGTAGTAGTAGTAGTGGAAGTCAAAGTAGTAGTAGTAGTAGTGGAAGTCAAAGTAGTAGTAGTAATAGTAGTAGTAATACTAGTGGAAGTAACAGTAGAAGTATGTGTGGTCTCTGAAATGTCACATCCCTACAGTAACCATATGCTACCTGGATACCTATTACCCCACTATTGCAATCATCCAATTTCTAATCAATTTCTAATCACATTTACCGTTACAGTCATTGACCTTGCATCATTGAACCATCAATTTTGTCGAGGCGGATACGTTTTGCTCAATCAATAAACTGATTTCATAGAGTGAGTGGATCATGGCCAAGGCCTCCCAGTTTGAAGCAGATGCCTTCGTTGGTACGAAACCAGATATGGCCCCATCACAAGCAAATTGTAGGTATCATATGAAATATTATTTTTGTTTATAAATATTATTAATATATTCATGCTGATCATCTATCAGACTATGTTCAAGTTGTGCAACTAATCATTTAAGAGATGGTTTATGTGAGCGTACATCTAATGAGTTTAGAGATTGTTTATGTGAGTGTTACAACTAATCATTTAAGAGATGGTTTATGTGAGTGATACAACTAATCATTTAAGAGATGGTTTATGTGAGTGATACAACTAATCATTTAAGAGATGGTTTATGTGAGTGATACAACTAATCATTTAAGAGATGGTTTATGTGAGTGATACAACTAATCATTTAAGAGATGGTTTATGTGAGTGTTACAACTAATGAGTTTAGAGATGGTTTATGTGAGTGTTACAACTAATGAGTTTAGAGATGGTTTATGTGAGTGTTACAACTAATGAGTTTAGAGATGGTTTATGTGAGTGTTACAACTAATGAGTTTAGAGATGGTTTATGTGAGTGTTACAACTAATGAGTTTAGAGATGGTTTATGTGAGTGTACATCTAATGAGTTAGAAATTGTTTATGTGAGTGTTACAACTAATAATTTAAGAGATGGTTTATGTGAGTGATACAACTAATAATTTAAGAGATGGTTTATGTGAGTGTACATCTAATGAGTTAGAAATTGTTTATGTGAGTGTTACAACTAATGAGTTTAGAGATGGTTTATGTGAGTGTTACAACTAATGAGTTAGTAATAACTTTTGTTACCAGCAGCTAATGAATGGAAAATAATAACAACGGAGATGAGGTGTCTTAGAAGAGCTGCAGGTGTGACAATAAGAGACAAAATTAGAAATGAAGAAATCAGAAGACTGGATGTGAAACCAGTCATGCAATTCATAAAAGAGCAACAGATTAAATGGTTTGGACACTTGACAAGAATGCCCTGGTATCGTCTACCACAGATAGCCACATAGAAAAAGTATACCAAGTACAGAGCAAGACCACACAAAAGATGGAGTGACGGCATCAAGAACAACCTTAAGAAAATGAATAACAGCTTATAAAGTACATTAGAACAAACACACACAAGATCACTACACTCCCCCTCCCAACACGTCTATAAAGTAGTAAATGGTGGAAGATTATACAACTTGTAGAGCTAAGAAAGAAATATATACAACCGTGATTGTGTATAAACACCAAAACCATATGATGGATAGATGGCCGTCTTGTTGAGTATATTTATAGAGCTAAGAAAGAAATATATACAACAGTGATTGTGTATAAACACTAAAACCATATGATGGATAGATGGCCGTCTTGTTGAGTATATTTATAGAGCTAAGAAAGAAATATATACAACAGTGATTGTGTATAAACACCAAAACCATATGATGGATAGATGGCCGTCTTGTTGAGTATATTTATAGAGCTAAGAAAGAAATATATACAACAGTGATTGTGTATAAACACTAAAACCATATGATGGATAGATGGCCGTCTTGTTGAGTATATTTATAGAGCTAAGAAAGAAATATATACAACAGTGATTGTGTATAAACACCAAAACCATATGATGGATAGATGGCCGTCTTGTTGAGTATATTTATAGAGCTAATGAATAGTAAAATTGCCTTTGCATTTACGAAATTTAGTTTCAGTTTTACCTCCGTACCTCGAGCTTTTGCAAATTAGATTGCTGGTGTGTTAGACCGACACTTAAATGTTAGGATGATATCTGGAAAATCGATCATAGAATACTTTCTAATCAATAGAATAATTTATTCAAGTTTTATTCATGAATTTGAGAAAATGTGGAATGCTAAGAAGACATAATGAGAAGCGCGCAGACATTAGGGAAAAAAAAAGGAAAAAACTACATCTGTCATAAAATATGTGAAGAAACAGACAATAAAGAATAACTTGTTAAACATAACTTGAAAAAGTGAACACTATCTCTTAAAGTAATAATTCGTACATAACCCCATTAATTGGACGGTCGTGGGGGATAAGAGACTGGCGTTCATGCGAGTGTGAGTCTAACCGTCATGAGAGTGTGAGTGAGACTGTCGGAAAAGTGTGAGACTAACTGTCCTAAGAGTAGGAGACTGACTGTCGTGAGAGTGTAGTTAGTACATGTAAGAGTGTTCAGCATTTGTATTCTCACTTATCAACAAATATATTTGTATCTATTCCATGACAGTAACACTCAGCGAGGACATCAGAGGCTCCAATTTATCATTAAGTAAACGTAGTATGGTCTTTGACGAAGACAGATTTGAGGATCGCTTTCTCAAATGTAGCGTCTGCAAGGACCGTTTTTCGTATGGATCTCTTCCTCGGATGCTGCCTTGCCACCATTCCTTCTGCCAAGTCTGCATCACCCATCTTTATGAATTAGCTAAAGAACCACACAATGCTTTTCCTGCCTCTATTCGGACTTTGCCGCATTCTGCACCAGTTGGGTCAGTTTATATTGGGTGTCCAGTATGCAAATCCAACTTTATTGTCACTGAACAGAGTATAAAGAAACTCCCAACTGACCACAGGATAGTACAGCTCATGGACTTTGTTCACCACACTGATCACTACACTGTCACACTCTGCTCCAAGCATAACCTTCAACCTCTTAACTTTTTTTGTGAGCTTTGCATTCGGCCTGTATGCCGGGATTGTACGGTGTTGGATCATAAAGAGACAGACGGTCATATTGTTATGGATTTGGAAGACGCAATGGCTAAATATACACCTATTCTCGATATCTCTATAATAGAGATGGAAGCAGAAAGTATGTGTCTGGAAGAGAAAATAGTCGCTCTAGAGTCGGTGATAAACAATATTGAAAAGGTCAAAGTTGACCTACTCAGCCAGGTCAGATTGTGCATGTCTAAACTGCGAGACTTGTTGACTGAAAGAGAGAAGTCTCTTATTGCGAGGGTCCACCAGGAAACTGGTATGGAACGTGGTAAACTGGTTGAAAAGTCACAGCATCTAAACGATCGACGGAAAGCTCTTATGGAAAAGGCTAACAAACTTCGAAAAGCCAAGGAGAACAGCCTTGTTGAAGAGATGTTCAGAATTCACAAGGAAATCCGTGAGTGCCGCGCAGAACCACGGATGAGGGTTCGAGAGGTTGATGATGGTCTTATGACTACATTTTTGCTGAACACTCGGGACGAGGCAATGATGGCGTCTCGCATCAACAACTTCTGTGATATTACAAGTAAAGTGGAGACTACCTCATCAAGAATCAAACCCAAGGGGAAAACATCCCTGTACAGATCTGCCTCTTTCAGATAGAGAAAAATTCCCTTCTAGCAAGGACTACATGGCGGTTAATATGTCACATATTTCATAGAAACACTCATGCTTCATTGCATCTTGAAAATGTAACTTGTCTATAACACAGTGTGTTTGTAAAGTTTCACAACACTTCATATGTAGGTCAACTTGAAAAATGAAGTACATGACATAAAAATGTGTTTTACATAGTAATGAAATTAGTCACAATAGTTACTGCTATGGTCTAGCTAACACCAAAGACAGAGATTTGTGTGGAGATCCATAATCGTCTTCGCCAGCCGGCACGGCACCGGATGATGATGATGGCCTACTGTTGCTTTGGTAAACTGAAAAGAACCAATGAAATATTCATTAAAGCAGATGTTGGAAATATCCACTACGGGCTTCAAGACATGCATGTACACGTTTCTTCATGTTGTCAAATATTCTGTCTTCAGTTGAAAACATCATCATGGTTTGAGTGAAAAGAATTACCTCAGCAGACAACAATCACTCACTGCAAATTGCACAATATATACGAGACTGCAGTAAAACTATTTGATTGGCGAAACACGTAATCACAAAGTACTGTAGTTTTACAAATTACAAAAACAATGACAATATATAGCAACATTTCGACCAACAAGGCCTTTATCAAGCAAACGAACAACAGGAGTGACGAATTTTTTTTTTTTTAATTACATATAGACGACTATATGGCCTTTTTCGTTTTTACAGACGGTCAATTGGCAAGTGTTTTACTGTGACAATTTCTGAGTTTTCGTTTTTCTCTCTTGTTGTTCAGCTCATACATAAGTCTCTTCTCAAAAGACTATGTGCCCTTTCGTAATTTGGCTTTCCACACAACTCTGTCATCAGCTAGTCCCTCCCATGTGATGGGACCTATAGAAAAGTTTTTCATTGAGGCTTTGCAAACATCTTTTATCTGAGCAGTGGTATGCCCTGTGCCTCTTCCCTCCGAAAGTTCACAGAACAACATTTGTTTTGGTATGCGATAAGTTTCCATTCTTCTCACATGCCCTAACCATCTTAGTCGTCTACTGCTGAGCATGCCCATGATGGAAGGCAGGTTTGCACGTTGCAGTACTTCATAGTTGGTTATCTTGTCGTACCACCTGATGTTCATAATCTTGCGAAGACATCAAAGGTGAAAGGTGTTACGTCTCCTCTCGTGTCTTGAGTAGGCTGTCCATGTTTCTGAGCCATATAGTAAAGAGCTAATTACACAGGCTCGATATATTTGAATCTTCGTCTGCAATGTCAGTTTTGTGTTGGCCCACGCTCGCTTTGATAGTTTGCCGAATGTAGTAGCCGCACTCCATACACGAGCGTTGATTTCTTCATCAAAAGAAAGGCTGGCAGTGACCATGGACCCGAGATAGCAAAATTGTTGAACTGGTGTTAGATGGTTACCATGTAAAGTGATATTTGTTGTGTTACCTCCCTGACATAGTACAACTGTTTTGGAGACACTTATAGTCAGAGAAAATAGGTCGCATGCCTTTGACAAATTATTGATTAGGCATTGCAGTGTAGTCTCACTGTGGGCGACTAAGGCAGCATCGTCAACGAAAAGGAGGTCCCTGAGAAGAATTTCCGTCGTTATTGTCTTGGCTCTTAAGCGAGCCAAGTTAAAGAGTGAACCATCAGATCTAGTGCGGATGAAAACATCACCATCAGCATCTCCTATGGACAACTAGATATGGAGAAAATTGCAAATTGGACCACAATTGACTATGGAACACATTCTTTTATGACGTCATGTACATTTGTGTTTCACATTTGTTCTACATATACAGTTTTGTGAGACTTTACAAACACCTATAGAAGACAGGACCTTTGACCTGTCTCATCATATCTGTCAATGTACAATTTCCTCATTGACGTATCCTACTGGTAAATATATGACAAGTTCCCATATGTTTCAGTCATTTTTTCTTGTAATTTAAAACATGAATCACAGAGGTATATGTATATAAATGAAACAATATATAAAATGATAATAAAACGATAACATCTCTGGGATAAACTATGCAAAAAATGGCATGATTGCGTTTGTATGCAATCTTAATATTTCTTAATGTATTAACATCTTCTTGTGTTATGCATATGATCAATAACAAGACAGTGTACAAGCATTAGAGTTTCCAGAAAAACGAATAACCAAACACAGGATTCTAACCCCACACCCTTATTTCTTACAGCACCAATTGCCTAGCCTACAATACGAGCGTTTTTTAGAACACAACCAGCTAGCTCTTTAAAAAAAGAGCTTTTACTGAGGAGTGTCTTTCATAAACGCGTCGTCTGTTGAACACAGAATAATCGGGTCAGATTCGATCGAACAGTGTTTGCAATAATAATAAATATCCATCGCAAGCGATCATAACAGCCTCAGACGTGTGCTACTGTACCTCTCTGCTGTGTGCGGAGGTTACCGTAGAGTCCAATCCTATAAATAAAATCCCCTGTCACAGTGGGGCATACATGATCAAGGTTAGACGTGGGCGATGTGTGCTCTGTTTATTCGCGTAGCTCGTTTTCTCTGTGCCTCAACGGCTCCTCTTGTGTTGTTACAGCGCCACATTTGGCGATCTTGCGCCAGGGATTTCCAGCACGTGTTGTTTATATCGAAGCATTTCAGAGATACTTTAAGTGTCTTTAAAGCGTTTTTTCTGTCCACCAGCTGAACGTCTGCCCCTTTCAAGCTTGCCGTGCATCAACTGTTTTGGGATGCGTTTCTCAGACATCCGAGCAACGTGACCGGCCCATCCCACTTGTGTCTTCTATAACAGTGTATTGACGCTTGATATCTTTGCTTTTATGGGGACTTCTGTATCTGGAATTTTGCTCTGCCAGTTTATTTTTAGTAGTCTGCGTAGAAAACTTGTGTGGAAGTGGTTTAGTTTTGTTGCGTATCTGCTATACACTGTCCATGTATTTACATAACCACATGCGATAAACTTTTTTTCTGTATGTATATTACTGATGTGTTATGTCTAGCACTTCTTTAATTACCCCCATCCCCGCACGTTTTCCGAAGACTATTACAGATAATTGTTGTTGTGGATTTACGTGGGAGTGAGTAATCACCGTTTTCAGAATGCATACGATAAGTTTCAGAATGCATACGATATGTTTCAGAATGCATACGATATGTTTCAGAATGCATACGATAAGTTTCAAATATCTTGTTTGTTTTCCAAAGAACGTGATATCCTTCTTTATTGTTATAAGAAATATATAGAGCAAAATCTGTATCACACAAGAAGGAGCGTCAAGCATACAGACTAGCCAGTGATAATGTGTGTTGCATGTGTGTTGTTTTATGTTATGTTATGTGATCGACGTCACGGCACATTGGGCATTCCCATGCATGCTCTGTCCTCCGCTGTAGCAGCCATCCTAAAGTCCATTTGCTCACCGTACCCATGAGAAGTTGATTACTATATCTTCTCTCTACCACGAAGACGACACTGTCTGGCATGTCCACACTTGTTGTTTTATGATCACCTATTCCAAATCATACGGAAATTGAGAGAATTGTCATCCAACGAATTTGTTATTTGTGCATCCATACATTATGTTGCAAAGAGCATTGACCTGTTAAAGGAGGAATGAAATGTGTAGGGTTAGGGGTGGGTACTTTACTGACAAATCAGTTAATAAAAGAAACTTTCTGATAAGTGCAGCATGAAATCGTGATTGTCTAACATAAGTTGCAAAAGTACCAAAAATAGAGAAAACAGATGTGCCGTTGCATGTAGCATCACGATGCAAGAGTTTAACTTAGATATACCATAAAAGAGAAACACCAAGTCAAAATAGGCGAACATACAATCACTCGAAAAGCATATATGGGCTATTTCGATGTAAAGTTTGATCGCATTCTGTGCTTTAGTGATCATATCGACCAAGTTATTGCCAAGGCTCGCAACGCACTTCCTTGCACTATCCTCTCGAGTATTCCTACGCGGATAGTGAGATTAGAAAGAATTCAGAATGAGGCTATGAGCCTCATTCTGGGATGCACCAAATGTACACCAGAAGTGGTAGTGAGATTCCTTCTTGACCTGCCACTATTGCTCACAGAATTGAAACTTGTAGGGTTTGATCATGTCTAAAAATCAACGTAAACGAAGAACATCCCCTCCATGAAGAACTCATTAACTCTTAACCGTTCGTGGGTTTTTAAGGTTTTTTGTTATTTTTGAAGGCCTGCTCTATTACTAGAAGCTATATATACTCCATGAATTGAACATAGGCATGTTATATATGGTTAGAAAGATAATTGAATGTAATATCGAGGTATGAGGTTTTAATATCAGTGTCATGTAATATGTGATATCAGTGACCTAATTTTGGTGATGCTAAAAATAGATTTTAAAAGAAATTTCAAATAATTATACAGTCACAAAGAAGGAAAAAATAAGTATGAAATATATCATGAAAACTATTAATATACTCTCTTAGTACCTTCATATTTACACAATATATCCAAACATGAAGTTCTATGGACAATAAATAATGCAGTAATTAAGAAATTTGTAACTTCTAAATATTTCCATATTTTGAAGACACCAATTAATAAATAATAAATAAATAAGAGAAAATGATGTAGAACTGGTCTAGTAAGCAGTCCATAAAGAACTAACACTTATAGTCTTGATTAGGACAGTAATCTGAGTCACTAGATGCCATTTTTTAAGCAAATCTGTGATTTTTACAAGAGCAAGTGAAAACTCGTCTGCAGAGATTATCCAAAATGGCGGCCGTTCGGAAATGTCGGTGTAATAAAAGCACGTTCCTACCACTGAAGTCGGAGAAGGTTCACCTGAATGGCTAGGGACACCTTACACACGATTAGTCGGCTTTCACGCAGAAATCAGTCAGATACACCATAAAAGGCTCCCTGACTACGCATGAATTCATAGCGGGCGGAGGCAGAAGAAGAACAACAAAAAAAGTATGCTTTATTCAACGAGATTAGACATCTTAAAAATAAAAAATATTTTTTTTTAACAATTTATTATGGTAATATCATATGTTAACATTATGAAACATAAACTATATGCTTTAAATGCATAAATAACACACAAATACGGCTAGTTCCGGAGTCATGTAGCCATCTCATTTATAAATGAGATTTTCTTAGTACCCGAACGTTACAGGTAGACTCAAGAGAGGCAGATCATGACTGAAGATACTCTTAGAAAAATATGTGAATCTTCTGGGATTGAACAAGGAGAGGAATGAATTGCTGTGATACCTCAATTTCAGACTGCTTTCATAGTTATCACATCCATTAAGAAACACTGTGAGCAAAATAATCCATAACTAATTAACACGGAGATTGAGGCCCTTTTGAATGACAATGTCAATGAAACAGGTGTTGTTATTTACACCGATGGTACAGTCATTCGCCAACAACAATGTGCGTGGGCTTTGTCAGCACGCTCAGTGAGAAAAAAAAATAGAAGAAATGCCAGTGAGTCCTACGCAACAACCCCAACTAGTTTGACAATGGTGATACGGGCGGTTACAGAGACGGTGGCGTGTTTGGCATTTAATAACTACTCTCGTGTTCTCATACTCAGTGACTCCACTAGTATGATTCGTAAAGTCTAAACAGAAATAGTGAAACGAAACTGAGTGGTACAGACAGGGATTAGAGAATTCGCCTTAATTTTCGTACCTGTGCACTCAGGACCCAGGGGTAAGGAACGAGCTTATAGGTTGGTTGGCATGACTACGATATCAGAGGGAACTGCAGTGGAACGAAATTACATTCTTAACGCATTGAGTCTTTCCGAACAGTGGAGTTTCGGGATTGTGAATCCAAGTTGCTGATCAGATTGAGAGAGATGAGTGTCGATAATGGTATAACCCGAAAAGAACGACATACTAAACATGCAAAGAGATTGATTAATCAACATCGAATTGGAGTGTTGGGTCACTATTAGCTGCTGGATTTGTTGCATGTGGGGATTGAAGCACCTATGGACATGTCCGGAGTGATATGGTGATAGTCCTTATGTAACAGATAATAGAATCATGCTAACCAGTTCTATTTGAATGTATTCTTCTTCTTCAACGATCCCTGGTCATGCGCTTAATTTACTGTGGAACACAAACTGGGCAGTCAGCTTCAGGACTGTCAGGTTTCCCCAAAGATTAGTTTTCAGGTCAACTGGGTGGGGCCACATGTTGCTTCTCAGCTCACCCAGGAGAGGACAGTCTTGCATGATATGCTCTGGTGTCTGTTCCGCCTGCTGACACTGGCAGAGAGCTGTTTGACTTATTCCTAGTCGATATAAGTGTTTGTTGAGTCTGCAGTGTCCGGTGCGTAGTCGAAATATAATGACCTGGTCTGTTCTGCTTAGGTCTTTGAGGGAGTCTTTTCCATAATCATATCCAGTGTTTGTCTTCCAGTCTACTGCAGATTTTCTCTGTATGAGGGTTTTGACCTCTTGAAAAGAAAGAATGAATTCAAGACTGTACACATGCTCTCATGTTGTATCGATCTCCTGAACAGCTTTCTATTGCAAGGTTATGAACAAAATACTGCTACTATTGCAAGGTTATGAACAAAATACTGCTACTATTATAAAACGTATTATATCTCTGAGTGAGCGTCTGTAGCTTGAGCGGTAGTGAGCTCGATCACAACACAAGTGTACCTGGTTCAAACTCTGCGGCGGGCAAGTTTGGAAGCAAACTAGTTCCCTTGGACTTTTACGAACGATAAAACTAGACCTCTCCGTTCAGAAAGCAATGGCAAACTACTCAATGTATAAGTGGTGTCTAGAAAATCAGCGACTCGTTTACTGTGGTTGATGGCTACGTCCTGTAAAGGATATGCCACGATTTATTATTATATTATATCTCTGATTCGAAACCCTTTTAAATGTAACAGCACCTTGATGTTCACAATATACATACGTCTTCGTTCTTCTGTCACTTATCAGATCATAGCCCTAATAGTTTTAATGAAACTATATAATTAACTTCAGATCATCCATAGAGTTATTTCCTAGTTTTTTTTTTAATTGTCCGCTGTAGTCATAATCATTTTTGTTTGATACTTGTCAAATGTGATTCCAAAGTATGTAAGTGATTTGTCTTTTGTTTTTTACTCTCTGGTGGACAGTGACATTTTATGTTGCTGGTTTGCTTGTTAGAGAGACTGAGAATGTTGTAGCTAGTGTTTAGCACATGTTGTTGTTGTTATCGAACCAACAGGAATTATGGGTTTTCACATTTTCCCCTATATTTGAGTGTGGGAAGAGTACCTGACTTTCTTGAAGAACCAGAAGACTCCCACAACTTTAGGCGTATAGTGCTATGATTTGGTTTGCTGAGATTCCTACTCAGGTAAGAGTATATTGGTAACCACTGCAGTACCACCTCATTTCTAGTGCAGAACAAGCTCTAAAAACATCACACTGGACATTATGCATGTGATTATAGTCGAAAGGGCCACTTCCGTGATTGCTTTAGATCTTTAGCACATAAAATAAGACCTACTAATTAGTTAAGCAGTCAGGTTGTTCATAGTTGACTATAGCTTGATTCTGTTGTAGCTATGTTCTCTGTGTTAGTTCAAATTGCTAGTTCATATGCATACATTGAATATGAACATTGCTTTTCTTGATGTGATTCATGTATATAAATACCATAGCAAGAGATAGTAATAAACTCTGTTGCTCTCGATTATTGAGTGTGTTTCTGCTATATTGCATTTTTATTCTGCCCTCAGCTATTTGATTGTATAAGTTGTGTTTTATACAGGAGAACATGTATCTGCTACTTTGTTTTGTTGAAACTTAAGGAGCAATCTTTAATCTCTCCATAAACTGGCAAAAGTTGTCACCATATCCATCCTCATTACTTTGGTTTTTCAAATCTTCTTCTTCGAATGCTCCATATCGAACACTTGTTAAACCACTCTTTGTGATTTGTATGTGATCTGAGTGCAATTGCATGTTGTGCCAGTTACAAGTAGGCCAGCATATATGATTTTGCTACGCTTTTATTTACTAGGTAACTTCCTAGGCCACTACCTCACTCACCTCTTACGACATGCCATGTAGGTTGCAGTGTAACGATTCTTTGCTCCCCTTGCAAGCGACAGCAACACACGGGCGTGTTTGTTAAAGTAATTAGTGGGATCTAGTTTTGACTTGATCTGCACTGTCTGAAACTAGTTAGTTGGTTCAGCAAGATCTTGTTTGTCTCTAGACGTCACATTAGTCTTCTGTTGATTAGAAGTTCCACCAGCTTGCACAGATGACTGGTCACAGCATGTGTGCATTTCAATATCAAGTTCAGTTTTTTGGTTTGCTTTTCTTTTGCAAAGTATCATAAGAACTGTTTTATATACCTGTGATAACAGTCTGGTTTACGAAACACATCTAATCCAAGCGATAGCTGTATGGGACACTGACATGACTGTGATATGTAGATACATGTAGATATGCAGGAATTATATCCTTAAGCGTTTGATATACAAATCTTATGTGAATTTGCATATTTTTAGACTGAACTGCATGGAGACGCTTTAAGGATTAGTTTCAGGATTCACACCAGAGCAATGTGGGATACCTTCACATCCAGATTTTATGTCAGAGAGTGCGCAAAAAGGGTATGAAGAACAACTTATTTCGGGTACAGACCGTACCACAGTCTACCAACCAACATTTGGTACCTGTAATTTCTGAGTTAGAGGGATGGGAAGGGGCCGCTGCTGCACAGTCATCATGGATATACTGTTTAAGTGTTCACTGCTGATACTCTCAGCTTACTGAAAGGGACTAAGACACTATGGAACATCTTGAGTGCAGCTATGTCATTTCTATCAGTTTCTAATAATGAATCAGAATGAAACACACAGGAAACCGAGCTGGAGAAAATATTAGATCTAGTAAGCGATCAACTGTGCACAAATCTATGTATGTTCATAAGAACACTTTTAATATATCAAATATTCTCATCTTCATTGGGATCGCATGACAACAACCACTTTGTATCCATTCTTTGTGATCTACATATTATTTGCATCAGAGATTCTAAGTACATTGTGCCACATTCATGTTCCTGCAGTAGTACCAGCACATCGGATTTCAGCCAGCTGATATTCTGGTTTATCTATTCAGCTACAGAACAAAACCTGTTTGGATAGATATCGATTTGTGTTTGTTCTAGAGTAGCGTTTCCCAAATATTTTCAAGCAATCACCTGCTTGGACACTTAACCTCAACACACATAACCACACCCATTACAACATAACAGCACATTTATAACTAGATCAACATATAACATACATATGAACACATTTATAACGAGGTCAACATATAACAAACATATGAACACATTTATAATGAGGTCAACTTATAACAAACATATGAACACATTTATAATGAGGTCAACTTATAACAAACATATGAACACATTTATAATGAGGTCAACTTATAACAAACATATGAACACATTTATAATGAGGTCAACTTATAACAAACATATGAACACATTTATAATGAGGTCAACTTATGACAAACATATGAACACATTTATAATGAGGTCAACTTATAACAAACATATGAACACATTTATAACGAGGTCAACATATAACAAACATATGAACACATTTATAATGAGGTCAACTTATGACAAACATATGAACACATTTATAATGAGGTCAACTTATGACAAACATATGAACACATTTATAACGAGGTCAACATATAACATACATATGAACACATTTATAACGTGGTCAACATATAACAAACATAACAACACATTTATAATAACTATATCAACATATAACAAACATAACAACACATTTATAATAACTATATCAACTTATAACAAACATAACAACACACTTATAACTCTATATCAACTTATCATCATGATCAAGGTGCATATCCTTTATAGGATGTTGCTTCTTTGCAGCACATCTGAAATTCACTCTGTCTCTTGCCAGTTCACCCACTTCGTCGATGGTCATGTTCATGGTTTCTTTAATATCTTGTAGCCATCTTCTTCTTGGTCTGCCTCTGCTTCTGCATCCTGGGACCCTGCCCTCTAGTATTGTTCTCTCCAGGCCATTGTGACGCTTGATGTGACCAAAGTATGTAATTTTTCTGTATAGGATGTTGTTTATCAGCCAGTTCTCTTTAACATTTAGTTCTTTCAGGATATCAGTGTTCTTTCTTTCTTCTGTCCATGGTATTCGTATGATCTTTCTGTAGCATTTAGTTTCGAAGGACTGGATTCTCGTTCTAAATTTCTGTGTAATAGTCCATGATTCACATTCATAAGTAGCCACTGGGAAAATGCATGCTCTCAATATTTTTAATTTTAGTATTTTGCTGGTGCTTTGCTACATGTTCTTCATTGTGTTTAACTTCTTGATTACTATCTTCTTGAGATCTCTTTGGAGCAGTCACTGTTATTGTTAATTATTGAGCCCAGATATTCGTAGCTCTCTACACATTGGAGTTCTTCATTGTTTACTTGGATGTTAGGTGAGCCCTTTGCTTTGTCAGTTGACATGATTTTGTTTTTGTGTATTCAAATATAGATGTTGGTCTTCACTATGTTTCTTGGTCGTCATGATTAGGTTTTCCAAACCCTCTTTGCTGGTGGATAATAATACTGTATCGTCTGCGTATCTAAGCTCTGGTATGCATTTTCCGCCTATAGTGAGAGGGTCGTAATTCACATAATTGGCATCGTCTTTTACATTCCTCATGATGTTCTCTGCATATATGTTGAGTAAGTATGGTGACAAAATACATAACTGTCATACCCCTTTTGAATCTCGAACCATTCAGCTATTTCACCTCCTATTTTAATGGTTGCCTGTTGTTCGTGGTATAGAGATTCTATGAGTTGTATTATGTGTGTTGGAAAGTGCATTTCTTTCATGATGTTCCACATTTTCTGGTGTTGTATATGGTAGAAAGCCTTGCTATAGTCTATGAAACATGCATGCAGGTCTATGTTGTATTCTCTGCATTTCTTGATAATGAGTCTCATGCTACAAATATGATCTCTAGTGCCTCTACCTCTTCTGAAACCTGCTTGTGTTTCGTGTATTTCATCTTCTAATTTTGTTCCATCCTCTTCATTATGATTTTTAGTAGGAATTTGCTGGCGTGACTTATAAGGGCAATAGTTCTGTAGTTGGTGCATAGTTTCATGTTTCCCTTCTTTGGAATAGGTATAAATACTGATCTTTTCCATTCCTTTGGCCAGAAGGAGCTATTCCATATCTTTGTGCACAATTTATGATATACCGAACACTGGCCTCCCCGCAAACATAATCAACTTATAACAAACATAATATCACATTTATAATAACATTCTTATCAACTTATAACAAACATAAATAGAATGGAATTAAAACACATTTGTAACTGTACCTCAACTGACATTTCTTTATATCAACATGACTTTATAACATACAAAATGATAATCATAGCTGCTGTGTGTAACAGCGAAACAAAACATGAATAGATCAATCCCACTTCCAGCAAAGTGGAGACTTGTCAAGCAAATTACTGTCCATGTAATTTCCATCATTATTTTATAAATAACAAATCATCAATCCTGGCAAAACACTGTCCTATAAATATTTCAATTTATGTTTCGTCCAACCTGAGTCCGTTGTATTTATTTATAATACAAAATAGGTATGGGTACAGCATGTAACAATGTGGAAGTTATAAAATGTTACAGACCTCACAAAAATATAACTTAGTATTCTGTGGTCAGGCAGTCAGTTCTCTTTTCCACCATTATCAATGAGTCGATTTCAGATAGAAAGACTGAAGTATGAAAAAACTGGGCATCGATCAGTCTCTTTTTACTTGCAATGTCAGTGCTCTAATCACTGGACTAATTACAAACATTCTAAACAGTGAATGATACAAGAGCACACTGTATGCTGCTCTATCCATAATATCTGCTTGTCTGAATCCAATGTAATAATGTTATTATCATTACCATCATAAAATTCATCTATGTGGTGCCGGAGCCCAGAAGGGAAGCAAAGAATAGTATCACTGTGACCTACAAGGCATGTCATAAGAGGCGACTGATGTAGGACCTAGGAAGCTACCCTAGTAAATAAAAAGCATCGCAGAAATCGGATGTGATGACCTACTTGCAGGCACATAACTGGCACAATGTACAATTGCTCTTATGCTCAGATCACATACAAATCACACAGAGTGGTTAAAAAGTGGTCAATATGGAGCATTCGAAGAAGAAGAATCATAAGACTAGGAATAAGTCAAACATCTCTTTGTCAGTGTCAGCAAGGGAAACAGACACCAAAGAATGTCTTGCAAGACTGTCCTCTCCTGGCGGAGCTGAGAACCAACATGTTGCCACAACAAGTCAATCTGAAAACTAAACTGTGGGGGAATTCTGACAAACCTCAAGCTAACTGCCCAACTTGTGGTCCACAGTGAGCTTAGCATGGCCAGAGATCTACCTCAAGATAACTGCCCACCTTGTGGTCCACAGTGAACCAAGCATGTCCAGAGATCTACCTCAAGCTAACTGCACAACTTGTGGTCCACAGTAATGTGAACCAAGCATGGCCAGAGATCTACCTCAAGTTAACTGCTCAACTTGACTTGTGATCCACAGTGAACTGAGCATGACCAGAGATCTACCTCAAGCTAACTGCCCAACTTGTGATCCACAGTGAGCTTAGCATGGCCAGAGATCTACCTCAAGCTAACTGCCCAACTTGTGATCCACAGTGAGCTTAGCATGGCCAGAGATCTACCTCAAGCTAACTGCCCAACTTATGATCCACAGTGAGCTTAGCATGACCAGAGATCTACCTCAAGCTAACTGCCCACCTTGTGGTCCACAGTGATGTGAACCAAGCATGACCAGAGATCTACCTCAAGCTAACTGCCCAACTTGTGGTCCACAGTGAGCTTAGCATGACCAGAGATCTACCTCAAACTAACTGCCCAACTTGTGGTCCACAGTAAGCTTAGCATGACCAGAGATCTACCTCAAGCTAACTGCCCAACTTGTGGTCCACAGTGAGCTTAGCATGACCAGAGATCTACCTCAAGCTAACTGCCCACCTTGTGGTCCACAGTGATGTGAACCAAGCATGGCCAGAGATCTACCTCAAGCTAACTGCCCAACTTGTGGTCCACAGTGAGCTTAGCATGACCAGAGATCTACCTCAAACTAACTGCCCAACTTGTGATCCACAGTGAGCTTAGCATGGCCAGAGATCTACCTCAAGCTAACTGCCCAACTTGTGATCCACAGTGAGCTTAGCATGGCCAGAGATCTACCTCAAGCTAACTGCCCAACTTGTGATCCACAGTGAGCTTAGCATGACCAGAGATCTACCTCAAGCTAACTGCCCACCTTGTGGTCCACAGTGATGTGAACCAAGCATGACCAGAGATCTACCTCAAGCTAACTGCCCAACTTGTGGTCCACAGTGAGCTTAGCATGACCAGAGATCTACCTCAAACTAACTGCCCAAATTGTGGTCCACAGTAAGCTTAGCATGACCAGAGATCTACCTCAAGCTAACTGCCCAACTTGTGGTCCACAGTGAGCTTAGCATGACCAGAGATCTACCTCAAGCTAACTGCCCACCTTGTGGTCCACAGTGATGTGAACCAAGCATGGCCAGAGATCTACCTCAAGCTAACTGCCCAACTTGTGGTCCACAGTGAGCTTAGCATGACCAGAGATCTACCTCAAACTAACTGCCCAACTTGTGGTCCACAGTGAGCTTAGCATGACCAGAGATCTACCTCAAGCTAACTGCCCAACTTGTGGTCCACAGTGAGCTTAGAATGACCAGAGATCTACCTCAAGCTAACTGCCCAACTTGTGGTCCACAATGAACTGAGCATGACCAGAGATTGCTGAATAAAAGAAGTAGTAAAGTATCATCATCATGTGCAGTGTTGCATTGTCATATCAAATGATATCGGTGATCAATTCTCTGACATTTGTCATCAAGTTTGTTCTGAGTACCGACTATGCATATACCTTATTCCATATGATATGTTGGTTAGAATCCACAGTAATGTCTGTTTCTGCTCCTTCAATACACAAGAGATAATGCATGAAACAATCTCAAAAGATACTATCTTTGGTTATATTATATGATTGCAAAATATATGTAACATGTATGGTCACACAGTAACACGTGGTCACTGAACTTGCTTCCTGGACAGGCAGTCCTGGTTTGAATTTAAGCTGAAGTGGGGTTTTGCCAACCATTTACGGCTCTCAGGTTAACCCAACCTTATATGAGTACCAGTGAAACATTGGGAAGTAAAGGCAGTTGGTACAATGTTGAACACATCAATCATCATGTGCAGCTGATCAAATAAACACACAGTCCAACACTGTATTACCCAATATACCACATGGTATGAAAACAGACTTTACTGTAACCAAGTATTAAGTTATATTGTCATGCTATTAAGGGAGGATTCTGGTCTTGAAACTTTTTCGTTGCTTTGGTATTAATGTAGAATTTGTATAACAATTTTGAAAGATTATGACTTAGAATAGTAGAAAAAATTAGTACAAAAAAATGTCAACGTGTTGCAATGGAAACAATAAAAATGGCCTAAATACAAAATTTCAAATCCCTAAGGCTCTGAAGTTAATGAATATAAGTTAATTGCTTTCACTCTAAGGTGAGCAATTGTAATATCTAAAAAATTACACATGATTTTAGGATATATTAAATATTAAATTTTTATGAATTTTTGGTAAACACACCCCAAAAACAGATTTTTTACCCAAAATTTATACAAAATTAAATATTTAATATATCCTAAGAATCATGTGTAATATTTTAGATATTACAATTGTGCACCTTAGAGTGATAACATAATTCATTTACATTCATTAGATTCAGAGCTTTAGGATTTGAAATTTGTTTTGGCGGCCATTTTGTATTGTTTCCAATGGCAACGCTTTGACATTTTTTTAATCATTTTTTCTACTATTCTAAGTCATAATCTTTCAAAATGGTTATACAAATTTTACATTAATGTGATAACAACGAAAATAGCTTCATGATCCCCATACCACCGAATCCCCCCTTAAGTTATCTGTTGGGCATACAATGAAAAGAAATGATCAAAGAATATTAAAGCAGGCACTGAAGTGGGAGGCAAAGGGTTCAAGAAAGAGAGGATGCCCTAGGGAAACACTGAAACGAACTTGCTGAGAGAGGCAAGAAATAATTCCAGGGAAGAGATTGAGCGAGTTGCACAGGACAGAGTGATATGGAGAAATTACTTGCAGGACTCTTTGTAACGTATAACAGCAAGAGAGTAATGAAAATTATATATATATATATATATATATGAACTGTGGAATAGAGCAGGACAACAGCAGGTAGAACAAGAGCTAAGGAGCAGAAGGTGGCAATGAATAGGAGACACACTGAGGAAACCCCCTGACAGCATTACAAGACAGACTCTCAGATAAACACCCAGAGCAATAGAGGTAAGGGAAGACCCAGGAACACCTGGAGATAGAATGCAAGAAAATGGGGAGAGAGTGGAGAGATCTGGAAAAGATGGCCTTGGATAGGCGGGCTTGGAAGGCCTTATGGACCTATGCTTCCTAGGGGCAAAGAAGAATATATATGTATATGTATATATGCTTTAAAGTGATAGACACTGCATTAAGAGATTCTGAAGTAAAACAATATTAATCCAACATATTAATATCACTGATAATGTGTTAATAGTCTTTGAGACAGAAGAAGAATTCAGCAAACACTAGTATCAATCACATACTTGAAAAAATAAATGTCATGGACATGCTGACAAAAGTTGAAGTATTCTCCCACCATAATATCTGGTCAGTTTTCAGTATTCATACGATTAGCACACTTTTTATCAGTCATAATAGTCAGACACCCATTCTTCAATACAACAAACATATGTTTTCAGAAACAGCTAATCCATTCTTCAATACAACAAACATACATGTTTTCAGAAACAGCGAATCGGGGTCAGCGCAAGGAAGGGCGCGCCAGGGATTAGAGAGATGGCTCTAATCCCCTGTCCTCACCTCCACGTGGTGACCCTGGTAACAGACGGTGGTTCCAGTCTGGCTAAGAGGGCAGGTGCCGTGGAGAGCTACTCTGGGGCAAGTAGAGATGCAAAGGTAGTCATGCTTGATGGGATTCGCCGCAATTCAGATGAGCGAACTCCCAGAGTGACTATTAATGCTCGTCTCCCGGTCGAAGGGAAAAGCTTGAACGACACATGTGGAACCTCGCAGAGCGGAACTCGGAGCCCACGCTTTCTCTCTCTTGTTGCGTATTTCTTGAGCCGATGAGAATGCCGGATGCTGAGTTGGACCACACTCTGGTCCACATGGGTTCAAAGTTTGAATCAAAACCATCGAAGAGAGGTTGACCCGTGTGTGGTGAAATTCTGAGCCCACGATTTCTCTCTTGTTGCGTACTCTTAGAGCCGATGAGAATGCCGGGTGATGAGTTGGACCGCACGTTCGAATCGAATCAAAACCATCAAAGAGAGGTTGACCAGCGTGTGGAGAATTTTGGAGCCCAAGCATGCTCACTCTTGCGTACTCTCTTGAGCCGATGAGTGTGCTGGGTGATGAGTTGAGTTGCACATGGGCAACATGGGGCAAACTCGGATTTCGGACAGCCCAGTAGGAATTGACGGAAATGGTGAGGTAGGCACCAGGGCAGAGCAAGCACGCACACGGACATGCAAGGGCGGCGCCACATGTGGCGAAAAATGTGAATATGAAAAAGATGATGGTGACAGGGCATCAGGGCAGGGCTAGCACGCACGCTGGCAAAGGTCATAGTGGGCCTCATTGAGGGGCAGGCACGGCAAGAGGGTGCGCGTCCCACCCAGTAGAACAACTGGTAATCCCAGCAGAGGCAAACCAGTGCAAGCGGCAGCGCGTAGCAGCACGGCAGCAGCATCGCAAGGCAGGGTGTGCGACCCACCCAAATGTACAGAACAACGGGAAAGCCCAGCAGAGGCATAACCAGTGTGCGTTTCCGATCGTAGGGAACTACTGCTGCCTTGAAGATTGATTGGGGACAATCAAAGGCTAGCGGAGCAAACCGTAAACAAACCTGAACGGGCGACAAACCAAGGTGTTCACTAAAACGACCGGTTTTGTTGGGTAGATGGTGCTCATAAGCCCGGGAGGGCAGGCCGCCTAAGGGTCGCTGCCCTGAAAGAAAATGGCAACCCACTGCTTTGTGGGTTTGGCTGGGGACAGTCTAAGGCTAGCGGAAGAAGTGAATCCGTACAAAATAGCTGGCTGAAATCGAACACTCCACCGAAGGATAAGCAACTGAGCTCAAATAGGTGCTGAAGGTGGTGCACGTACATTACGTTCTGATGTTTGGTTGTTTATATATCACAAAGAGAATGATAAAAACAAGCCTAGAATGATCGAAGAAGAAGAAACAGCGAATCCATTCTTCAATACAACAAACATGTTTTCAGAAACAGCTAATCCAATCTTCAATACAACAAACATGTTTTCAGAAACAGCCAATCCATTCTTCAATACAACAAATATACATGTTTTCAGAAACAACTAATCCATTCTTCAATACAACAATCATGTTTTCAGAAACAGCTAATCCATTCTTCAATACAACAAACATGTTTTCAGAAACAGCCAATCCATTCTTCAATACAACAAATATACATGTTTTCAGAAACAACTAATCCATTTTTCAATACAACAATCATGTTTTCAGAAACAGCTAATCCATTCTTCAATACAACAAACATACATCCATTCTTCAAATATGCTCAACACTATGTACAAGTTTCAAAAGCTCTATCCAGCCCTGAGTGCAAAATTAACATATATGAACATGTTATTTACATGACAAAATAGATAATATATTCAAGTAGTTTGATGATGTCATTGAACATTAATTAAACAGTCTGAAGTTTAATTCACATTTAATACTCAAAGTAACAATTTAGCCCGTTTTTAATATTCTGTTGTTTTGTTTCAGCAGCATCCATTTTTTTTATTTTCCATGGCAGGAAATGTAAACATTGCTTATATTAAAACTCTCTAAATCAAGTCTAACCAAAATTCACCACTCTTGTTTTTAACTCCTCATCTACTATTCTCTACAGAGCTCATGGGCTTTCACTGCTCAAATTGGAGGGGATGTTGTGAAGGAAGGCAGTGGTAGTTTTGCCGTGACTACAAGTAGTCTAACTATGGAGATTATGGCAGTCACTGAAACAATAGTCTAGCTGGAGTCACAAACTTGTATCCATGCATGTTTTCTCACTGATTCGATGAGTATGCTCAGGAAGATTGAGAAATGTTGGGTTTGAAAACATTACTTAGATACTCTGAAGAAGTCTAACCTGACAAAAATCAGTTTTATTTATGTGCCAGGACATACAGATGTAAAGGGGAATGAGTGCATCAATAGACTTTTGGGTATTGGCTACTGTTGGAAGCAAACAAGCAATAGGCCAGGCTGAAATTCTGAAAGGCCTAGGGGTAGATAGGTGTGTAGATGATTCAAGGAATGGAGTGAATCTGCAACCCTCACCAGACTGCAAGAATATCAAATGAAACAGGGTGTAGCTTTTTCTTCGAACCCCAGGAATTTTCAATTTTCACTCTTTTTCCTGTAGTGCAATGGGGGGAGTACCCGAGCTTTCTTGAAAACCCACAAATCTCCAACAGCTCCAGGCGAGTAGAGCTATGCTTAGTCCTGTGGAGACTCCTACCCAGGTAGAGTTCATTGGTCATCACTGCAGTATTCTCCCATTTCTAGTGCGGTTGGAGCTCTAAAAACATCACTTATTGATCTCTGCGGGCATATGATTATAGTCCGGATAGTCACTTCCGTGGGTGCTCTAGAACAACCACTTGTTGACCACTCTTTGTGAGATATGTGATTTTCGGCAGAGCGAGTACTGAGCAACAACCTGCACAGACAGACATTTGCGTTCACTTGAAACGATCAGTTTTCAGCTGACAGGGTGTAGATAGACAAGAGTGCTATACTGGAAGCCAAAGAAGAATAGTAAACTATCATAGAACTGGTGTCGTTAGTTGTCACATGCTGTGGGACAAGCTGAGGAAGAGATTGGAGCACTTATGGACGAAATGGTTTGATGGGCAGTGATTATGATTTGTCAACTAAACTAAACTATGCAATTCTTGCACTATCAACATTCTTGTTTCTCCCCAGTGGAATATGTAAATATTTACATTGTCATCCTAGATAACTAGATTATATATATATATTTTTATTGCACTTAAAACACATGAGAAATCAGCTAGTTCTTTCAACATTTCAGAGCTATAGATAATGACCGTTATACAGTGTACTTAAAATATTTAATCCGTTATAAACTTGAAAAAGATGCATTATTGTAGGAGCTATCTTAAAACAGGTCGCAGTAATTAACTCTTAGTGGACCAAGCGCCACGCTAAGTGGCGTTTGAAGTGGACGCTTTTTTACATTCCGCCACGATAAGTGGTGTTTGGTTATCAAAACGTGAAAGCGCTTGTAAAATGTGACTTTTGCCCTGGTCCACTAAGAGTTAATAACACAATTCTTTTTTTACTTTATTTATATTGACTACCATATTTCTCTCTGTCTCTCTCTTTAGACTTTTTAACCCTGGTTTAGGAATAGGTATCTTCTTCTAAGTATCAACTCATGACAAGTCTTCCTATCTTTAGCTATGTCTTCCCAGCTCCTTCATATATCGCCAATCACTGCCTCCAAATCTCATCTACATACATTTCTATATCTTTCGCTTTCCCTGTAGGTTCCAGGAAAAGACTCATTTTGTTATATTCCCTTCAAATTTATAACCATAGTTATAATTCCAATAATGTGAGTTTTAGCTCCTGTAATAGTTAATTTATTCAGTTTTTATAATGAAGTGAATAATGTATGGACATCTTGTATATCTAGCATTCACATATTATGTCAGAGTCAGCTGCCAAATCATATTGCAGATCTTTAGTCTTAAACAGAATAAATTGTGTCAATAAGTGAGGAAAAACTGTTACTCAAAACAGAATGCAATTGTTAAAAATGCTCAACAATTTTGTTAGAATGCAATCAGTTCAAATGATAAAAAGTACACACATTCCTTCCTGTAGAAATTATGGAAGAAAGGCACATCCCAAAAGATATGGAATATTTGATGTAGAAGCTGAAACATTGACAAATAATCCTATGACCACATAACAAGTTGTATCAAGATCCAAGAACAGGATTATTTGAAGGATATAGTTGAATCCTGTAATAATATCCCTAAAGAAAGTGTTTTGAAGTCCCAATAACATCAAATTTCAACTGCCAAAAGTTCCTTTACAAGCTCATCTTGCACATGGGACCTATGTTTTATTGTAAGTCTCCAACTAGGAACTCACATGCATCACTGGAAAAATATCCTGATCACTACATGCAGGAACGAACCAAGCATCTTTTGAGTGAGAAGCAAGCACTTTATCTCTCTAAGCTACAATGACCCCAAGAACAAGGTTAAATGTCACTAGAATTGACACCACAGCATTCTAAACAAATTAATCAATGCTCACTTGCTGTCAGTATAGTTTTATTTTGCAATGTAGTCTCTTATATCAACTTCAGTTACTACTGCCTTGTAGTTTGATTGGGGACAATCAAAGCCTAGCAGAGCAAACCGTACACAAAACTGGACGGCAGGCAAACCAAGAAGTTCAAAAAAAGACTGGAAACCTGGGAAGATGAGACGCTCAACAATCTGGGAGGGAAGGTTGTCTAAGGGTAGCTACCCTAAATGAAAATAGTAACCTGCTGCCTTGCAGGTCAGCTGATGATAGCATAAAGGCTGACGGAGAGCGAACCCAGTAAACATTGGCTACAACCCGCCGAAGGATAAGCACCAGAGCTCCAAATGGCTCTTAAGATGTGACGAAACACACCCATGCTAAGGCTGCATGAATGAGATTTCCACTTGAATAAGACAATTTATGGGGAAATCTGAGTCAGTCTAAGCGGTGATCGCGAGAGATATCAACTTCAGTGTCATAATTTAGTTGAAAGTGCTAAAAATAGCCAATGCATAGAGCTGACATTCTGAACTCTCTCAAATAGTGTGGCTGCAAAGAGAATTTTCATCTAAACCAATCCATGTCAACAACTAGATTTCAAAAGCTTGGATTGAAGATTGGAAAAAAGCAACACAACAGGCATAGTAGTAGTTCATCAACCAACATCAAACTATGAAGATATTCCAAACTGAAACTAACTCTGCAATCAATTTGAAATTGTGCAAATTTGTATATTAAAATAAAATGGAATTAGGCAATAGAAAAAGTATATAGTTTAACTCAAATATAATATCTACAATACTCTACAGTTCAGAAAGATAACATTCAACCAGATTATCAATTTCAACCATGATGCCCTCGATCAAATATATCTCAGTTGTATGATTTATATCAGATGACCAGAAGTAGTAAGAAACACAGACTTGTGCAAGACAACTAATATACAGCTGATGGTAATAGAAACAATGAACAGGACATACTTTTAGAAAACAATTAGTTTAACCAGTTACTATTTAAAGTTAATCACACTAACAACAAGTCACTCATAACTTTCATTGCTCCTTGGATGACTTGAGTACTGACCCTAAACCACCTGAACTCACAATTTATATAAATAATTAATATAAGTAATTTTTTATAAATTTCACATCTAGCTAGCTCGGAACTATCTCTCTCAACTGTATTGCTTGTGATTGCAGAGACAGATCAGGTGATAACATAGTTCTACTATTTCTGTTTTCAATCTGCCCATTTCTTTGATGTCCATATTCAAATTTGATGCGTAACTCCCCAATATGACATCGTGGTAATATATCTGGTATCCATTCAATGATGAAGGTGTCGACCTTTTGGTCACTAGATGGTCCTTTTCAGAAAAAAAAGTACCAGATTAGTAATAAAGAAAAATTGGCACTAGATAAACCAGACAACAATTTTACATCTGCCCAAATAAAATGTTGAAAAACAACCAAGATGTAAATTAATTAAATTGAATCAATTGCGTATCTAACATACCACGGTTACTAGAAGCTTTGTCTGAGCATACAAGCTAAAAGTCAAGATAATCCTAACATGCCAAAGTTACAAGATGATATCTCTGAGAGTACAAGATAAAAGATAATCCTAACATACTAAAGTTACTATAAGCTTTCTGTGAGCATGCAAGATAAATGTGAAGATAATCCTAACATACCAAAGTTTAACACTTTCGCTGCCACCAGCGACAAAAGTCGCGAAGTACCAACTCCTTCCGCTACGCGACGACAACGCCCGCCGATGTGCCGCAGACGATGTCTTTTAAACGGGAGTATCGCTTCGAAAACGGGGTCCCGTGACGACTACTTCGTATTGTTCCGATGAGCTCTCCAAATGGCGGATCTAACACACACGCGTAAACGCCGGATAAGTCCGTTTTTCACGATTTTTCATAAGTAAACAAAAATTTTCCAAATGGATGATGTAGCTGATGAATAGTGATGTCCAAAATGACTCTTTTTCGGACTTTTAGCCAGTGATAGTGTTAAAACGAACTCTGAATGTGATATGAATTTGAACTGTGATTCACATGACGATGTTTATAGATCGATAGCAGACATTCCCAGGGGTACAGGAGTAGATGACGGACACCCAACTAGAAAACGACAGCATATCATACTGTGGATAGGTATGGGGATATCAGTTACTACAATAGCTTGTGGATTATAAAGAATATATTCCACATATAGAAAGGTTAGTAGCTCATTAATATATGAACAATATTCCATAGTTTAAAAGTCCTAAGTTTATTTTTACGATTTTTGAAATTATCACTCTGAAAACTGATCATGCCGAAAAATAGCGTGGCAGTGAGCCAGACTTTGCTGAAAAATGGCTGGCAGCGAAAGTGTTAAAGTTAACTATACATAAGCTTAAAGTTACTATAAGCTTTCTCTGAGCATACAAGCTAAATGTTAAGATAATTCTAACATCCTAAAGTTACAAGATGCTATCTCTGAGCATACAAGCTAAACATCAAGAAAAAACTTTCGCTGCCATCGTAGACTTTTGTTGTCCGACATTTGTCGGTGATGTATTTTAAACGAGAATTTCCTTACCATACACCAGTATTACATTACGCACTACTTCCGTATTGTTCCAAAGAGCTATCCAAAATGGTTGGATCTAACGTATGTGCAGTAAACATACCATAAGTCCGATTTTGAACGATTTTTTCGTGATTTTTCGTAAGTAAAGATTTTCAAAATGGGTGATGTAGGTGATGGACACCCATCTCGAAAATGGCGGCATATCATACTGTGGATAGGTATGGGGAGCAACGCCAATATCAGTTACTACAACAGCTTGTGAATTATAAAGAATATACTCTACATATAGACAGGTTAGTCTGTAAAAACGGTGACAAATCTTTTTTTTAAATTATTTTAAGAAAGTACCATATCTGTATAAACTTTTATTTATTTCTGTATTTTTGTTCTTCCATGTGTTGCCGCAGCCCATAAGGGAGCAAAGAATAATAACACCACAACCTACAATGCATGTCGCAAGAGGTGACTGAGGTAGGTGCCTAGGGAAGCTACGCTAGCAAATAAAAAGTGTCGCAGCGGATGTGCTGGTCTATCTGTAGGCCTGGCACAAAGTACAATCGCTCTTAGGCTCCGATCACATACAGTTAACAAAAAGTGATTTAATAAATGTTCGATATTAAGTGTTCGAAGAAGAATCAAGTATTTTTTTTATTCCTAGTTATTGCATCACTTCTTTATTCGTTTTTTTTCTTTTTTCCTTAGATAAACGTCCCCATCTCTTTTGTACATTCACATCTTGAAAGTCTTGATTCTGTTATTTTGTAACAGTGTCTTTTTTTTTTATGTCCTGCGGCCTTTTCAGACCTTAGGGTATGCTGTGTCTGTCACAACACATTTCTAGTGCAGAGTATGCAGGAGGTTAGAAAATTAATTTCTTTTCTCGTGGGTGGTGTGTGGACACACAGCCCTACTGTGCCTGATTCAATAAGCAAACGCTCTATTCATTATACTAATCCATTCCACAACATTGTCTATACTGACACAATATACATGAATGCGTAAAGTGCATTCATGTACACATAAAAACAAACAATCTCAATCCATGTCACAATTTACATGATAGATAAGCATTTCCCATCAGTTACAACATTTTAAAATAACAATACATAGAATTGTTCAGTGTCAGTACTCACCAACTTTTAAATATGTCTTGAGTTCAAATGGTCTTATAGGAGTATGATTTTTTACTTTGTTTGTGTCGTTAAACGTTTCAGAACGTGAAGCTTCATATGGATCATAACTACCATCACGATTTTCCACAAAACTTCTGGTCAAATCAAGAGCCATCTAGAAAGATAACGAGAAAAGTTATTTTAATTCTGTGCTGTCCAATGTTTTTTATATATTGGGACGCATCTGACTCACGGTTGTGAAGATGCCGGTACCATGTGACGATTGCAATACTACTAATAATAACAATAGTAATATTAATAGGAATATTAGTATAGTTAAGATGTCAATATTTTCTCCAGTGAAAAAGAAAGAGGGAAAGAGGGGGGGGTGGAATAGTTCCGAAATAAAGCAAGACTGCAAAAATGGGAAAAGCATGGTCATAGGAGTGCACAGAAGAAAACTGAAAAATAGTTTTTTCGTTAAATCTGATTAGTGCTAAAGTCTGTGGAGTAAAATAGGGTGTCACGAATGTATGACAAGAATGCTGTGTTCTACAGCGCTGTTTGAACTTTTTTCTCATAAATTATTAACTGACAATGACAATGTGCATTCTCTGCAACAGCAAGTCAATACATCTTCAATATCTCACCAATTCCTATTCAGTTTTGACACATAGTCTTTCCTTTTCTCCTCAAACTTGATCTTCTGCTACTGAAGGCCTTTTGACAATAACATTCTTATGATGTTATGTCCTGTGGTAAGCTTTTCACTAAGGCTTGTCTGACCCAGGAGACTTTTTAAGGCTTCAATTTCTTTTCAGTGCTTTTTGTAATCCTTGCACACTAAATTCACTACGTCTACATAAGAACATTCTGCAAATCTTAAAAATAGACAGGGACATTAACTTTCATGTTGGACATTACAAATTAATTTCCCCAAGTATCAAAATGGCCATGGCCATTTGAGTTGTTCGTATGTGTCGATTCCTCCCGCCAATAATGGCTGACACATTCCGTTTCTGAGGACATCTTTTTTTGAGGTTGTTCTCTAGACAGTTGCAGTCCCCTGCTGACGAGATCTGTCTTCCCGGGTTTGTCTGGAGTCGTCCTACTCTAGATGACTTCAGCCTTCTGTTGCCGGGCTCACCAACCCAGGCTTTTTGCAGGGTGTGCTCCCTGGACACTGTAGTTTAATACCTTATGCTTAAGGGAAAGTGTCATAGAAGTAGAAGACAAGACAAGAAAAGGATGTCCTCCTCAAGAGAGAGAGAGGACAAGTGCTATTTGTCCCATAGCTGGGGATGGGTTGGTTGCAGCCAGAGCATTTACCACTCGCCGGTGGGTTCTGCACTGTCACCTTATGAGGCCCCATCCTGCTCCCCGCCTTTGGTCTGGCCTTTCACCTTCAGTCTGTTCGGCTTGGTTAGACCTGCCAGGAGTTAGACTCCGCCGACATAGCCTGAAGGATCCTAAAGGCACACAAACCCTCCAACCACGATAAGGTAGGCTAATATGGAGGGAAGTATCAAAATAAGAGTCAACAAACCTCCTGGGAATCAAATATCTGCTTGACCTGGGCAATGTTAGTGATGTGCCAGGTATACTTCGTAAAAGTACCCAAAGGAAGAGCTTCTTTTCTTACAAATCCTGTGGTGAAATTTGGAAGGCGCTTTTTTCTAGTCCCTGCAGATATCCTTTGTTGTAAACAATCAAAAAACACTTGTGGTGCATGAAATACTAATGGATCTGGAGTACCTGTTGTAAAAGACAAGAAGAAATAATGTAGTCGTTCTACAGACATGTCAGCTCTTCTACACAATTGATTATAATAAATTATGTCATTAACAACAATACTTGCTTACATAGGGTAAATAGTCAAGACAAGGTAAAAAAAACTATTTTAAAAAAGTAAATATGATCACTATCTTAATACTACTAGACAAATTGATCTGTGGAAAGAAACTTTTGTTTGTATTAATTTTCAAGTCTGCTGCCTAAGTGAATAATTGATAGGACCATCATCACTGCACTTTAGTGAATAACTATGTGTGCTCCAATACCTTTCTTACAAGGGAGGCATTAGTACACAAACTATGTATAAGTTGCAAGGGTCTCTAATGTCATTTTGAAGATGGTGAAAATATAAGATTTTTATTTTTAATTGTTATAACAAATTTTGTGTCGTGAAGTGGCTTTTCAGCCTATACATGGAGTTGTGCAGTGATTTATACTGTCAGTGGTTCTTTTATGTGCAGAACTTGAAAATGTTACCTACGTCTCGCAGGTGACTTGGCCACATCTTGTGCACGGAAGATGGTCAAATTCCCAAGGATCTTCTTTATGGAGAGTTGATATGTGGGAAGAGACTGGCTGAAAGACCTCAAACACATGCATGTGGGAAACAGTCGCCAAAGACAAATGCACCTGAAGAAAGGAGGTGCAGAGTGGACTGTTGCATTTTGGGCATAGCCTGATCAAACCAGCTGTGGAAAAGAGGCTTTACTTCAGGATGCAATCCCATCTGGTGAGACCTGTCTCATCATTTAGGTGTGAGAATTGTGACAGAGATTGTCTCTCCTGTATAGGACTTTACAATCATCAACATAGCTGGAAAGTTCCTATCCAGTAGCACAGCTTTATCATCTCCCTGGACTGAAATAATACATTATAAAACTCAACTGCAATTTATTCATATCACACACTAAAGCTGACTTTAGAATGGCATACCTGAAAACCCGTAGTGCATGGTCTGATTAATTCTCTCTGTGACACTGGCTAACCACTGCTGAAAACTAATGGATGTTGAGAACTCATCCACTGTGGTTTGGTATGCTGAAATAAAATTTACAAATTTTCCTTTGTTAAGTTTGATTCACATAGAACAAAAGGTACAGCTAAACTAATATTTGTGGCAATGAGAGAATTGACAGACTTGCAATGCAAACACCTTTTTAATATGGGAATGTTGGATATGAATGTTGTTGAGAACAATAACTTCTGATATGATTGCTCATCACAGCTAATACCGGTCTATACTTGACATCATTTAAATCTAAGATTTTGTCTACAGCTTATAACATTCGACAGCACAATGATAGAGATTTACAAGCATCAGATTGTTTCCTTGATACTTCACCTCAGCTCTGCATATACACAGAGTACCTTCACCTTGACTATGCATATACACAAAGGACTTTCACCTCAGCTCATATATATACACACACACACACAAAGGACCATAACCTCAGCTCTATTTATATACACACAAAGGACCCACCACTTTGGCTCTGCATATATATAGTGAACTACCATATCAGGTTTCCAGACCCAGACAGAAGAAGGCAGTATACTGAGCATTCACTGCCATTTTTGGAAAGGACCCGAAATATACAAGTTAAAAATATATGCATTGGTTCTAAGCTCTCTAAAAGAAACTGTCCCATTCTGTATGGAGATACCTCTCAACTTGCCCTCAAAATCTACTTTGTGGTTCCTTCAATGTACAACCTGCCAAAAAAATACAGGGTTTAGCACAAAGTTTGGTTACCTCCACCACCACCACTTAGTATGCAATAACAGTGTCTCAGAATGATGCACCATCAGGGGGATTGTATAATTGGGATGATCTGGCATGATTACTTAAACTGAAGGTTGTGGCTTCGAATCTGGACCAAGCCCTTTTGTTCTTCACATTGCATTTTTTCCAGAAAACCTAGGATTGTTGCCAAAGCTATAGAGTTTGTGCAATAATCTTAGCAGGTGGAGTGCTATTTCTGTGGACCAAGCCATATAGGGTAAAACCTGATGCAATGAAGTCAATCCTTTGGCTTTAGACCCATTAGACTTAATCCCTAAGCATTGACCAGGCAAACTGCAAACTCAAATGTTTCTAGGTCACATTACATGAAGATTTTCAGGGTCTTGGTTAGTGGACAAACTCTGGGAATCAAACAAGACCAATGTGAATCTATTTGCATTTCCATTTAATATGGATATCTCTCTCGCAATCACCGCCCAGACCGATGTACCAAATCTCCCCATAAATTCTATTTATGTGGAAATCTGATTCAGTTTCAGTTTGGAATATCTTCATTGCACTCGGACATGTCCATAGGTGCTCCGATCTCCTTCGCAATATCTCCAACAGCGTCCAGCAACTGACTGTACCAGTTCGATTTTGATTGATGAGCCTACTCACTACCTGTTATGCTGTTCTTTTCTTGGTACTCCAATCTTCAAACCCAGCTCCTGCAATCTAGTAGTTGGCGTGGATTGGTTTAAATGAAAATCTTCTTTGCGGCCACATTCCATGAGGGCGTTCAAAATCTGATTCATGCAGCCTTAGCATTGGTGTGTTTTATGTCCCATCTTCAGCACCATTTGGAGCTTTGGTGCTTATCCTTCGACAATGTGTCCGGTTTCAGCCAGCGTTTACTCGGTCCGCTCTCCACTCTGTAGCCATCTAGTGTTTTTTATGGTGTGGGGTAGCTAGCCCCACAGACACAAGTTAATTTCAAGAACAAATGAATGCGTTTCTGCTATTCTTCAAGTTGTAATTGTGATGACCAATGATTGTTATGTCTGTCTTTAGTCAAGGATGAATATTTGTTTCTTGTCTATGATTTTGATTCTATAATTTTTTTCTTGTTATTTAGTAAGCTAATAGAAAACATCTCAGTTTTATGTGTGTTGATTTAGTAAATGGAGTACATGTATAAATATTTGCTTTCAATCCTCAAAATTCCTATAAATGTCTTTTTTTTTTAAAATAGAATTAGTACATACATGCACTTGTCAACAAAAACGTAGGGATTTAGAAGAATTAAACAAGACTTAGAAGACATTGATTGTGCATAAAGAAATATCTGACACACAAAAATACAATAAAAACAATAATGATTGGAGTATAATTAAATTCAAAAATCTTGGCAGTGGTTAAAAGTAAAAGTATCTATTTTATTAATTCATGACAATTTTGGGAACTTTGACTATGTATATATTTTCATAGTTGAGCAACACATGATGCTACCTAATATCATCGTCAGTGCTCATGTGTCCTAGGATGCATATAAAGCGGAGACCAAAAAATGTCCACTCAATTTGATCTTGTGCTATTCTGTCTACTTCAAACCTAGTCTTTGAGCTTTCCTTCAAAGGTTATCCTTTATGTTAGACAGCCTTTAGATTAGTCCCTATGCCTCTCTTTTTCCCCCGCTGTCCATGCAGTGACCACTGCATTTCATGTCTTGGCCGCCTTTCTTTTTCATCCCGAGGATATGTTCAATCAATCGCTGTAGTCTCTTTTGTATCTCTTTAATTATGTCTTTCAAACCAGCTAGTTTCTTGAACATTACTGCAAAATATCCCTTAAACCTCTTATTCCTGGAGCGGCCGAATGCGCCGTATCGGTATAAACCCATAGCGACTGTTACAGCCGAGTATATACCTTTTAAATCGTTTTTCTATATCATTCCTTGCGAATAGACACGCTAAATTTAGTCCTGATGTCATTGCCGATAATGGCTGCTGTCATTTTAGAAATCCGCGTGTTTCTATTGTTATTGGTTTCGTATCTGAGAATTTTTGAAAAAGTTATTATATTTTCTGGAAAACTTGTGATTTATGATTCAGTTGATGGAAAATTTGCCGCCGAGATCGTGGATAAATCGGATTTATATATAATTAATTCAAGATTTGCGTGCGAAAGTATACGGCGCTAGTTCTAGTGTTTACGATGGTTTGCGTAACTATTAGTTACGATGAATTACGATTGTCGATGGATGCGAACACCGCCGCTCCCTCCGTCCACCCAGGTCGAAAAGTTGAGAGAGAATAGTTGCAACAGCTGAACACTATCAATATCGAACAATTTAGTGAAGAAACAGGGTCTGCAAATGACATTGATTCAGAGTATTCTCTATTTGTGATTACCGTCATTACGTCATTATGGCACACGATTTTTTCCGAGGTATTTTTTAGAACTGGACAGAGCTAACCAAAGCATTTGCTCTATGAAAATTCAAAAAATCCAGATCCTTCATGGGCACTGTTCCTTTTCATTACATCAATATCTTTCTTTATGTAAACTATATGTGTCGAACTCACCAGTTACCTTACTACAGAATGTTTTGGTTTACCGATAAACTGTTGAATGTGCCAGCTTTGTCAAATATAGTGTCAAGAAATAGATTTGAAAGTATCAGCAAATATTTGTACCTCAATGTCAATTCCAAATTCGTTCCATGAGGACAATATGGACATGTGCAAGGTTGAACCTCTGTCTTGATTGTATTAGGGCCCTCATGCCCATACAAACATGCAGGCTAGGTAACTGCAGGACTGATAAACTCCCAGATACTGCAGGACTGATCAACTCCATTCATGCTAACCATCAACCGACTAAACTCTACTGTTTGGCAGAATGCAGAGCCGCAGTTAGTGTTTCTAAATGAAGATGAGGACTGCACCACAAAGGTGTGTGGAAACAAGTGATAGCTGCCCCACACGTAAAATCAACCTCTGTTAGGAGATTGCTTTTCAACCTTTCAATTTACATTTATCCTCAATAAAACTGACATTTTGAGTGAAACATACTTTCAATATTGTCATTCATTTTTATTTCTTCACTTGTATAATTTTTTTACATCCAACTTGCATGGTAATGACAACATACATGTTTACAACTAGTACCTCATCCATTTAACTATAAATTGGACTTTAAATCACAAATATTGATTAGAAATTGTATTTGTTATGAATTTTATTTCACAAGCACTTCTCATTGTTGCTGGGTTATTTCCCTTGCCCTGGGAATTCTGTAGTAACTTTTTCTGAAGGGCTAGGAATAAGAGGGTTAATATACTGAAAATTGGAAGTTCATGCAACAATAACTGATTGTAAATTATGATGAGAATTAACACTAGCACAAACTGTGAAACAACATACACTTCTTAATCATTTCAAAAGTACCAAATATACTGACAGTTCAACTTATAAGTAATTTTATTATCATTTGTGACCGAAAGTCATTACAAAACTTACTTATTTTCTTTGGTGCTGGATATTTTGCTGCTGGTTGCTGCTGCTGAGAAGGTTGTGGTTGAAACTGAAACTGGATAGACTGTTGTGCTGGTTTGAGAGGACATGTCTGAGCTGCAGAGAACAAACTGACGGACGCAGGTTGCTTCTGCTCCTGCAGTGTAAGAAGAGCACTGCTGGCTTGAGCTGCTCATATACATTAAAATATACATGTTATTAGCAAGAAATAAAGTCACACTTAGACCGCATACACAGAAAAGTTACTGAAATTATGACTATTACTTCTCTATGCCTAGATGACTACATCACTTCAGTATTCATACTCTCTCCCCATAAGACAATTGACATTGTAGTGGTGTGGAAGCTTGCTTGCTTCAATGATATATGAGGTTTCCCACTCTTTGGCCACCATCAAGTGGGCACTACACTTTGATCTTAGCCAAAAGGCTGAGAAACTAAGATCAAATTTGATTGTGGTCAAAGGTCGGGAGCCTTCGTAGAGTTTGATTGTGGTCAAAGGTCGGGAGCCTTCGTAGAGCCAATAGGGAATATCTAAATACATTTAAACAAATTCTGAGCAGCTCTCACGTGGTTATAATTTGTAGGCTATGAATGATCCTACCGAATGAGATGGTTCCTTGAAAACCCACATTAACCTCTTGTTTACCAACTACGTGAGGGTGACGTAGTAGGTGGGCATCTGCTGTATCCCAACTACGAGACATTCATGTAGTAAACTCATCAGCAAAATATGTGTAGTAAACGGGAACCACCTCTACAATAGACTATCTATAGCATTGGGGACATCTTCCCTTATATAAAACATTGTCATTGGTCAATTTTTCGGCCGTCACGAAGGTTATTTATATCTTTGAAAGAGTGTTTCTCTTTGTCAAAAATTGTTCAAGCAAAATGGCGTGTAGAAAATCTTCCAGAACGATTACACCAACAGAAAAAGCTTTGGCGTTGTTGTCATATGGTGCTGACGACATATTTAACGATGAAGATAGCGGAGATGATGATATATTCTCATTAAGTGAATCTGTTCACTCAGATTCTGAAAATTCTGTACAGGTGAGAGACATTGATGACGAAAATAGTGATACTGACGAGAATGTGATTTACGTCCAAGCAAGCGTTCTAGAACTGACCCTGTCACAAGTACTAGTACTGAGCAAATATCAAGTACTACTAGTACATAGAGCAGTACAAACACAAATTTTTATTATCAAAACATACACATACATATTTTATTTCAAAATACGATATTTCAAACAAATATTCCAAAAAATAACAAGAGTTATTACATTTTCAAATAAGTTGGTAGAAATGCAGAAAAATGCTTGGGATGCTCTGTGCGGTTCGACCTATAACCTCAGGTAAACAAGGGGTTAACGCCATTAGTGAGACAATATTTCTGGTGATTATCCTTAATTTTTCTTAAGAACTATGTTACAATGGTTTTCTATTGCCTTATGTTCACATGTTTACAGTGTCATGTGCTAGCCTTTGAATGACAAGGTTTAACCTACAAGGCAACAAGTGGTTTGAATCAGTACTAAAAGAACTCAGATTGATGTGCTGAGAAAGATCAATGAAGAATAAGGGATCTTCTGACAAACATCCAAAGGAAGAGGTCATTGTTTTTTAGACATGTAATGCAAAAGACAATGGTGGGCATCTGTAACTTAAGCAGTAGTAAGCTCGATCACAACCCAAACATACAGGGTTCAATTTCCATGGCGGGCAGTTTGGAAACAAATTTGTTCCAGTGGAATTTTATGACTGGTAAAAATAGACCTCACCATCACCCGAGTGGTTACCGGGCCTAAATTTGGGGTGTAAAGAATAGAACCACTGTTACCTGCCACGCATGTCGTAAGAGGCGACTAATGAGATTTGGCTGAAATCGGATGCACTTGTCCTAAACATGTAGAAGTCTATGCGTTGCCAGAACGTGATACGTTGCACATTGGTAACCAATGTGCAACGTATACAAGTTCTTGGCAAAGATCAAACATATCACAAAGAGTGATTAAAATTGGTCGTAAAGAACGAACGCACAGAAGAAGACCTCAACATTCAGAAAGCAACGGCAAAATACTGAATGTATAAATGGTGCCTAGAAAATCACCGACTTGTTTACTGTGGTTGATGGTGAAGTCCTGAAAAGATATGCCATGATTTTCATTTCAATGCAAAGACAGTGGTTAGAACACAATGTGACAATGGAAAAAATTACTGGGAAAGAGAAATAGGAAAACAAAGTGAGAAGATACTGAACAGTCTAATAGCACAGGCATGACAGATTGTTAATAACAGATTTGATTGCCAACAAAGAATGCTGAGAGTTGTGGAGATCCATGTTCATCAAAGCCAGCAGGTACAGCACCTAACTCTGATGTTGTACCCTAATGAAGGTATACATTTGTTTTGTTGTAATGTAACGTTACTAGACCTACTCATTGCACATTTTCTTATAGTTATTTCAAGTTCTACCGCTACTTCGAAACCAGACTATCCATGGTTTTCGAAAATCAAGACTATCACTGAGGGTGACAACTCAGGCTGAATAGATTTAAGTTAATGTAGCTTACCTAATGAATCTTCCTTCTTGATTTTTTTCTCTGGTGCTGATGATAACAATTCCTCCTCTGAGATGATGACCTCCAGGGTGTCCGCATCTGCTGTCACTGCCATTTTGTCATCTACTTGTTGGTACATGGCCAGAACTTGCCTCTCTGGACTTAAAGTTGCTACTGGATAAGATGTGTATACATCAGTACAAAATGGATGTATATGCAACAATTCAATAGATTATCTAGATATTGTATCACTTTTTGCAATAAATTTTCTTTAGTTCTGAGAAAAGCGTTCTACTTAACATAAAAATGTTATTTAAAGCATATGTCGACATCACAGATGAGAAAATGAACAACCTATGTATAAAAAATGTTCAATATTCTTCTTCTTCTTCTGCATTCTCACTGGATTGGGATTTCAGATTCTCTAATAAAGGCAGCCATCTGCCTCAGATTATCAGCCACGCATACAGTTTGTCTTGGACGCTAGTGTAAGTGGGTCACCTCTTTCTTCTAAGTCTGCACACTGAGGGCAGTTCTGTAGGATATAATTCCTATGATTTCTGCTTCCCGTTTGTGCTGACCTCTTCCAGCAGTAAGTTTTGGCCACCCTCGTGATGGTAGGTCTGACATTCTTACTGCGTAGCGAAATCTCTGAGGCAGATTGGCGGCCGTAGAATCCGTTATCCTATTCCTCATTGTGAGGGTCGTTGCACCATGTTATGCGCCTTTATGGCCTGGTGCATCCGTTTTCTGCAAGCATTTGTTTCGGGTTAGCATTCCTAGCGGACACATGCATCCGATTTCAGCCAAACCTCCTTTGTCGCCTCTTACGACATGCGTGGCAGGTAACAGTGGTTCTATTCTTTACACCCCAAATTTGGGTCCCGGTAACCACTCGGGCGAAATGTTCAATATAAACAATTGTAAACATATTTTTAAGAAAATCACATTAAAATCTGATCAAATGTTGGTGATTATATAAAGCAAAACAAAATATTACTAAATCAAATACAAGAACAATTTTAATGGATTGCACAAAGATAACACTCGAGACAAACTTTATAACAATAGTTAGATCAATATTTATGTAGACATAAAACTCTTACTTAAATGGTAAAATATTCAGGTAAAGATATGCATAGGTAAAATGTTGGTAATGACATATGGTAACAAGATGTTCTAGCTTATCTGGTAAGAAGTTTAGGTCTGTACATACAAAAATGTTCTAACTTATCTGGTAAAAAGTTTAGGTTTGTACATACAAAAAGTTATAAATTACCTGGTAAGAAGTTTAGGTTTGTACAAATTATAAATGTTCTGACTTACTTGGTAGAATATCCAAGTCAAGGTTTATAAAGTGAGCAAACTCCTCTGCCAACTTATCATCACTAGCAAATGCACAAATACAAGCATAGAAATGCACACACCGTTTTGTGACATCTTTTCTGACCTGAAATGAAAACTACTTTCAAATAACACAAAATGTATTACTAAGCATATTATTCAGAAATATTTTACATGTAAAATAACTGTTAGCAATAATTAAAAAAAGGGATCGTAAGCTAAAGGTTGACTTCATTGCACCAGGATTTACCTCACATGTCTTGGTCCTAGTCCGCAGAAATGGCACGCCATCTGTCGAGAGTGTTGCACAAAACACAAACTCTGTAACAATCCTAGAAGTCTCTAGAAAAAATGCACTTGTGAACAGAACAGCAGCACTTGTGAACAGAACAGCAGCACTTGTGAACAGAACAGCAGCACTTGTGAACAGAACAGCAGCACTTGTGAACAGAACAGCAGCACTTGTGAACAGAACAGCATGATCCAGATTCAAACCAACCACATTCGGAACGCAAGGTCATGGCTTAACCACTTAGTAAAAGTTAACAGATGTTGGAGCTTAGATCATTCATTATGTGCCTAATCTATATCTTTCCATTTAACTAGATCTAAAGATTGAAGTCTTTTATTTCTAAACTTGTTAAAATATTTCTGCACTAACTTATTTTCCTTAATTACTTCCATTTAGGCTTCAAATATTCCAATTTCTAAACAGAGAATCAATGTCATGACAGAACAAGCATTACCACTAACTTACATATAAATATGTATCTTCTTTCTTCTTTTTCAAACGCTCGATATCAACCATTCTTTGTGATCTGTATGTGATCCAAGCCTAAGAGCAATTGTACGTTGTGTCAGTTATGCACCTACAAGTATGCCAGCACATCTTCTTCTTCTTTGCGTTTGTTCTTTACAACCAATTTTAATCACTCTATGTGATATGTTTGATCTTTGCCAAGAACGTGTATATGTTGTACATTGGTTTGGTAGGCCCCTAAATGCATAGACTTCTACATGCTTAGGACAAGTGCATCCGATTTCAGCCCAACCTCCTTAGTCGCCTCTTACGACATGCGTGGCAGGTAACAGTGGTTCTATTCTTTACACCCCAAATTTGGGCCCGGTAACCACTCGGGCGACCCAGCACATCTGATTTATGCTACATTTTTTATTTACTAGGTTAGCTTCCCTAGACCTCTACCTCAGTCATCTCTTACGTCACACCATGTAGGTCATAGTGTTACTATTCTTTGCTCCCCTTGTGGTCCTGGCAACACTCTGGAGATAAATGTGTATTATAAGTTATAAAATGGCATGAGTCAGCTCTGATAGCCTCTCCTATGACACCATAATACAGTAAATGTGATACTATACACTAGGGCTCTATGTTTATAACAATTTATCAGTAACAAATCTGTACAAATTTGTGTAATATTGAATAATATTCATTTTAGGGCTGTTAGGGATTTATTGTCTGACTGTATATGTTATGTTTGGCACACAGGAAGTATGAATCTATTCGCTTCTTCTGTATCCTTTGCTTGATAAAGGCCTTTTGGTCGAAACATCGCTGTAACTTATTTTTGTGCTTTGTAAAACTATATTACTTTTTATGTGTTTCACCAATAACATTCTTTCAGGTTATCGGAGGTTGTGTTATGGCTAACAAATCAAATCTACAAGAAATGGCTTTGTCACCAAAAAATGCACTAAAAACTGACATTGCGTTAGATACTACAGCAACTATGTTCCATTAAAGTGTAAAACTAATATCTATGTTAATGATAAGTTGCCGCAATATATTTTATTGGGAATGGAAAGGAATAAGATAAAGAGATAGATAAATTATAATGTTGCATGATCACACACTATATATTCAACAACTAACAAAAATTATAAATGGTGTGATCCTTCAGTAACATAATGATGTTTCCATCTAAAAATATATATATGAAATTTTACATCAGAAAATTACCTTAACCGCTTGTTTACCACTACATGAGGGTAACGTAGTAAATGGGTGTCGGCTATATCCCACTACGTGAGGGTCACGTAGTAAACTCATCGGCAAAATATGTGTAGTAAACTGGGAACTACTGCAACAATAGACTATCTATAGCATTGGGGATATCTTCCCTTATATAAAACATTGTCATTGGTCAATTTTTTGCGCCGCACGAAGGTTATTTATAACTTTGAAAGAGTGTTTCTCTTTGTCAAAAGTAGTTCAAGCAAAATGGCGTGTAGAAAATCTTCCAGAACGATTACACCAACAGAAAAAGCTTTGGCGTTGTTGTCATATGGTGCTGACGACATATTTAACGATGAAGATAGCGGAGATGATGATATATTCTCATTAAGTGAATCTGTTCACTCAGATTCAGAAAATTCTGTACAGGTGAGAGACACTGATGACGAAAATAGTGATACTGACGAGAATGTGATTTGCGTCCAAGCAAGCGTTCTAGAACTGACCCTGTCGCAAGTACTAGTACTGAGCAAATATCAAGTACTACTAGTACATAGAGCAGTACAAACACACATTTTTATTATCAAAACATACACATACATATTTTATTTCAAAATACGATATTTCAAACAAATATTCCAAAAAATAACAGAGTTATTACATTTTCAAATAAGTTGGTAGAAATGCAGAAAAATGCTTGGGATGCTCTGTGCGGTTCGACCTATAACCTTTGGTAAACAAGGGGTTAAATACACAATATGTGCATTGAAATTTGTACGCTGAATATTTAGTTTCAGTAAATACCTTGAATACACGACATGTGCACTGAAACTTATAAACTGGATATTTAGTATCAGAAAATTACCTTAAATACACAACATGTGCACGGAAATTTATACACTGAGTATTTAGTATAAGAAAATTACCTTGCATACATGACATGTGCACTGAAATTTATAAACTGAATATTTAGTATAAGAAAATTACCTTGCATACATGACATGTGCACTGAAATTTATAAACTGAATATTTAGTATAAGAAAATTACCTTGAATACACGACATGTGCACTGAAATTTATAATCTGGATGTTGTCTGTTTCTAACAGTTTCAAAAAACGCACAATGTAATAAACCTAACGGCTGCTTTGCAGTCACTTTGCACTTCACAACCATAATATTTTTTGTCACTCTTTGTACAACAGGACCGGATGTTTCTGTGGCTAACAGCCATATTGCCTGTCTCATCTCTGGTGATAAATGTAAACTGTTTAACACAGAGTTCTTTAGTCCTATGGGCTGAGCCTGTTCTGTACAATCAATTGCTGATCGAATATGAATACATGACTCCATACTACCCTTAAGTATAGAACTGGAATCTGGTGTGCCACTACGGTTACAGCTGTCAACATAGCAGACTGATGCTGCGACTAAGACACTTGTGTCATATACTGTAGTAGGATTACCATCCATATCTTGAATGTATGGAAGTTGAACAAAACCTCTGTAATCTGGTCCTCTATCTCGCAATCGAACTGAGTACAACTGCAAAGTAGAATCTGTGATAATCTTCACAGATTCTGCACTGTGACCTTTTTTCCTTTCTCGTTCTTTAAAAACAACATCACATTCCTTGTTCTTGCAGCTGATTCCTCGTGTGCCATTTAATGTTCCACACTTCGGGCATTTTCTTACACCCCTAAGTGTAGGTTTTCCTAGGTCTCCAAAGGGATGTTTCCGCTTGTCAAGAACTAATGTCTCTGAGTTGCCGGCCATGGCCACAACTTGTCACAGGATTTCTTTTAGAATCTGAAATTAAATAATTCATAATATGTTAATACATCCTGAAAATTGTTAATATTTTTAAGATAATACTAAACTTTCTTAAGTGGACTCTTAAAGTTAGACTTGAAGAAAGAGAATGGCAGAAACTCTGAGACACGATATAGTTTCTGTGCTTAATGATCATAATAAAACATAAAAGCAGAACAAAAAAGCATATAAAAACATATAAAGCAAAATGAAGTCTATGTTTTGCTAACAGTATGACGTTGTTTGTGTTCGCCAAAATAAATGACTTGTTTGTGGTCTGTGTGTGGTTTGTCTTAGAGAGCATCTATGCTGTGTCACAATTAGACACATACAGTCTGTAGAGCAGCATATTCAATTTCTGCAAGAATGATATTCAGGCATCTACCATTCTCCTCACTATTTAAAGTTAATTGCATATCCTTTATAGGACTTTGCAAATCAACCCCAGCTTTTAACGCTGTTTGTGATTATTCTAGGCATTATTACGTTCAGTAGTTTGCCATTGCTTTCTGAACGGGTGGTGCCATCGTCCTTTGTAAAAATCCATGCGAAACAATTTGCAACCAAACAGTCTGCATCGTGATTTGAACTCAGAATGTCATGGTTAATAGACCGAGTCACTATCCTCTAAGCCACAGACGCCACCCCTCACTGTTTACCATCAGTTTATGTGAGCACCAAATTGTGTTCACTCTAGATAACAAATTTCTATTCACTTCTTGTACCTTGTATATAACTTGAGCCAAAGGGAATCAGCACACTGTACTATTGTTAAGATGCAGCAAGTGTTCTGGATAATGCTGATGCTCAAGAGTATTAAGAAACATACTGCTTTCGTTGCCACAAAAAAATTATTATAAGTTTTTTCGTTTTATTTTCCTGCAAGATGTGAAAATGGGACATAGGACAGGTATGTCTGTATCAGCAGTAGTGATAGGACCAGTCAATCTACTGTCATCATATATCTTAATTCAAAATTGATTGTTATAGGCATATTGTTAGCATAAGAATTTAGAGTTTCCGCTCTGTATTTTTTTTTAGTACAACAGGTGTGTGTGATTCAATCTCATGCCATGCGCAGCTTTGCTTACTCTACTACTTTCCCTGATAGATAGCTTCCCAATCAAACCCTACCCACTTCTGCCAAACTACAGGGCTTCCATCTGTTTCCAGGACCACCACATGGAGGTGGATTAGCATCTTGGTCAGTGCCAGCTCACATAGTACCTATGACTCTGTTATCAGTATAGACTATGCTGTCACCTGTCCGAAAACAGAGTTTTAAAGCTGATTATTTGTATATAAGTTTAGTACAATTACTACATACATTCTTTATGCTGTTGATATGTTTTGAAACAGTCCACATCAAGTGAATACAAATTAATTTATCTTAAAAAATATTTATAGCTGAATACCATTAGATAATTACAAGTTCACATGATAAATGAAACTGATGAGCAAAGATGATAATGATTGATTGATAGGACCATCATCATTGCACTTTGGTGAGTAACCATGTGTGCTCCTATTTCTTTATTACACATGAAGATCTCAGGTGCAGTGCACAAACTCTGTAGCACCGGTGAGGGTTTCTGTTGTAATTTTGAAGATGGTGAAGATATTTATGTAGGAAATTTATTTTTAATCTTTTCTAATGAATTTTGCCTGGGCAGCGGCTTTCCAGCCTTCTATTCTCGATTTTGAACTACCAAGGGTTCTTTTGTGTGCTCAAACTGAACATGAGATCTACGTTTTATTGCGTGACTCTGATAGGACTAAGAACTCGATCACACCAACACTGAGATCAGGATCTCTGGAAAAATATCCAGATGGCTCCACGAGGGAGCAAATCTGGTACCTTTGACACAAGAGACGAGCACCTACCTCTAAGCCACAGATACCCCATAAAAAGATGATAATATGAAAACATTTGTGTTTACCATCTTCTGATTTGCTACATTCTATACTCATACTGTGCATGTGGAACATAATTTACCAGCGGGACTAAACTTTTTCTCATAGTGATTGTCTGAATATGAAATCAAATGCATCCATTCTTATCCAAATTTGTTGTTGACCCATCTGTATCTGTGTATGCATGTATTTATGATTGTGTAGGATAATTTTCTCCATACTCGAAATAGCAGCTCGCTTATTTTTACCATAAATGATAAGTGAAGCTTCTAGTACTTAATGAGGATGCTACCAATGTCTGCTACCAGAGTCCCAGATATTGATCAAATATTTTGCCATCCTCCTAAGAATTGATATCAGAGATTGTATAAAGTACCATTGTAATTTATCTGATAGTTCTCTATTTTGGTGTCTGCAAATGGAGTCTTTATGTAAGGTTGGTATGTAACAGTATCATGTAATACAGTAATAATAGAAATATGTTATTTGGAGTTTAAACTTAGTTTTACACTGTAGCTGTCTCCACCTAACAACTCTTTCTCGTTTAAACAAATCTAATAATTTACTTTACAATCAGCGATCAAATGTTTTCTACAGTACATGTGATGTGTAATTTTAATTTAGCTACTTCTTTAATGTTAAACTAACTGAACTGTAACAACTCCTGGGACTAAGACTACTATTACTAAGAGTACTTAAGAAGTAATGTACTTGAAGAACTCAAAGAAGTAGTAACTGCCAGTAACTGGTCTCTCAATCTTACTGACTCAACTATCAATCTATGAATATGAACGAACTATAATTTCATAAATTTATAAGTTGACTTGGTATTTTCTGGCATGTAAGTGTATTCTATGTGAACAAGATGTAATGCAGATACAACTAAACTTATATCCGATGGACTTACCAATGGTAAGTGATGAACTGCATGAAAAGGTGTCAGATAAATAACTAACAACAACAATCACTACATCGGTTTGTTTATTTTCATTTTTCTACAGATCGCCGCCATATTGTTTCAACTTTGCCAGGTACATTTTATTTTTAATAATACCTAGGGATTAACAAAATAATATACACGTTGTCCTATAACACTAACTATATCCCTAATATTGCATTATACATAAATATATGGCATAGTGAATATGCATTCTGTAGAATTTATATATTATTTATATATTATTACTAGAAGATAATGTGTGAAATATTTACAAATAATGAATTTAGCAGTTACTATTCAAATTGGCTATAATTTCAATCGCTAAACGGTCGAACTTTACAAGGTCATGGATTGGATAGATCCGGGTATGTTGATCTATAACTGTCGGCCATTGGCTGATTCTTTTAAAGATGAGGAGTGTTCATTGTTATTTTCTATTGACAATCGTGTCATAGATTAAACGTAGAAGCAAATGGTTTCGTATGAGAACCGGTATAACTGCTTTACGGCAGACCCATTGGTGCTCAGTCAATATCAGAAACACTAAGGATATAGTCCATGTCATGATATCTGGTGGGGGACTTCTTCTCTTCCACCATTTACTTCTTGATAGAAGTGTTGGGGGTGAAACGTAGTGATCTTGTGTGTGCTTGTTTTAAGGCACTTTGTAAGCTGATATTCATATTCGTAAGGCTGTTCTTGATGCCGTCGCTCCATCTTTTGCTTGGTCTTCCTCTTGCCTTGTACTGGTGGGGGACGGGGTATGGAAATACGGGAGGGGACTTTTTTAAAACTAGCTGATACAGTTATGTGGAAAACAATATATTAGCAAAGTTGCAGAATCTTTTGAAGAGACTTAGAGATGAGCTGAAAGGAAAGAAATACAAGCGCAAATTCAGAAGTTGTAACTTTAAAACACTTGCCAATCTATCATCTGTTGAAACGAAAAACCGCGCAGAAAACAAACGATGAGTTTTAAACTAGGGCTGCTGTGCCCGCCTGCCCAGCGTGTTCGTATCGCGTTAGACTACGGGTGACAAGTCAACAAATAAACAGATACAGGTATTAAGAGCTTCCGAAAAACAAATAGACAAACACGGGACTCGAACCACTTACCCTAGTCCTTACGACACCAATCGCCTAGCCTAGCAATACGAGCGTCCTTACGTACACAACCAATGAGCCATTCTACACAGATTTACCCAGATTTACTGTGTTCGTGACACCGAACCGAAGGGTTACGATGCCCATGACACCGAGCCGAAGAGCTTTCAGCTCAAGTGCTTCTGGATTTTAAAAAAAAAAAAAACAGGGCTGCACACAACGAAATCTTATCCAAAGAATAAGAATCAGATATTCAAGGTTCTTCTGGCATATAATGGGTAGATGGGGTTTAGAAAATTTGGTGACAACGAGTAAAATTCAGAGAAGGAAAGATCGTGGAAAGAAGATGTTGAATGGTCTGACATCGTGGTTCAACAAATGACCGATGTCAGAACTGATTAACTGCACCAGGGAGAGAGTTGTAGAGAGCCCGGCAGGCAATGCATTTTATTGCAAGACAAAAATGTTATATATATATATATATATTTGTGTCACCAAAGAACAATATTTTAGCTGTTAAAAGTATGTGTGCTTGCTCTTTATATATTTTTTTCAAACATGCAACCTAAATAGCTTGAGAATATAATAACATCTTATGTTTTCTCTTATGTTGTTCTTCAGCATTCAGGTCCGTGCAAACTCACTATTTAAATGAGCAGCTCTCATATATCCTTAGTTTTGTCTTTTTGTACGTGGAAGATATTCAAATGTTGTTCCGATTGTGGAGGAAATTGTATCATGACACCTTATGTTCATTTATCGATACCATCACAGGCTCCTCATTCAGTGTTAAAATGTTTCACATGTATTTACTCATTCTAGCTTCCGCTTGTTTTTTTTTCTTTCTGGTTTAGTTTCTTATATTTACAGTCATAACTTCTGTCCTGTTTATGTTCAATACAAATTGGTGGTAAACACCGATGGTTCAGTCATTCGCCAATAGCGCCGTGTGTGGGCTTTTTCAGCAAGTTTAGGAGGAAAAATAATAGAAACCAGTGGGGCCTACGCGACAACCACAAGTAACTTGACAATGGAGGTACGGGCAGTTAGAGAGGCGGTGACGAGGTTGGAATCTCATGCCTTCTCTCGTATTTTTAAACTCAGTGATTTAATGAGTATGATTCAGGAATGCTGAGACGAAACTGGGTGGAGGTACTGTTACAGACAGGGATTAAAGAAATCGCCATTTGTGTACCTGGACAAGCAGGAGTCAGGGATAATGATTGGCTAATAGATTGTCTGGCATCGCTACGGTATCAGAGGGAGCTGCAATGACTGAAATGACATTTTAAACGCACATAGAGTATTTTCGAACAGAAGAGTTTCAGGAGTGCGAGTCCCACTCGTTGATCAGACAGAGAGATGGGTGTCAATATTGGTACAGCCCGAAAAGAACGACATACCAAATATGCAAAGAGATTGATTATTAATCAACACCGAACTGGCGTGTTGGGCCACTGGATGCTGCTGAAATTGTTGAGAAGGAGATTGGAGCACCTATGGACATATTCGGAGTGCTATGATGATAGTCATCTGATAACAAATTGGTGGCTGTATTTTCCAGTCTGTCTGTTTTTCTTAAACGTATTAAATGAGTGGGGCAGCATATTCTGGGTCTTCTACTTCTAGTGTGTAGTTCATTATTCATCATATGTTTCAAGTAATACCCCATGTTGTCTATCTCATCACCCAGTCAATATCACTAGCGGACACCTAACGATCGGTAGAGGGAGGGGTGTGTGACATAATTACCTTTGCACTTGCTATAAATGTTGTCTCTTGAATGAGTACTCGGCAAACTCCTGAGATAAGTAAGAAACTGGGTACAGCAACAGTTATAGCAAAGTAAAGGCAATATAAAACATTTATTTAAGACCACAGTATAACCAACAGATCATCAGGATATAACAAAACGTGTAGATAGCAAAACAAACAAAACACGATAGTGGAAGAAACATATATTTTAGCTTTAGCGTTTAAATTACAAACTGCATGAATGATACTACCATAATCGTATCAGTCACCCAAGAGAAGACAGTTTCCCAAATCTATGAATGGGATGATTGAAAATAAGCAGTTTCATCCACAAATTAAGTGATTTCATAGACAAACCCTCAGATGTAGGAAAACCACACTGTTTCCTGAATGAAGAATATTCACAAGATTTCTTTGTCCTGGTACACGAGAGGCATTACAAAAGTAATGCACCGTGTCAGTTTTCTCAGCTAACATTGAAGATAGAAGCATGACATTTTGCGCACTTTAAATATGGCATATGATGATTAAATATGGCATATGATGAAATAACAGATGTGGTTATTTACACCGATGGTTCAGTCATTCGCCAACAACGCTGTGCATGGAGGCGGTGAACTGGTTGGCATCTCACAACTACCCTCGTGTTTTCATACTCAGTAACTCCATGAGCATGATTCGTAAAGTCGAATCAGATATGATGAGACGTAACTGGGTTGAGGTACTGGTACAGACAATGATCAGAGAAATCACAATTTGTGTCCCTGGGCACGCAGGAGTTAGGGGTAATGAACGAGCTGATAGATTGGCTGGCTTGGCTACAATATCAGAGGAAGCTGCCATGGATCGAAGTGACATTCTTCACGCATTGAGAGAGTCTTTCCGAACACAGGAGTTTCAGGGCTGTGAATCCCACTCGCTGACCAGATTGAAAGAGATGGGTGTCAATATTGGTGCAGCCAGAAAAGAATGACATACTAAATATGCAAATAGATTGATTAATCAACATCGAACTGGTGTGTTGGGTCGCTGGACGCTGCTGGATTTGCTGAGGCGGAGATCGGAGCACATATGAACATGTCCGGAGTGCTATGATGATAGTCCTCATATAACTGATAATGATTATGTGTACTAAATTACACCGCAACTCGTCAAATAATACGCTGCTGGTGGCCATTCTTGGACTATATATTATAAATTACATACTTCATCAAATGCCTTGTCCAGAGCAGACGTTCCAATATGTGTGCTTATGTAATATAGACTCGTACTGTATCTTTTCCTTTAGCCACGTTTGTTATTGAAGATGGTTTTACATGCGAATCCCGAAATATAACCTATGCTGTCACTTGCAAGCGGTGTGCTAAGGCATATATCGGCGAAACAGGCAGAATTCTCAGTGACCGTTTCGGTCAACACTTACGCGATATATGCCAATGCTCTGTGACCCATGTAGCCACTAATTTCAATGGTACTGACCATTTGGGTGCTCGCGACGTCCAGGTCACTGCCAACCTATCATGTTCCTCTGATGATCGCAGTCAATTTGCTCTGGAGAATCGCTTTATTTCTTTATATGGTACTTTGCGACCTCATGGACTCAACGCTCTACATTCCTATGCTTCTTAGTACTTTCTCTTCTCATGCTCTATATTTTATATGTGTAGATGTTAAATGTAGGAGGCATATATTTACTCTTGGCTGAAATCGGATGCATGTGTCCTAAACGTGTAGAAGTCTTATGTGTTTAGGGGCCTACCAAACCAATGTGCAACGTATACACGTTCTTGGCAAAGATCCAACATATCACAAAGAGTGATTAAAATTGGTCGTAAAGAACGAACGCAAAGAAGAAGATATATTTACTTGATGTTTTATTGTTCCTCTTCTTTTTCCATTTCTACTTTTTCTGTATTTATTTCGTTATTCGTTTTCAGTCACATATTTTCATTCATGTTTTTTACCATTGTAATATCTTTATCAAAGTCTATATGTTGTGTTCTAGGAATGCTAACCCGAAACAAATGCTTGCTGAAAACGGATGCACTAGGCCGTAAGGCACATAACATGGTGCAACGACCCTCACAATGTGGAATGGGATAACGGATTCTACAGTCGCCAATCTGCCTCTGAGATTTAGCCACGCGGTAAGAATGTCAGACCCACCATCACGAGGGTGGCCAAAACTTACTGCAGGAAGAGGTCGGCACAAACGGGGAAGCAGAAATCATAGGAATTATATCCTACAGAACTGTCCTCAGTGTGCAGACTTGAGAAGAAAGAGGTGGCCCACGTACACTAGTGTCCAAGACAAACTGTATGGCGTGGCTGATAATCTGAGACAGACGGCTGCCTTTATTAGAGAATCCGAAATCCCAATCTAGTGAGAACGCAGAAGAATATGTTGTGTTCTGTGACATTCGGTACTTTTGTTGTATCGTTTGCTTGATAAAGGCCTTTTTGGTCGAAACGTTGCTGTATATTGTTATTGTATAACTACAGTACTTTGTCATTACGTGTTTCGCCAAATAATACGACTGTACTAAACCGTTGAACTGGAGCATGTTATATGAGACTAAAAATGTATGCTCTTTCTGAGTTGCTGGTGGCCATTCTTGGACTATATATTATAAATTACATACTTCATCAAATGCCTTGTCCAGAGCAGAACTTTGCCACCCCTAACAGTTCTGAATTTCTCTCTCTCTCTTATAGGCCAAATGTCCCGCCTCTGCAGCCATCACGGTCAAATAATTAGTTACATTCTGAATCCATCTTCTCTGTCGTCATCTGCGCTGTCGGAATACCTCCTTCCATAATGGTCTTCTCCAACCCTTCGTGTCATTTTATATGTCCAAAATACTTTAATTTTTCTTATTTGCTGCTGCAGCCAGTTTTCTTTTATTGATCAGTTTGTTCTTGTCTCTGTCCATGATATACGGATGACTCTTCTATAACACCTATATTCAAAAGCATACACACTTTTCCCACTGCCCTGTTAAATGTCTGTTTCCGTCCATATGTTACCACATGGAATATGCATGCTCTCAGTATTCTGATACTTGTTTTCCGATCGTTTACATTCCATACTGTGTTTTAGCTATTTAATTTCTTTCATTTCCTTTTCAATCTCTTGTTAACACGTGAACCAATATATTCAAAACTGTTCACATTTCTTATTTTCTCTTTGACAAAAATATCATTTGTCATGCTAGTTGTCAGTAAATTACTTACACACACTGATTTCAAACAGTAGTTGACATGGGATAACCTGCTGAAGAAACGACATACAAACTTAGCTCAGTTAACATTACATTATAGATTAGAGTCTCTGTTACTAAGCCCTTGTCTTGCGGTCGTGGGTTTGGATCTGTACTGTGCCATTCTGTTCATGAGTGCACTTTTTTAAAGAGATTTCTAGGATTGTTTCCAAAGCCGTGGAGTTCATGCAATACTCTAAACAGGTGGCGTGCTTTATACTCCCTTCGCACTACAGCTGTATACACAAATCTACAGACGTTTATATAAAATACACCACTAGTTGAACAACAAATATACAGAGTGACAATTTTATTCGGTATTTTTTCATTCATATTTTTGGCACTTAACAATACATACACTGAATTGTGAGTTTTAATGATGACAGGTACAATTGAGATCACTAATATAATATTTAAAAAGAATACTTGTCATGTTTATGGTTAAATATCAATTTCTTCTTTGTGTTCAACAAAAGTGGATTGTCTTTGTTATTTGCTTTATGGTGTTAGCTTTATGATAACATTGTGTGAAATCTGTAGATTTTAAACTTTCAATGGACGGTTCTTCATATTCTTCAATAAAGTTGTTTCAATGCAATGCTCAATATTTATTTGTATCCCACTATTATAATAATTTCTCTTGTACCGTTATGTTACATAGGGCCTGCAAGTAATTTCTCCATACCGCTCTATCCTGGGCAACTCGCTCAATCTCCTCCATGGAACTGAGACCGATATTCCTTGCCTCTCTCAGCAAAGTTCGTTTCAGGGTCTCCTTAGGTCGACTCTCTTCTTGAACCCTTTGCATCCCACTTCAGTGCCTGCTTTGATATTTGTTGATCATTTCTCCTCAAGGTGTGTCCAACATATCCCCATCTCTTTCTTATAACAGTTGTTACTAGTGGTTGACCAGACATGTCTCTGATTTCATCACTTCTCCTGAATTCGTTCCATTTTATATTCATTATTTGATCCCACTATTAATATATTGAAAATACTACTTCAAATCCTCCATATTGACCACTTGTTAAACCACTCTTTGTGATCTGAGCCTAAGAGCTGCTGCTTCTTATTTGAACGCTCCACATCGACCACTTGTCAACCCCTCTGTGATTTGTATGTGATTTGAGCGATTGTACGTTGTGTCAGTTATGCACCCACAAGTAGACCAGCACATCCGATTTCTGCGCTGCTTTTTATTTACTAGGGTAGCATTTCTAGGGTCTACATCAGCTGCCTCTTACGACATGCATTGTAGACTGCAGTGGTACTATTCTTGGCTTCCCTTGCGGGCCCGGCACCACACGGGCGAAGAGCCTAAGAGCGATTGTACGTTGTGCCAGTTATGCGCCTACAAATAGTCTAGCATCTCCGATTTTTGAATGATTTTTATTTACTATGGTAGCTTACCTAGGCCCCTACCTCAGTCGCCTCTACGACATGCCTTGTAGGTCGCAGTGTTACTATTCTTTGCTTCCCAAGCATGTCCCGGCAACACTACGGGTGGAAAATACTACAGACAACTTAAGGTCGACTTTATATCACTGAATATGGCTAGGTTCCATGGCAGGGTTGTTGCAGAATGAAGAGGAGCATACATGACAGCTGTTTCCAGTATGAGGATGGAAGTTCATGCTGTTACTGATGCCCTCTAGTGGCTTTCTGGGATTTGTTTACTGGGACCGTTGTTATCTGACTCTCAGTAAATGCTTCAGTAGGTCTAAACTGGTAGGTTGCAGTATAAGTGGATGTCATCTATAGAGAGGTTTCTAACCTCCAGAGGCTTACGTGGATCTACTATTCCGGACAAGGCAATGAGAGCATACATGCTCAAATTGACAGCATTGATCATTGGGAAAATAAAGAATGGATATGTGGATCTCTTGGCCTATTGGATGAGGACACTATAAAACTGATGAATCTATCCAGCAATGTAAAAGTTTGAAACTACACATACAAATAGAACTGGATGTATTAGGGGTATAGCGAGGAGTGTGTTTAACTAGCGAGCAACAGGGACTAGTAAGCATACCCTTCAACATCTGTTGTGGGAGACTTGAGCGCCCATAGGTCTGTCCAGAGTGCTATTATGTCTGTTAAGTAATCAATAATGATATGTTTTCACAATCTGCTATGTCATGGCATGTCTAAACTAGACATAAGATATCAGTTCTATTGAGGTGACTTTCTAAAACCACATGTCATTTATTTAGCATTGTCATAAAACACTTTTATGAGACAAAAATTCATGTTCTTACATTTTGAATCCACTATAATTTATATATTCAGATACTAAGTCAAAGCAATATGAATTCAATTGTTGATAAACTGAATAGATAAGTACACTTTTATAAAAATAGAACACTTCTTAACACTTTCAGATGACAATATATCACACATTATAATTTCAGATCAGATCATGTATAATCTCCATTTTGAACATCAGTTGTAATGAATCCCAACATTGTTTCTGTGATGGTGGTATTTAACAATCAAAGAAAAAGATTTGCTATCCCTTTTTTTTAAACTTTTACATAAATAACACCTAAAATATGCCTTTAACTTCAATAACCGCAGATAGGCTTGCAGGTAATTCTTCAATAATCGAAGGTGAAAATGAACACGCTGAAAGGCTTACAGGCAAGTCTGCTGTAAAAAGCGGACTAGCAATGAACATGGCTGATTCAAAATTGCCTAAGGAAGAGAGAATAATTCAAGTAATGGTGGTGTCTCTACAAACCTAACCAGATTTCAAGAATTTCAGGTCAAATGTGGTGTAGCTAGAAAAGAGCATTATACTCATAGCTATAAGAGGAACAGAAAACCAACAAATCAGTGGTGTCGTTAGTCGCCATACGCTGAGAGGCATGACATCAGAGCATGTATGAACTTATTGGTTCGATGTGCAGTGATGATGATCCGACAATTAAACTAATGCCTTTAACTAAAAGCTCATGTGAGATGAGATGGCCCTTCAACCGCACTTTATATTTCTTTTCATTCCTACACAAGGTACAAACTTGACTTGTCAATGTCTATAGTAGTTTCACAATTGATAAAGCACTAATAGCATGAACATGGAATGCTTAATACAAATATACATAATATTACATATACTTAAAAATAGAATATGAAAACACAGAAATATAATTGATACAGTACTGAAAATACAACTACAGCTTTACTAGACTATCAAATTCTGTAAAATGTACAACACAATCTGGACCGAGTATGAAACACTGGTGCTAAAGTACATCTATAAGAAAATGTTTAATACACACCAGATTAACAATGTTTCAAGGCAGACCATTTTGGTATATATATATATCATCTATGTGGCATAGAGATTAGAAGCTCGTATATATATATATCATTGAATCTATGGGGCATAGAGATTAGAAGCTTGTATATATATATATATATATGTATATGTATATGTATATGTGTATATATATATATATATATATATATATATATATATATATATATATATATATATATATATATATATATATATATATATATATATATATATATATATATATATCTATGTGGATAGAGATTAGAAGCTCGTATATATATATCATCTATGTGGCATAGAGATTAGAATATATATAATCTCATCTATGTGGCATAGAGATTAGAATATATATATCATTGAATCTATGTGGCATAGAGATTAGTATATATATATCATTGAATCTATGTGGCATAGAGATTAGAAGCTCATCTCTCATTCCAAAGGTACTGATTTGCTTTTATGGAGCCATCTGGATATTTTTCCAGAAATCCCTGATGCCAGTATAGGTGAGATCAAGTTCCTAGTCCTATCACAGACAGATGACAAAATGTAGGTCCTGTGTTCAATTTGAGTACGTAAACAAACCTTTGGTAGATCAAAATCGAGAAGAGCAGGCTGGAAAGCCGCTGCCCTGGCAAAATTCATTAGAAAAAGATTATAAATAAAATTCCTACCAAAATATCTTCACAATTACATCAAAGACACTCGCCGATGCGGCAGAGTTTGTGCACTGCAGCTGAGATCTTCCTGTGTAAGAAAGCAATCGGAGCACACATAGTTAGTTACTCAGCAAAGTGCAATAATGATGGTCCAATCAATCAGCTGTCCTAGCAGGATTTTCTGACAAACTGATTACAACAAAATTAAAGTAAGGAACAAACTACTTCAAGAAAAAAAATAACACCAATTAACATAAAACAAGTGTCATGTACATACAGCATTTTTCTCGATGAATTAATCAATATTGTTTGGATGCATACAATAGACATGGAAATTAATTCAATATTATGTGACAATAGGCATTGTATATGCATACATTAGACGGGACATTAATTCAATACTATGTGACAGTTGACATTGCACATACATAAAGCAAAAATACAATCAATCAAAAATGAATTGAAGAAATGGACATATAATAATGGAAAACTAATTTACCAGTGCTGCCCAACGGTGGTGATTTTCATTCCTGCCAATTTGTGGAGCTTTCTATTCATTCCCTATTTGTGTGGAGATTTTTCTTTATCTCTCCTCAATTTATGTGGAGTTTGTTAGTCATCCTAATTTGTGTGGATTTAAAAAAAAAAACATTTTTCCAATTTGAATGGATATTTTTTTTATCTTTCCCATATTTGTGTGGAGCTTGTTATTTCCCCCCAACCTAAACTATCTTCCATACCCTGTGTGTGTAGTTTGTTATTACGTCATTTATAACGTTTGGGAGGATATGAGAAAACAGAAACACATTATGGAAACATTTCTTTAAAATCTTGAAGGTTTCTTGGTCAGCCAGGCAATAATGTCACTACCTTTAGCACAGGTACCTGCTGACACATCACATTTATAGCCACTGGGACAGCAGTGCCTGTGATCAGAGCAACACACAGCCTGAAACAAAAATGAAGCATTTTAAACATGTTCTACTAATCATAACATGTAATACTCCACTCAAGGGTTGCAATAGTTTATTCAACAAATAATATTGCTGCGTATTTATGTACTTAATAGATCTATATCTATCTATATCCTCTTCATGTCCCAGTTGACACATAAGGCTTCCACAAGAGACTTCCACTGTTGCCAATATGGTCTCCCACATCAGGCCATGCTCCTTCCAACTCTCTCTTCACAGTTCATCATGTTTCCTTTGGACGTCCAGGCATTCTGTTCCCATCCGCTGTCCATCTAAGAGCTGTCCTAGCCACTGCCTCTACTGGCATACGACATACATGTCCATGTATTTAAACTGAGTGTAAATATTTGTTGAATGTAATGATGAAATAAAATAATAAAGATTGATACGGTATGTTTAGGAGATAAGAATGAGCAAGTCTGAACTATCTAGAATTAATCAAGAGAAATAACAAGACAAGGTGGGTGCTGGAGGGCTCACTCGATAAGCACTTTTAAAAAATCACACTATGCAACAACAAAAACAAGACAATTGACAGCAACATAACGCTAACATTGCTATATATACAAGTAAGCATGAATAAGAAGAGCACTGCAACAATATGTTCTCAATTAGTGACACATATTCATTATGATTATTACAAGCAAGATAACTAAACTAGATCACTCTAGCAATTCAAATATCTATAATGATGCAGCACAAGAAGGACAAGTTTTCTAGAGAAATAATAAGTGGATCTTATAAATAAATCTACAAAGATGGAAGAAATGTGAACCAAATAATACACAGAGAAGAGTTGATGGAAGGAAGTTATGTAAAGTACAGGTTAGGAAAAGGTGACAAGGATACAACAATAACAACAGTGTAAACTTTGAGAATGTTGTAAAGATTTTATTCTCTACAAGGAAGAGGAGGTGAGCTAGAAAATAAAATTTGTAGACCAATACACATTTTATTTCATGACAAGTGCTAACCAATGATGCAAACCTCTTATTTCTATTCTGCAATTGCTCTAGAGAATAATTACTTATAAACTACTCTCTGTGATTTGACTAAAAGGACATAAGAATGCAGTACTGCTAGTTTACAGCAAAGTTGCATTATTTGATTTTTTTAAACTAGCACATCTGATTTTGTCATGTGTTTTCTTTGGGATTTGCTCTCCCTAACCTGTCAAAGTCTTCAACTGACTACAGGGCAGTACCTGTATTTATTCTATGTAAAAGATGTCTGTTGTGCTGTCTTGGGAGTGAGCCATTCTCTCTAGCAAAGTACTTTAGATCAAGGCCACCACCAATTGTTTGGGACATAGGTTACTTGTGTCTTCTGCATTATTTCAAGACCAATGAGTTTCCAAATATGACACAGACCCACCTATTCTGAGAAACCATTCCATATAAGAATCATGCTCCTCAGTGTTTTGGGGACATGTCATTTGCATCTGGCACATGAAATAGAAGTTTTCACTCTGTTTCCTAGTCAGGTTGACACGGACAAGACGTTTACATAAGTCACTGTAATGACCAGAAAGGCAGCTGTCCGAGGCACAGAATTCAGAAGAAAGATCAATGACCTGAAGTTGGACACTGGTACTTGAAGATGTTCATTTGATGTGTGAACAAATCTCATTCTAGAGATATCTGTCAGGGACATGGACAAAGTAGTCACTGGTAACACTTGTCATGATCAACCCTGCTGGTGAGACCAACCAGGTAGCTGTCCGGGGCATGGTACTTCAACAGACCTATGATTCTGGTGCTTGAAGATGTTTGGTGTGAGCAAATCGCATTCCAGTAAAGATGCAAAGGAGATGAACATGACTCTGCAATACACATACAGGAACTTGATAGTTAAGCATTAGCCAAGCAAATCTTATACTTCAAGTTTCATTTCCAGGATGCACAGCATGAATGTGTTGTACGGATGTTAATGTTCTATGTCTGAGATTCACATAAGAGTAATGTAAATACCTTTACATCATATAACTAAAACGTAGGAATGATAGATATGACAAGTTAGAAATACATACCTGTTCCAGTGGGCAGCAACCATATTGACCAGACGACAACTGACAGCAGGTATTACCAATAGGGCATTGAGAACTGTCTTTACATGTCACTGAAACTTTAGATGTGGCTTGTATTTTGGTCAGTCCACTCAAATCATCACTACCTCGAACACATAGCCCAGCTGACATATCACATGTGTAACTTTCAGGACAGCAGTGGATTCTATCTGAACAGCAAACAGCCTGTTAGAGAGCAATTAAGAGGCATATATTTATTTTTCAATCTGAAACACACAATCCATTACATAGCAAAATCAAATGGACAAAAATGTTGCCAGTCTGTTTCCAGAGCCACCTCTTAAAGGCGGAGTATGGTTTTGGTCAGTACTGGTTCATTAACCGTGATACTTATTATTTTATTTACTGCATCCTAGACTATTTACATAGCGTTCTTGACCCTAAGATGCAACTACCAACATGGTGGACCGTTGAGTCTACGTAAGTCTAATCCCAACCCATGCAGACATGTCAAGTTTGGTAGTTTCTGGCATAGCTCTGGTAGTGGTTAAAGTATTCAAGCTGCCAAATCAATAAAAGAGATATGACAATAATTGAAGGTAAATGAAAAGTAAAAAAGAATTAAGTTTGAAAGAAGGACATTTAATTTTTTTTTTAATACAACAGAAATAGTTGATTTATCGAGATAAAATATTGTCAGGTTATGGGGATAACAAAAAATCAGCCGGGAAAATAATTTTAATGCATAATCCAAATGCATTATTCATGAAAAACTCTTAGCAACTTGTTCTCTCTCTCTCTCTCTCATATTTATCTGTTAATTTTAATATTAAGAAAGCTACCTTAGGATATGGACAACATCCATACTGTCCGGATTGCATTCTACAGCAGGTGGTTCCATCTGGACACTGTGACTGTCCACCAGGGCAGACAACTGAATTCTCATGCTCATGTATTGCTGGCTTGGCTTGTTGTTTTGTCAGCCAACTAACAACAGAACCATTTCTTGCACAACTACCACTAGGTACATCACATGTATAGCCTTTGGGGCAGCAGTGGGCATGGTCATTGCAACACACAGCCTTTTGATAAAAAAGCATGTTTAAATATCATATAAAAATGACAAACATATTTGTCAAAAATAACTAAACATGTAATCACCATTTGTTGGTGTTAAGGCCCATTGTATGTAAAATCAAAGTCAATCAAACTTCTTTATTCTTCTTCTTTTGTTGCAACACTGTTACCAGATTGCTGCCCAGTGTCATGGTTTTCTGTTTTTGTCTTGCACAGTAGTTATTTTTGCTCTTTAACAGGATTCTGCTATGCCATTTAACCATCTTTTTTGTGATCTTCCTCTCACTTTCTTTCCTGATGTTCTGTTGTAGAAGACTGTATACTATGGAGTTTGGATGCATTTTCAAGGGGTCAAAAACTAAGAGAAAATCTGCAGTAGACTGGAAGACAAACACTGGATATGATTATGGAAAAGATTTCTCAAAGACCTAAGCAGAACAGATCAGGTTATTACATTTCGACTACGCACCGGACACTGCAGACTCAACACTAAAATAGACTAGGAATAAGTTAAACAGCTCTCTGCCAGTGTCTGCAGGCGAAACAGACACTGGAGCAAATCCTGCAAGACTGCCCTATCCTGGGTGAGCTGAGAAGCAACATGTGGCCACACCGAGTAGGCCTGAAAACTAAACTTTGGGGAAACCGGACAGCCCTGAAGCTGACTGCCCAGTTTATGGTCCACAGCAAATTAAGCACATGACCAGAGATCGCTGAAGAAGAAGGATGCATTTTTATTAAGTGACCAAACCACTTAATTCTTCATTTCTCAATGTAATTCAAGCAAGGTTCTGTGCCAAATTTCTTTCTTATGCTGATGACTCTTGTCTTTTCTTCAAACATCTATATGTTATTTGAGATTAATACAAATAGACTAACTTTCAAAAGCCATTGTTGCTTTCAGCTAAAATTAGACAAAACAATGAAATCTGAAGAAATCAACAGACAACATTTTGTCAATCATGGAAATTCTATTTTTTTTTTTCACACAACATGCCGTTTCCAGAACGTTGTTCTTATCACAGCCTTTTAATCTGTAGCCAGTTCTTCTACATCTACAATCATCGCATTCAATGTTTCTTTAATGTCCTTATGCCAGTTTTATTGGCCGTCCCTTGTTTCGTCTGTCAGGAACCCTGTCCTCCATTATTAACTAAAGTTAGGAACCTGTTTGAGATTAATATAGTATTTTGGAAACTCTCCATGATTGCTTTCTCTCTATTCTATAACATTGTGATGTTTCTATCTATATCCTTTTCATGTCCCACTTGACACATAAGCTCCCAGAATAGATTTCCATTGTTGTCATTATGCAGCCCTTCTATCAATTGTTTCCAATGTCAGGCCACAATCTTTTAACTCTTTCCAGTTCTTCATGTTTACTTTGGACATCCAGACCTTTTCCCATCCGCTGCCCATCAAGAGCTGTCTTAGCCAACGTCCCGTCCCTACTGGCATTTGACAAACATGACCAATCCACCCTCTTTTAATGATGGTCTTCAATTATGCAGTTTGTTCATTTTAAAAGCGCTTTATCAGCAAACAAAAATATCACACAACAGCGTCCGTCATCTTGTTAAACCATTTAGAACATGTGAGTTATGTTTTATATCCCATGTGTACACAAGTTATCCTTGACCACCGACAAATAACGATGAGTCTTCTCAGACCAAAATATCAGGATTACATTCTAAGGGTTAGAGCTCTAAAACTAAAAACCATACAGGTACACTAACACTTAAAGCATCATATAGATAGACAGTTTATGAAACTACATGGTCTTTCAGTAGGCATACAGTTCTGTTTGTTATCATACTTTACATTTTTTTTACCAATTATTTCATAAAATGAAACTTTGAAAACTTATAGTGGGCATTGTACACTAATTCCATTATACAAAAAAAAGTGGTCTAACTCATTAAACAAGATTTTAATGACATAAGTAGACCACAGGGGAAAAAGTTGGAAACATTTGTCAGCTCACATAAATAGCTCAATAGTTACTAGATCCTATTGTGAATCCTAACTCGGTTCACTTCTTTCGATTCACTTCTCACACATTGCACAAGTCCATATGGGCTCTTTCTTTCAATGCATCTTTGGGCTTTCTCATTAGCTTTCTGCTTCGTTACAATCAAGTTATTGTATCTCTATTTCTTTAAATGTACTTTTCATAACTGTTGTTATTCTAACAATGTCTTTATTTCATCTATAATAGCATGTGTTATACTTTACAATCAAACATTTATTTTTTGGACATTACTCAAATTTTCTTAAACAAGTTGTCATTTTCATGTCTTTATTACTAGAACAACTATAAATAATTAAGAGATCATTATAACCTACAACCGAGCAATGAAACATGCACACCAGATGTGAACATATAAACTAGAACTGTACCTCTACCAGTGGGCAACATCCAGAATGACCATCTGCTAATCCACAACAGGTACTGCCACTGGGGCACTCGGATCCATCTTCACAATGAACTGCTTGTCTAGCAGGCTTTGCTGGCACTTTGGTCAGCCATTGGGTTTTTTCATCACCTTTAGTGCAAGTACCAGCAGAAACATGACAAGAATAGCCACTAGGACAGCAGTGAACGTGATCAGAGCAACACACTGCCTGCAGATAATGTAACAAAATTATATGACTATCTGTAAATGGACTTTGTGGCATACATGATATATAAACAGATTTACAATATGACAATCTAGAAGATGGAAATATGTTGAAAATACTCAATGCTCAAAGAATTCACAAAGCAGGCATTAAAATGGGAGGCAAATGGTTCAGGAAAGTATGCCCTATGAAAACTCCGAAATGAACTTTAATGAGAGAAGCAAGACATATATGACACAATTCTAATAAAGTGATTGAGCGAGTTACCCAGGATAGTATGGCATGTAAAAATTGTTTGTAGGCCCTTCGTAATGTATAACGGTATGAAATGAATACAATAATATGACTATCAAAGTAAATATAAATATTAAAAACTTGCTTATACTCTTCTTCTTCGAACGCTCCTCATCGACCACTTGTCAACCACTCTGTGTGATTTGTATGTGATCTGAGCCTAAGAGAGATTGTACATTGTGCTAGTTATGAACCCACAAGTAGGCCAGCACATCGATTTATGCGCTGCTTTTTATTTACTAGGGTAGCATCCCTAGGGACTATATCAGTCACCTCTTACGACATGCATTGTAGGTTGCAGTGGTACTATTCTTTGCTTCCCTGGTGGGCCCCGGTACCACACGGTGATGCTTATACAACTCTGACAAGTAACAAAATATAGCACACACAAAACAGAAATTTAAATACAGATACTTACACAAAAATTATGAAAAATGAGTGACAAGTCACGAGTCAGAAATGAACAATTTCTTAGAAAATCATATAAAAGACATATTCAACAGAAAATGTTTGTAAATATATTACAGATAAGCACATATGCCTATATATATATATATAGCATTAATCACATTAGTTACTGCCCAACAAACCTGTGGAAATGGGCAGCACCCATAACCTCCTGAAGACATCTGACAGCATGTGGTGCCAACTGGACATTGAGTAGCACCCCCTGGACACACAATATCAGCCGAGACCTGACAAAGAACAAATGAATGAGCAATTATGTTTATTTCAGAAAGATATCAAATGAACAATAAAAGATATGTTTTGGGGTCAAGATGAAGAATCAAAACACGAAGAGTAAGGTAGTTTGAAAACATTTTAGCAAGTCTAAATCAATGTTTAATACTGAAAGATTTACTCTAATGTTGTACATTGTGAAACTACCTTACTTGGTGTTTTGATGTTTCATCTTTAGTATATAGCTCAGTTCAGTACTCCCAATCAACATCATCCCACACTGGGTGATCCTGTGTGTGCACTGTCACCCTCTCCAATGAAGTAGCCATCTTGATATTATCACACTGAGTCCACAAGGTGTTGGTTAGCAAATCTCTCTACTCTGCAGAGAGCAATCTTGTGCTTGTTGGCTTTTAACCCTCATTTCAATTACTGTCTCTAGAGATTGCTGAAGAAGAAGAATTCCATCTCTGATACTGTTTTTTCCCCATGTCTGTAACAGAGGGCATTTATGATATCTGTCCTGTTCATACTATTTCTTTCTCCAATAGATATTGCCGTAGCCACCTTCTCATTCTTCATTCTTCACCCCAGCATTTTCAAATGTTCCAAGACAGTTTCTTAAAGGAAGACTACTGAATAGTGCCTACCCATTTAATGTGAAACTTGCCAACATTGACACTTCTAGTGTATTCGTTTAGTCTGTTACCAATATTGCATGTGTCCCTTTTGTACCGCCAACCAAGCCAGTGTTCTGAGATGATGTCTATGAAGCTATCGCCATTGTCATGTTATAAGTAGTTAGAATCAACGCATGATGTTCCTCCTGTACTGTCTTACCACTCACCTGCATCTAATATGCTCATTCATATCGCACTCCCCAGATCACCCGACTCATGTATAAATGATGCCGCTCTGAGATTATATCAGCATAGTGTTCAACTCTTAGGGTACTTCAAAGAACATGTTCAAAGAACATGCTCCTTAACATCATAGGACATCGCTATTTGTCTTGGCTATTTTGACTCCCGAATGACTGGAAAATTGTGTCCCTTGTTATCTACCATCATGATTATACTCAAAAACTACAGTAAATTCAATAGGGGATGACTAGCAAACCTTCTGTTTATACTTCAATACGGCTGCTGGAACATATGTAACGTGTCATCATTACCAACTTTGTTTATGAAATCCTCCCATAGTTCATTCTTGGATTCCCTGGCAAAGTCTTTAGAAATATGTGCGGGTCATGTGTTTTACACAATTTTTCTAATCTATCTTGCAAATATATCTAATCCTCCTCTTCTGATTTCGCTGTCACATCATTGTCATAACCTACTTCCTTGTCTATTCTACTGCTTCATTCGAGGGAGATTGGATGAACCATTCTTAAAATAATATAAGTGGTATAATTAGCATTCCTTACATAATGTATCTTTAATCAAATGTTTAGGTAATAAACATATCGGATCTTTAGAGAGTCACGACTGCTGCCTGCTTAGTGAATAATATATTTGTCGTCATAAATGTTTAATCTAACATGTAAGTTTATGCTATGTAACTAATCTAAAAATATACCTTGATATCAGGATTCTGATCAGCAGATTGCTCATTATGAGATTCAAAATAGAGTACACTTTGGTGACCACTCTTGGCTACAGGAGGTGAAGCTTTGGGATTCATGCTCAACGCTGCTCCCATTAGGGAGAGCAAGATCAACAGACACTTGCAATACATCTAGAAGTAAACAAAATAAAGATGTGATGAATATATATATATACATGGCCTTATTCGTCTTTAAGTAAAAAAAACTAAAGGAACCCTTTCATACCTCGTGGTATATAGGGCAATACAGTGTTAGGCCTGTATTTTTCATTGACCGTCGGCACACGATGGGTGATGTGGTCAGCATCACGCCGCCGCCTTTACTTTCCCAGAGCATGTCTGGTACCCAGTTGAGGCTGGGTCGACCTGAGAGCCGTCGCGGTCCGGAAAAATTCCACGTGCATTGCGGGAGCTGAACCCAGACCACCAGCCTTGCGAGCGAGTTCACTAACAACTACGCTACAGCGGCTCTCTTATTTGTCTTTACAGACTGTCAATTGGCAAGTATTTTACTGTGACAACTTCCGAGTTTGCTCTTGTCTCTCAGCTCATCCCTAATTCTCTTTTCAAAAGATTCTGCACCTTTGTGTAAGATTGTTTACCACATAACACGATATTCAGCTAGTTTTTCCCATTTGTTGGGACGGATAGACAAGTTCTCCTTGCAGACATCCTTAGATCTGAGCAGTGGTCTACCTTGGTGCCTCTTCTTTCAAAGTTCACAGAACAACACTTGTTGTAGTCTTCTTCTTTGCGTTCGTTCTTTACGACCAATTTTAATCACTCTTTGTGATATGTTTTATCTTTGCCAAGAACGTGTATACATTGCACATTAGTTTGGTAGGCCCCTAAACGCATAAGACTTCTACACGTTTAGGACACATGCATCCGATTTCAGCCAAACCTCCTTAGTCGCCTCTTACGACATGCGTGGCAGGTAACAGTGGTTCTATTCTTTACACCCCAAATTTGGGCCCGGTAACCACTCGGGTGACTTGTAGTAGTATGCGGCTATTGTCCATTCTTCTCACATGTCGTAGCCATCTTAGTCTTCTAATGCTGAGCATGCGCATAATGGAAGGCAAGTTTGCATGTTGAAGTACTTCAGAGTTGGTTATCTTGTATCACGTGATGGTCATAATCTTGCAGAGACATCGAAGGTGGAAGATTGTAAGTCTCCTCTCGTGCCTTGAGTAGGCTGTCCATGCTTCTGAGCCATATAGTTAACATATAGTGTAATTAAACAATCAATTGCCTGCCTGCCCAGCGTGTTCGTAGCGCGTTGGACTACAGGTGACAAGCTCCCTGTGAGTGCGGGTTCAATTCCACTGGCTGGCAGAAAAGCCACAGATTCACCAGATTCACAGTGTTCGTGGCACCGAGCCGAGAGCTGAAAGCTCAAGTGCTTCTGGATCGGAAAAAAACAAAAAACAATTAAATAGTCGTCACATGAAACTCTTTTTAATAAACATAAATAAAGAAAAAAATGTTTATATTAGAAACAACTGAAAATAATATCAAAATGATGGGGGGAAATGATTCATTGCAATTCAGAAATAAAGAGTAAAATCAACCAATCGAAGACAGCTTTCTGTAAAATGAAAATGTGTAATAGAATCTTATCATGGAAAGTGAAAGTATTACAGTGCTATGTAGAGCCAGTTAAATACGGATGCAAATCTTTATTTTCTTCAATACTGTTTTGCCTCACAGTGTTAGAGATTTCTAGAACAGGCTTTTGTGTGCGATTCATAAAGTATTTTTCACTGCCTCGTATCTCTGAGGTCCACCTTTTCGGTGGACAACCTTTTGCTTTGTATCTGCATCGGACTAGCATAGCTCTTTGAGACAACGATTATACATTATTCAAAATTTCCTGGGACCATCTATAACAAAAGGGTTGTGGGTTCAATCCCAAGCCCAATATTTTACATGTGAGGAAATGAATTGGCCCTCTTACCTCCTGCACACTAGGGTCTATAAATGTGAAGTGACATGCATTTCATCCCCTACGGCCTGAAGACTACAGGACATTTGACTATATATCCTGCTATTCTAAGAAAAAATTGTCCATGTGGTGATTTTTCATGGTAAAAATTGTATATATTTTATATAGTGTTTTGAATTGGCCATGCCATCGTTAAACGATTTTAACGGTTCGAGTGGTTCTTGTAATGCTTCCCGTCTAATCAAAGTAGCATCTTCGCATTCTTCCTAATTATTTTAAAGTTTCTATAGTGTAGTTTGAAACAGAAAAGTGAAGTTATAATGGCATGAAAATGATACATTTTGCGCAAATCAACGCAAACGGAAAAATTAAACGCAACTGTTGGTGTATTTTTGTAAATAAGATCGGCATTAGAAAGATAAAAAAGATTGTGTGTTTATTATACGATGCAAGTACCTCTGAAGACGGCAATGAAAATTATACGCAACACAACTGATGGGTTTTGTGTGTGTGCATATCTCCATTAATTGAAAATATCGTTAGATTTATATGCCAGTGGTAGCGTGGTGACACGTTAAGGGACACAATCCATGTCTATGTTGTAGAGGCCATCTGAAAATTTTTGGATTATATCCCTTTTCTTCACAGTATGTCTGGATGTAACAAATATGGCAGATTTAAATGTCGGATCGGACATCAAAAATTCGATTTTATTTATTTTTAAAGCGAATATTGATCCGATTTCGAAACTGTTTCTTTAGCTGATCTAAATTTAGCCAGAAAAATATTTGTACGAAATATGGTGAATATTGGATGTAAACTGAGGCCGTGTATAAGCAGACACACATCTGGATTTTCAGCTTTATAGTATAAGATTAAATGTATTATAATATACCTAATTAGCGTCCATTGAATGTTTGTCACATTAGTAACCGTCCATCACAAGCGATGATAACAGTCTCAGACGTCTGTTGCATTTCTCTGGTGTGTGTGGAGGTGACAAAAGTTCAATCCTCAAACACAATCCCTACGACAGGTGGGGCATACATGATCAAAATTAGACATGTAGGTATTGCGTGTTTTGTCTTACTGCACAGCTTGCTTTCTCTGTGTCTCAATAGTTTGACGATTCTCAGCTGTGCAAGTTCCTCTTATGTTGTTACCACATTTGACATCTTGCACAAGGGATTCCCAGTATATGGTGTCGATATCAAAGCACTTTAGAGACACTTTAAAAGAGTCTTTAGCTCATTTTTTTTATCCACCAGCTGATCATTCACCCCCATCAAGCTCGCCATAAATCAACTGTGTGGTTACGTGTGGTATGCATTCCTAGCGATGTGACTGGAACATTTCTCCAGAACCTTCTGTAACAGGGTGTTCATGCTTGGCTCTTATGAGGACTTCGATATCTGAAATTTTGTTCTGTCACTTTATTTTTAGTAGTCTGCGTAGTAATGTTTGTCACATTACTTCACTACTAAACATAAAAGAAGCTTTGATTGTGGTTTATCTTATAAGCTTATGAATGCTGCAATTGAACGCAACAACTATTAGGATGATTTCAATTAACATCATCATCAAAAAGCTTGTCCTAAGCAAAACTTTGCCACCCCAACAGTCCTCCGGAATTTCTCTCTCTCATACGCCAGATGTCTTGCCTCTGCAGTCATGTTCAAACCATCAGTTACATCCTGAATCCATCTTCTCCATGGTCTTCCTCTTCTTCTCTATGCCGGCATGCCTCCTTCCATGATGGTCTTCTCCAGCCTTTCATGTCTTTTTATATGTCCAAAATATCTCAATTTTCTCTTTCATATTTGTAGCATCAGCCAGTTTTCTTTGATTTTTGAGTTCTTTCTGGATATATCTATTTGTTCTCTTCTCTGTCCAAGATATACGGGGGACTTCTGTAACACTTATATTCGAAAGCACATATGTTTTTCCACTGCTTTATTAAATGTTCATGCTTCACACCCATACGTTGCTATTGGGAATATGCATGATTTTAGTATTCTGATCTTTGTTTCTGATCAATTAACATACTGACCATATACACCAAATCCAATTGGAATGAATGTATCATCAAATGTATGTAGTATCATGTTACACATTACTGATTACATGTGATGATCTGATACAGTGGGATTAGCTCATTGGATGCCGTGCATTTTGAAGCTGATTACTGATTCAAATTGAAACCTATTTTGTTTTTTAACACACACTGGTATGAAAATGAAAATCGTGGCATATCCTAAAGGACGTAAACGAGTTGATTTTCTTATACTTTCAGTAGTTTACCATTGCTTTCTGAAAGGTATGGTCTATTTTTACCTTTGTAAAAATCCCACGGAAATAAATTTGCTTCCAAATTTTCCCACCGGCGTGGGCGTGGGGCTTGAACCAGGCACTCTTGGGTTTGTGATTTGACTGGTATACCAACTGATTAAGTTAAACGCTGAACAGAAACGAATCTAAATGAGAATGGAATAAAAAGGGTGAATGAATGTGAAGAGATTTATTTTACTGTCGGCATCGACTCGTTACACTATGACTAAGTACAGCAGTTTACACTCACACTGACTCGTGACCACTCAGTACTACACTACTAACTAGAAATAGAATACCGATAGTGATACGCTGACCTGATATGAAACGTATCAGTCAGTGATATAATTATGTAAATTATTATATTGAATATTGATATCCCTATTTATCACATTCATTATCAATAACCAATCACTGATTAATCACCACATCACTGATCACCGGCACTCTCAGTCTCTGACGACTCAGTTTCACGTTAATTCAATTATTTCTCCATGATATCAGATATGACGTTAATATTTTATTAGTTCTCGCATACATATCATCAATATACACAAACCTGGCAGTAATTAAGAAGATGTGAGGCACAAACTTTGAATTCAAAAGCTGATCGGTCAATTAAATTACATCAAATAAGTTGTACACATACAATAACACAACATAAATGAAGCTGGTACTGTGAACTATGGTCAAGTGCAATTCACGTGACTTCAAACAAGAGGCTATGCGTGGGATATGTGTATCACGTGATTTCGACAATTCAGTGTAATAAACAGGTGCAAACTATGGAAGATCCTTGAAGAATATGGCGTCCAAGGACAACTATTAGGTAACATCATGGCCTTATATCAAGATAGCCAGAGTACAGTAAGAACTACAGAAGGAATGACCGACTGGTTCTCCATTACATCAGGTGTTAGACAAGGTTGTGTCCTTTCACCACTACTCTTTATCGCATATATGGATAAAATAACTCAAGAGTCGAATTCAGATAATGATGAAATAAATGAACTGCTTTTGCAGATGATCAGTGCCTGATACATCAAAATGAACAAGATCTACAACATCATATTGACACTTTGAACAATAATTGTGTGAAACATGACATGAAAATCAACAACACTAAAACAGAAATAATGAATATGGGAAGAAAACATAATAATCTAGACATCCATGTCAATGGACTAAAATAAACCAAGTGAAAGAATTCAAATACTTAGGAAGCATATTCACAGAAGACGGAAAACTAGATAGAGAGATAGAGGCTAGAGTACAAAAAGCAAATGCTGTAACCTACCAGCTAGCCCCATTGTTAAGGCACCCAAAAATTTCACAGGCAGCTAAGAAACAAATGATCAACAGCATTTTTATACCTACTTTGTGTTACCAGAGCCAAACATGGACATTGAGCAAAGCGCAGTCACAAAAATAACTACATGTGAAATGCGTTGCCTGAGAAAAGTTACCAACAACACAAGAAAAGACAGAATCACCAACATCAGCATAAGAAAGAAAGTTGGCACAAAACCGTGCTTGAATTATATAGATAAACAAAGAATGAAGTGGTTTGGCCACTTAATAAGAATGCATCCAAACTCCACAGTATACAGAGTCTTCTACAACAGAACATCGGGAAAGAAGGCAAGAGGAAGACCACGGAAAAGATGGTTAGATGGCGTGGCAGCATCCTGTGAAAGAGCAAAGATAACAATCACACAAGCCACCAGAACAGCGCAAGACAAAAACAGAAAACCACGACACTGGGCAACAACCCGGTAGCAGTGTGACGACAAAAGAAGAAGAAGAAGAAGTGTAATAACTATAAAAAAGTAAAGCGAAACACGTACAAACAAAGTACTATAGTTTTACAAAATACAGAAACAGTGACAATAAACAGCAACGTTTCGACCAAAAGGCCTTTATCAAGCAAACGACACAACAGGAGTTACGTTGCTGTTTATCGTCACTGTTTCTGTATTTTGTAAAACTATAGTACTTTGTTTGTACGTGTTTCGCTATTTACCAAGTTTTACTGCAGTCTTCCCCTATTAAAAAAGTATAGTAGCACAACATTGTTATAAATTTTTCATTAGATACGTTTGTATTTGGTCGTCCATTTGTGTTTCATTTTAATTTGTCACTCCTGTTTGTTCGTTTGCTTGATAACGGCCTTGTTGGTCGAAACGTTGCTGTATTTTGTCATTGTTTTTGTAATTTGTAAAACTACAGTACTTTGTAATTACTTGTTTTGCCAATCAAATAGTTTTACTGCAGTTCCATATATATATATAAATTTTTTAATGGTTTCTCCTCAAGAAGTTAATTACTTTTTAATATTTGTTGACATATACCCACTGATGTAACCAAATAAGACTTACTCTTGGATTGAGAGCGCCGTTTCTCGGCTTAAATCCCATAAAAAACATAGACATTGTTGTAAATAATGTAAATCTAGACATCCCCCTCTCGTAGACAATAGTTGTTCTCAAAGTATGCAATATGCGCCCTGGGAAGCCGCGACTCACAGGGGTGTCGTGAGATATTGCACAATTTCTTTAATTTTATTTTAAATTTTATTTTCAGTTGAATGTCAAATAGGATGCACCCGCCCGAGTGGTTACCGGGGCCCAAATTTGGGGTGTAAAGAACATAACCACTGTTACCTGTCACGCATGTCGTAAGAGGCGTCTAAGGAGGTTTTGCTGAAATCGGATGCACGTGTCCTAAACGTGCAGAAGTCTATGCGTTTATGGGCCTACCAAACCAATGTGCAACGTATACACGTTCTTGGCAAAGATCAAACCTATCACAAAGAGTGATTAAAATTGGTCGTAATGAACGAACGCAAAGAAGAAGATATAGGACGCACCATTTGGTGCAAACCAATTAGTTACTGTCTTCGGAAGCCTATGTGACCTAGATGACACGACAAGTTATATATGACTGTTTTAGTAGTTTCTCGAATTTTCTGGTACTTTGTGTTTGTATAATTAATAAACGGAGGATTCGCTCGATACTGTTTAATTAATTTGTGGAGGCTGCATCAACTGAATATTGTTGTGATCAAGTCAAGTGAATTTTTGGGCTATTTTTTTCTCATGTGCAATTTTTTTAATCGATCGGTTGCTACTAAACAACAGTGAGAGTGAAAATAAAGAAGGCACAGCGTCTAACCATAGCTAACTATAAACTTATGGGCCTTCGGACTCAGGTAAGAATTATGGGAAATCAGACCACAACTACACCACGTAACCTCGCATTCCAGTATTGGTATATACAGACGATTTAATTTTAAAATCAAAACAAAATGCTAAATCGAAGTTATATTATGCAACAAGTTAAGTTTAACAATAAGGAATATCAATATTATGAATATTTGTCACCAATAAATGATCATAGACTTAGAATTGAGTAAAATTGCAAAATAGCTTGCAGTGTTCTATCAAACATCTATATTTTCCAGCCCATTTTTCTGATCTAGGTCAGGGAACCCACAGTCAGTTGTCTGGCCTAGTTATCTAGAGTTGGCTGTGGTCTAACAGTGGCAAGAGTGCGAAAAAGCGTAAAGTTCGAAAATATGATGATAGCTATTTGGACTGTGAGAATAAAGAGTTTAAGCAGGAGCGGCTCGTCATTAGGGCCAGTGGGCCCGGCCCCACCAATAATCGAACGGGAGAATAACTTCCCGGAATAGTAAATACTTTTAAAAAAACATGATTTTTCCGAAAATATGTGTCTGGCCCCACCAAGAAAAATGACCACGAGTCACCACTGTGTTTAAGAATCCCGGGGAAAGCAGCGACGCCAATGAACATGAACAATAAATAGACGGTGAACAAGTATTAGGAGCTTATGGACAGAAAAGAAATTAGGAAAACACAGTATTTGACCAACAAACTCTTATTTCTTACGGCAGCTATTGTCTAACACTACAGACGAGCATTTTCAAGAATGTCACCTGCTGTTTCTAAAAAAAAAAGAGCTTCAGTAAGTCGTGTCCTTTATAAACAGCGTCGATTATAGATCAAAATAATCAGGTTAGATTCAATCAAACAGTGTTTGCACAAATACTTGCGATAAGCTTTCGGTGCTTGTATATATTGAACAAAAATTGTGTAAAACATGACATGAAAATCAACAACACTAAAACAGAAATAATGAATATGGGAAGAAAACATAATAATCTAGAACCCCATGTCAATGGCACTAAAATAAACCAAGTGAAAGAATTCAAATACTTAGGAAGCATTTTCACATAAGACGGAAAACTGGATAGAGAGATAGAGGCTAGAGTGCAAAAGCAAATGCTGTAACCTACCAGCTATCCCCATTGTTAAGGCACCCAAAAATTGCACAGGCAGCTAGGCAACAGATGATCAACAGCATTTTAATATCTACTTTGTGTTACCTGAGCCAAACATGGACATTGAGCAAAGCGCAGTCACAAAAATAACTACATGTGAAATGCGTTGCCTGCGAAAAGTTACCAACAACACAAGAAAAGACAGAATCACTAACATCAGCATAAGAAAGAAAGTTGGCACAAAACCGTGCTTGAATTACATAGAGAAACAAAGAATGAAGTGGTTCGGCCACTTAATAAGAATGTATCCAAACTCCACAGTATACAGAGTCTTCTACAACAGAACATCGGGAAAAAGGCAAGAGGAAGACCACGGAAAAGATGGTTAGATAGCGTAGCAGAATCCTGTGAAAGAGCAAAGATAACAATCACACAAGCCACCAGAACCGCGCAAGACAAAAACAGAAAACCACTACAATAGGCAACAACCCTGTAACAGTGTGACGACAAAAGAAAGAAGGAAGAAGATATAAGAGACGAAACAACGGCATACATACACACAAATATGACATACATGCACACATCACTCATACATAGCTTCAAGGTTATTGAACTTGAGAACAATGAGTTTTAAAAACCCCAAAGGAAAGCACCGGAGCCAATAAATATATCAATAAATAATCAGCGAACAAGTAGTATGGGCTTATGGTAAAAAAAAAACCTAATTACAAAGCACAGCATTCGAACCACATAAATCCCCTAATACTTGTTCAATAAATATATAACCATGAGGTTCTCTAACCAACAAATGGACAGAGAAATCGAGATTAGATGTCAGAAGGCAAACGCAGTGCTTTCAATCCCAAGTAAGATATTCTGCAAAATTGTCATAATGCGAATACAAGAAGCAGTAGACAAGTGTCTACGAATGGAGCAAGCAGGATTTAGGAAAGGAAGAGGAACAAATGAACATATATTTACCCTGTGTAACATTTTAGAACAATGTAGCGAGTGGCAAAGGACTATATATATCAACTTCATAGATTTTGAAAAGGCATTCGACAGCGTCCACAGAGACAGCCTATGGAAGATACTGAGACAGTACGGCGTACCGCAGAAGCTTGTCAACATCATAGCCCTCTTCTATAAAGATTTCTCCTGCAACCTAAAGAATTCTAACAAAACATTCCCAGTAAAATCTGGTGTAAGACAGGGATGCGTAATGTCCTCTCTTTTGTTTAGTATTACATTTGACTGGGTGCTAAAAATGCCATAAAACAACAAGCACCAAGAGGAATAAGATGGACCCTTTCGAGATGCTTGAGGACCTGGACTTTGCAGACGATATAGCCCTGGTGTCACACAAATATGAACATATACAAGAGAAAAGTACAATACTTCACAGCACGGCAAAGACAGTAGGCCTCAAAACAAACACAGGAAAAACAAAAATTATGACAAACAGTGAAATCCAACAACCAGTAATGTTAGAAAATCAAACACTGGAAAGGGTTGAGCAGTTTACATATCTTGGTAGCGTACTGACACTAAATGGTGGCACAGAGGAAGATATAAAATCACGTCTGAGTAAGGCCAGAACCGCTTTTGCCAGAATGAAACCAGTATGGAAGTCCAAAATCTACAATAGGACCACAAAGCTTAAACTCTATAAAAGCATTGTTTTGCCAGTTTTGCTCTACGGATCGGAGTGTTGGAGGATGACCAAAGGAGATACTAGCAGGCTGTCAGTTTTCCACCACTCTTGTCTTCGCAGAATCTTGGGAATCTTTTGGCCAGTAAAAATATCCAATAACCAACTACTCCAAGACACAAGACAAGAGGCAATGAATGACATACTCAAAAGAGAAGATGGAAATGGCTCGGACATGTTATGAGAATGAGACAAGAAATGCCTGCAAGGATAGCCCTCACTTGGACACAAGAGGGAAAGAGAAAGAAAGGCAGACCACGGACAACATGGAGGCGCATGATGGAAGAGGAACTGGACACCGCATCTCTGACGTGGGGCTCTGCGCTAAAGGTTGCACGGGACAGGAGAGCATGGAAAGTCCTTTCTGAAGCCCCATGTGTCACTAGGCATGACGGGATTAAGTAAGTAAGTAAGTAAGTAATTAATGAAACAGAAGGACAGTCACTGCAGGTGTGTGGCTACTACAACTCTTCATCTTCTTTGCGTTCGTTCTTTACGACCAATTTTAATAACTCTTTGTGATATGTTTGATCTTTGCCAAGAACGTGTATACGTTGCACATTTGTTTGGTAGGTCCCTAAACGCATAGACTTCTGCACGTTTAGGACATGTGCATCCGATTTCATCCAAACCTCCTTAGTCGCCTCTTACGACATGCGTGGTAGGTAACAGTGGTTCTATTCTTTACACCCCAAATTTGGGCCCCGGTAACCACTCGGGCGGAACACAGTGACATATCAACTGTTACCACTATTAAAACATCCAAGCATTAACATGACAGTCAAACGACAACTGTTAAACTGCATATTTATTCAAACTCTCTGCTATCAGTGCCAAACATGGCCCTGACTAAGACACAAGAAAGAAAGATTACAACATGTGAAATGAGATGTCTACGAAAAGCTATCAATGTTACAAGATGAGCACGCGGAGTTTTTTTATCAAGAACCCCAGAGGAAGCAACAGAAGTAACGAATATGATCAACAAAGATGTCAACATTACAAGGAGAGATAGAGTGAGAAACGAGAATATCAGAAGCATCGTTGGTACTATACCATGCATACAGTACATCGAGAAGCAAAGAATCAAGTGGTTTGGCTATCTAATGAGAATGGAGCCACATTTACTACCATCACGTGCCTACAATAATCAACACTCAGGGCGCAGAGCACGAGGCAGGCCAAGAACACGATGGATAGATAACATCTCAGAGTCCCTGCGAAAGCATGAACTGACAACGTCAAGCGCAACACACCTGGCACAAGATAGAAACTAACTCTCCCCACGACAAATGTAGTTAAGATAAGATCTCTGAATGTCGCAGTCTGGTCTGACGGTAATGATTTTGATCTGAAGGTATTGAAAACTCCTAGTGAATTTAATGAGACCCTAACTGTAAACGAAAATAGGATTTTCCCGATAACTTATTTGGGGTCTTAAAAATTCTACTTGTAGCCACTAAACTGACCCACTTCCCAGATCTCCCACGAGCGTCGTTTATCTGTACGTACGCAGCCTTATGTTGCCGGGGGCCACAAGATCTGTATCACATCCCCCTCATATATGTTATGCATGTCGTGGACACAATGAGGCTTGCATATCATATACTTGTTTGCTTCTCCATTTAGACCCCCAACACTTCTATAAAGAAGTAAATGGTGGAATAGAAGAAGAAGACCATTCGTAAATTCAATTTATTATTAATTGTTGCCCCTTTGATGTAAAGGTGACGCCGTACTATGTATGGCTGCAACATTACTGTTTCCGGATCACAGGTTGAAGGTTGAGAAGAGCGGAAAGGTAAGAATGAAACGCAGTTTCAAGATTCTGTGCTTAAAGCAAAACGAACTACATTTGTGGAGTTTGAGATGCGAATGGTTAGGAAGTTGTATTTGTTGTTAACTGCTGAACAGGGTACTACTGAGTATGGTGACACTAGAATCATAAATATAATGATTGGTTATGAAGTTTGTTGTTGATATTTAAAACACATTTTTACTGTCTACTCTACCTACTGAACTGTACACAGTGTTAGTGTACAGCACAGCCAACTCTAAATTTAGAGTTGACTGTGGACTGCAACTTGACTTCTTATACTTATAACTACTACCAAATAACAAATAACTTTTTCCAAGTTGCCACTGTTGTGTGATTGAGCTATTGACGTATTGTGTCTAAGGTACTCTATTTGAACGTTTCACCACATTCACCTATTATTAATACTAATACTTCGCATCAGAGAGATGATGTTTCTTTTGTTCATTTTTTCCAGCAAAAAAAGATGTTATTAATATTATAATTGTTATATTTTATAAATAATCATATTTTGCCTGGTGCCCCATGGGCATGGCCATAATGATAATATGATAATGTAATTGTAATCAACCTCATGATTGTAAAAAAATAAATGAGACGAGACTGTCCTTGGATTGTTGCAAAACAAAATACCTACTTTAGAATAATTTATTAAGTAAGTTAATAACTTGTACCTAAAACACCATTGACAACATACCGAGTGTCATACCAGATCATACCTCTATCTGATAGTGATAGCATTCACTCAGTCAACATGTATAAGAATTGAGGAGTTACTGATTAAATTCTTGTTCATATATTGACAACATAGTCAGCGAAGACACTGCTCTGACAGTAGTGATAACATAGACATTATTTTTGATAATAACTGGAATTTGCTTATTTTGTAGATATTTAGTACCTTCTCTAACATTTAACAAGACATGCAATTATTACAGAACACTACAATATTAAAGGAACAAAGAAAGTGAGATTAGCAACACACAAAATGATCTCATATATGGTTAGTAATATATCTCTTCCATCTTTTATTCTTTTCTGTTGCCAGTAAAACATGGAACTGCGACTTATCATTACCAATGCATTCATTTTTCAGTCCATCGTTTCAAATGCAACATAGCGTTGACATTGTTCCATATTTTACAAAAGTTGCTTATATAGGTTTAAATGTTTAGCGCTAGCCCCAAATACCCTGTGGGTAAATATTGTCTAATTCATACCGGTGAGTTTACTAAAATTTTATGAATTTGAAATCCTTCAATATAGTACCACATCTGCTGAGTTTTACTGTAGCATTGAGTCAGAATGTATCGATAATAGGGAGGCCATTCGATCTGACTCATGCCATAGTAATATATCTTGATATTGCATGTTTTAAGCAGAATGTCATCGCAGCCCAGTTCACCTGAAAGACTTGATCTCTTGCCAGATTCATCTACATCATCCATCATCCTTTTCAATTCCTTAACATTCTTTTGTCACCATCATCTTGGTTTTTCCCCTACCTTATCTTCAAAGAACCATGTCATCAATTATTGCTCTCTCCAAACCACTTTAATATGACAAAAATTGTTGCATATTGTCAAATAATTGAACAAGTGCACAGTTTTACTTATTTAGGCAGAAATAGTGAGAAAACAATTGATCCAATAATGCCAATCGTAGTATTTTGACAAATCAGATTTGCATTATATTTATTCAGTATGGAATTCAACCACATTTTCCCTCAAAAATAGACAGTTGAACACAAATATAAAATGTTCATGACCCTTGACTCTGGAACGTGGCATGTAACATTGAATATTACATCTAAATAGCTGACATTCACCATTAGATGTATACATCACATAATAATAATTCCTCTCGTACTGTTATACGTTACATATGGCCTGCAAGCAATTTCTCCATACCGCTCTATCCTGGACAACTCGCCCAATCTCCTCCATGGAACCGAGACCGATACTTCTTGTCTCTCTCAGCACATACTTCATTTTTAAGGGCCAGAGGTATTAGCTAATGTAGACTTCTGGAAGAGAATTAAAAAACCAAACAATGCAGCTGCAAAGGAAAGAGTGAAAGTGGGGATGAATTTCATACACATGTACCGTAAGGACATAAGTGCCATGAGGTGTCGAATCACCGCTCATGCAAGAAATCTTGCGCCGGTCAAGACTACTCCACCTATTTGTGGTTTCCCTGGAAACAATACAATGCTGCTTTCTGACAAAGTGGGTAGGGATTGAGGGGGAAGATACCCAGCAGAGGAGGAAGTAGTTTAGGTCCAGCTGCACTTGATATTAGATGTGATTGCATCTACATGCTTTCCCCTGTCTGATGTCTAGCTATCGAGTCCTGTCACAGTTAGTACCTATAACGTCTGTTGTCTGTTGATCAAAGCTATGTGACACTGACAGTCTAAACTGATTGATCCTACCTGGTCCTGACAAGTCTGTCAGTGGTTGCTGATTTTCACACTTCTGCTTGACAACAGAACAGTGAAAACCCCAAATTTGCAGACACAAACAAATAATCAATGAAGACTTATTGTGCCTTAGATCGATAGCTGCTCTTTGTCTAATGTTTTCACATTCCCAACAGAAAAATAAATGAATTCAAACCCTGTATTCCTTGAGACGCAAACAAAATGGGTTCCAAAACAGAGCATGCTTCATGTCCAGAATGGTCCTGTGGCTGACACAGTGAGCAATGGCTCTTTGGCGCAGATCATAGGCAAGCCATAAGGAGAGGCTGAAAGGTGGCTGCTCTAGAAATAGCACAAATTTGCCATCCGTGCAAATAATTACCCAGTATTCTCTCTTTTACGTAAATCACATGCAGACCACAAGAGTGGTCAACAAGTGATTGTTCTAGAGCGAACATAGATGGGTCTATTCTACTAAAACCAAATATAGATTGCAAAAAAGTTGTTTACTAGGGTTGGTTCTAGAGCACTTGCTTCTCTAGAACTGCGGTGGTACTTCAGTGACCACCCATAGACCCCCAACTGAGTAGGAGCCGCCACAACTTTACAGCAAAGCACTACACGCATAGAACTGCTGGAATCTTCTGGATATACAAAAAAGCTCCTAAACATCTTCCCTGCTCTAAATAGAATAGAGCGAGCGAAAATTTGTAAACTTGTACTTCCATGGGTTTCGGAACAAACAAACAACTCATGAAATAACTTAACAGTGCAACAAGATTTCAGACGGAAGAGTGGAAAGGTAGTAGAAGAGGAGATAAAAAAAAATAGGATGCTCATAAGTGGAACTAAAAAAATGACCTCAAATAGAATTTTGTTGAGAATAAAAATTACATGTCTATTGATTGATTAATTGGTAGGACACCATTATCATTCCTCTTCAGTGAATAACAATGTGTACTCCAATCTCTTTTTTATACAGGAAGTTGTCTACATCAGTGTACAAACTCCATAGCACCAGCAAGGGTTCCTGATGTAATTTTGAGTATGGTGAATTTTAAAAAAATCTCCTTTCTGCTTTTGTCGTCACACTGTTACCGGGTTGTTGCCCAGTGTCGTGGTTTTCTATCGTCACACTGTTACCGGGTTGTTGCCCAGTGTGGTGGTTTTCTGTTTTTGTCTTGCAGTGCTCTAGTGGCTTGGGTGATAATTATTTTTGCTTGTTGACAAGATTCTGTGATGCCATCTAACCATCTTTTTCATAGTCTTCCTCTCACATTCTTTCCTGATGTTCTGTTGTAGAATTTTATTTTAAATTGTTAAATGAATTTCTCTTGAGCGGTAGCTTTCCAGTCTAATGTTACCAATTTTCAACTGACACGAGTTCCTTTACATGCTGAACTTGTACATCAGGACCGTAATTATATTGTCTGTCTACAATAAAACTAAAAACTTATCTCACCTATATTAAGCTCAGGGATCACTGGAAAAATGTGGACATGCTCCTCATGGAAAATCAACCATGTACTTTTGCAGCGAGAGGCGAGCACTGTACCTATATGCCACAGAGACCACTTAAAAATATGTATCATCCCTGGATGTGCATGAACCACCAATGTTTCAGTTAACTGTTTAAAGCTCAATGCTCTAAAAACGCACAAGAAGGACTAAGTAAAGACATGTTATAATGCTGTAGTATTTGCTTTTGTCTTTTAATAGTCATGTATATTTTAGTTGTAATGCTCAAGTTCATATATTCATTATAAATTTTAAGCCTACTTCTTATTTTAGTTAATTCTATCAAATTTCTTGAAACATCTAGTGTACTGGTTACTTGATGATGTGAGTGTCATAAATACTATAAATTATTTATAAAAATATTCATTAAAGTTTTTGTTAATTAGTAAAATGTATAGCCAAACGAGAGAGCTATGCTGGAAGCCAATGAATAATAGTCAACCAACATAAAACTGGTGTCGTTAGCTGCCAAATGCTGAGGAATATACTAAGAAAGAGATTGGAACACTTATGGACTAATTAATTCAATGTGCAGATACTGTTGTAACATAGTAGAAAGATATTGTTTAATTTGAAAGTATAAATGTTTGCATTTAGTTGTGCTGAGTAGAATGATTATAAAATGAGTCTTTCACTTTATGCTTATTATGTTTTGGCAGTCCTTTGTTGTGGTCTTAACACAAAATTCTTTTTCCCCCATTATTTGCAATAAAGTGTGCAATTTAATCATTATTCTGCAATAAAATATGTGCAATTTAATCATTATTCTGCAATAAAATATGTGCAATTTAACCACTTATTCTGCAATAAAATATGTGCAATTTAACCACTTATTCTGCAATAAATTGTGTGCAATTTAATCACTTATTCTGCAATAAATTGTGTGCAATTTAACCACTTATTCTGCAATAAATTGTGTGCAATTTAACTCTTACAATACGAAACGCCACATGACAGACCATAGAGTTAGTTCCCATTTTACGCAAAAGCCACTTCACGGACCATATGGTTCTAACCAGTTGTTAATATATCGTAGAGGACTATTTTTACATATACACCGTGTAAAAGTTGTGTCCTGTTTCTTTCTATTTCCGCCGCTCCAAAAATTGTTTACCTCGTGTTAGAAGTGATACTTTTTAAATCATTTTGTAAGTGTAAACAAGAAAACCATGGTCACCTATGACCAGTTGATGAGTCACGTTCAACGACGTGTGGTGACTAGTTCCCATTTAGCTCATTCAGCTTGGTTATCCTGAGACCCCGTCCAGATTTTTCCTTTCTTTTCGACCATGGTTGGCTGTTGTAGTTAGTTGTTGTGGAGCCACATTTAACGACGTGTAGTGACTTGTTCCTATTCAGCTCTAACACCTCTAAGAACCCTGATGGACTCTACCTGTGCAACTTCGAAGTTTGGGATTTCGCCGTCGTGTCGACAGCGAGGTCTCCAGGGGGTGTAGTGGCTAGCCAGTTTCTCTTCTCTTCCCCCAGGTGGCAGCTGAGGAACCAGACAGTTAGCTTTAGTGTGTAGTTTGTATATATTTAGATATTTTATTAACAGACTTAGTGTTTACACTCTCTAAGCAGAAGGGTAACACTAAACGAGACAATGACGTTTTGCGTAGTTAGAGAGTGACGATTTAGTAACGGTTGCTAGTAAATAAGGAGAGACAACATAGGCACCACTACTGATAAGACGTGTTTTATGTCTGTGCCCAAATTACATCAATAAAGATTGGATTAATGGAACTAAACGATAGTCATTCACTATGTTGTAACAGTCCTGTGTCGTTTGTCATATTATAATTAGAATGTCATCTGTGTAAGAATGTGGAATCCCATATAATGAAGAAAGGAACTACATAACGGTAAACAACATGGACTAATGGACTCTGAATATTGTAGAAGTCCTGACTGACCAAGGACCACATGAACTAATGGACTCCAAATATTGTGGAAGCTTTAATCGACCACGGACAACGTAGACTACTAATGGACACTGAGACAACAAGGAAGATTAACTGTCTGCAGAATCAACCACGAAGTAGCCAAACCTGGCAACTTATAGTCGTAATCATAGAGGCATGAAGAAACTGTCACAAATCAACATCGGCATGCAACAACAAAACTGAGAAGAATGTACTCCTAGAAACGGCCATCCTGACCAATAAAGAAACCTACATCTCATAAAGACCGACCTTAGGATAAGAAGAATACCCCCCTGACTACAACAGGAGGAAACAATTAAGAAGGAACATCCCGGCAAAGAGGAGAGGAAGACCACAGAGAAGATGGACGTAACTGATGATTTGAGCATGACAGCTGCACAGGCAGGACATCAGGCCCATGAGAGAGAGAGAAATTCCAAAGGACTGTTAGTATGGCAAAGTTCTGCTCAGGACAAGCTATTTTATGATCTTTTACCATAGTAAAACTGCCAGTTATATATTTTAATATTTACCCTGGATTGTTCATGTAAGTATCTATTATTATAAAGCACTTATCATGGACATTAGAAAAGAACCTACACCATCCAATGATGACTACCACACACTTGACCGACAAGGATAGACTATCATCTTCCGACTCAGGATAGGTCATAACAGACAGAACAAACACCTACACAGGCTGCGATTGTCCCCAACCCCTCTGTGCCCCTGTGGCTCCGCTGAACAAACCACAGAACATGTCCTGCAAGACTGCCCCCTGTATGTCCTCCCAAGAAAGGAATGCTGGCGCTACAACACTACATGGCACTAGAGATGAGCTCCAGACTACAGTCGATTTCATCATAAGAACGCCTCTAACGGTATAATCATCAAAAAAGCGATCGCAAAGAAGAAGAAGATAAAGCACTTAACCTTTTCATGTCATAATTTATTTTATCCCCGAGCACATTTATTTTGTTATCTATACTAAATTAGGCAGTATACTAACTTTATGACATCTTAAAAAAATATAATGAGCCAGTATGTATATCTGCTCAGAAGTGCAAAGGGGTTAATATGGGTTAACATTGTCTTATGTTTTTTTAAATTTTATGTCGAGTATAAGGACACAACTGTTGCTCACCACCAGTTTCTATTTATGGGTCATCCTTGTCAGTCATGAGATAGACTCCAGATAATTTAGTTTCCATTTTTGCTATACTTTAACAAATTAAACTTTTTCCATACCATGAATGTTACAGTTCCGACCGCAATTGCTTTAGGATACCAGCATTTTTATATTCGCATTTTTATCAGATACAAATTTTGTATTTGCATTGTTTACTGTAAATATCACAAGTGGCGACTCGTGATAATTGTTGTTGGTGGGACCAGACAAAAATGTTGGGAAAAATCATGGTTATAAGTCGAGGTTATATTTTAAGTGCAATTTAGTTAGGTTATATTTTAGTATTTACTATTATTTGTCTATTCCGGGAAATTATCCCCTTTTACTAGAACATACATTGTCTTACACAGCCCCTTTTACTAGAACATGCATTGTCTTACACAGCCCCTTTTACTAGAACATACATTGTCTTACACAGCCCCTTTTACTAGAACATACATTGTCTTACACAGCCCCTTTTACGAGAACATACATTGTCTTACACAGCCCCTTTTACTAGAACATACATTGTCTTACACAGCCCCTTTTACTCGAACATACATTGTCTTACACAGCCCCTTTTACTAGAACATACATTGTCTTACACAGCCCCTTTTACTCAAACATACATTGTCTTACACAGATGTACAGGGTGTTTGTAAAGTCTCACAATACTTCATAAATGGGCCAGCTTGAAAAATGAAGTACATGACATCATAAAAAAATGTGCTAAAACAAAGTAGTGAAATTGGTCAAAATAGTTACTGTTATGGTCTACTGTTGTTCTTGGTAAACTAGAAAGAACAAATGAAATATTCATTATAGCAGATGTTGGAAATATCCACCACAGGCTTCAAGATATGTCTGTACATGTTTCTTCATGTCAAATATTCTTTCTTCAGTTGAAAACACCATTATGGTTTGAGTGAAAAGAATTACCCCAGCAGACAACAGTCATTCACTGTATATTGCACCACAATTGACTACAGAACACATTTTTTGATGACTTTATGTACTTTGTTTTTCACATTTGTTCTACATATGAAATATTATGAGACTTTACAAACAGCCTGTATGTCAATGGAACTGGTGATTACCGTAACTATTCTATGATGGCTAGTTAATTATTTGCTATTATTTTTATATATCATTTGGTATTTACACACGCAGACTAATTTTTAGTGAAATAACACTGTTTAATTGCACTGTAACACCTTTAAATTGCACTGGCTTGGCCACATAATAATTTCCCCACTGAATGAATGAAAATCACATATTGTCTGTACTAAATAACCAGCTGAGAGAGAGGTCAGAAGTTACTATGTTAACAGACGGTCTAAATAGACCACATTACTACTGGCCCTTAAAGATCGTGCGCTGAAAAAGTTTAGTATACTAATTAGGGAGGAAAGACACTGATTTTCAGACAGCATCTGATATTTGAACATTATAAATTCAACTTTCAAAGCTAATCAGTATCATGTTAAAAGTAATAATTATGAACAAATCTATACATATATAAGAATCAGTTGAGTTACATTGTATGTCTGTCCCAATTGTTTGAAGATATCTGGACATCCTACGAACTTGAAATTTGCCAAGAGGGTAGCTTTCATTGCAGTAGACAATGTGCTCGATTCACGCTCTGCCACATTTTTTAAACACTCGGTCAATTATTTTTTTTTTAAACACGTCGATAAGTTAATAATGTGAATAAATTTAATTTGCTAATTTTATTTTTCAACTTTCACTGGAATTCAATTGTATCAGGTTTTACTGGCAGTCGGAATGAGTTTATGTGGGCTCGGAAGATCAGCAGAAAAGGATAACAAATGTAACTTTAGAGTGGTGAAATATTACTAGATTTAAACAATTCAACTTTCACGGGAACGAGAATTTTATTGTTTCAGGTTTTACTGGCAATCGGAATAAGTGACATTTTAATCTTATGTGGTCAACCGACAAAGTTTTCAAACCAAGCATGGAGACAAAACGTATTGTTTTTAATGGGGAAGAAGCCGATTTTGAGGCAACGTGGCATGTGTCTTTAAGGGACTTTACAAACAGATTTAAACTAAATTCCACGTGCGAAGAGCGGGTAAAACTGCTAGTAATTTATAAAATAATAAATATGTGTTACACATTAATTTTTGGTTTGGCCAGGTCCCACTGACCCTTAATGATGAGCCACCACTGAATATCACAGTAATATATACCATCTACTATAGTAATTGTATATATCTGTTTTACTATGCATTGCCACGATAAAAACTTGGAAGATTTAGAACAAAGAGAAGGTGGCTTTATGTGAATAGCTATTATAATGGCTGAGGGTGTTATTAACGGACATTTCTGCGCCACTATAGTGGTTTGTGATATGGATTGAGTTAAATTAGTGGAACTTTTTTTTATGTGCTGTGATTTCTGTGAGAGGCATGCTTGATTACTAAATTGTTGGATGTTTAATCCTTGCTGTAGTAGTAGTAGTGGTAATATGATAATAATCGTTTATATGGTCAAACTACATTGTCTGAATACAAAGTAGTTAATTAAGTATCATAAACAAAGCATATGGGAGAAGAATAACATTACCAATGCATGCACAATTAAAGAACCTAACTTAATGTCTCAATTTATGAAAGACCTAAACATACAGAATCAGTCAATGATCTAAAGAATGTGTCAGAATAATTATAAAATTGTGCATGAAATTTCAATGTAAGATGCCTGTATTTGCATGGGGTAGGGGGCTAAGAAATATTTTTGAATGTCAGAATATATCAGAAATAAACATCTAACATTTAATATAAAGTTTATGAAATGTTCGCAATTGAATTGTTATTTATAATATATTCACATAATTAGTTATAAATATCGTAGCTGTAGAATATGTTTTAAAAATGTTTTCGTTATTGTGAAGTAGAGTTAAGTAGGATATTTTTGTTGTTTCATTTTTATAAACACCTGCTAGCAAAGATGAGTTGAACATTATCTTTAATAATAAGTAGTGCAGGTCGTGGACTGTAGCGACTTAAGTACAACTGGAGTTGGCATAGTTAAGTACTAGTTTGCTGGTTCTGCACACCAGTAGAAAGTGGTTCAAAGATACTTTCAATTTCTGCCGACTGCCTTCTGATTTGTCACTAGAGCTACTGTTAAGCGCTCTGACCATGACACCCATCGAGCACAGACCTAGGTGCTGAAAGGTGCCAAACAATTATAGGGCCTTTAGTGCACTGCCGTCAATTCTATCCAGTCTTTACAAACATACAAAGAAGATAAACAGTACATTAGTTGTATAATCTCGAATATAAAATTTTATATCATTTCAGAGTGCTTAACGGATTTGTTGACACCTTTTGTGTAATGGCGACAAAAGTAAGTGCTGTGTACCTGAATAAAAAGAGAGTCCTTAAATAGAAAAGTGTAAACATAAATAATACTGGTTAGAAATGTTCAGTAGTCTTAACAATAACACACAGCATAAAGTATAGCCATCACCTTCAATACTAACTCTAGTCTAAACAAGCTGAAAAATAATTTGACAGAACTGGTAACAGTTTTTAAAAATCATAACTTTGTGAGATACCTAAAAGATAGAACTAATTTTACCTCTTACATTACATGAAAAGTTGATCATGATCATGCAGTGAACTTAATTGCAAGAGGATAATGGAATATTTAGACTCAGAGCACATTGAGACTTATTTTGAAGATGTGCACAATTTTCAACCACAGAGATACATTGTTTTTGGTTATATTAAGGCTTGTGACCATTACAAATAGATAGCACAAAGGCCTACACTTCTGACCTTCTATGAATTTAGCTTATATCAGATAAAGACCGTAGCAATTATTGATTGAGTGATTAGGTGCCATCTTTGCATCAAAAGTTGTCTGAAATGGATCTCTTACCACTTTCTTCTCTTTGTCATGGTGGTGCATTCTGCTATTCTGTTCTTTGTTCAACTCTTAATGTTTCCCTTCCAACAATATCGGCCTCTTCTTCTTGTCCGCTTGCACTTAACCTTTCCCTCTAGCCTGTGAATTTTTTGTTGCTTGAAATGCATGATATTCTTCACTGTTCTTGGCCATCTTCTTATTTCGTTCCAGCTGTGATTCTTTCAGTTATTGCTAAACTGTTTTCCTCCAGGTCATTTTGAGTCTTTCACGTTTTTGTTTGCTCTCTGGTGTTCATCCCATGCAGTTTTCATGACAGAGTTAGTCTCTTGCATATCACATGTTTGATTCATCTTCAGTGTCTCTTTTAGATGATGGTTTTCATATTCTCTTGTATCCCTTCGTGACCATGCATAGGTAGTGTCTTTGTTGCTGGTTCTGTAACATAAAGAGTTTTACAGGATGGAATTGTTAGTCCCAACATGGAGGATCAGGAAGCCATATTTAGTCTGACCACTTCACAGGGGCCTTGCCAGGAACAATTCTGCAGTTTTATCCTCTAAATGCTTTTTTATTCCCATTGTTTCTGTGCCACAGAGATATAATGAATATATACAGCATCCTCTTCTTCGAGCGCTCCATATCGACCACTTGATAAACCACTCTTTGTGATTTGTATGTGATCTGAGCTTAAGAGTGATTATACGTTGTGCCAGTTATGCCCTTACAAGTACATGTTTCAGCACCTCCGATTTCTGTGACACTTTTTATTTACTATGGTAGCTTCCCTAGGCACCTACCTCAGTCACCTCTTATGACATGCCTTGTAGGTCACAGTGTTACTATTCTTTGCTCCTCTTGCTGGCCCCAGCAACACATGGGCGTACAACACCTTAACACTCTTAGTATATATGTTATTATTTATTCCTTTGGATGTTATTGTTTGTATTCTATTGTTAAATCCAGTTTGGCCGTTCCTATTCTTTCCAATCTATTGTATGTCCAAGATATAACAAATATTTCAATCATTAGGATAGGAATATCTTAGAAAACAACTAACCAGTATAGATAAACATGTCCTTTAAGTGTTAGCTCGATAAAAATAGTACAAAATGCTAAAGTTAAAGAGATACTGTGGGAACAATTGTAAGATAAGAAGCCAAAGCAACTAAACCTTGTGGGCAAATAGGAAAATAAATGTTGAAATAGAAATTGATTGCGAGCAATGGTTATAGTCTTTTGTTTTGCAACAGTTGCATCTCTTGTTTTGCAACCTGATCAAACAGTTTCAGGCCTTTATTTCACAAAGTAAACAAGAGTTGCAAGCTGATGTGCAACAATGGTAGTTGAATGTGAGCAACAGTTGCAGCCTTTGTTCTGCAAATTATTTTACTGTACCAAACATGTTCATAGATTTTTACAGTTGTTTACCAATGAATTCCCTTGCAGTTTGATGATATTTTTGTATAATAATACTATACACAAATCGATCATCTCATGTTGTATCAACAAAGATTTACATGTTTTCACTAAAACATAAAATCTGATCTTCTCTTTTTTTCTCTCAGCTAGTGAAGTGCTCCAGAGTTGTAACATATTTGCCTAATCTACGTTCAGCTGTGATAAGGTGCAGGGCATTTTCTTCAACCACCGATACTTCTGATATTCATACAATAGAACCAGATGATGAAACTGCAAGTTAGTATATACAGATCCATCATCTTGTATGCTTAAACATAAAAGTACAAAGTAAAATGAAAACGTAATATTATTTGAAAAATTTAGTTCTTATTATTCATGATCAGTTTAAGTTGATAATTTATTTTCACAAATGTGTACCAGGGGAATTTCCTGTCAACTATATTGTTGACATTCGCATATTCATTGTCATTAAATTGAGTATCTCTTTGTATTTGTTTTCCTGATAACTCTTTCTATCAATTATGTTATTTCTACAGTAAGTTGGCTTTCTTAGGCTTAGAATATGGACAGCGATAGGTAGACTGTTTGTTGTTACTATTGCAGTGATTTCTCTTTGTTCTCCTTACCTATTTCATGACATCTTCAGAAGATATGTTAACTATCAATGAAACTATCTATCAACTGGTAAAACCAGTGGTAGAAGAAACAGGATCACAGAGATAGCATCCTGGCTTCTTGACAGGAAAGAGTGTCAACATCCGACCTGATAATCAGCACCAAGGACAAATATTTATGTACATCCATGATCACCTACACCAGCCAGCATGACACATGATGATGATATTTAAAAAATACATAAGTCATTGTTTCACATTTTTGTGTAAATCATTTATGCAATTTGTTTCCCTTTATTGTTGATATTCATTTTTTTGGCATATACTAGAAAATTTATGATTCCTCATTGTTCTTCACATTCTCCTCACTCATGACTTTCTAAAGAGATGCATTTTATGATTACTTTATGGTTACTATAAAAGTAGTGGTGGTAGTGCTATAGTGTGAATTACGGATAATTTAAATGCATTACATGTCATTTGTTACACTGCATTATATGTAGTTTCTAATGTTGCTCCTCTCTTCTAATAGAATCTCAGACTGTTTGGCCAGACAACCTACTAGGTCCATTAGGTCCCCAGGATAAGAGATTTCCATTGCCAGGCAGCATTGGGCCGTGTGTCACTTCAAGAGTTTTGAGTTCAGAGATAAATGTGAATATATTGCAGCCTTCAGTATTCGATCCAGATAGTGTGTTACCAAAGCTTTCATCACAGCAGCAAGCTGACATAGCAGAACAGTTTTTGGATTCCTTAGATGAGGTACGTGTGTCACACATAGGAGTTCTATGAAGTGTTTGCTTGTTAAAAACTGTCAGAAAATTGTCTTTTTTTTTCCCATGTAGTGTTGGAATGGTCTCTATAGTTTTTCATACTAAGGAGACTTGAAGACTCAGGTGTGTTCAATTCCCTGAGTTGTGAATGTTTCTACTTAGAAGGAATCTATAGGTGATTGCTGCAGTATTCTTGAACTGTTGCTATTATCACTAAAAAGCGTTTCGAATTAGGGACTCACCAACAAAGTCATTCAGTATTTTTCAGTTGGCAATTATACTTTTAACAAGACTAAAACTGACCATAATCTTTGTAAGATTACACAGTTGTTCCTGAACATGTAACCATTTCTCTAATCTGATCGCAAGGTCTCTTAATCAGCCCACTCCATGCACAAAAACAAAATAGCATAGACATGATATTTTTTCATTTAATGGATGCTTACCTTTAGTGGAATAGCAGTCGGTGGACAAAATATAAACAACATAAGATACGCTGATGACACAATTCTCATGGCTACAAATGAACAAGATCTACAAGACCTGATAGACATATTAGTGAGAGAAAGTGAAAAGAAAGGATTAAGCATGAATATAAAGAAAACAGAGGTTATGGTTGTCTCCAAGAAACAAGAAACACCAACATGTAATATCAAAATAAATAACACAACACTGAAACAAGTCCATCGATTCAAGTATCTAGGAACATTCCTAACATCAGATGGAAGATGTACAACAGAGATTAGGAGTAGAATAGCTCAAACGAAAGCAGCTTTTATGAAAATGAAGAACACACTATGCGTGAACTCACTACCAATGACATTGTGAAAACGAGTACTCCAATGCTATATTGAACCAATACTTATGTATGGCAGCGAATCATGGACAATGAACAAACAATCAATACGATCATTGGAAGCCACAGAGATGTGGTTTTACAGAAGAATGTTGAAAATTCCATGGACAGCAAAGAAAACAAATGTGGAGGTTTTAAATCAGGCCTGCACACAAAGAGACCTTATCAAAAGAATAAGAATCCAACAATCAAGGTTCTTCGGGCATACAATGCAAAGAGAAGGTTTAGAACATTTGGTGACTACAGGTAAAATTCAGCGAAGGAGAGATCGTGGAAGACAGAGGGAGAAGATGTTGGATGACCTGATATCATGGTTTGACAAAATATTGACGTCAGAACTGATTACATGCACCAAGCAAAGAAAGTTGTGGAGAGTCATGATCGCCTACGCCGGCAGGCATGACACTTGATTGATTACCTTTAGTTAACTATTCAGTTTCACATTTCTTGAGTCAAACAATCATCATGGGTGGAAATTGCAACACAGGACAAACATGGAAAGAAATACATTTGTAAGAGCTAAATGCAAACATTGCAGGGATAGCAGACAGAAACCATCAGACAAGCAAAGAAAGAAAATTCCTGGCTACTGAATACATAGAGGAACACTTCCCAAACAACAGGTGTCCTCATGTATACACAAAGGGGTCTGCAGCAAATGCAACTGAAAATTGAGGAGACATTCTCCTAGTACTCATTAACAAGGAACAGGTAGCTAACAATAGTGACTGGGAAGTTTCTCTAGCAACTACAGAGCAGAAGCAGACATCCTAAAACAGGTCCTAATGTCACAGATATATGTAAACAAATTTAGCATTTTTGACTGGTGCACTATGACGTCCTTTTTTTCTTGAACCCTTTGCTTCCCACTTCAATGCCTGCTTTGTTATTCTTTGATCATTTCTTCCCAGAGCATGCCTAACATATCTCCCATTTCTCTATTTTATAGCAGTTGCTACAAGGGGTTGACCAGGCAATTCTCCGATTTCATTACTTCTCCAGAATTTGTTCTATTTTATGTTCATTTTTTTTTGCAGACATCTATTTTCAAATGCATCCAATTTACTTTCTATATCTTTAGTCATTTTCCAACTCTCACTGTCTAATGTTACAATATGCCAGTCTGAACCTGTTAGGAAGTAATTATTGCATCCTTAATAAATTTTCAATAATTTAATCCTTAACAATATCATATAATTACCTTATCTTGTTTCCAGAAACTAACTTTTGATTCTACTGTCTCAGATTGATGTTGATTTTATGGACACGACAATATCATCACCCACTGCTTCTGACAAAATGGAATACAGAGCACATAGTTGCCCAACTCTTTTAAGAAAAGGTATATGTACATGAAATAACTAGATGTTGAATAATGTTAGTCCATGTTGGGTTACTGGAGAGTGAGAAATTAGTTTCTTTGAGACAACTAAGTAGAAGACCAAGGTCAAGTTTAGAGGAGATGCGTAAAGAATACATGAAAACCTAATTCTGATACATCTCATCACACAGTATTGATCTGTATAGAGAAAATTATGGGCAGCCGAGCTTCGTGGTATGGAACTATAAACATCACACTGAACAAATGATACTGTGCTTGAAGCAACAAATTTAGAGTTATAGTAGCCGCACACCTGCAGTGACTATCCTTCTGTTTCATCAATTGGTTTGGTCAGTGCTTGATTGCGAACTAGGCATCCTTATAACATGATCACAATGTATACATCTGGAACCTGATCAGAATTTAAGGATTAAGTTTGATACTTATCTGCACTAGAGAAACTCCCATTGCAAATATGAAATAATACTTCACCCTGTCATTAAATTTCCATTGTGCCATCACTCAAATCAAAGTCTATATTCATGTTACCGTAGACCAGTGACATCCCCTATACAAGAATACTAATGTTGTTAAAGACACAAAAATCAGTCATGTATGACACAAGTTGATAGGGTGACCACAGTTGCAACTTTACCAAAATGAGAAAAAATGAATCTCGTTTTGATAAGCAAACAAATTTTGATCCAATTTAAAAATTAATTTTTATCGTTCACAAATGTTGCTGCTTAGTTTTTTACGTTACTGCTGAGTAGTGCGCATGATCAATGACATTCTATAATGGCAGTCTAAACATGCTATAAAATCAATACAGTTTCATATTAGGAACATTCTCAACCATTCTGGAACAGGTATCGTTTTGTCATCACCATCAATTTGAAGTTTTTACTTTGTATTTTTTCATCAAAGAAAGCAGAAACATTAGACTGAGACTGAAGACAAGTAAATAGGGAGGGTAGTTTTATTAGATGCAAGAATGCAACTTTTGATTTTGCGCTCAGTTTACATTACACACCTCCCTCCCCAGTTCCTTGCGTTTTGCCTCCGGTACACAGTTTACTGCAGTCTTTCCTTGTGTCAACACAGGACAGACATATTACATCAGCCTTCTCAGTACCAGCTCACTAATCCTGGTGCAGCCGTATCACTTTATTTTATTGCACCTGTAACCCTGTTTATATATGTGCTTTTCAGAAGAGATAATATATATATTAATGTCCTAGCAGAAGAATATTGTTTATTTCTTTACCCTTTCTTTTGCTTTCAGCTTCTAATGATATTTCGTGATAGAAAAGTCATGAGAGATGATCTGAAAATAATTTTCTCACCAGTATTTTTGTTTATTACTTTCAGAATTTCGAGAACTTTTTCCTGACAGAAACATCATGGAAGGTGATTTAACAGTTGTGACCATCAGTTTGAAAACAGTGAATGATATGACCTTGTGGTCTTCAGAAGTTGAGAGAGAAAGAGAAGAAATGCTAGAAGTAGTAAGTTACTTGCCTTTAGATCCTTTAAGCAAGATATGTGAAGAAAAACAGACAACCAATCATCCATAGCATCAAAAGTTGGACTAGGTAAACTATGAAAAGACAAATTTAATGGAGACACCTATGGTTAGTAATGCAGATACAGTATCATGCTGGAATTCAAGATTATAAAAATAACCATCCAAGTTATGTAGTTTTAAAACTAAATTATGAATTTTTAATTCCAATGTTGTTATTGGTAACTGAACCGATGTAATTGCGCTCTGGGCAAACCCATAGGTGCTGAGTCCCCCCCAATTGATGTCAAAGGGTATGCATACTCATAATTCTCGTGGTTCGCTGGTTAAACACACTCCTTACTTTGCCACTTAGGCATCCAGTTTTACTTGTACAACAGATAACTCCTAACTTCTTAAATTGCTGGATCAATTTCCCACACGTGTGTCGCCGGGCTCGCAAGGAGCAAAGAATAGTAACACTGCGACCTACAAAGCATGTCGTAAGAGACGACAGGTTGGGGCCTAGGAAGCTACCCTAGTAAATAAAAAGCGTTGCAGAAATCTGATGTGCTGACCTACTTGTAGGCGCATAACTGGCACAACGTACAATCGCTATTAGGCTCAGATTACATACAAATCACAAAGAGTGGTTAACAAGGGTTGATGTGGAGCGCTCAAGAAAAAGAAGAAGCTGGATCAATTGAACATCTATTTTAGTGTCTTCATCCAACAGGCAGTTGTGAAGAGACTCCCACTTATCCATTTTAATCTCCCCAACAATCAGTGCTGTTGATGAAAGCCTGTCTCATCTCTCATTGCACAAACACCCACATGCCCAGGACAGTAGATCCACGTAAGCATCTGAAGGTTGGAAACCTCAATAGACTACATCCACTCACACCGCAACCTACCATTTTGGACCTTCCGAAGCATTGACCGAGAGTCAGATACAACATTGGCCCCAGTAAATGGAATCCCAAATGTAGAGCCAATGGAGGGCAGCAGTAATGGCCATTACCTCCATCCTCATGCCGGAAGTAGTTGTCCTGTATGCTCCGCTTTTCTCTGCAACAACCCTACCATGTTGTATCAATCCTAACAAATGCCAAGGAAATATAGAAAGTAAGTTGAATGCGTTTGAGATTATAAGTTGGGAAAAAACTAATGATAATAAAAGGGGACAAATCCAGTAGATGATGTGATGAAATCGGAGAAATATCAGGTCAATCACTAGTAACAACTGTTATAAAAAGAGAAGATGGAGATAATGTATATTGTTTAAGTATCTGAATTTCATGGCCCATATCTTACCTGTCACATATATACGGGCTCTCTTAGTACACTAATTTTCTGATAGATTAGATACAGACATTCCAAGGTCACTAATTTACTAGAATGTTCCTGACTTTAATTTACTTATACATGTCTGATATGTCACATACAAGATACTGAAATCTTCAATTTACTGAGACACTTCTGTAATCTCATATATATAGACTATTATAGGTACTAATCTGCTGACACAAACAGAAGGTTATGAAGTATATGGTTTAACATTTTCTAGAAACTATAGATGTCTTTAAAAGTTACAGTATTTTTTTTTTAATTGATATATTTCTGTTTGTTTAGTTCATTCAAGGATCCCTAGAAATCTGTCAAGCTTTTGAGGACTCTGGTTACTGGGCAGACTTCATTGATCCTGGTTCAGGAAAACCTGTAAGTTCTTGCATTAATTTATCTCAGCAACGGTTTATACAGTCTGAATATATGGGATTGTCATTTCATCATCTCTTCACTGTACCCCTGTCTTCTTTCTTTCTCTTCCTCCATTGTGTCTTAGGAAGGTGTTAAGAAGGGAGGGCATATGTGTGCCTTGTCTAATGCACTTTGTAAGTTGATATTCATTTCCCTAAAGTTGTTCTTGATGCAGTCACTCCATCTTTTTCGGCTCTTCCTCTTGCACTGTTTTTGATATATTTTTTCAATGTTTCTCTCTGTGGTAGACGATACTCTGACATTTTCATCAGATGACCAAACCATTTAGCATATTGTCTATTATGAATTAAATGACTGGTTTCATTTGTGGTCTTCTAATTTCTTCATTTCTAATTTTATCTCTCATTGTTACTTCTGAAAATCTTCTAAGACTTCTCTTTTGTTATGATTTTCTACTTGTTAACTTCTGTGAGCGACCATGTCTGACATTGATAACATAATATTGCCCAAAAAAATAGTTTTTATAAGATTTGCTTTCATATTCGCCAGTATCATTTTGCGTGTCAGAAGTGGTGTTAGTTGTCCCAGTATCTGGTTTGTGCACTGTGTGTTTTGATTTCTATATCCATTTTCTCGTTTGAAGTGACAGTTTTGCCCCATGGTATTTGAACTCAATATTGTTGGTATGATGACTGATTTTTTAGTTTTATTGAAACTGTTTCTGTCTGCCTGCCTATCACCATTGTCTCCGTCTTTTCAGTATTTATTTGCACATTATATTCTTCCGTCTTTTCAATACTTATTTTCACATTATATTCTTCACCCTTGGTAATAACTCGACTCCAAAGTCTCTGTCTGCTCTCTAAATTAGCATACATGTGAACTCTGATGTTCCTGCATGGCTGTAAAATTAAGGTGGTAGTCAGATACAGATTTATTCTTTTCTATTGGATTTTGCTTTCCGGTATTTTCTGTAGCAGACATTTTTTTCCATCTATTTTCATATTGTGACCAAACCAGGACAATCTACATTTGTGCATTTTTTCAATAGTTATATGTCCATATTTTGTGACAATATGTTTATCTGTTCATGTCACTCATTATGAGATCTCTAAAGACTGTATCTTCTATATGTTTTATTAATTGGTTGTAAGCATGGAATTAGTACGTTTAATTTTCATTAAAATTGTTAAATGTTCAGAATATGTTTATGCAAATTAACAAGAAAAGAACCTGTTTTCATACCATAAGGCATATAGTGAAATACAGTATTAGGCCTGTATGTTTTATTTTATCAGCGGCACAGGATGTGTGATAAGGTCAGCATCACGCTGTTCATCTTTACTTATTAGTGTTTGTCTGGTACTTTTGAGACTGCATCAACCAGAAAACTGTAGAGACAAAAAAAAAGTCCCAATCCCAGTTTGATCCTGGGACCATACGCATGAAGTTACTGCACTAACCTGTATCAACTCTCAAATAATTTATAATATGTGCAGTAAATATTGAACAAGATTTATTCATGGAAATCACCATCTACATGCAGACAAGAATTTATCAGGGAACAGAAAATATTTCCTTCTTCAGTCATGGGATGTTTAGGTAAGGAGAGAGAGACAGACCAAGAAACGAAATCAAGAAAGGCCGTGGCTATATACTGCCAGAAAAAGTTAGTTACAGAAACCAGCAAAATCAAAGTATATGGTTACTAACATTTAAGAGTACAAAGGATTGATTGCATTTGGCATGTAATGTGAATTAATTAGACAACTATTGACATATCAACATAGTGGTTAGTGCACTTGCTTCGTAAGCCTGTTGTCCCAGAATCAAATTCCACGGCATGAGATTTTTCCAGACTATAATGGCTCTCAGGTCGACCCAGCCTCTCTTGGATACCAGAGAAACTCTGAGAAGGTAAAGGATGCTGGTTTGACTTTTTCATTAGTCACTGTATTCATACCAGATAATAGTTACTGACTTTAACCTCTTGTGTTAATCCTTAAATATTGTCCTTCTTTTCAGTTTAAAGGCCCGCACACAAATTTTACTTTGTTTGAAACAGATGAACGCTACAGAAAACTTGGATTTGAGATTCAGGATCTTGGTTGTTGTAAAGTAATCAGTCATCCTGTATGGGGAACCCGTTCTTACATCGGTTGCTTGTTTACTTCAGCCTCAATTGATAACCCTCTTGTTACGAATATTAATGAGTCCAGATGAATTTTATCGATCAAGGATTTTGTATACATGTATGTGTGCATGAGAGAGTAGAAGACCACATAACTGTTCGACTTTCTTAAAATGACCTAGTGAAGGTATATTGGTGGTTCAGTTCTATAAGAAATGTTAAGTTTTGTTTGTTCTGTCTTTACAAAATTGACCGTTCTGAATGTCTACTTATATAAATAATTACTGTTAATATTTTAGACTACTCTGTGACTGCAGAAATTTGACATGGAATATTGCATATCACTTAAAAGTCAGAAGAGGTGTGTATGTAACTGATGAGCCGCTGGAACCATCAGCATGTATATCCTTTACCATCTGTTGGAAACTACGGAGTACATAATAGGTCCGACTGAATTGCAATGATCGGTTCTATTAACCAATTAAGATTTTGTAAGATTACAGCGATACATTTCATATTTCTTATTATTGTCAATATTGATTTAAAAACAATAGCTGGTATTGTATTCATTTAAAGAAATTATGCCTATAGCAGCTGATGAGGTACTTTTTGTCCTAGTCATTTCTGAAAACTCTTTTCCCTATGTCTTTGTCAAAGTCGGTAGAAGTATCAGCTCAATATACATTATCATCTGTCACATAAGAATGTTTTTACATCAACTGGTGATTAAGTCGCAGATACAACCTCTCAATGTGTCCAATTTATGTCAATGTTCTGCTTCTTCTTCATGCAGTGTTAACTTTTATTATTTTTCTTGTCTCCATGTCATGTGATCCATCCCCACTCCCTCCCACTCATTTTCCTTTAAATTTGTAGATCTGTGGATTTTTGTTGTGTTCATTTCTGACATTTTGCCATTAAATACCCATTTTTCGGAAGTAACAAACAAATTTTGGTAACTTTTGGTGTGTAATCTTTATCATTAAATAATTGTATTATTTGAGCTATAGATCGTATTACATTGACAAGGATGAATATAATTTGTATTACTATTAAAAACGTACATTTCTAAGAGTAGGAACACTATTATTACTTTAGGATATTTCCTTATGATCGGACACATCAAATGACATGAGTGCCTAGAGAAGATAATATTGTAGGGAATGATGCCTGGAAGAAGAATGAGAGGAAAATCTAGAAGACGATGGGTGCAAGATGTCATTGATGATCTGAGATGACTGCTGCTGATGCCAGTCAACTTGCACAGAACAGTTTCAGGGTTGCTGTCATGGGAGCCAAGTTCCGGAATGGACATGTTACTTGATGATAATAACATCCATTTGTCTCTTTGCTTTACTCCACTGATTTTTACATCTAAATCAGGGCTATTTTAAAATGTTATAGATACATTTTTTGTTGATATACTTCAGAATATTCAAGGGCACGTTTTTTGTGTTTATTTGATGTGATGTTTACTTTATAGTGTTGTGAAATTAATTCAGAAAATGTATCATTTATTACAGACTCTGAATGAAATAAATCATGAATAACAGAAGAAACTGAAAATATTTCATGTTTATTTTCTCATAGTGAATGTTTAGATCTGGGTTTGAATGTTTGGTTAATTGTAGAGCAGAGAAATCCTAATGTTAAATTACAGCGGTGTCTTTCAGCAGTATGGGATATGACAACATATGGTACTGTTTGAGTTAAATTACTCATTGTAACAAGAACATCAAGCGAGCAGGACTTTGTGTGAGCTGTAGACAAAGTGAAGGAAACAATTATGAATAATTCAGCCTTATGCTTTCCAGTCACAATCAGAAGATGAAAAAGGATGGGAGACAACCCACATGAAAAATCAAATCTGCCAGACGTATTCAGCTATACTGCTAACACTGGGATAAATCGGGGCACACATAAATACAGAAACATGAACATATGACAATATGATATATAGTCATGTCATCGATACCATTACCTTGAACCTGGTATGAGAGAAGCCAAACCTTTATGATGCCGAAAGCGGGATAAACTGGGGGACACACATCTTCGTTCTGGGGTACATTGTGTCGATGGCAATGAGAGAGCAGACAGGCTGGCTCTGTCACCATCGCAGGGGTTAGCCAATGGATAGAGTTGACATTCTGAATGCCCTCTTTCAAACAGTGTGGCAGCAAAGAGGACTTTCATATAAACCAGTCCTTGTCAACTGCTAGATTGCAATAGCCTGGATTAAAGATTGAGTGATCAGAAAAGAGCAGTACAACAGGCATATGAGTAGGTTCATCAGTCAACATTAAACTAGTATGGTTAGTTGCTGTGTGCTGTTGGAGATATTGCGAAAGATATCAGAACAGCTATGAATATGTGCGAAGTGCAATGAAGATATTCCAAACTGAAACACACATAAATACAGTAGTATAGACCTGTGAGGTGTGATATATAGCCATGTCATTGATCCTAGAACCTGGCTGGTATGAGTGAAACCAGGTCTTTAGATACTGAACACAAGATAGATCACAACACACACGTAAATACAAAACTTTGGACTATATCAACAATTTGATATCAGTCATGCCATTGATCAGCTAGAGAGCCGCTGTAGCGTAGTTGTTAAGTGAACTCGCTTCGCAAGGCTGGTGGTCTGGGTTCAGCTCCGCAATGCGCGTGGAATTTTTCCCGACCACGACGGCTCTCAGGTCGATCCAGCCTCAACTGGGTACCAGACAAGCTCTGGGAAAGTAAAGGCGGCCGGCGTGATGCTGACCACATCACCCATCGTGTGCCGACGGTCAATGGAAAATACAGTCCTAACACTGTATTGACCTATATACCACGAGGTATGAAAGGGTTCCTTTACTTACTTTACTATTGATCAGCTAGAATGTGATATAAGCAAATTAATGCCTTTATGAGGCTGCTGCCTGAATCTGGAAAAAGACTACAGACTTTGTTCTGGGAACTAGCTTCATGATCTCATCATCATTAAATAGCTTGTCCTGAGCAGAACTTTGCTAAACCAACAGTCCTCAAAAATTTCTCTCTCTCATAGGCTAGATGTCCTGCCTCGCAGTCGTCATCTTCAAACCATCAGTTACATCCTGAATCCATCTTCTCTGTGGTCTTCCTCTTCTTCTCTTTGCTGGTATGCCTCCTTGTCTTTTTATATGTCCAAAATATCTCAATTTTCTCTTTTTTCATGATCTAGCGTAATAAAATGACATGAATTTAGAAGAGCCAACCTTTATGGTGATAAAAGATAACCATTCAAAACAAAATATAAAAAAGTAACACAGTGATCTTCTACTAAATTTATTTCAGAGAACAAAATACTGCCTTCAACAAAGAATGGCAATAATGTTGAAAAACCCATTTGAAATTAAAACATGAATAATCAGAAGAAATTTTCTGATATTTTCTGCAGTCAATTTTGACAAGCACAAAAATACAAAGTTAACAGTAAGCTACATTTGACAGCAACCTCATATAAAACACTGAAGCACATTTCCATTTAGAAATCTAACACTTATTCTTGAAAGTTTCCTCTCTTTCATTATAAAACTTATATATTTTCAGTACTTTCATAAGCATGACTATATGATTGGTGATACCAGGATGATAACCAAAGTAAAATTGCTTGTATCTGAAGACAAGTGTCTTACAGAATTGTTGACATCATGAATGGTTCTTCCAAGAGCTGAAAATGTCTTCCCTTATTACTTTTTTTTCCCAATCCAGAAGCACTTGAGCTTTTCAGCTCTTGCTCGGTGCCATGGACATCGTAACCCTTCGGTTCGGTGCCACGAACACCGTAAATCTGGGGAATCTGTGGCTTTTTCTGCCATCCCGCGGAATTGAACCTGCACACACAAGAGGGATAGTCACCCGTAGTCACCCGCTACGAACACGCTGGGCAGACGGGCACCCTTATTACTTAAAGAATGATTAAAATCTTTGTAAATGTCAACCATCATTAACAGTTAAGACAATCCAAGGACTGGTGTTAAAGTCATCTGGTCTAGTTTCTCTATTGTAAACTATTCACAAAATATCTAAATCCTGTCTGCACAATTAAAGGATTTTCCCTCTTTCAATGTTCCCGGCTTTTCTTCCAATATTTTTTCAGCAGAAGTTTTTTCTTTTATCTCATTACAATATCTACAGTTTGCTGAACATCACTCACAAATTAACTCTCCTGAACATCTTTTTTTCCACACAAAAATAGGTAAAGAACAAATATATCATTCAATGTCAAATAATTAAAAAACAATAAGGCAGGAAATCCACACATTAATATGTGCAAAAAATATACATATGAAGAATGAACAAATTTAAGTTTGTTTAAAAAAATATAACTACCCTCAGGTCTGTTTAATAAAAATATACCCTAAGGTCTATTTTAAAGTCTAACAACCCTCAGGTTTGTTTAAAAATGTAACAACCCACAGGTCTGTTTCTTCTTCTTCAATGATCCAGCGGCACTTGAGCTTTGCCCTTCGGCCCAATGCTATGTAGTGGTATCTGCATGTGTTTGTAAGTTGTTCTTTTGTTCCGTATAATGTGTTCCATTTATCTGGCCTTGGAGGAAGGAGGGTCTTTCTGATGTCTTCTAGTGCTTGACACTTGAAGAGGTGGTGGTGAACGGTTTCATGATGATGTGTGCACAGTAGGCACTCTGGAGTGTGTTGTGGATGAATTCTGTTCAAGTGATTATTAAGTGTTATGTGTTGGGTTCGAGTCTAAAAATGGTGCTCTGATCTCTTCTTGTAAGGTGGTTGATGTTGTCATTAAGGTTAGGGCTGGCCACATGGCTGTACACCTCTCTTCCTGTGTTTCCCATGGCCCATCTGTTCAGCCAAATTTCTTTATTTGTTGTCATTAGGATTTGCTTTGCTGTATGGAGAGTTGTTGCTGTGATTGGTTGTTCCTGTGTTGACCCTTTCTTGGCTAGCCTATCTGCTTTGTCATTTCCAGGTGTGTTTGAATGTCCAGGGATCCACTGCATGGTTATTTTGATGTCATGTGATGTAATAAGTCTGTCAATATCTAGGGCTATATGGGATAGTTCAGATTTACAATGTCCACCATCTTCTAGAGCTTGAATGGCAGACATTGAATCTGTGAAGATAATTATGTTTTGTGCCTTTGATGGAAAGGCATCGAAAACAGTCTTCAGGTGGTACAAAGCTGCTTCTATCGCATGAATTTCAGCCTCATAATTGGAGCATATCTCCCCGCATGCACCAAACAGCTCTTCGGATGATCTCTCTGGGTATTGTATATATGCTCCGTAACCTGCTTTGATGGTGGCTTTAAATGCAGATCCATCAGTATAGACATGTACCCATTCTTGGGGATAGGCATCAATGGTTCTTTGGGATGCTATCATAAGGCTGACTGGGTCGGAGCGTTTAGTTGCTTCATCTATCAATTTTGTTCCAATTTCAGGTGTATTCAAGAGTGTATGTGGTGGTAAGTTTGCTATTACTCTGCTCTCTGCAGCTGCTGTCTTGTTTCTGGAAGGTGGTATCTGTCTTTGATTTCACTGACGTGGTGGAGGATTGACTTTTGTTTAATTCTGTTTCTCTGTTGTCACTTCTCAACAAGTAGTTTATTGGGGTGATCTTGATTCATTCTTTTGCTCCTTTCATAAGCTTCAACAGCAGCTTTGTCCCTACGCAACCCAAGAGGTTCCACATTTGTGTGTATTTCACATGCGGTGGTTGGTGTTGACCTCATTGCTCCACTGATTAGACGTAAGGCATTGTTCTGTACTCTGTCCAGGGAATCAAGGTTTGTCTTGGAGCGAGTTGTTAGAAGAGCACTGTTGTACTCTATTGCAGAGCGGATGTAACCAAGATATAAGCCTCTCAGAGTATCTTTGTCTGATCCCCATGTTGTGCCAGCAAGCTTCTTCAATAGCTGTAATCTTCTTAATGCTTTGTTCTTTACATTCACAACATGCTTCTTCAGGTTAAGCTGGCGGTCAAGTGTTACTCCAAGATATGTAGGGTGTTGTTCTCTTAGCAGTTGGTGATTGTCTAGATTCAAGGTGATATTCTGTTTGGCAACTTTGTGGCTAATAGTGAAGATGGTATACACTGTTTTGGCACAGTTTATCTTTAGTTTTCATGTCTGGCAGTAGTCATACAGGTCTGTTTAAAAAAAAAAAAAAAAAAAAAATATAACTACCCTCAGGTCTGTTTAAAAAAATATAACTACCCTCAGGTCTGTTTAAAAAAAATATACCCTAAGGTCTGTTTTAGAAAATATAACTACCCTCAGGTCTGTTTAAAAAATATACCTAAGGTCTGTTTTAAAGTCTAACAACCCTCAGGTCTGTTTAAAAATATAACAACCCTCAGGTCTGTTTACAATAATATAACTACCTTCAGGTCTGTTTAAAAAAATATAACTACCCTCAGGTCTGTTTAAAAAATATAACTCTACCCTCAGGTCTGTTTTAAAAATATAACTTCCCTCAGATCTGTTTATTTTAATTGGGTTTTAAAGCTGTTAAAGGAGATTCAATCTCATGCAGTTATGTTGAGATTGTGTCTCCGTATAACTGGATAAATGTTGTTATCTTACTCTGTGGAGCAGATTTTTATTAGACTGTAGGATATTATGTCCTAGTTTTCAGCAGCAAACTGAAAATATCTGTATTAGATATCCCACCCAACTATACAATACATTTTACTGTTACAGCAAGCTCAAACAATAGTCTGTAGCAAGCATCAGACATATATATAATATTTTGGGTCAGCATTTAAATTAAATGTCTGTCTATTTTATTCCCCACATTTGCTTGAAAATCTGAATATTTCATACAAACCTAACTCAGTATAACCTGCAATCTGTTGCACTCTAATGAGATGGTGTGTGTACCTTGCAAAAAAATGTAACAAGCAGAATGACATTCATATGTTTTTTTTAAAAGTACAAGAAATTTACAAACAAATATTACATCATTATTCTATGGCCTCAACACAAATTATTGCTTGATTCAAAATGTTGTCTATATCATGAAACCACTAAGCAAATATTTGCAAACATAAGTAGATAACTAGCACTCAGGAGAACATATATACTGGAACTACAAGAGATAAAGACATATGCAACAGTGCTTAACAATAATACTTAGACAGTACAATAACGAGATCTTACTAGTTACTTAACTAATTAGCTTCACAAAACAATAACCTGTATGTCATAAACAATCCTAATATGACAAAGAAAGTAAATAATATATATCTGGTCTCTGACCGACAGTAACGTATTTTAATTTGCTCGACATTAGAAGACACCTGTCTCAGCGGACTGAGCTAAAGCTGTTTTCTAAATAATGTTGCTATAAACGATAAACAAATGGAAATAACTGAAAATATAGTTGTAGCTATTGCTTGTGAAATTGAGTTTCTGGTTGTAAACCATTTTTTTTCCCCCTAATTTCTATTTGATCAAACAACAAAACTTTGCTCAGACACGGTTACAAAAGGGATCTTTCAAATATTTTCAAGCAAATATAAATGAAATTCTTTTTATTAATAATCACTGAAAACACTACCATCGACAGGTTTTATTTAATCTTCTATTTCTCAAGTCAAAATATGTGATCTAGTTATTGTAAGTAGTTTTTGTGTTCACTTATTACAGATTTTTGGGGCTAAGTTAATGATGTATTTATCACTTGCATAGTGCCATAGATGCAGTTAAGTAAAGTGACAAGGCAGCACCAGGGTCAATGAGCTGGCACTTACAAAGCTTCTACTCCACCTCCACATGGGGGTCTTGGAAACAGATTGGTGCACTGTAGTCTGGAAAAGCGGGTAATGATCAAAGGGGGAGTTACCATGCATTTAGGTAGTGGTGTAAGCATAGATGTGAGAGGTATAAGATTTGTGCGCAAAATCGACGGGCGATATCTCAGAATGACTGCTCCTACACAGGTCTCCAGCTCGTCTTCTAAAGATCAATAACCGATACAGAAGCATGCAAAGGATTGTTGGTCGCACCAAGGTTGCAGATCTATGCAAAACTGGGATAATGACTGGTGTTCCTGTATTTCCTTCTCACTGTCAAGCAAAACAGTGATATCTAACAATACGGTCTACTGACTGGTCCTGTCAATATGGCTGATATAAACATATCTGTCATGTTTCCTAAGTTTCTGCTTCCCTAGAAGTGAATTATATAGTGAAAGCTCCAAATCTCTTAGAGATGACAAAACTGACACTTGTCCCTGGAATGAGTTCACAGTCAGAAAAAGTGGCAAAGCTTGAACATGCTCTTCAGCTCAGATCATCGTCCAGTGGTTACCGGGGCCCAAATTTGGGGTGTAAAGAATAGAACTACTGTTACCTGCCATGCATGTCGCAAGAGGCGATTAAGGAGGTTTGGCTGAAATCGGATGCATGTGTCCTAAACGTGTAGAAGTCTATGCGTTTAGGGTCCTACCAAACCAATGTGCAACGTATACACGTTCTTGGCAAAGATTAAACATATCACAGAGTGATTAAAATTGGTCGCAAAGAACGAACGCAAAGAAGAAGAAGCTCAGATCATACAAAAAGCTGCATTAAGTGACCAAAAAGTTATCAATAAAGTGGGATGAAAAAGTTAAAGATGTAAGGTACTGTCAGTTCAGGCCAGTCTAAGTATCATATTAGGACGAAACTCAGATGCGCTTGTCCTACATACCGTAGAGGGCTATGAACTGAGGCACAGCATAATAACAATTTAACCATTTTAGTCACAAACTACACAAATCACAAAGAGTGGTTAGCTTGGTTAAGAACAAACGCAAAAAAAGATCACTTGCACAATAATTTGTATACATCTTTCGGTAATAAAATGTAACATTTTATCAAGTAGCTGTACAAATACACAAACCAGGACAAAATATTATCATGTGGTCATGCCTTAGTATTTCATATCTCACTGGCAGTGTTTTAATAAAAATTCATTAGAAAAGAAAATACAACTTACATTTACCCAAATTAAAGGAATCAATGTCTTGTGTTAGTAATAAAAAATAATATGTGATCAGATAGCATAGCTATTACTATTTTGACATTATAACACTAAAGACATTCCTCATAACAGCTAGATAGTTATCAGAGTCATTTTTGATTTAGATAGGTGTTGTTAGGAGTGTTCCTTGTGAAAAGACTTTCCCTTGCCATCTGCCACGTAGTGCAGAAATTACTGTCTAAAAAAGGGGCTAACTAAAAGGTCTAAATAAGGGGTGAAGGATTAACTTCATTGCACCGGGTTTTCCCATATGGCTCCGTCCCTCTCAGGAGAAATGGCTAGCCACCTGCTGAGAGTTGAAAAAAAACATGAACTCTGTAGCTCCAGCAACAATCCTAGGGATCTCCGGAAAAAATTCACATGGAAACAGAATGCCACAACCTTCAAAACACAAGTTAACGTCTAAACCGCTTTGCCAGAGATTCCCAGAAAATTATTGTAATACAAAACATGAAACATGTTTGACAACAAAGAAGTTAATATTCTACACTTAACACGATTAATTAAACATATCAAACAGTTTGCTAGAATTATAACAATGTCATTAATACAAAACATAATCCCAGAGACACATAATGCAAAAAGAAAAGACTTAACTAATTTGGTTGCTGTTGTTACAAGATGTTGTACATAAATGCAATATTGCATTATGTCATGTAGGAAAAGAGAAAAAAAAACATTCTCATGGCAAGAATTCATGTAATGACTTTTACACTCTAAAAGTAGCAGATGACTGGAATTATAGTCAATGATAATTATAGTTATACATTTTTTCAGTTTAAACTGAAACACAGTGTTGGGGAAATAAATGTATGAAATCTGTAAATATGTTGTTTCTATGTTAAGTATGTCGGGTGATTCAATGTGCATGTTGAATATAGACAAGGAGTTGTGCTAGACAAAAATTGCCGGCATCATATAGTGTACAATTAAATTGGTAAAAGATATGAAATGTTTTATTGTAACTGAAAAATTGTTGAACACCATACTTGATCCACATCCTGTCGTATATATGAGATGATGAAAAATAATCACTTCAGAAAATTGCCAGGTCTATAGATCCTACCGTCTGAGCTGTGCAACCAGCACAAGGTCATCTTGCAGTGGATACCATCTCACTGTGGAATACTACCAACGAGACAGCAGACTGACTGGCTATTACAGGGGCTGTAGGAGAGCAACTGGAATGTACCAGTTACCTATCACCATAAGAAAAGCATGATCCTTTCTTCCTTCCTTTCGTTTGAAATATGTCTATATATTCAATGTTGTCTCTTGTATGAACTTCACTGTCTTTTGTAGCTCACACAGAGGTCCGTGTAGTAGAAAAACATGATTAAGTCAATCAGAAATCCACTAATATTAACACAGAATAATTAGCAAAATATGAGCAGATTAGAACAAGTCATTCTGTGCATCAGAACAAAACACAACTCCGCAGCCACAAGTATTCAAGATTGAAAATTCATCCATGTGGACAGGCACCCCAGATTGCAGAGCACATATTTCAAGACTGCTGCACCGAATATGATATACTGCGGCATACTCACAGGTCTAGTGAAACAACACTGGAAAGAAACCTGCACAACATCTGTATGAGCTACAAGTGACAGTAAAGTTTATACAAAAGACAACATTGAATACATCAACCTTATTTCAAGTGAATGAAAGGAAGAGGGAAGTAATTGAAAATTGTATGAATAACTTGTTCAGCAGTACTATCTGGTTAAGAATTTTCTTCTAACTTCTTTACTTCTGGTTGTTGTTTGGATAATTCATGTTTTCATTAACTAGTGTTTTCTATGTGCATTAATACCTTTCCATTTCCATTATTTTATAATCTTGTCTTCCTTTATGTGGTATTTCCTTTGTATTTATAAAGTATGAGAGAATTTTAATAGCTTTGCATCTTACTTGTTTTTCTTGGGCTAATATTTTAATAAAAAATATGTTATATTTATCTGCATTGATTTCATTATACTTTTTAGAGTAACTTTTTATTTAATAATTTATAATAAATATGTTGTGCTTCTCTTGTGCATCAAACACACTAACTACCAGAAGCAGCACTATGTGCCATATAGTCTAACCAGCTTGGCAAAGAGTAGCACTCTGCGACACATGGTTTATTTTTAACCAACAATTGTTTTAAATTTACTTTATGGCATTCTGATCGAGCTAAATATTTCTAATTTTCTGCAGCATGAGCATTTCCTAATGCAAAACAACATGGGCTAGCAATTTTTGATTCCTTTCATCGAACAAACTATGTCTACCTACCAATTTTTTGCAAATATTTCAAGACTTTATTTTGAAGCAGGATATATTTATAAACATGTTACTAGTAATACAAACTGTAATGAATTTGTTTGTTCTTGTGCTTTTCCATTTTCTCATTGGACATACTGCCAAGCAATCATCAGGAGAGAGAGGCATTAAAAGGGTGGTAATATAAGAATTGATGGTTAATTGCATTTGTTCACATTTTTATCTGCGAATCACACTAAATTTTAAACAATGTTCACTATAATCTCTAAATGTACCATTCTTTAAACTTCTAATAACAATACATACAGTAATCTATAAAATAAAATATCATTCATCAAAATCTTTTGAAAATTAAGAAAAATAAAACTCAATTTATACATTCAATTGAATAGTGAAAAAGAGAAGAAAAATTAATTCAACCACAGTATGTTTTTTTTTACAATATGGTAGTTAATGTTTACAAGTTAAGCAGTATAACTTGTTTTTAATGTGAAATAGAACCTTAACTAAAAATCTATTGCAAACTACTGCTTCACGCAAATTATCATGTTTGATCACCATTTGCTGTATATTTTGTTTACAGAATTTACCCAAAATTACTTGTCCGAAAATTGCATCTCATTGTCAAACAAAATATATATTCAGATCACTTGCATAATGTAAGAATACATTGAAGATGAAGATAATACAGCGATGTTTTGGCATGTAAACAAACTCCTGTGAAATGTAGACTCACATAATCAGAGCTGATAGCAAAAGTGTTAATTATTCTATCTTTTCAGGCCATGCGATTCTCATTCACAATTTTCTTTTCTCCAGTTCTGTTATGCCTCACAACGTCTGGATAAGAAGATATTTCTAGAACGAGCTTTTGTGTGTGCTTCATAAACAGTGTCTTTCATTGCCTCTGTTATCTCTGAGGTCCACCTTTTGTGAGGCCGGCCTTTTGCTTTGTATCCAATGTATTGGAGCCACATTGCTCAGTTCATTATTGTTCTATTTTGTAGGAAATGTTGTGTAATTAATCGTAATTCATAGTTAAACAAAAACATTTTATTAAGCAAGACTAAAATTATCTTGAAGACAAATGATAATGTATATAGAATGATAAATCTGTGAAACACCATGCCCTTATATTTACTCTACGTATCACAGTTACACAGCAGAGAATGAGGTATCTTATTAGGAGAACAAAATGGAAGTGAGTAGTTTTACAATGTTCTAGTACATGTGTGACAGATTTTATAGACAATTAAATGCATTTAGTAACTTAATTCTTGTCAGGCATAACAAGAAAAACAACAATAGATGAGCTGGTTAAATTGATGTTTCCACATACTGGGCGTCATCATAAGTGCGCAGTGCCTTTCAGCTATCTGAAAGAATTGGCAGCATATCACTCAGACATTAGCTCCGGTGATAATTCAGAATATATTCCCAGTTTCAAAAAGTTAAGGTACCAATTTCTAGATGGATAGACTAGAGAATCTGAGAGTTGCTGTAGTACGGTACTTAATACACTGGCTTCCTAGACTGGTGGTCTCTGTTCTATCTGAAGTTGGAGTGGGATTTTTCCAACCATAAACAGCTCTTTGGTCGACCCAACCTCAATTAGGTACCAGAATAACTTTAGGCAGCTTTACATTATGTTAATCACATCATTCAAATTTTTTGCCATTGGTCAAGAAACTTACAGGTCTAACACCATATTACCCAATATACAGCGTGGTATGAAAACAAGCTATTTACTTTATGTTTTTTTTAAAACTAGGAAACTTGACTGTAAAAAACTGGCATATGAATTCTATAATAATAATCTTATTCTTCGTTTCTTTTCTCTAATTCTGTTTTGCATCAAGATAAGAAGAGATTTCTAGAATAGGCCTCTGATGTCTTCCTTTTGCGTTAGCAGCCTTTTGCTTGTATCCACTGTATCGAAGTAACATTGCTCTTTGAGGCACATTGTCTGTTGGTATCTGCTTATGTGGCTGAACCATTTAATGTGTTGTTTCTTGATGAAATTCAGTACTGACTTGTGAATTGTGGCTCATTAAAAAAACCGGGCAAGCTTATGTCATTTTATAACTGCCAAAAGTGGTTTCTGTCTGCCTGCGAGCATATTTATGAAACATGTATGCTTATACTGAATCAAGTGCTCTGTCTTGCACATGTGTAGTTCTTCAAAATGAATAAAAGTAGGCAATACTTGAAAAAGTGCATTTATTTACAGCTCATATAGACATAAAATATACAAAAGTGCTGTATGGCTGTGACACATTCACATGATAATTGAAAAAATGATTGCTATATTATCTACAACTCATTATTCTCAGATGTCACATGCTTCTTTAACAGCCACATTTGTTCATTACAAAAACTACCTCTATACATTGTTTACCACTGGTAATGCTCACATTATAAGACATTTGCATACAGTTCAGAACAGATAATAGGACAGTCTATGAAACAGTCTATATTCCATAAGTAGAGTATGTGAAATTATAAGCCAATGAAGAACAAATTTTGGGGTATTTTGTACATGTAATGATCTCTTGATGGTGATGATTATATCTCATATAGCAAGGCAAGGTCATCTCTTGGAGGAATGGCTACAAATGTCTAGAGGACATTACTATTTTCATAGTATCCGATTATTGAAATCAATCTGGCAGTTTAATTATTTCTGCAAACCCCTGTTTGCTCACAACATAAAAAATATGGAAGAAAATGGCAGTTATACTATATGTCAAGTATGTTATATAAAAAAAATTGGTATTTAAAAAAAACCTTCAAATTTAGTCTGTTGTTGCACTTTATACAATACCTCAGTTCATGTTTTGATGTTTCATTCTTGTTTATGAATGTTGATTCATGTATGTGAAGAGATATATGATATCTATTTGTGCTATTCTCTGATAGACTGTGAATGGGAAAAAGAAGGCCTGGATGTCGAAAGAAAACATGGAGAAAAATGGTGGAAAGAGAGTTGAAAGATTGTGGTCTGACATGGAAAACAATTAATAGAGAGGCGACAGATCAGCAATGATGGAAATATTTTGTGGAAGCCTTATGTGTCAAATGGGACACAAAGAGGGTATAGATTCATGCTGTTACCATCTAATTTAACTTTTTGAATCAACGACTGAAAACCTGCTACAATAACTGCTATAGTTATTGAAAGTTCTAGAAAGCTACATATGGGAACATTTTCCAATCTCATATTAGAAATGTTTCTGTTTGGAATATCTTCATTGCACTCTGGACATGTCCATATGTGCTCCTATCTCCTTTGTAATATCTCCAACAAGTTTGTCCAGTGACAAACCGTACCAGTTCGATGTTGATTGATGAGCCTACTCATATACCTATTGTGCTGTTCTTTTCTGGCCACTAAAATCTTCAATCCAAACTCTTACAATCTAGCACTTAACATGGATTGGTTTAAATAAAAATACTCTTTGCAACCACACTCTGTGAGGATGTTCAGAATGTCAGCTCTATCCATTGGCTGAGCCTCTGATATGGAGGCAGAGTGAGCCAGCCTGTCTGCTCTCTCATTGCTATCGAAATCCATGTGCCTCGATATGAAGATGAATTTAATTCTGTAAATTGTTGACATTTGTAGTGATTCAGTCAGATATTATGTGTTTATTCTGTAAGTTTTGCTCATTGACAGTGATGATGTCTTACAGAGCAAACCAATTGGTGTATACACTAACATAATCTTCCCCATACTTAACAAATACCAACAATTTAATATCAGTCTTCTGTCTCATTGCCCCTATTCTCTGCAACTTGTACTATTGACTATATGATAGTTTATTATGTTCTTGGTCGGTCAACATAAATATCAGAATGCTTATGCATATACAATGAAATCAGTACAAAATAATTATTTTAATATTCATAAAATGTGGTGCAATTAATAAAGTGTAAAAAAATGCACAGGCATGTATACAAGTACATTACAACTAATGACCTGTTGATCAGCTTAAAAAAGAGGGCAATAAAAGCAAACATCAGCTTGAATGATGGATGGAACAATTCAATAGTGTATATGTTTTGAGTGTTGGTGCTGCCTTCACAGACTCTTACCTCATCAAAGTTCACACTTTTCATTACTTAAATCTGATGTTATCATCTCTATATATCTTCATTATTTATGTAATTATTAGCAGAAGTTTATTTAACACATTTTTTGTCAATATATTTTATGTTTTGTGAATGTCACATTCAAAATGCAGTTTTCATGATGACATTTTATGTAGTAATATTATAATTTTTAATAAAATGAATCAATTTGTTAAAAAAAATTATTTCAGTTGCAAAAAATCATTGCATAAAAACATGTATACATAACCACCTTCAGTTTTTGTAAGCCTAATGAAAACATTTTACAAATTATTAAAGAAATTAGTAATACATAAGGAATAAGATGCAAAGGCCATATTTTAAAATGTACACGAATTTAGTCATTTAAAAAATCTATAAATATACAAAGAGACACCGAGCTCAAGAACATTTAATTTAGTCTTTGCGACCTATATACATTCGCAAAAAAAAGGCACTTGAATTTTTAAATTCACCAAAAAAATAAGACAAAGTTGTTAATGTGTGTAGGTTATTTGTCTGTTCTAGTCAACCACATAACAAAAGGTTGATGGAGAAGAAAACTGAATGTATCTTAAAAGTAATTCTTATGTAATCATTACATAAACTGTTATAAATATTTATTACAACTAAAACTGTGACAATTTTATATGTTTAGTTTAGCATTGTGTCTCTTTTATTGGGTTTAAAATATGTATGTATTTGAAATATACTTATTTATTGTCCACTTAGCTACCAAACCTTTAAGACATAATTTACTATGGTAACCACTGATACACAGCACCTGCATGATGCAAGCACCGATGATAGTAGAGATATTTACTGATATATAGTTGTGGCATTTTTGTTTTTACAGACGGTCATTTGGCAAGTGTGTAACTGTGACAACTTCTTGGTTTAATTTTGTTTCTTTTGCCTTCAGTTTCTCTTTGATAGATTCTGCACTTTTGCATAATGTTTTCTATATAGCTAGGTCATCAGCTAGTTTTTCCCATTTGTTGGGACCAATAGCAAAGTAATTCATTAAGATCTTGCAGATATCCTTATATCTTCTGAGCAGTGGTCTGCCTTGGCGTCTCTTCCCTTCCAAAAGTTCACTGAACTGCTCCAGCTGGGGTATGCAGCTGTTATCCCTTCTTCTCACATGTCCCAGTCACCTTATTCTTCTACTGCTGCGTATTTTCATGATGGATGGCAAGTTAGTATATTGCAGTACTTCAGAGTTTGTCATGCCACCTGATGTTCATAATCTTGCGGAGACAGCAAAGGTAAGAGATGTTAAGCATCCTCTCATGTCTTGAGTAAGCTATCCACGTTTTTTAGCCATACAGTAAAGTGCCAATTACACAGGTTCATAAATTTGAGTCTTCATCTGCAATGCTAATTATGTGTTGTTCTATGTTCTCTTTGATAGTCTGCAAATTGTTGACGATATATTGATATTACAACTCCTATAATAAATACACAGACTTCAGTTAGAGGTAGGCATTGTGCAGGAAATAACGAAACACAAGGAATAGAACAACTGCATCAATTGATTGATGGTGAAACGAGTAGTATTTGATTTATTCCAGCAAAAAAATCAGGTCCACATTTAAAATTTGTTCAGATATTTCAAAACAATTTTAGAAAAGTTAGATGTGTAAAGATGTTACTAATAATGTAAATCCTATTTAGATTGTGTTTGCATGCTTTTTTCACCTCATTATTGAACTTACTACCTTATAATTATCTGCAAAAATAACAATTTTTATATCTAATATTAGAATTTATAAACAACAATTTGCCGAGTGGTTACCAGGGTAGAAATTTGGGGTGTAAAGAATAGAACCACTGTTACCTGCCATGCATGTCTTTAGAGGCGACTAAGGAGGTCTGGCTGAAATCGGATGCATGTGTCCGCTAGGGAATGATAACCCAAAACAAATGCTTGCAGAAAATGGATGCACTATGCCATAAGGCACATAACATGGTGCAACGACCCCTCAAGATGAGGAATGGGAAAACAGATCTATGGTCGCTAATGTCTTGGAGATTTAGCCATGCAGTAAGAATGTCAGATCTACCACCACGAGGGTGGCCAAAACTTACTGCGGGAAAAGGTCGGCACAAATGGGAAGCAGAAATCATAGGAATTATATCCTACAGAACTGGCCCCAGTATGCAGACTTGAGAAGAAAGAGGTGGCCCACTTACACCAGCGTCCAAAACAAACTGTATAGCATGGTTGATAATCTAAGGCAGACGGCTGCCTTTATTAGAGAATCCGAAATCCCGATCTAGTGAGAACACAGAAGAAGAAGAAGAAACAACAATTTTGTCTGTAAATTACATAAACTTATTTGTAATTTTTATTATAACATCGAAGAGTGTCTGGCCAAATAGATTAGAGCATGGGTTGCCATTTGGAAGAACCGGTTTTGATCCCTGGTAAGACCGGGAGGTTTTTTCTGTTGTGGGCTTAAAGAAAAAACCTAACCTGAACAGTTTTGTGGTGAATGCACTAGCCATGCGGCTAGTAATTAGTTCCTCATAGCTAGTAATTAGACTCATGTTCCTCATAGCTGTAATTAGACTCATGTTCCCCATAGCCATAATTAGACTCATGTTCCCTATAGCCATAATTAGACTCATGTTCCCTATAGCCATAATTAGACTCATGTTCCCCATAGCCATAATTAGACTCATATTCCCCATAGCCATAATTAGGCTCATGTTCCCTATAGCCATAATTAGACTCATGTTCCCTATAGCCATAATTAGGCTCATGTTCCCTATAGCCATAATTAGACTCATGTTCCCCATAGCTAGTAATTAGACTCATGTTCCCCATAGCCATAATTAGACTCATGTTCCCCATAGCCATAATTAGACTCATGTTCCCCATAGCTGTAATTAGACTCATGTTCCCCATAGCCATAATTAGACTCATGTTCCCTATAGCCATAATTAGACTCATGTTCCCTATAGCAATAATTAGACTCATGTTCCCCATAGCCATAATTAGACTCATGTTCCCCATAGCCATAATTAGGCTCATGTTCCCTATAGCCATAATTAGACTCATGTTCCCCATAGCCATAATTAGGCTCATGTTCCCCATAGCCATAATTAGGCTCATGTTCCCTATAGCCATAATTAGACTCATGTTCCCCATAGCCATAATTAGGCTCATGCTCCCCATAGCTGTAATTAGACTCATGTTCCCTATAGCCATAATTAGGCTCATGTTCCCCATAGCCGTAATTAGACTCATGTTCCCTATAGCCATAATTAGGCTCATGTTCCCTATAGCCATAATTAGACTCATGTTCCCCATAGCCATAATTAGACTCATGTTCCCCATAGCCATAATTAGACTCATGTTCCCCATAGCCATAATTAGACTCATGTTCCCTATAGCCATAATTAGACTCATGTTCCCCATAGCCGTAATTAGACTCATGTTCCCCATAGCCGTAAGTAGGCTCATGTTCCCCATAGCCGTAATTAGACTCATGTTCCCTATATCCATAATTAGACTCATGTTCCCCATAGCCGTAATTAGACTCATGTTCCCCATAGCCATAATTAGACTCATGTTCCCCATAGCTGTAATTAGACTCATGTTCCCTATAGCTGTAATTAGACTCATGTTCCCCACAGCCATAATTAGACTCATGTTCCCTATAGCCATAATTAGACTCATGTTCCCCATAGCTGTAATTAGACTCATGTTCCCCATAGCTGTAATTAGACTCATGTTCCCCATAGCCGTAATTAGACTCATGTTCCCCATAGCCATAATTAGACTCATGTTCCCCATAGCTGTAATTAGACTCATGTTCCCTATAGCTGTAATTAGACTCATGTTCCCCACAGCCATAATTAGACTCATGTTCCCTATAGCCATAATTAGACTCATGTTCCCCATAGCTGTAATTAGATTCATGTTCCCTATAGCCGTAATTAGACTCATGTTCCCCACAGCCATAATTAGACTCATGTTCCCTATAGCCATAATTAGACTCATGTTCCCCATAGCTGTAATTAGATTCATGTTCCCCACAGCCATAATTAGACTCATGTTCCCCATAGCCGTAATTAGACTCATGCTCCCCTGTCTTACCCCACCATAAAAATGTGGTATTACACAGGCAGTAAAGACATACTATAACATCTAAATGTACATTTCTTTTAACATGCAATCACATTGCAGTTATTTATCTACAAAATTACATATCAATAATCAAAATACATAAAAAATTATTAAGAGTGCTACATCTTAATGTGTCCACACATGTGGGGAATCAGCAAAAATAAATTCAACCAAAGCGTGCTTTTTCAGTTTGGTAGTTAGTGTGTTGACAATGTTGCCTTTTATTAAAATCTTTCCTTAGATCTGATACTTACAGTGGAAACATTTTAATTTTTCATTGTAGATGTTTAGTTGTTTAAATCAAAATTGAAGTCATTTATTTGTGCATATATTTTGCAGCTCTTATTTGGTAGCAGTACTGTCCATAAGGTGATTAAGGCATTGGAAAAGAAGGCTCCTTAACTGCATAGGTTTGACACAGACAAATGATTATAGATAAAATAATAATGATGTGTGTTGTAATGTGGTTTAATCAAGTTAAAAACAAAATGAATTTATATCATTTACAGTGTTTTATAGTTGCACACAAACAGAGTACTTGTACCCAACAACAAATATTCTTGTGCATTTATTAAACATTGTGTAACAATGGTGACATTTTTTAGTAGCATCAGTTTTACAGTAAAACCTAGAAACTACGAGTATTAGTATTGAAATTAAACAAAGTTCTGTAAATTGTTTAGTTAAATATGATTTAAAATATTAATGTTGAATGTTAATATTAACTAATATTCCACCCCATTCATTAACAAGTTTTACTAAAAAGTGAATGTTAGATAAAATAATTATTAAAATGAATTTAAAATGCAGTCAGTACATAGGACAAATTATGAAATATGTTTGCTGTAATATTCACAACTATGATGTATTCCTGAGATTGAAGGGTCTATAGTATAATTATTTTCAATGTGATAATGTTTGATAAATGTTTACTCATTTAGTATTTTCTATAATTCACATTTCTAAAGTCAAAATAATATAATGTCCTAGTTTCCAAAGATTTACTTTCATCCACTGTCTTGTATCTAAAGGTGGACACTATCAGGCTGTAATTTGTAACAAAGAGTAACTATTTTTTCAGCAATATTTTCTTAAAAAATCATGTTGCTCTGTCTGTTATCAGTGTTGAAATAAGTTGTTTCTTTTTGGTTATAAACTTTCAGTGCATCTTTTGTTCAATTGTAGAGAAGTTTGCTCAATGTTTGAAATGACTTTGATTGACAACCATTTGAATCCTGCAAGATGAATTAATTATCTTGAGCTACATTGTACAAAGTAATCTACAACTTCAATCATATTTATGAGATGATAGGAAAAGAGAACATGTAATGTGTATGTTTTACATATAACAACAGTCAATGCATATTTTTCAAACATTTCAAAGCTAAAAACAGAAACACAAAGAAAATTTACAAACTTAACAAGTTACAAAAACAACAAAAGCAATTTATACAACTACTATTTAAATATTCTAGTGATAGAGTTGTAAATGAATCACTTAATGCAGTTCTTAACCCAATCACTAGGTAGAGGACATTGTCTGATTGGCAGTATTTTTTGTTTTTGGTCTGAAATCTGCACTGTCTAAAACCTGGCTAGACAACTCTTCAAAACTGCAAACAAAAAAATGCTGAATGCATTATATTGGACAGCTTATGGAGATATTTAGCTTGCCAGTTAAACAAGATTTTCAATGGGAAACATTTTCTTTCTTAATGGAATTTTTAACTAAACTTTAAACTGTGCATGATTGTATCCTTGTTAGACCCACGGTGGATTTTATTTCAGCAAGTTATCTTAGTTCTGCTTCACAAGTTCTCAGACCCATTTTTATAGTATATCTTCAACTGTATATTTCTCTGACAAGCTCCCCCAGACTTGTATATTAAAGACAAGTTTTTCAAGTCATGCTTGCATACATCTTTGTAACACACTTGTTATGTGACAATTACTCCACCTAACTAGACTGGATATTTATACCTTTCTACCATTTGAATTATTTGAATTCCTAAGCTATATAGCTTACAAATAAATAACTATTGAATGAAAATATTTGTTTCCTCTTTTTATTATTAGCAATTTCAATGAAAATATCCTACATTTTTCATGTATACACTCCAATATATGATTTCTTCATTTAATTCTAAACAGTTTTGTAAGTAAAATTTAATACCTTAGTGAAAAACATTGAATTGAAAATAAATAAATCTGGATCTATATAATCTAAATCTTGATAAGTACTAGAGATCAGCAGGTAACAAAATTGATTAAAGTCAAAATATCTAGTAGATGCTTTTTCAACTGTCACATGATTACTCAAATGTGAAATAAACATTTTGACCACAGAGATGAATATAGACATAAAGCTGTTTGGCTGTTTTGACAAATTCTCAACCATATCAGTATGCATCCAGGTGTCGACTTCTTGTGTAGATATTACTAAACAATAACATATATCCACAGAAGTGGACTTTCGTGTAGACATTGAAACAATAGCAATATACATCCAGAGAAGTGGACTATGTAGCCATTGCTAAAAAACAGCAATATGCATCCAGAGAAGAGGACTTATGTGTAGACATTGCTAAAGAACAGCAATATACATCCAGATCAGTGGACTTACGTGTAGACATTGCTAAAGAACAGCTATATACCTCAAGAGAAATGGACTTCTTGTGTAGACATTACTAAACAACAGCAAACAAGAAGAACATCAGCATCTACAGCTGAAAATATCAGTGATAGAGCAAATAACAGTAGCTCAAATGACAACTTCAAAATTTTAAACTATGAGAAAGTCCAGGTGCATATTATTTGAAAGCATACTAAGAAATTGACTGTACTGGAAAAATAACACTGTAGAATGACAAGAAAATTCACTACCACTGTACTATATTGACTCACAACAACATATGCATCTAGAAATACCAATGTTATGCAGTGAATGGGTACAGACATACATTTCTGTAAAAACATTGTTAATTAAAAGTATTAAAATTATTGCTATTGAACTGCAGGTTTGTTGGTTTCCTTTTTCATCCTTCAATTCCTTGTGAAGCATAAATCATCAGTCACTTTTTTCCAAGTCAGGAACAATGTGCTACATCTTCATAACATGAGTAGTAGTTAAACAAGTAATGAGAAAACTAAATAACAAATTTAGCCTTGCTGGCTAGATGTTTGACTTCATGATATTGGATGTGCTATCTCCTTTTATTTCCTTCATTACAGAAAGAAAACATAGAGATGTTAAAAAAAAAAATAGCCCTATACTGTATAGTAATAAGACAATCCAAAAGTGGACATTAATTTATATTTGGCAAACTAATTCCTTCTTTTTATGGACCCTTATGGGACATTCTTTATAGCAGTGATTATTTATTTATATATTTCAATGTGCACTTTGCATTTTGGACATTTATTTGTTATAACACCACACTTTCTGAAAAATTAAAAATGTTTTGTACCTATAACTATTTAGTTCCAATGAAAAACTTGCACTACTTTGGCCCAGATGGATATGCAGTGTAGTGGTGATGTGTTCTGTCATCAAGTAATGTGTGATCCTGTTGACAGAGAACAAAAAAAAATATATTAGCACAGATTGTCTTTTTTATTTCAACATGCCTGAGTTTTTATTCACAAACACTTTACAGACAAATAGCTCTATTTCTTTTGGCTAGAGATATTGTGTCAAGTGTGGAAGAAAACTATGATAAGAAATATAGAAGTATAAATAGATTCACAGTGAATTTGGAAACAAGGTAAAATGCAACTGAGGTAGGGGCCTAGGAAGCTATCTAGTAAATAAAAGTGTGCAGAAATTGAATGTACTGGCCTACTTGTAGGCGCATAACTGGCACAATGTACAATTGCTCTTAGGCTCAGATTACAAACAAATTACAAAGAGTGGTTTAACAAGTAGTCGATATGTTCGAAGAAGAAGATATACGAGACCCACAAGTAGGCCTTCTCCTGCACATTATACTTCACCTGGACACCACAAGCATACAAGATAAGACATATCTTACAAGACTCACAAATCATGGAAGATGCTCATAAAGCATGCATGATATGTTGTCCTGTTATTGCAATTGTTTACAGGGAACGTTGTTTATAACTACCTGTATCAATCAATGTTTGTACAGTCTACTTACTTCTAAAGCCATCCCAATGGGCTGTAGTACTGCTCCTTGAGGACTTGCTTGATACATCTGAGTATAATGTGCAGGCACAAACTGAAACAAAATTGTTCCTGATTAGAAACTAAAATCAGATTGTGCTAATAAATTTTAGATTTATTTCATGCTATTTACAGAGCATGATCTTCACCTTGAATTAAAGACCTTTTTATCTAAACGTAACCTTGTTTTGTTTTTGTGCCTTGTACTTTTGTTTTAAGCAAACTACCTTACTTTTGTCTTTTGTTTTTGTAAAACTACTGTACATTGTGTTTATTTATAGGTGCATTGTAAAACTACCTTAACTCTTTCCATGCTTTAAACACTTTCTGCGCCATGGTGGAATCCGTTGCGCTTTAAGCCCTTCATGCATAGAGTTGCTTCCTTATAAGAAGTCTTTCTAGTTTTACTTCTACTATTTTACTTCTACTACTTTTCAACCTTGTTATTCTATTGGGTTGTCCAGTTTTCTTCAATTTAGTATGTAATAATATATATATGTTTATTTATTGACAAGTAGTTGGGATCTTTTATTAAAAATTTTTTTACCTCCTTGAAATAACTGCGCGTGGAAAGAGTTAAATTTGTGGGTGTTTTATAGGCGCATTGTAAAACTAAAATACATTGTGGTTTTTTAATGGGTCATTGCAAAACTACATTAAATTTGTGTTTTGTTGATAGGTACATTGTAAAGCTACTTTACTTCAGGTTTTGCTTTTGTACTTTGTAAAACCACTTCACTTTGTGTTTCCTATTTAGAATCAACTAGTTAAAGTGTCTGACAGTTTATTTTCTTATATTAATTTTTCTTGCAATGGTTGGTTGTTCCCAGGGCCCAAATTGGGGATGTAAAGAATATAACCACTGTTACCTGCCATGACATGTCGTAAGAGCAACTAAGGAGGTTGGTCGTGGGCTGGCTACCCATACCGTAAAAACACCAGATAGCTACAGAAACCACAGCCAAGAAAATTCAAAGCTCGCCACCCGAGGAAGAAGAGGACCCCAAATAGAGGACTCATGAGCGACCGGTGAAATTCGAAAGAAAATCGGGCTGCCGACTCACCTTCTTTCAACCGGAAGATCTCCAGGATTGGCACCTGGAATGTCCATACGATGTTGAAACTGGGAAGGCGGCACAGGTGCACGGGAAATGAGGACATATGGACTGGCCATCCTGGGACTGGGCGAAACCAGATGGACAAAAGCAGGACACACTAGACTTATAGCAGGAATCAATGCTGTACTCCGGAAGAGAGGAGGAAGGCGCACCACACATGGGGGAGTAGCATTGATGTTGGTCAAACAAGCACAAAAGGCATTAATTGAATGGAAGCCGTTAGGACCAAGAATGATCCGGGCAGCTTTCAAAACCCCCAATGCAAAATTAAACTGAACATAGTCAATGCTCGCCCCAACAAATGACAGCAAAGAACAAATAAAAGAAGAGTTTTACAACAAGTTACAGGGTGTATTAGGCAAATTTAATAGTAAGGATCTTACTATTCTGCTAGGAGACTTTAATGCAAAAATAGGCAGAGACAACTGGGGCTTGAGAAACCATGGTAAACATGGACTAGGGGAAATAAATGAAAATGGAGAGATGTTCGTGGATCTTTGCAGCAAACCAGTTAGTTATAGGAGTAGCCTCTTTCAGCACAAAAGAATCTACACAGCTACATGGATATCACCAGACCACAGAACAGAAAACCAAATCGACCACATCTGCATAACAGGGAAGTTCAGAAGGTCACTGTACGATGTAAAAGTCTATAGAGGAGCAGATGTGGCCTCTGACCACCACCTTGTTATAGCAAAGGTGCGAATGAAACTCAAGAGATTCATGACGACCATGCATGGTAACAGGGTGAGATACAATGTGGGACATCTGAAGGACCAGAAGGAAAGGATGTATTTGAGTGTCACGATTTCCAACAAATTCGAGGCCCTAGAAGTTGATGAAGGAAGTATTGAAGACCACTGGCATAAAGTTAAAGCCTGGACTAGTACATGAAACTACCCTTGGAAAAAGAACACCACACAAGGATGGCTATCAGAGTCAGCGTTACATAAGATAACAGAGAAAGAGGCAGAAAGGCTGACCTCTGTGAAGAGAACAAGATAGCAAAGCATGCAAAAAAGTACACAAAGTCAACAGGGGGTGAAAGTATAAAAGCAGATAAAGAAATTGAGGCCTGAGAACAGAAGAGCAAGCTAAGGGTAACCTGAAAGATTTATACGATAACACAAGAAATTGACAGGAAATATCAACAAACAAATAAACCGATTAAGGACAAGGCTGGAAGATTACTCTGCAATGCTCAAGAACAGATGCAGAGGTAGGCAGAACACTTCAAGGACCTTCTAAACAGGCCAGTTCCCCAAGGCCAACCGGACATAGATCAGCTGCAAGCGATCTAACAATCGACTGTAGCAAGCCAAGCAAAGCAGAAATAAAGAAGGCCATTCTCCAACTACGAAATGGGAAAGCTACAGGCCCAGATGGTATACCTGCAGAGGCCATAAAGCAAATGCTGACATCTCAACAGACATGCTACATGGCTTGTTGGGGAAAATTTGGGAGAAGGAAGAAATACCAAAAGACTGGAGAGAGGGCTATATAGTCAAACTACCTAAAAAGGGTGACCTCCAAGAATGCTCGAACTATAGAGGAATAATGCTCCTGTCTGTACCAGGCAAAATACTAAGTCGATCATCCTAGAGACTCAAGAAAACTACAGATGCAGTACTAAGGGATGAACAAGCAGGATTTAGGCAAAACAGATCCTGCACAGATCAAATATCAACGCTGTGTATCATAGTGGAGCAGAGCATCGAGTGGAACTCATCCCTCTATATCAACTTTGTGGACTATGAAAAGGCATTTGATAGCCTAGACAGGGAAACACTCTGAAACTTCTACGACACTATGGCGTCCCCAGAAAACTAACCAACCTAATAAAGAAAATGTATAAGGAGACAACGGCTAGAGTACTGCATGAAGGAAAACTGACAGAGGCCTTTGAAATAAAGACTGGTGTGCGACAGGGCTTCCTTTTATCGTCCTTCCTTTTCCTGCTGGCTATTGACTGGATAATGAGATCAACAACTGCCAGGGAAGAAATGGAATACAATAGACCATGATGAGTCAATTGGAGGATCTGAATTTTGCAGATGATCTAGCACTCTCTCTCACAACCATCAGGATGCAGAAAACAACAAAACTAGAAACAGTCTCACAGCAACTAGGCCTGACTATTCATCGGGAGAAAACAAAGATCATGAGATTAAATGCTGGTTCCAGGACCAATCTTACAGAGAGGATCACCACTAAAAGAGGTGGACACATTTACATATCTGGGAAGTGTTGTCAACATTCAAGGTGGCACAGATGAAGACGTTAGGGTTAGAATACAAAAGGCAAGATCTGCAACTGCCATTCTGAAGAACATATGAAGTTCAAGAATGATCAGGAATAAAACTAAGATAATGATATTTAATTCAAATGTCAAGTCTGTCCTTCTGTATGGAGCGGAGACATGGAGAACGACTAAGGTGAACACCAAAAGCTGCAGACATTCATCAATAGATGCCTTCGCAGGATACTCCATTTGAGATGGTATGACAAGACCACAAACAGAACTGTGGGATAGGGCAGGACAACGGCAGGTGGAACAGGAAATAATGAGCAGAAGGTGGCGATGGATAGGACACACACTGAGAAACCCACTGACAGCATCGCGAGACAGGCTCTCGATGGAACCCCAGGGCAATAGAAGTAAGGAAGACCAGAAACACCTGGAGCGGGAGTTAGAGATGGAGCAAAAAGCGGGGAGAGAGTGGCGAGATCTGGAAAAGTTGACCTTGGATAGGCGGGCTTGGAAGGCCTTGGTTGCGGACCTATGCTTCCTAGGGAAGGGTGAAGAGAAAACTACTTTACTTCATGTCTTACTTTTGTGTTATGTAAAACCACTTCACTTTGTGTTTCCTATTTGAAATCAACTAGTTAAAGTGTCTGACAGTTTATTTTCTGATATTAATTTTTCTTGCAATGGTTAGTTGGAGATGTTGTTCCCTCACTGACACAAGATTAAGGCATCTTATGATATGTTTACTTCTCATCTAATCTGTGTTTCAGTATCTATACTTACCAGCTATGGTTAACATTTATTCTCTTGAATATAAATAATAAAACTTGTTGAAAATGGCATAGAATAGGTATCAATATATTTCTTTAATCTTGGCTTTTGACCAATTTCTGTTGATTCTTGACAAAGTATAGTTCATGTACAAAGTCATGATTCACACTATTATGTTATCTTTTCTTTTACATCTGTCCAGGATAAGTTGGAACTTCTACTATGTTCTTATGTTGATCTTTTCATGCATTTCTTGATCCCAATATCTTCATATTTCCTTGCAAGCTCTCTTTTTAGTCATGTTTGACTTTTCTTACATGATATGAGCATGTTCAGTCAATATTTCACTTTCCTTTTAAATTATATGTACATGAGTTAATTGCTTATTCATTCTTGTCCAGAGACCTCTGCTACTTTTTAATCTGACTATTTATCAATATATTTCAAATCTTTGATGTAAAATATTTGCAGTTTATCTATCCATATATTTCTATAAGCTGGACTTGTGCAGACATGAAACAAGTGTTCCACTACCTACTACTTGTGATATTCTTGATTTCAGTAGACACATAAACATGATTTATTTTCTATCTGAAATGGTTACTCAGTGATGGTTTTACAAATTCTGTCATGATATATAATGTTGGTTAACATTATGCTATCAGTGCCAAACCTTGATGTTGACGTCAAGCGATATAAGAAACTAGTGATGACAGAGATGAAGTGTCTCATAGAATGCTGGGAGTATCAAGAAGAGACCAATTTGGAAATTAAGACAGGAAAAAGTGGGTACAACATCAGTACTGAACTTCATCAAGAAACACAACAAATTAAATGGTTTCACATAAGCAGATTACCAACAGACTGTCGCCTCAAGAGCAATGTTACTCTGATACAGTGGATACAAGGCAATGAGCTGCCCACGCAAAGGTGGACCTCAGAGATAACACTGATGACGAAAAACACTGTTTCTGAGCGCACACATACACTGTTTATGAATAGCCAGCTCTACAATCTCTTCTTATCTTGTTGCTGTGAGGCAAAACAAGATTAGAGAAGAAAAGAAGTGTTAAGGAAGGGTCCTTTGTATACTATGAACAGAGAAAAGAACAAATAGGTCCATCCAGACGGAACTCAAAATCAAAGAAACTGGCTGATGCTACAAATAAGATTGATAAAATTGAAGTATTTTGGCTATATAAAAAACATGATGGGTAGAAAAACATCATTATGAAGGAGACATCCCAGCCAAGAGGAGAAGAGAAGACCTAAAGCAGATGGATTTAGGATTATACTGATGATTTGAGCATGATGGTCTGAATTCAAAATGACTGTTAGAGTGGATAAGTTCTGCTCAGGACAAGCTATTGGATGATTTGTCACAGAAACTGTTGGAAAAATCCTTGAACTTTCAGAGAAATTCCATCTTTCACCCACAAAAATAAACACACACTTATAAACACAAATCGAATCACAAAACAGTCATGAAATAATGCAGGCAAAAAATGTTGTCTATGAAAAAAAGAGTTTATTTGCATCATCTAAACTGCATGCCATTTCACATACCCAAATTCAGATGATAACACAACAGAGAAACAAATGGAAAAAAGTAATTAATGCAGAGAACACTGCAATTACAAAGATTACTAAAAATTAAAAGAATAAGTCTTCATTTAAAAACAAAATCTGTGAAAGCTAAACATGAAGTAAGGAGGACATGGCACATACTTCATAGACAAGAAAGAAATTGGAATAATATTTGTTAAAAATATGAACCAAAGAAATGCAGCTCATGGGTTTTTTGGGGAGGTGTGAGTCATTTACTGGTTGTTTAATGAGTATTGCATGTAGGGTTGTAGGCATTGAGTGTATATTAGTCATTTCTGATCCTGTGCATGTATTTGACTCAAGGAACTCTCATGTTTTTATTCTTATGGAGAAGCCTTATGAAATAGGACAACATATAGATTGCTTGCTTTTCAAATCAGTAAAAAAATGCTTGTAAGTTCAAATCATGCAACCTGTTCCATAAGCCATAAGTGAGGAAAAGTACCGGCCCACCTACCCCCAGCACACTTGATGTTAGATATGTGAAGAGACAGGCATTTCACACCTTATGGTCTGCAAAGGTGATGAATGAAACATATCACTTTTCCATCTATATTCTTTTAGAACATTCTAGCTTCTTCTCTTTCATGTAGGTGGTTTAGACTTGCTGATCAGGTTTCAACATCATCTAATGGTCAAACCAGCTTTATCTCTTTTCTGCAACTGCTACAATATTCTGTGCTTAGTCAAATATTCTGGAGTAGCAATCCTAACCACAGTTGCTACAGGTGAAACTGGAGCTATTAAAAAGGACAGTCTCTAGCCCTTTTTTTGTCTCCATATGTGATGGTGCTCCTCTTATTTTCTTTTAGAGCCATCCTTCATTGTCAGTCTCAATTCCTGCCTGTCTCTGGCTAACCGCTCCCAATTATATTTGTCTATGCTGTGTGAAGTTAGATCACGCTTGCAGGTGTCAATAAAGAATAGTAATGGGTCTCCATGCTGTCTAATGCTAGTCGCAAGTTGGCCATGTAGAATATTATTTGGGATTCTACCATTGTTCATGTGACACACATGACAAGTGCTATCTCAGACTTTGCTGATTAAGCAAGGTATACATGCTTGGAATGTCAATATTGTCCAAGGTTTCTATATTAGAGATGTGGTCTTGCCATCGGATGTTGTATATTCACCTCAGACAGCACATGTTGAAGGTGTTAAGGTGGTGTTCTTGCCTAGCATATGTGCAAACGTATTTACAAACTAAATAAACACTGTTCAACATTCCACCACACCCTGGCCTCTCTAATCAGTAGAAAGTGCAAGGTAGGACAGTAGTTTTAATGTCTTTATCTCATTTCTAGAAAATGTAACAATTCTTTACAGTATTCTTCCTCAGAAGTCCCATATAATATTATGCCATCTTGTTAGCCTCAAGATAATGGATCTAGCTTGTGCATATAGTAGAATTTATTTTTGCTTCCTCCTGGCATGTTTTATGTCAGGAAGTTATCTTAGTCTAGATTCACCAAATCTCAGACCAGTTTTCAGAGCCTGTATCCAGCTGAACCTGTATATGGCAAGTTTCTCCAAGTCATGTATTCATATCAAGAGTCTTCACAATAAATTGGTTATCAATAATATTTATAATTCCTCATAATTCAAAATATCCCCCCTTGTTTCATGAAATTTGTATGAGAATTATTTGAATAGTTTATTCAGCTTATTCAAAAATTGTATTTGGTATACTCTAATGCACTCTTCCATTTGTCTTAAAGTTAATCTGTAGGCCATGTAATACTATATATGACAGCAGATTGTATAAGTTACTTCTTGATTTATAATGCTTCAACTGTTCTTCTTTTCAACCATGCTGTTCTGTCTCTGCTGCCTTTTCCATTTATCTTGCACTCTATTAATTTATTGGACAGTTTGCTTTAATTAGTGTTATGCATATTCAATGCTACCAATATATCTTCTATATTTTGCACACATGCCCATGTAAGGAAGAAATTGTTAATATTTTTAGCTCTCACTTTTCTCTGTATTAATTCAATTTAGGTTATGTTTGTCACAAGCTATGAACCCATGATAAGTATTAGTAAGTCAAGTAAAAAGTACAAAAACATGCAATCAAAGTTGCCCCTCTGTAATTAAATAATGAAATAAAAGTCCTGTCACACTCCAGTCATGATTTTCTTGTTTTAGAGCCTCTTCTTGAATTGAAACAACAAACATTATTTACTATTAGAGAGGTAATTAGAACAGCCCTACTCTGGATACAAATACTAATATGGATACATGCTCCGTTTGCTTGGTACTAATGATGTTCCCAAAAGAAAATACGCATGATTCTTCTCCACTTAAGTATGGATACCATGCAAAAGATAAACGCATACAAAATAAATTTGCAATATTTGGTGTCAACTAATATTTCATAAAAACAATATCTTTATTTTCCTAACTGCAGTTGCCAATATGCATCATCAGGATACTGAATGTTGTTCATGAAAATTCTATACAATTATTATACTTTTCTTTATATTCTTCCATTTTGATAACAAAACTGTTTAAATTTGTATACATTTTTTCTGTCCATGACACATGTCTTTATTTGATCATCTGACAAAATGTTACTTTGTAACTTTAATAAGTATTATTTCATGAGGGTGAAAAGGACCAGATATAAACTTAGGTGAAATACATAAAAACAAATAAATGTAGTTTTACAAAAAAAAACAAGACATCGGCCGTCAATCAGAAACCCTTTATCAAGTAATAAATACAGAATAAAAGGCGGAATTGAAACTGTTCTTATACACATTTTAAAAAAAACATCCAAGATAACAGGAACATTTTATAATACTGTATAAGAACAATCTCAATTTTGTCTTATGTTCTGTATCCTTTGCTTGATAAAGGCTTTCTGGTTGAAGTATTGTGTGTATTTTGTTTTTGTACTTTGTAAAACTACATTACTTCAGTTTTACATGTTTCACCTTTGCTACATAGTTTGACTGCAGTCTTCGTTATTATCGATATATGTATAAACTTAATGCATGTTGATAACATGACAGATACTGATAGATTAGTAACAAGTATGAGAATAATTAGAACAACAACTAGTACATTGTTCCTTGGTTAAAGAAAACAATTCCAGCACAACAAATATTGAAAATGTATGCACGAAACAAACAGGAAGCCATCTGACAAACTGAATAATCAGGTAGTGAATTGATGATATCTAGACTGCTCACTCAATTGTACAAAGATAAATTGTACAAAGATGAGTTGTACAAAGATGATTCTATGGGCAGAAATGTAAATTTGTAAAGTAGAAAAGGCTCCAAAACAACAAACCAGCAGACAGCATTAAACTCTTGTCAAAATTCTACTCTTTGATCATTCCAACGTATGCAATTCTTGTACAATACATAAAAAGGCATGAGGAAAATATTACAATTAAATGTGTCACAAGATCTTCAATGAAAACAAAATTTGTATTTAAGAAACAAGACAGCACCCACCACCACAAATAAAGCAACAGTTTAAAAAATGTATTTTCAAGAGGCTTTCACATGACAGGTATGACTAAGATTTGACTGTCAAAATGTGACATGATATTATATGAATTTAACCTTTGACATCATCTTTTTTTATATATTTTGTCCTCTTACAGTCAAATGTGAAAGCCTTCCTGAGGTGGGTGAATTGACCTGGGTGATTGGAATGTTAGGGAAACTCAAGGACATCCAAAGACATACTTCACAGAAAATAAACAAATGTTATTTACATTCAGGAGTGTTGCCAAAACTTTGATAAAGCACATTAAGCGATGCATTCATGGTTCCAAACATATCTAAATGAAGAAGTTAGGTTTCTATAAATTATTTCATCAGATTTTCATAGCAGTTTTCAAAGCACCTTGATCAGGAAATTATTAAGATCTCATTCATCTAGTATAATGCATCAAAAGCCTATTTCAATAAAGAAAATGTATAGTATAATCAGAAACTTTTGCTCAGCAAATAGAAAAGTCAACCTATAGTATGCATTAATTAGTTCTGATTTGTCTTCATCTTTTTGTCAATTCAAAAATTATCTTAAATACAGATACATCAAGTTATCTGTATTTTTCTTTCAAAAAATGTATAACTCTCCTACTTAAATTTAGTATAGATTGTAAATCTTGTATTATTTATAATTATACTGAAAAATTAAAATAAAACTGCACATAGAAAATTTTAGCGCAAAAAGTACATACATAGTTAATCCCACAGCATTAAAAAATACAATAATAAGCATCGCATGTTTCTATAAGATTTATAAAAACATTAACGGGGAATATAAAAAGCTTAACACTTCAAAACAATTCATACATCACCAATTAGAAATAAAAAAAAACCCAAAGAAACTGATGTTTTATTATTTAAAATGCATTGAAATTATTAATGAAATTTGTATCATGTATAACAAAATAACTAGTGGCCATTTCTTTTGTAGTTCTTATGATACTTACAAGCGGTTTCAATGAAGAAAATGATAAAATTTTAGGTGCCAGTTTCAATAACCGTGTGATAATTATTTTCTTTTTACGTAACAAATATCTTATATCTATTATTTCTAGTCTTGTGTACATGAAACTAAAAAGTACAATATTAACGGTAATACCTGACAATGAATAAAATCTACTATTATTCGCATCATAAACACATTAAAAACCTCAGCAAAGAATGGATACATGATGTTTTGTAGAGCGTGTTTATTTTTATCCTTAGTTTTGCTTTTAATTTCTTGTGGAACAAATGCCACACTACATGGTTTTAGGTTGAATGCTTTTTTACCAGGAGCCACACTAAAGGGCGTTTTTAATTCTAAAAACAAATGACTTGTAAAAACATGGCTTTTGCCCTTGTCCACTAAGAATTAAAATAAATTCACTAAATGAGTTGGCAAGTATTTCTAAAACAAAAATATGTGCAGCACCTGGTCAGGAGACGTAAATGTTATCAAACTGAAAATATATGGTGTTTTAAGAATTGTGATTTCATAGTACATGCAAGGTTGGGTTGTAAAAAGAGGAGATAATTATGTCTTTTTATTTACAAATTCTGTTCATAAAAAAAAGTGAACCTGTACAAATTCAGTACAATAACTAGAGCACAATTAGTCACCAAAGGTCTTTTTTGCATAAATGACGTGCATGTTTGCTGGCTTACACATGTATCAGCAGTGGTTCCAATCACATTATCTAATACATTTTTTTTAAAACTTGAAGAACCATTAATAAAAACAATTAAAAAAATAAATGTAAATAATGTAGAAGAGTTCAATCACTAGTCTGTTTTAACCCCAAAAATAACATTTTAAAACAAAAATTTCTGTATAATTCTCTAATTCAAAGTACATTCTTTCTCAAATTTCTTGCTACTAAAAAAATACCTTTTTAAAAAGAAATCAATTTTAAAATAAATTCTTTGGTTGGTAGAGTTTATTATGTTCAAATAGAAACAATTATTCAAAATTAAGTTAGCAAATACAGATAATAAAAACACAATCAATGGAGCATGATATGGGGGCTTGAATAATAGTAAAGAAGAACATAATGAAAATATTTTTTTTTTAAATTATAAGAAAGAAAAACAAACTTTTGCAAATTATTTACATAGTACAAGGTGTTAAAACAACATGTACATGAGTCATTAACAACAAATGTTTAGTTAAACACCAGAATTTAGTGGTAAAACAAACCAAAAAAACAATAATGCAGTTAGTCCAGGAATTAGTGACGCCAGTAAAAAGTAATAGATGGCAAGATTTCCACAAAGTGAAAGATATTACAGGTAAGTATGAAATCACTATCAGGTATGACATCCATGGGGGTTCTTTTGAAATACTACAGAATGACTTATAGATTTATATCCCACAATATTTTATAATACTTTTGAAGATCAATTAATCATCACTATAAAACCATAGTTGTTGATGCCTTAAAATCGAGCACAGAATTCAGAGCATATTGTTAGTAGCATCCATCTTTGTTTTCAAAACTAAGTGTAATTATTATCAACTGTTTTATGCACAGGGCTTTGTTTAAGGTTCAACATAATCTGACAAGATACATATTTGGCTAAGATAATTGTTAGAAACAAAGAATTACCTCAGGCAAGACAGATTTTATTCTTATCTTTATAATCAATTAGCATGTCCCTTGCACAACGTTGCTTTCATCTGCCACCTTCGTCGTGGTCTTCCCCTGCCTCTACTCCCAGGAACCATGCCTTCCATTACTGTTCTCTCCAAACCACTGTGTTGTTTAACATTATCGAAATATTTATCTTAGAGAACATATATTTCTAAAATAAAATTAGAGAGCTATCAAGCGTAATGTTTGTTAGATATGGGTCTAGAGGCCAAGGATTGAATTCCTTGCATCAGGCTTTCCCCATATGGCTTGCCTTCTCTTTGCAGAAGGCATATCCCTACCCAGAGTAATGCAGAAACTTCATAGCTCCAGTAACAATACTGGGATCTTCAGAAAAATGCACCTGAGAACTGAATGATACAGTTAGGGTTCTAATTCATGACATTCAAAATGTAAAGTAAACGTCATTACCACAGAGACACCCATCGGTTAGATATTGATTTACTACAAAAACTCAAGAGTTTATCCAAGAAATACACTAAAATAAAGAAGAGCTATCTGTTGTCACAAAAAAGCACACTAGTGTTCACTGACAGTATATTGTGGCTATACTCGCATTAAGTACAAAAACTGACTGATTATGTTCTAAATCACAATAAAGTTGGGCCACAATGGATTTACAACACTTTCTGCCCCATTTTATTGTGGCGCTTTCTGTAATATTGTTCTTTGACCATTTCTTAATGTTTATTTCCCAATTATCTGGCAGCCATCCCCTTGCCAGCTTGTATACAACCTTTTCCTTCAGTGTGGTTTTCAACACAGTGTCATGCCTCTTTATGTGTCCACAATATTTGATTTTTTTCTGCTTGATCTTCGACAATTTCATTTTCCTTTTTATACTAATTTGCTTCTGTTTCCAAAGAAATAAATAAAATTGTTCTATAAATTCACAAAACAATTATTAAATATATAAAAAAGGTGTAAAAACAGAGGATATCTATGGAACAAATGACAAGAATGCATGAATGAAACCAATAAATATATTTTAAGAGATTAACATTGGTCACTTCTCATGAAATCCTTGTATTGAATATGCATTCAATCATGCATTCTCTATTCAAACAAATACATCATGCTGTTAAGTTCAATCTACACTATCGTATGTTAATGTCATTTTTCAAGTTTTTCTTACTAAAGAATGTTCAACAAGCAAGTCAAACAAAATAGTTGCTAGTTTCTAAGAAGATGCTGGTAGTTTCAGGGGAACACCAGCACACACTGTGAGGCAAATCAAACAGAATAAAGCACTGTTACAGACTGATTTGAAAATGAAAAAGTTTTGTTGCAAGAACAAGGTTATTGAAACAGAAATGGCATTGACCGGAGAAAGTAGAACAACTAGGCAACATGCTGAATGCCTACCGAAGTTGTCGAGAGTTGAAGCTGTCCCATCTGAGCAGTCAGCTGAGGAATCATGGAGGTTGGGTCAAGAGTACTACCTGACCCTGGATGGCTAGTGCTTGTTACCATCTGTAAATGAACAGCGTGGACATGAACAAGTAAAAACAAAAATCAGCACAAATCCAGACACAGAGTACTGCTTAACATTTCATGCAGACTTACATGGTTCTGAAACACTTCAGTCTTACTACAAATCATGATCTGTAAGATTTGATCTTTAAACATTGACATGTAAATAACATCGGTGTCAAAATAGACAATGTGGTCAGTGCATAAGTAATCAATGAGCTATGGCTCTGCTGGAACTTGTATGTGATGTCCAATATAAAGTCTCATTAAACAAACAAACTGCATGCAGAGCTAGTTAAAAACATATGTGACAGATGCAGGCATACTGGAAAAAATGCATATCTCAGATAGAAAGAAAAGTCCTAACCAAAAGAAAAAGTAAATGTGGTTAACTGTTAAACAAACTCATTATAGGATTTGTTAGCAATGCTCAATATGCAATTTTAAAATTGTATTTGCAATAAGTTTAATCTATTGTTAAGAACAGAGTTGCGGATGCATCAAACACATACACTTAAAATAACAAGTTTATAAAATTGCATAGGAAAACATTTTTTCAATGCTGCTAATTTATTTGGGTTTTTTCTTTTCCAAGTGAAGAACCAATGATTCCAATATGAATGAAATAATTATTTGAAATATTAAGATGTGCGCTAATTTACCTCAGCAACTACAAAACTAATATTTCATAGAAATAAAATAAATCCTGAAATAAGTTCTCCCTAATCTGTTAGTAAAATAAAATATTTGACCTATACAACACACAGAGAATGGGATCCTTCAAGACTAGGTAGTTAAATATCATCAAAATCTCATTGCTCTTAATCAGAATGCACCTTCTTCAGAATGCTTAGTATCTATACAACTTGAATTTTTTCAAAATTGTATTTCTCCTATCCATTTATTGTAGAAAATAAGTAGCACTAGCAGCTGGGAGTTTATGAGTTTCCCAAATAAAAAAAAAAAATTCAGAAGCACTTGAGCTTTCAGCCCAGTGTTATGGACATCATAACCCTTCGGTTCGGTGCCATGAACACCTTAAATCTGGAGAACTTGTTTTCTGCCAGCCCATGGAATTGAACCGCACTCACAGGGGGCTTGTCACCCATCATCCAACGTGCTACGAACACGATGGGCAGGCGGGCGTGTTTCCCAAACGTATACTATTGCCCCTAACAAGGTACCATAGTAAATAAAATGTAATAAAAACCGTAGTAGCATTATTACAGAAGGGAGAAATGACATGTACACTAATGAAAAACTAATAATATTTGTAGAAAAACATTTCCATTATTGCTATTATAGTACTTGATTTTCATGAGGTCAATAAATATGCACATTTTCAAAATACGTCAAATCTATCACAGTTACAAAATTATTTCACATTTTTCCAAAATGTTACCTAAATCTACACAGAAGATAATGAAATAAATAATTCCCTACAATAATTATCAACACCACATAAGCACTTTTAACTACAAATTTCAGTATCCACTACTTGAGTCTGGACAATTATGAATTGAAATCGATTATTTATACATAAGATTATTTTATGTCCTGTGATGCAATGTGATTCTGTACTATAAAATAGTAACAATTTACTGTGTATCTACAAAATACTGTGCAGATTCTTAATACTAATATAATAGCTGACTCAGACGAGGAATAAGTTGGAAAACTTTGGTTAAAAACCTCAAATGGAAAATATGCAATATAAAAACAATGTGACAAAAATGATTTCATTACAATTATATTACTTGAAAACAGGAACAGCATAAAACTGCACTATTGTTTGTGTACAGTTTGGCATTGGTCTCATGCAAGGATGGACATACTAACTACAATCAAGAAGAGGTGACATTTATTAATCTCAGAATGAGTCATAAAACTGCTGCTGACAGGCATTAAATATGAAGATTCTGCCCCGAGTAAAGACACAAATATGGGTCGAAAACACAAAATGAGGCTGTGTGGTATAGGATCACTACTGACATGGTGTTACATCAGAGCATTAGGATCCAGCATGGCAGACACGTCAGGGTGCATTGCTGTAGTAGGCATTATCTGTAGATTAGAGACACCACATGGTTAGCCACACAAGACAGCAACACATTACACATGCAAGCACATCAAACTAGTACAACACAGCCCAATAAAAATGCTTAAAAGAGACAAATTGAAAAGAAATATAATTTGCCAGTGATTATTTTGCTATTGTTTTTAAACCTATAATCAAGAAGACAATTAACCACTTTATTGGAATACTTGCTGTAAAATCTGCACGAAATAATATTAACAGCAGTCAGTTTTGAGTTGACTGAGCTTAAGATTATATTCTGACTAGGATGGCATGAACCAGATCTGATGGCTTCCCTATCATCATTCAAATCTTATACCATACTATAGTATAACTCCAGATGTAGTACTTTAAATAGAGGTTTGTCTGTCTGTAAAATCTTACAGTTACCCATCTATACAAATTTGTGTCCTGTTGGATAATATGCATACACATTGGCAGACATTTGGATATGCCTGCCCTACATGCCCTAGTTGGCTAACAAGTGTGCAGTGTACTCACGTTCTCGGTGCAAGCCACCAAGATAACAAAGAGTGGTTAATTTGGTTGATAACAACAAATGCAAACAACAACTCTGACTATGGAAACATTTCCTAAAAATGTATACTTCTAAAAATATCCTAAAACATCCTAAAAATAATTCCCTATTGGAAATTGGATTTGCTAAACCTAAAATGCTTAACTGCTGTAAACCAGGCAGAATGTACTTATGCTCTTCGGCACAAATCATATACAGACCACAAAGTGGTAACAAGTGGTTAGTCTTGTTAAACAATAACAAACAGCAAGATTAGACTTTTGACAAATATTAAATGCATTATTACGTGCCCTTGTTTTAACTTAACTTTCTGTGATTACACATTAACAACTACTCTGCAAGAATGATCTATTTTCTTTTTTCTAATCCTGTTTTGTCTCACAGCTTCAGGATAAAAAGAGATTTATAGAACATATTTTTGTGTATGTTTCATAAATAGTGTTATTAACTGCCTCTGTTATTTATATGGTCCACCTTTTCCTTTGTATCCACTGTATTAGAGTAGCATTGCTCTTTGTATCCACTGTATTAGAGTAGCATTGCTCTTTGAGGTGCACTGTATTAGAGTAGCATTGCTCTTTGAGGTGCACTGTATTAGAGTAGCATTGCTCTTTGAGGCGCACTATACTTGATTTGTATGTTTAATTTTACTTTTATAGCTTGTAAGTTCCAACTTGTAGATTATTAGTAAATAACCTTTCTAAAATATATATACTTTTTATTGACATATATAATCAGTTTATACAAACCCATCATTTTGATGGCCCCTTCTGTTATATAATGCCTTCAAGAATACATTTTCCCACTATTGACAGCTATTGCAAAATATTATGAAGAAGTAAAAGAAGTAAATAGCCACTAAAATATTTTTTAAATGTATGTTCACTTGCACCAATCAACACTAGTTGTAAATGAAAGAATTAAATAATGAAGTTTGCTAAACAAAAATTCAACTCTCTTATTTGTAGATGACATATCAAAAGGAGATGACCAAAACATATTAGTTCACTTTCACCACAAGCAAAAATCAAAACTGTATAATTACTTTAATGCAAAATCAATTAACATTTTTACAATGGCATCTAAAAAAAAACTTGCCAAACTGTGAGCAAGAAAAATGTATAATTCTGAACTATCATCTATATAGATCTGCGGAAAAGTAAATTTGCCATATTTATATAGCTAATTATAACTGATATAAGAAGGAGAAGATGGAGATATGTTGGGCATACTTTGAGAAGAAATGATTAAAGAATACAAAAGCAGGCATTGAAATGGGAGGCAAAGGGTTCAAGAAAGAGAAGAAGTCCTAAGGAAACCCTGAAATGAGATTTGCTGAGAGAGGCAAGAAATACTGGACTCAATTGAAGAGATTGAGCAAGATGCCCAGGACAGAGCGGTATGGCGAAATTACTTGTTGGCCCTATATATATATATAGCTAATTGCATTGCATTGCTTTGAAACATGAGCTCAAGCAATCAAATAATATAAACATGAAGGCTATTAAGATGAGTTATCAAAGAATTCAATTTAGTGAGCATGACAGATGCACAGCAAAATTAACATGTTCTTAACGAATCAGAGCAAATATTGTGCAAACATGTGGAATGTCCTATCTGGCTTGGTTAAGTAATGAGACAAAAATGTCTGCACCAGAAAACATTGGGGGTGCAAAGTCCAACAGGAAGAAAATTTGCAGGAATGCGGGGACATCAGAATTCAGGCTTTGCCAAAGAAAGTTGCATAGGTAGGACATTGTAAAGTAGAAACATGATAAGACAGTTTTATCACCAGTCTTCAAACTAAACTGGGGATGACATAAAAACTCACACCGCTTAACTACCAATGTTCGCAAATATAATATATCATTATTATAAATTAAGTTGCATCCTATGTTAAATATTTCCAACAATCCCTTATCAATGCACACAATCATTTTTAGGGATATATATTCAAACTTGCAGTGCTATTATTGAAACAATGATCCTAAAGGATAAGACCCAACTCAATTAAATACAAGTTTCATGTAAAAGGAAACATTGCAACAAGTGAACAAATTCTGATATCTAAGAATGCTGATAACTGAAGATGTGTATCAGAACTAAAGAGCAAGACAGCGCATGTTATAAAAAAGCATTCAGAAAATAATAACCATATTTACAAACAGACCCCTTGCAACAAATGTGAGAGGCTTGCATTATTATATAGTTTATATAGCACAAGCACTGATTTATTGATGTGAATAATAGACAATGAATCATAAATATTAATTGCAGAAATAAAGATATCGTTTCTAATATGAATACTAAGTATATCATCATTAGCCAGAATATGAAATGTATACAAAACTATTTAAAAAACATCAAGAGATCAATGTTAACTAAAGCTTCACTGTTCTGTGAGGTTTTCACACATATAATGCATATTGCTATGTGACTCCTGTTGTTGGAAAAATATGTTTTTTTTACTTCATTGTAAAGGAACATCAAACAATGAGTTACCACATAAAAGGTCACCTGTAAGGAATCTTCAACATTTCCTGTTTATTGACATTGTGGTGAATTTGTTGTTCATCTCTTACTATTTCCCTACCAATTACGTTGTTGTCTTTATCTCCTCTCTCTCTATCTTTAGCCTGTGATGCCCGTGGCGTTTAGGGCAACAAAAAATGTATACCATTCTTCTCTATTTCTGACAGTCCTCTTTATGATATGCCAGCTATGAGTCATTTCTTTCAGTTCTTGTTCCACTGTTCTCCTCCAGGTCGTTTCCACAATTTTTTACCCTCTTGTGTCCTTCTCAGTGCAGTTTTCATGACAGAGTTAGTCTCCTTGCATATCACATGTCCAATCCATCTCCAGCATCCCTTTTGGATGATGGTTCTTATATTCTTTTGTTGGCAATGTGAAAGTGGTTCTTGGTTAGAGATAGTATTTGGCCAAAACATGAAAAGATCTTTTGCAGACAAGTTGTATGAAAGGTGGACAGTTTGGACATTTTTTGCTCTGTCATTCTCCAGCATTCTGGTCTGTATAGTAAAGTTGATAAATACAGCTACTGTATATATTAATCTAGTTTCTGATGCTGTATTGGGCTGATTTCCATAGGGTCCTTAAAATGTTTATATATAAATTGTATATTCCATTATATTATACTGGAAATATCTAAAAGAAACTAATATTTGTATTATAAAAAAATGCAGGGAAGAAAATTAGATAATCACAAATTACTTACTCATTATGAATGACAGAATCACTAACTTAGATGGTCATTTCGATCCCAAACCGAATCTTTTAGTTCTTTCAAATTTGGATGAGCACCTTTCATACAGCTCTTCAATGGTATTAATTTAACATGAATTGAAGACACAAACTAAATTTGTCTCTCATGTTTTGATAGGAAAATGATTTCCAATCTGATTTTAAAATTTATTTTCCCTGTTTTTAAATGATGCTACTCAGTTTTTCACATGACTGTTGCTTATGAATTGACCAATAGCCTAGTATAATGGCTGATTGAATATGCTGTGAAATCTATACAATTCGTAACCGACTTAACAAACTCATAGCTTGATAAAGAAACCAAGTAAAAAGTTGAAAATAAACTACGGTGACCTTCAAAATTCCTGCACAAATAAACCGTCAAAATTTCATGATTCTAGAGTTTGGCATTCAAAAGTTTTCTTCTGTGACACACACACAAGAACAATGAAATTTATATTATAAGATGATCATTGTGACTATGTAAGTTGGTACATAGAGGCAGATAAAATATTCTTACGTAGCGAGATAAAATATTCTTAAGTTTTTTCTATCAAATGCAGCATTTATCTGTATTTCAAAATTACCGCTCACAATTATGATATCAAAAAACAGTTATAGGACACTAGTCTTAATGTGTACACGTTTGAAGAACAAAAACTAGATTGACTATAGATACAAAGTGGACCCAAATTGCATATTTAAACTAATCACAGCTTGATATTAGTCAATTAAGCGTAGATTTTAAAAAAAACCAGACGGAGAGTTCTGAAAAACTCTCCAGCGAAACATACTGTATATATGAAGGTATTATATCAGTTATTTGTGTTCTAATCTAGTGCATGCAGTTACTGATGCAAACATTTATACATCAATATTGTTCAACTATGTTTCGTGCTAGATTAACTCATTATTTTATTACTTCCCCTGTACAAATTAAAACAATATCTCCAAACACTTGGAAGAAATTTGTAACCCCTGCTTTCAATATTTATTTACAAATTGTCTAAAAATAGATCTAAAGGTGAAGGATTTACTTCATTGTACCAGGTCTTCATATAAGGCTCCGTCCCTGTTGGCAGAGAGTGTTGCACAAAGCACTAACTCCATAGCTTCAATTTAAGTGTTTTTGTACAAGGTTGGTATTGTTCATATTATTGCTCTTTCTACCTAGCGTTATAAATTAGACTAGTTAAAACTACCATAATTTGTGTTTTAACATCAAGTACATATAGAAAAAGTAAGAATTGAATAAAAAGATTTCCATGTCCTAAATGATTGTATTTTTTAATTATTTGACTTTGTTTTATTCATATCTTTATTTTTCCTGTTAGCCTGTAGAATTCAAGTGTAGTCATGGTGCATAATATGGTGCCTAAGTGTAGTCATGGTGCATAATATAGTGCCTAGCTATGACTTCAGGGGTACTTGTAATTTAGATTTCCATGTAAAGAATCAGAGTTTCCTGTTGTCAAACAGTGTACATTGTGCACACTGGAAATTTTTGGCATAAGAAGACCTTGAACTCCAAAATTTCCATGGTACATAGTCCCTAGCGCAGCGTGTTATCAGATTCACTATAGGCGACCTCATATATCTTTTTTGTTTTTTACTTAACAAAATAATCATTGACTAGATGAAGATTTAATTATGTCAGCTGTTAGACGAAGTAGAACTTGAATTATGGTAAAGAAAAAATACCACTAAAAATGATGATACTAGACACCAACCAACATGCAAGCAACACTACAGAGGAATCACGAATCATGCTTCATGAAAAAAAAGGGCTCATGCCATCACAAACAGCAATATTTTTAAGCACATTAAAACGTAGCTCTTCTTCAATGTTGATCTGAATTATTTTTCAAATATTCATTTGATTTTGTTCACAAAGAGATATAAGTTAAAACTGTGCGATCAATATTATATCAATTATCTTTGCAAATTATAAGCATATAATTCACCTAATTTCACAAGCTTTTTCAATTTTGATGAAGAATTATTTCATTTAATGTTATATGTATATAATTATTCTAAAGCATATTGTATTGTTGAGGGTGTAATGAATATCAACAGTTAATGCATGCAGATGTTAACATTTTAAAGCCAGAATTTTGTTTTAAAAAACTTTTTGCATTAACACAAAATATATTTCAATTATTCAGAATATTTCCTAAACATGTTATTCATGTTTACTTACTTTTCTCAGTTTTTAAAGTTTCTTTTTTAAACTTAGCCTAATGAGGCTTAGCCTAATGAGGCTTAATAAAGAATGTTATTCACATACCATAAGTCAGTGCTTTATATACTGGGGTGCATCTTACTGATGTTTACGGAGGCTCTGGTGCCACATGACGATTAAAATACTGCTACTACTAATAATATTTAAAAAGTTGAAATGCGAACACTTTCTCCAGTAAAACTCAAAAGTTTGATTAGGTGGCAGTAGAATGGTTACAAAATAAAACAAGATTGGAAAAGAGGAAAGATCGTATTTATGGGAGTGTTATGAAAATATAAAGTAAGTTCACTGAAGGTCATGATAATTTGAATAATTTAGTTTTGTAGAGGAAAATTAATAATCCTGTGCACTACTAGAAAAAATAGTTCAGATTGATATACTAAAAGCGATCAAAGTGCAGAAGTAGTTTGTTAACAGTAGATAAAATCTTTATAGCACATTGTGACAACCTGCAAAGTCAACTGGATGTGAGACATAGATGGAAGTAACAGATGACAGACAGAATAACTGCATGGCATGGAAAAATTTCAAATCAAAACTAATAGTAGTGAAGACATTTGTGAAGATTCATGATACCCTACAGCAGTCTGTACGGCACTTGATGATGATTTTTGGTTACACTATCTGCACAGAAACCTGACAAGTTTTCAGGTGGTAATTGTTAAATATGTTATATAAGCTGCTTTCTGGATTGAAATGGACCATTAATTAAAGAAGTTTCTGACCAGTATATTTCAACAAAAACTAGATGACCACAGTTCTCTAATGACTATATTGTCAGTTAAATTAATTCTTTGCAAAAAAGGTAAATTGTTTTAATTGCTCTCATCTCAATAAGTTTTTCTGATCTGGTGCACTTTTGCTTGAAATCTTCCTACAGATCAAAGTATTTTTTCTTGCTAAAAGCAGCTCTAGAAATTTATAACAATAATTAACCGACAATTTCTTATATTAACTTGCAAGTAAAAGATGGCTATAATGAAATAAAAACTTAAGGGAGGAAGAAGAACTGTCATCAACATAAAATGTAGGATATGTTCTGGTCAACAAAATCTAAATTGCATATTTGTCTTTGTTTTAATAATTACAAATACTGTTGTTATTAATTCTTATTATTAATTTATTAACATAATCATTTCGATTTTTTTGGTGCATGATCTTTTAACAGAGCAAATTTACAGACATTTTAAGACCACTGACCACAACATTATTTTGTTAGTATTATTAACTATACTGTTACTGCATATATATATATATATATATATATATATATATATATATATATATATATATATATATATAATGTACTTTAGTAAGTTTGACATATGTTTCATATGTGTGTCTAGATAATACATCAGCATGATAAATATACTAAAACTTATACTTTGGCATGTTAAATATAAAACTGAAACAAAAGTAAACAAATAATGTTATCTTTTCTCGTAGAATTGAGTAATACGCTTCTTTTCATACTCATCCATCCAGACAATTAAATACTTACGTGTGACAATTGATGTGGTTGTACCAAGTATTGAGGCATCCAGCCTGTAGCAGGATTTGGTGACATTTGGTAGGTTGTCACAGGTGAACTTGCGGCTATAGAAGTATATCCCCTAGGCATAAGCCCTGCAGGCAGAATGGTTTGTGTGGGGATACCATAGTTGATGTACTGGCTGCAAAAATACAATCACATATCTGTAAGATTCTAATATTTATTCACATCATTACTGTAGCACAGAGTGTTTCTATTTATTGTTGTCTAAGTTTCCTAGTACACACTTTAACGCCTGGTTCAAACTCTGTGGTGGGCAGTTTTGTTCCTGTAGATTTTTACGGGCAGTAAAAATAGACCTCACTGTTCTCTCTCTCGATCGTTCTTTTTCTGCCATTTTTATCATTCTTATTGTCATATATAAGCAGCCTTTGTCAAGAACGTAGTTTTACATCACAATCTTCAGTACCATTTGGAGCTCTAGTGCTTGTCCTTCGGCGACGTGTGCGATTTCAACCATCGTTTACTGGGTTCGCTCTCCATTAGCCTTTGACTGTCCCCAGCCAACCTGCAAGGCTGCTCACTGTTCAGAATGCAATGGCAAACTACTAAAAGTATAAGTGGTGCCTAGAAAATAAACGACTTGTTTATTGTGGTTGATGGCAAAGTTCTGTAAAGGATATTCCCCAATTATTTTATTTTCATAGTTTACATTTGATTAAATAAAATGTATGTCATATCTTTCTCTTTGTTCATTAACATGAATGTCAACCTGTATGCCAGCTTCACCAGATTTGTCTGTTGTGATATTTCTTCTGAATGTCATTTACAAAAATGTTTGTGTGCTCTTTAAAGCTGTCAATTCATTTATATTTCTGTCTGCCTCTTTTTTTTGCACTTCTACAGTTCTTGAAGGATATTTTTTTTTTAAAAGTTGGATGATTTGGTCACATGTCCATACTAATTTAGTTTTTCTTCTTGTTCATGATAGACAATAGTTCCTCACATGGCCCTGACCCTCAACAATAAGATTATGTACTTCTTTGTTTGTTATTCTGCCCATTTATGAAACACTCAATACTCTGCAGAATGATCTCACTTTCATTGCTTAGATTTCTTCTCTAGGTTTGTTATGAGTTTCAAGGTCCCATGGGCATACATAAACATGGCTATGACTAATGTTCTAAGCAGTCTGATTCTGATGCTGCCTGAGATGTTTTTACTTTTCCAATGAGGCATCAAGTGTCATGCATGTTAGAAGAACAAAATACTAACACATTTAATGCTTGAAATGCTAAAAAAAATAAGTTAAACTATAAAAATATATATATAAACTCAAAGGCCAATACGGTGTGTGCTTAACGTAGGACTGCTAGAACCTGAGGTGATTTTCCATGATGTACGGTCAATGCTGTTTAAAAGACACAACTTTTATCAGTTATCATATGAGGACTATCATCATAGCACTCGGACATGTCCATAGGTGCTCCGATCTCCGCCTCAGCAAATCCAGCAGCGTCCAGCGACCCAACATGCCAGTTCGATGTTGATTAATCAATCTCTTTGCATATTTAGTATGTCGTTTTTTTCGGGCTGCACCAATATTGACACCCATCTCTTTCAATCTTGTCAGTGAGTGGGATTCACAGCCCTGAAACTCCTCTGTTCGGAAAGACTCTCTCAATGCATGAAGAATGTCACTTCGATCCATTGCAGCTCCCTCTGATATTGTAGATAAGCCAGCCAATCTATCAGCCTGCTCATTACCCCTAACTCCTGCGTGCCCAGGGAGAAAAATAAAGGTGATTTATCTGATCATTGTCTGTACCAGTACCTCCACCCAGTTGCGTCTCACCATACCTGATTCGACTTTACGAATCATGCTCATGGAGTATATTGACAGGATTTATAGGGATTTAAAGTCTCTTTTAGCTGAGGTGCATCTTTAACCCTAAGAACAAGTTTTGCTTTTGTTATATCAGGGGGTATTGGTCAAACAAACATGAAAAAATAAGAATGAACTGGTAAAGAATCCAGTTAATAGTAGGCAACAAAATCTGAACTAAATCTTACCCATTTAAATTAGCTGCTAATGCTTGTTGATCATATGCAAACTGCAATGCCTGAAAAACAATGAAAATACTTAATGGCATATCACCAACTGACAGAATAAAACAAGGAATTAACGATACATCTAACTTAAACTAAACATTATATATAAACAAGAAACTTTTCAGCCTGCCCTTGTATTAGCAACAACAAAAAAAAGCAATGTAGAGCAACATTTCTTCACTAATTATAAAAACTTTAATAGTGAATATCCTGTGAATTTTGAACATATATATCTCAAGGAATTTGAGGTGATCAATTTTTATTTTTGATCATGCGCCTTTGTGATGTTTGTTAGTGTAAGAATGATAGTCCAGCTAAAGCTATGAAACCAGTGAATAAGATTTCAACCAAATGATACCAGTAACAAGATTCTAGATTATCTGCTGTATAAATGACATCATAAGATTATTTTTCAAAACACTTATCACATCTCTTCCCATTAACGTTCCCCGTGGATAGGGCACATGCTGAGGAATACCCCCTGACAGCATCATGAGTTTCTGATGGAACCCCCAGGGTAACTGAGGTAAGGGAAGACCCAGGTACACCTGGAGGTGGGAATTGGAGACAGAATGCAAGACAATTGTGGAGAGAGTGGAGAGATCTGTAAAAGATGGCCTTTTATAGGAGGGCTTAGAAGACTTTGTTTGCTGACCTATGCCTCCCAGGGGTGAAATATACAGTAAGTATATTTTTTCTCCAAAACAAGATACACTTCTTTCTTTAAAACATGACATATTACTTTCTCTAAAACATGACATATTTCTTTCTTTAAAACATGACATATTTCTTTCTTTAAAACATGACATATTTCTTTCTTTAAAACATGACATATTACTTTCTCTAAAACATGACATATTACTGTCTCTAAAACATGACATATTTCTTTCTCTGAAACATGAAATATTACTTTCTCTGAAACATGATATATTACTTTCTCTAAAACATTAAACATTTTTCTCTCTAAAACACGATACATTTCTTACTCTAAAACATGACATATTTCTCTCTAAAACATGATATATCTCTTTCTATAAAACATGAAACACTACTTTTTCTAAAACATGACATATTTCTTACTTTAAAACGTGATACATTTCTTTCTCTAAAACATGATACATTACTTTCTTTAAAACATGACTAATTAACAATATCGGTGACTGCTCCAAAGAGATCTCAAGAAGATTGGCAATAGCAAGCAAGAAGTTAAACACAATGAAGAACATGTGGCAAAGCACTAGCAAAATATTAAAAGTACAAATATTGAGAACATGCATTTTTCCAGTGGCTACTTATGGTTGTGAATCATGGACCATTACACAAAAACAAGAACGAAAATCCAGTCCTTCGAAACGAAATGCTACAGAAAGATCTTACGAATACCATGGACAGAAAAAGAAAGAACACTGATGTCCTGAAAGAACTAAATCTTAAAGAGAATTGGATGATAAACAACATACTATACAGAAAAATTAGATACTTTGGTCACATCAAGCGTCATGATGTCCTGGGGAGAACAATATTAGAGGGCAGGGTCCCAGGACGCAGAGGCAGACCAAGAAGAAGATGGCTACAAGATATTAAAGAAACCATGAATATGACCATCAATGAAGTGGGTGAACTGGCTAGAGACAGGGTGAATTTCAGATGTGTTGCAAGACAACAACAACCTATAAAGGATACGCACCTTGATGATGATGAAAACATAACATATTTCTTTCTCTAAAACATGACATATTTATTTTCTAAAACATGGCATATTTATTTCTCTAAAACACGATATATTTATTTCTCTAAAACATGATACATAATCTTGTTCTCCATAACATGATATATTTTTTTTCTAAAACATGATATATTTCTTTCTCTAAAACATGATACTAACATATTTCAAGACATCAGTACTCACCGAGATACCGGCATCATCTCTACCAGGTGTGAACAAACGTGGTGTGAGCACAGCAGGTGAAGACTTCTTCTTGTTGCCACTATCGGCAAATTTCACTAACAATGGTTCGGTGCTGCCTGGAAACAACAAACAATATTTACTTTCATTTATAAGCTCATTATATCTTAGCAAATCTTATATTGGTATTTCTGTGAGGATAAAACAAGGAAAATTTAATAGATTTAATTATCTTATTCGTATTTTTCTCCGCTCCTCGTGGAGCATAAGACCTCAACAGTTTTTCTCCATTTTCTCAGTCTCTGACTGTTTAATTTATGGCCTCCCAGGATAGTCGAGCACCCTTCAGTTCCTTAAGACAACTTCATTTCCAGGTCTGTTTAGGATATCCCCTTTTCCCTGTGGGTTCCACTCAAGTGTGTGTCTAGTTACACTCAACTGTATGCATGACCCACCAGCATTTTCTCCATTTAACCTGGGTCATCATGGGTTCTTGTCCTTTTCTTATCCACAGATCTGTGTTTGCAACTTTGTCATATGATGCTCAGTCTGAGAATATGCTGAAGACATCCATTGACAAAGATCTTATTTGTATTTGACTTGGTGACTCGCCATGTAGCAACACAGATTTCACATTTGAGCTGAATATTCTGAACTTTATTTTAGTGGAGATGGCATGGCAGTAGATTTCCATACTGTGTGCAGGAGAGCAAAGCCTTGTCTGGTTTTCCTAATTCTAGCATTAATGTCCTCAGTGGTACCTCCTGATTGGCTGATCTTGTTTCCAAAGGTAAACAAATTCACCAACATTTTCTATATACCTTCCCACTATCATTATCTGGTCTTGTTGTTTGTTGTTGGTTTAAATATAACAAATATCATTACTAGAATTAGCAAAGTCGGAATTTATTTCATGTTTCTCCACCCAATTTGAAATTAAATATTTAGCACTCTGGTAAATAAGTTTACATTATTCAACACAAATTAAAAATATGTCTTGTTTGCTCTATGGCTATGAGACATGGCATATGACCATAAGAATGGTATATTATAACCATAATATGGTATATAAGAATATCATATATAAACTGTAAATGTTCACTAACAGATGTCTTTATTCCATGCTCTGTATCAGAAGGCTAGACATGATAACAAATACAGACTTGTAGAAAACAAAATGGAATACAGCTAAAGATAAAAGAATGAAATTGTTGATGGATTGAACACACACTCAGGAAACAACTTCACAATGTAATCAGACATGTACCTGACTTGAACCCACTTTGAGAGAGGTTATTGGGGAGGTCAAAGAATACTTGGTGAAGAGCAGTAGAAGAGAGAGGTCAGAAAGGTTGGAGTCTCATGAGCAGAGTTTAAAAAAGTCAGCCCAGAATAGAAGTTGGCAAAGTGCAACAGTTGCAACTCTATGTACCACTGAGTACAACAATTGTTTGTAATAGTAAGTGTGTAATATATATATACTGGGATGGATTAGCATAATGCATTGAGCAAATAGGACAGAAGAGGGTTGCGTGTTCAGTCCCCCCCTCGACATTCCATAAGTGAGAAAAGAAATTGGTCCTGCTACTTCCTGTACACTTTGGATTAAAAATGCGAAGTGAAAGGCACGGCATACCTTAAGGTCTTAAAAGCCTATGGAACAATTAAAAAATATTTATACACATATAATTAAAGTAAATAAAGAATCCTTTTTTAATGCTATTTGGTAGTTTGGGAATACGGTGTTAGCGAACTTTCTTTAAGCAATGGCATATGATGACGATGTGATCAAGATCACACAAGCACCTTTATCTACCACTGTTTTTTTTTATCATGCAACTAATGATGGGTCAACATAAGAACCGTTGTGATTTTAAAATATTCCACTCCAACAGGTGATTTTGAACCTGGGACCATGGGTCTACATAGAAAGTACTCTAACCACTATGCTGTAACAGCTTTTTATAAACATATACATTGTTTATATTTTTAAAGTTTGTTACACCTGAACTTGATATATTTAAATATGTGTACGTTTAAAAAAAGTCAAATTGAAATATTCTGTGTCTGCAAGACGGAGATGAACTGCAATTTATACAACAAACAAATTACCAACAATGAGAAATGTACAAACAGACGAAACAAGAATAAAACTAATCAACATATTCTGAAGTTGGTATAATAATAGATAACACGTTTGTTTAAAGCTTCAAGCCTACTTTGTACCAATGTGATAAGTTTGGTAAAATGTTAATGCAGGATAAGGGTTATATTCATTCTGAAAACCTGTCACCAAAGTGAGACAGATCTGTATTGCTTTCATTCTGACTATGAGTATGTAACAGCTGAGATAATATCATAAGCTACCTATATTATTTTACACACTGACCCCTTGAGTGCTTCTTTACTTCTGAATAATTAGACACCATCTGTCATAACTATTACCTACCTGGCAACATCTTGTTATTAAATGCATTAATTATCTGGTCACATTTCTCTTTAGATTCCATTCTGGCAAAGCCAACACCACGGCTAATTCCATCTGGTTTGCGAAGTATTCTTGTGGAGATTACTGTGCCATATTCTTTAAACATATTCTCTAGATTCTTCTCCGTAAAGTACACTGGAAGATTAGCAATGTACAGGTTTGTAGGGTCCTGCTCTTGTTGCTGTTAAAAATACAGAAAAATCAAGATATCAAGCAAACATAGATAACTGAAGTAAGTAAAACAATAAAATATACAATGAAATAGTGGCATATAATGTACTACATTTAGCATGTTCATGTATTGTTTATGCTGTTGATTGTGCAAGCAGGTCTTGTGAATGTTGTTCCTAAGGAAGATGATTGATAAAGCATCACAGTGTTGGACTAAAACAGACCACCAAAACTATGTTTCTTGACATTAAGGTACATCATTATGAACTGGTTTATTATTCTTCTTTTGAAATTATGTTCCTATTTGCGTTACTATCTTTTTCCTTTTATTAATGTTCACCCTTTTCTTTTATTGTGGCTTTCAGCAAATTGTCATATCATTGTACATGTGCACATGTTTTCTTTGTTTTGTTTAATTATTACTTCTCATTCAGGATTTTCTAACTTTTTTTTCAGGACTTCTAAATTTATATGCTTTGTTTCCATCAACTGATCTCCACCTTTATAACAGTAACATTTCAGAGTCTCAATTTCTTTTTTTCAATTGTTTATCATTATGTATGTTTTAGCACCATACAACAAAAAAGAGAATATGTGTAACACTTGATGACTCTTAATCTGTAACTTTATTATTTGTTTCAATGTTAAGATAACATGGGAAGGATCCTAAACTGCTCAGCAGCTACCGCATTAATTATGTTGAGAAATTAAAACGTTATATTTGTTTCAATGTTAAGATATCATTAATTATGTTGAGAAATTAAAACGTTATATTTGTTTCAATGTTAAGACATCATTAATTATGTTGAGAAATTAAAACGTTATATTTGTTTCAATCTTAAGATATCATTAATTGTGTCGAGAAATTAAAACGTTATATTTGTTTCAATCTTAAGATATCATTAATTATGTTGAGAAATTAAAACGTTATATTTGTTTCAATGTTAAGACATCATTAATTATGTTGAGAAATTAAAACGTTATATTTGTTTCAATCTTAAGATATCATTAATTATGTTGAGAAATTAAAACTTTATATTTGTTTCAATGCTAAGATATCATTAATTGTGTCGAGAAATTAAAACGTTATATTTGTTTCAATGCTAAGATATCATTAATTGTGTCGAGAAATTAAAACATTATATTTGTTTCAATGCTAAGATATCATTAATTATGTTGAGAAATTAAAACGTTATATTTGTTTCAATGTTAAGACATCATTAATTATGTTGAGAAATTAAAACGTTATATTTGTTTCAATCTTAAGATATCATTAATTATGTTGAGAAATTAAAACGTTATATTTGTTTCAATCTTAAGATATCATTAATTATGTTGAGAAATTAAAACTTTATATTTATTTCAATCTTAAGATATCATTAATTATGTTGAGAAATTAAAACTTTATATTTGTTTCAATGTTAAGATATCATTAATTATGTTGAGAAATTAAAACGTTATATTTATTTCAATCTTAAGATATCATTAATTATGTTGAGAAATTAAAACGTTATATTTGTTTCAATGTTAAGATATCATTAATTATGTTGAGAAATTAAAACGTTATATTTGTTCCAATGCTAAGATATCATTAATTATGTTGAGAAATTAAAACGTTATATTTGTTTCAATGCTAAGATATCATTAATTATGTTGAGAAATTAAAACGTTATATTTGTTTCAATGTTAAGATATCATTAATTATGTTGAGAAATTAAAACGTTATATTTGTTTCAATGTTAAGACATCATTAATTGTTCAGAAATTAAAACGTTATATTTGTTCCAATGCTAAGATATCATTAATTATGTTGAGAAATTAAAACGTTATATTTGTTTCAATGTTAAGATATCATTAATTGTGTTCAGAAATTAAAACGTTTTATTTGTTTCAATGTTAAGATATCATTAATTATGTTGAGAAATTAAAACTTTATATTTGTTTCAATGTTAAGACATCATTAATTGTGTTGAGAAATTAAAACGTTATATTTGTTTCAATGTTAAGATATCATTAATTATGTTGAGAAATTAAAACGTTATATTTGTTTCAATGTTAAGATATCATTAATTATGTTGAGAAATTAAAACGTTATATTTGTTCCAATGCTAAGATATCATTAATTATGTTGAGAAATTAAAACGTTATATTTGTTCCAATGCTAAGATATAATTAATTATGTTGAGAAATTAAAACGTTATATTTGTTTCAATGTTAAGATATCATTAATTATGTTGAGAAATTAAAACGTTATATTTGTTTCAATGCTAAGATATCATTAATTATGTTGAGAAATTAAAACGTTATATTTGTTTCAATGTTAAGATATCATTAATTATGTTGAGAAATTAAAACGTTATATTTGTTTCAATGTTAAGACATCATTAATTGTGTCGAGAAATTAAAACATTATATTTGTTCCAATGCTAAGATATCATTAATTATGTTGAGAAATTAAAACGTTATATTTGTTTCAATGTTAAGATATCATTAATTATGTTGAGAAATTAAAACGTTTTATTTGTTTCAATGTTAAGATATCATTAATTATGTTGAGAAATTAAAACTTTATATTTGTTTCAATGTTAAGACATCATTAATTGTGTTGAGAAATTAAAACGTTATATTTGTTTCAATGTTAAGATATCATTAATTATGTTGAGAAATTAAAACGTTATATTTGTTTCAATGTTAAGATATCATTAATTATGTTGAGAAATTAAAACGTTATATTTGTTCCAATGCTAAGATATCATTAATTATGTTGAGAAATTAAAACGTTATATTTGTTTCAATGTTAAGATATCATTAATTATGTTGAGAAATTAAAACTTTATGTTTGTTTCAATGTTAAGACATCATTAATTGTGTTGAGAAATTAAAACGTTATATTTGTTTCAATGTTAAGATATCATTAATTATGTTGAGAAATTAAAACTTTATATTTGTTTCAATGTTAAGACATCATTAATTGTGTTGAGAAATTAAAACGTTATATTTGTTTCAATGTTAAGACATCATTAATTATGTTGAGAAATTATAATGTTATAAAAACAATATAGTTCTACTGTAGATAAAAAAATATTTCCTAGAAAATTAGAAAACAGACTATGAAAATATATATTGGATTCTTGTCTTTTTTCTCTTTCAAACTCTTTAAAAAAAAAAAAACAATAGCTACAAGTGTCTCACGTCTAAAGTATGTATGACTCATTCCATTGTAGTGTTATCAAGGAAATATATAAATTACTGTAGCTAATATTTGAGGAGCTGTGTTATTGTTAAATGGTTTCCTGTTCTACTTTTTACATCTCATGCGTACACACACATCTATGCTTCTCTTTTCATGAAGCAAATTCTTTATTTATTTATTATTTTTCGTCCTACTGCTATGAATTTAGGCGTTGTCATGTGCAACTCTGAATGATTTTTGCATAAAGGCTTGCTTTCCTTTTCGCTAGTGTCCCTTCACCAGCATGTCATTTATGAAACGTTTCTCTCATCATAGTCCCCCTGAAAGACTCAAATCTTTAGTTAGTTCTTCCTCCTTCACATAGTTGTGTTCAAGATTTCCTTTATGTCATGTTGCACCTCCATCATTTTCCAGAAACTACGTTCTCAATTATTACTTTCTTTAAACCCCTGCCATGTTTAATGTGCACCAAAATATTTCAGTTTCTGTTAATAAGTCAATGGTCCTCAATATTCAGGTTTTGTAAGACGTTTATATTGTTCCTCTTCATTATTCAGGATGTTCAAATATGTTTTTTAACACTGTTTTATGCTATTCGATTTTCAACTTTAATGTCTATGATCTGCATCCACACTCCGCTAACAGGAAACATGTATGTCCGCAGAAAATACTTTTGTTATCTTGTTTGTGCTTGCCATATGCTCTTCATACTATTTTACCTCTGTATTCCCACGGCCAATCTCCTGATTTCATTTGCAGTCTCCATATTTCATTTGCAATCTCCATATTTCATTTGAAATCTCCATATCTCATTTGCTACGGAGCCATGCTATTCAAAATGCACACAGTTTGTATTTTCTTCACTGATGATGACTATTTCCGCAGGCATCTTATATTGTCAGTTAACTGTGCCATAAACTTAACTGATTGTCTATACTAATAAGACTCAATAAATCAGCTATTCGGATTTCTTCATAAGAACATCATACAATATATATTAAATCTATACATACTAACAATGTGGAATAAAGTAACTAATAAAACTAACAACATACAGACATAAATAAAATGTAAGCTATAGTCTACACTAAACGAAACTTGAAGCAGATACAAAGCAGAAATAAGCTAAACATTAACGGAAGAATAATAAACATCCATAGGAATGCAGATGACATAAAGTTTCTAGCATAACATGGGAAAAGCTTTGACCAATCAGTTGAATACATCAACATCAGTAGTGAAGAGATTTGACATTTTGAAACTTGTGAGATATTTCGTGTATCGTCTTGCACATATAATACAAAAGCAGATGATGGAAAATGCTGAACAGAAGTGAAGAAGATAACAGCCGCTACAAATACTTTCAGAAACATTTGATAGATGATTTTAGCATCCAAACAAATTTAAATGAGTCATCAAGTGTTATATATCTATTTTACATTAACAGTATATGTGCAAATGGTGCAGTAAGATACATAACGAGGAAGGCAGAATTGAGACCTTTGAAATAAAGAAGAATGAAGTGCAATTTTGTGGAAGCAAGCAAACAGATAATGAAACTGTGAATTAAACTAGGACTAAAAACGAAAATAATTCAAGATATTATAATTAGGCAAACTATTTTGGACATGTAAAGAAACAATACTACTTTGCTGAAAACTACAACTTAATGAAAAGTCGAAAGCAAACGGTCAAGAGAAATCTCTTGTTATAAGTGAGCAGGAGACACCGTATCAGAGTGTACCATGAAGTCAAGAGACAAAGATGTTGGATGTCCTGTACAGCCTACCTTCATTGTGGAGACTGCACTTGTACCGATCTTATACATCTAGAAAAGAAATGGTCAGATTTCATAGTTACCGTAATTATTGACTCATTTATTTTGCCACATATATTTTATAGTAGCCGTAAATATTTACTCATTTACTTTGTTATATACATTTTATATTAACCGTAAATATGTATTCATATATTTTATAGTAGCCGTAAATATTTACTCATTTACTTTGTTATATTATACATTTTATATTAACTGTAAATATTGACTCATTTACTTTGTTATATTATACATTTTATATTAACCGTAAATATTTACTCATTTACTTTGTTATATACATTTTATATTAACTGTAAATATTTACTCATTTACTTTGTTATATTATACATTTTATATTAACCGTAAATATGTATTCATATATTTTGTCATACCCATTTCATAACAACAGTGATTATTTACTCATTTATTTTGTCAGGTACATTTCATAGCTACCGTGATTATTTACTCATATATTTTGTCATATACATTTCATAGTTACCGTAATTATTTACTCATTTATTTTGTCAGGTACATTTCATAGTTACCGTGATTGTTTACTCATTTATTTTGTCATATACATTTCATAGCTACCGTAATTATTTACTCATATATTTTGTCAGGTACATTTCATAGTTACCGTGATTGTTTACTCATTTATTTTGTCATATACATTTCATAGCTACCGTAATTATTTACTCATATATTTTGTCATATACATTTCATAGCTACCGTAATTATTTACTCATATATTTTGTCATATACATTTCATAGCTACCGTAATTATTTACTCATATATTTTGTCATATACATTTCATAGCTACCGTAATTATTTACTCATATATTTTGTCATATACATTTCATAGCTACCGTAATTATTTACTCATATATTTTGTCATATACATTTCATAGCAGCCGTAAATATTGCCACCTACATTTCATAGTTAAGTAACCGCAATTGCTTACTTTATTTATTTTGTCAATTGACCGTCTGTAAAGACGAAAATGACCATATATTTATTTTGTCATATAGATTTTTATCATATTTTCCTTTTCATATACATTTCATAGCCACCGTTTTATTATTTATTATGTCAAATACACTGTTTGCCATGAATAGTCACTAATTTGTTTTGACATATACAGTTCTGACAATCCTTCTTCGCTTCGCTTCTAAGTATGTAGATGAATGACTTATTTTGGACACAAATACTATTCAATTTAATGCAATATTTAGGAATTCAAATTCTGGACCGACATCATCAAGAGCTGATTAGGGCATGACTTCACAAATTTTCGAAAAGTTGAGACAGAATTATGGCGGACTTTTTTTCATACTGATGTGTCCATCATGATCTCCATCTAAGACAAGAGATAACAAGAGATACACACTTTTATTACTGCACTCAAGAAGAATAATGAGAGAGTTAGGTAACTAGTATTTTTATATTATGTTGAGGCATCGCCACCGGTAAAATAAGGACGTTGAGCTCAGTCAGTGAATTGAAAATTTCTGTCAATGTAGGGTGACATTTTATATATGTTTGATAGAACACTGTAAGCTTTATTGAAATTTTAAACAATTCTATGAGTACATTGTTAATTATTGATGAAAAGTGTTAATAATACTGATATTCCCTAGCGTTAAATTTAATTTGTGACGTAATGCAATCTTACATTAGCGAGTTGTGTTGTTTTTAAAATGAATTTCTATTTTTATCCAAAGTGTAGTGCAAACGGTGACGTGACGTCCTGTTCAAGAAAGAGATCAGAGCACACATGGCTTCTCACCGAAGTGCAATGAAGATCGTTCTATCAATAAATCAATCAATCACCCTTTTTCGAACGCTAGATATCGACCGCTTGTTAAACCACTCGTTGTGATTTGTATGTGATCTCAACCTAAGATAGATTGTGCGTTGTGCCAGTTATGCGCATACAAGTTGGTCAGCACATCGATTTCTGCGACGCGTTTTATTCAGTATGGTACCTTCCCTAGGCTCCTACTTCAGTCAGCTCTTACGAAATGCCTTGTCGCATTGTTACTATTATGTGCTCCCCCTGTGAGCCTCGTAAACACACAGACGTATGTACATATACAAACACAAACACGTTTAGTTGTATGTGATAATTTCTATAAGGAAAGGTGTGGTCCGAAGATTGCATATCCTAATTTCTTCACTGAAGTCTTTCTAAAAGCAACTAGTTTATCGTGCATAATGTTTATCATTCCGAGAATTTTGACCAACATTTTCGGATGTGCTGGTTCTACATGCCGTAGAGGTCTAACGAAGTCGAAACGTACTCAAGTTCGCGGTGCAAACCACACTGATGACAAAGAGTATTACAAACAAAGAAATAAACAAACATGCCGGGAATTCACGAAGCATATGTCTGAACGACAAGAACGCCCCGCTCAGCACAGTCCTGAGAATGTTTCCAGTTTTGACGTTTTGTCCCTGAGAGTCTGATCATACCATCAGGTGCCAAGTGTGAATTGTTCAATGTGTTTGCACTCAATCTTACATCACTAACAAGCGCGTTGTTTCTGCCCTTTCAATGATCATATTTCTTCTGTTAGATAGTGCCTGTCTGTGTTTCTGTAACGAAATCTCTTCTCTATATACAAGTGCTGATTCCTCCCATTATTTCACGACTTTATTTCGTGAAACTGCGTATCTTCTCTTTGCAACCAGCGCTAGTAACTCCGATAGTGAATTTCACAAAAAATGTTTCATATTTTTTTACATGTATATAAATACATGCTTCATAAATGTTTTTAAATAGTTGTTTTTTTTCAATTGTATCTAATTATGACTATTCTACTGTACGTAGTATAATTTGAATCACAGATTGAGGACAGAATACTACCTAGTCAACTAACATTGTCAACACCATAAGAACGAACTTGTTATAGGAAAAAATCGGTGAATATGCAATCTCCATCAACCTTTATTAACTGCCAGAAAGTATTTGACACTCTGCACCGTTCGACAGATTATAAAATGCTTAAGAATTAAGACTTTACACTTAAATATATAACTGAAGACCTTAGATAATAATTCGGAATGCTGTGTTAAGACCACTAATGGAAAAAACTGTAGAGTTTCACATACAGACAAAAGTAAAACATACAGACAAAAGTAAAACAAAGTCGTATAATATCTCCTTTGTTTATTTTCGTAGCCATAGATTGGGTTGTGGAAAAACTATGACCATGAAGATGTATGTATGAAATAAACAAATAATAAGACAAGAAGAACTTGATTTTGTATATGACTTGGGCTCTCCCAAGTGCAACAACTGAGGTTGTGCAACAACCAAGAAAGCACACGAAAAAATTTAATAGACTACCCTATCTTTTGGAATAAATAAACCTTCAATTAAAGACTACAAAGAATGATGTAGTTGTTAAAATTAATGGAGAAACCTTGCAGACTATTGGCAGTTTAATCTACATGGGAAGCAGAATGATACAAGATTGAAATGAAGCATAAGAAATCCCCATAAGAATTGTCTATACATGGCTTCACATATTTTTTTTTGAAATGCAAAATCTCTGCGCAGACATACTATCTCAGATTAGTTAGCTTCAACTAAATATCTTTGCTGACACACAGAAGTGAACGTTGGAAAAAGAACATATTTAATATAATTGAAACTAAATGCTTGAGTACACTCTTGAGCATACGTTGAACACGTAAAAACAAAGTACTGTAGTTTTACAAAATACAAAAAGAATAACAGTACACAGCAACGTTTCGACCAAAAGGCCTTTATCAAGCAAATGATTAAAGTTGTATTTTATATGTAGTGTGCTGTGAAAGAAGTGAAATTCGTCACTTCTGTTGTATCGTTTACTTGATAAAGGCCTTTTGGTAGAAACGTTGCTGTGTATTATTGTTTTTGTAAAACTACAGTACATTGTTTTTACGTGTTTCGTCATTGCTCAAGAGTGTACTGCAGTCTTCCATTTTATCGAGCATTGGTTGGGAAAAGTTTATAAGCAAACAAGATAAGACACCAAACAAGATAAGACACCAAACAACAATACTTCGAGAACCATAATAAAAAAAAACGATGGCCATATCTTGAACATGGGCTAAGAATGAACAACAGCAAACTTTCTCTAGGACCACTCTACTGCACTCTAAAAGGATACAGAAAGAGATTAAGACCAAGGAAAAACTTTTCCCGAAATCATCAACACTGAAGTCAGAACTATAAGACTAAGTAGCATGAAGAATTATGAAAAAAAAAGAACAGTAAAGAAGCACTGATTTCCGTCTTCTACTTTTTAAAAACGTATAAAGAGGAGTATAGATCGATATAACACTTGTTATTTTGTTTTGTGTTACAGTTTAACAAATACAAGGATAGATAAATGTGACAGTCTTTTGATGGACAGATTCAATGGCGAAAAATAAACCAGAGAAAATGGGATACAACATCAGTAAAACAAATCCACAAGTAAGATGATGTAGCTGGGCATGTTTGTAAAATACAAGTAAAGGTTGGGAACTTGAATGTGGCAGACTGCTGCACTCAATACAGTCCCCGACTTAAGTGGGCAGAAGCAAGGACAGAGCCGATATCATCAATGCGGTACGCTCTCAATTGTGTGACATGGGCGGGTCTCAGACACTGGAACGAGTTCGAGAATTAGACACATGTTAGACATGTCAGACAGTGTCGTCTTCGTGATAGAGAGAGAAGATATAGTAATCAACTTCTCATGGGTACTGTGAGCAAATGGACTTTGGGATGGCTGCTGCAACGGAGGACAGAGCACGAATGGGAAGGCCCAATGTGTCATGACGTCGATCGCATAACATTACATAACTCAATACAGTCATTTGATATTTGGTAAAGGAAAACGGTTAAAGTAATGATTAAACTGAAATAGTAAATAGTAACATTCTAACGATATTTTAAGAAGGTAACTACAGTAAACATCCATATTCCTCTAGCTAGTATTGTGCAAATGGTAATAATTTATTATTGGAATTGTCGTTAGTCTCTGGTCCCGGAACGAACGGATATGATTGAGTAAAAGCTACTGGTTACTAACCGCTACTAGTTACATGGTCAGTATCGTTTTGTAGCTACTATTCGAAGTATTGGTTGTGAACATTGGAAATCAACAAAGAAAATTTATAAGAAACTGGACATCTTTGAGAATAAATGTCTACGAAAATTACTAAAAGTAAAATGGAGTGATTTCGTTTCGAACAACACAGTGAGAGATAGAACACAGCAACAACCCGTATCAAATATTATAAGGAAACGAAGGTGGAAATATTTAGGTCATATTCTTAGATCAGACGAAAAGAGACTAAATTGGCAAGTCCTTATGTGGTCACCAGTTGGGAAAAGAAAACGTGGAATACCTAAGACCACTCTTCGAAGAACAATCCTACAAGAAAGTAAACTATTGGGATGTAAAACCATACAAGATCTCCAACTGCTAGCAACGAACCGCATTACATAGAGATCTAAAACCTCTGCCCTATGTGCCGCCTTTGGTACGAAAGGAACAAACTAACTATTGGTTACTCTCTAGCTAGATTATAGTATCTAGGTAAACACGTAAAAACAAAGTACTACAGTTTTACAAAATACATAAACAGTGACGATAAACAGCAACGTTTCGACCAAAAGGCCTTTATCAAGCAAACAATACAACAAGAATGACGAATTTCGAGGAACACTACAAATGGACGATTACATGTGGAAACATAAACCTATCTGATGAAAATCTGGGAATAAAAACGAACAACGAAATGAGTGCAACACAAAAACCGAAAGTGGAAAAGGAGAGGAACAATAAACAATATAGTGGATAAATGACACATATATGGAGCAAACACACATATAGATAACAAGGCACGAGATAAGACAGTACTAAGAAGCATGGGAATGTAATGCGTTGAGTCCAAGAGGTCGCAAAGTGCCATAGAATGAAATAAAACGGTTCTCCAGGGCGAATCGACTGCGATCATCGGAGGAACATGATCGGATGGCTGTGACCTGGACATCGTCAACTCCTGAATGGCCAGTATCATTGAAATGAGTGGCCACAGGAGTCACAGAGCATTGGCGAATATCGCGTAAGTGTTGGGCGAATCGGTCACTGAGCCTCTTACCGGTTTCACCAATATAGGCCTTATGGCATCGTTTGCAGCATAGATGATATTGCGGGACTCACACGTGAAACTGTCTTGAATGGTATAGGTAGCTTTTGGAAAAAGAGACAGTACGGGTCTGTATTACATATGCACATGTATTACAGCGCCGACGGCCACATTGGATGGTGCCAAAGTGACTCTGGATGTTAGGCTTGAGGCGACTGTGTACCAACAAATCCTTGAGGCTTCTGTCCCGTCTGTACGCCACCAAAGGATAGTGTTGGAAGACTGAACGTGTCTCAGGATCAGACTGAAGAATAGGAGATGATGGAATAAGACCTTTTTCACCAGGGGACTATGAGGGTGGAAAGTTAAGATAAGTTTAACCCTGTCAGACTTTGGGGTTCTAAGTATGTGAGAGAGGGCCTCCTGGCGAGCAATTAGCTGAACCCGATGCATGGCAGATGTAAGCACATTCTCCGGGTATAGGCGCTGGCGGAAGAAATCAAGCATCTCATGAGCTCTATCAAGAAAATCGTCGTCCTCGCTGCAGAGGCGACGAAGGCGTAAGAGTTGAGAGAAAGGTAAAGAGTCACGACAAGCCTGGGGATTGGAAGAGGTATACAGAAGAAAGCTATGTGTATCAGTAGGCTTGTAGTATACTGATGTAGTGATAGTGGATAGGCTGATGGTGATAGTGATGTCAAGAAAATTGACACAGGAGGTAGAGATGTGAGAGGTGAACCGAATAGCAGGATTGAAGGCATTGATGAAGGTAATGAAGCGTGACAAATCGGCTTCAGACATATCGGTAACTCCAATACAATCATCGATGTATCTATGATACACGGACGGAAGAAGGCCATCATAGGTGTTCCATACTAAGTGTTCAAGATGACCCATGAATAGACAAGCATAGCTGGGTCCCATTTTAGTACCCATGGCGACCCCACTAATCTGTTCGAAGAACTGGTCATTGAACTGAAAGGAGTTGAGAGTGAGAACTAGTTCAGCAAGACGAAGGAGAGTCGAGGTGGAGACAAGAGGGTTAGTTCTCCTGTCGAGAAAGAACTGGAGAGCTTGAAGTCCGTCAGAATGAGGTATAGAGGTATACAGTGAGCAGACATCAAGGAGGAAGAGGCGATAAGTCCTGCCAGGCAACAACTTAATAGAAGAAAAAACAGACAAAGTATGGTTAGTATCTTTCAAGAATGAAGGTAGTGTGGTGACTATAGGGTTGAAGATACTGTCAAGAAATGCGGAGATATGTTCCGTAGGACAAGAGCAAGCAGAAACAATAGGCCTACCAGGATTGTGAAGTTTATGAATTTTGGGAGCATATAGAATGCGGGTTTGCCCAAACAACTGTCGATGACACATAGTGATGATGCGCCGGTAGGAAGGTCTTTAGAGGCAATGAGGTTCTTGATGACTATACGGACCTTACTATTGTTGGATAGTGTGGCATCAGAAGGAATATTTTTGTAGAATAGGGTGTTGAGTAGTTGGTTGTGGCCTTCCTGAAGATATAGTTCTTTACTCCATACGTGTGAGTCCCACAATATCATCTATGCTATTACCTGCAAACGATGCCATAAGGCCTATATTGGTGAAACCGGTAAGAGGCTCAGTGACCGATTCGCCCAACACTTACGCGATATTCGCCAATGTTCTGTGACTCCTGTGGCCACTCATTTCAATGATACTGGCCATTCAGGAGTTGACGATGTCCAGGTCACAGCCATCCGATCATGTTCCTCCGATGATCGCAGTCGATTCGCCCTGGAGAACCGTTTTATTTCATTCTATGGCACTTTGCGACCTCTTGGACTCAACGCATTACATTCCTATGCTTCTTAGTACTGTCTTATCTCGTGCCTTGTTATCTATATGTGTGTTTGCTCCATATATGTGTCATTTATCCACTATATTGTTCCTCTCCTTTTCCACTTTCGGTTTTTGTGTTGCACTCATTTCGTTGTTCGTTTTTATTCCCCAATTTTTATCAGATAGGTTTATGTTTCCACATGTAATCGTCCATTTGTAGTGTTCCTCGAAATTCGTCATTCTTGTTGTATTGTTTGCTTGATAAAGGCCTTTGGTCGAAACGTTGTTGTTTATCGTCACTGTTTATGTATTTTGTAAAACTGTAGTACTTTGTTTTTACGTGTTTACCTTTTTTTCCAAGTTTTACTGCAGTCTCCACCCTTTTTCGATTATAGTATCTACATGACCACAAATAGAAACGATTTCTTACAAGAATACTTGTTACTGTTTAGTAATCGATAATCTCGGTTGTTTATTTTCAGTAATGTTATAACCAAGTAGTAAAAGTATTCTGGGGATTCGTTGATCAAATTATTCTTTAACTATGCATCACGTAATCGTCTACGTGATTATCATCGAATGCAGTTATGTTACGATAGCAGATGATTATGATGTAGGTTTTGCTATTTACACACGTTTTTTAATATTGTATACATTTTATATTGTGTTCTGTGTCAGGCATCGTCCAAAAATAAAAACAAAATTTCCATTTCTTTAAATAAATAAAAATACAACGTCTGACAAATGAACTGAAAGAAAACGAAGCCAAATGTGTCTGTGCATTTTAGCATCGTAAGTGTTGATAAAACAAAGTGATAGTTATAAAGCTAGTTTTTCTCATATAAGAGAGTTCTCCATAAAATTGTTTTCTGAGAAGGATTATATCAACATTATTATTGATTTATTGAGCTTATGCTTTACTTACCTATAACATTGAGTAAGAAATATCATAGAACAGAAACATTTTATCTACTGAATAAATATTGTATTACAGCAGAGTGGTTCAAACGTGAACGTAGCAAGTTATGTTATTATCAACAAATTGCTTTTTAAAACTATTATTTTATAATTGTATTATTTTTACTATGATACTTCATTAATTATTTTATATATTTCTCGTGTAATAATATCTTTACTTTGACCGCTTGAAGGTAACACATGTAACGTATGTCTACCTACCAAGCTGTGGATTTACTAGTACTAGTTTAATCGCGGCCTTCGTAAATACTGGCCTCAGCGCAGGTGGCCATATTGTCATAGTCTGAGGCTGTGTAATTGTCACGAACTATCTATTGTCTTTCCCCAGGTAAATAATGGAATTGGTTGTCCACTCTTGCCGTTAAGCGTATGGGTGGAAGCTTTAATTTGCGTTCCAGTGTCAGACGTGTCGCCCTTGTTGTGTTATCCGTGTTTATTTAGTGTGGTCTTGATATTGTCTACCCATCTAGATCAGCGGTGCCCAAACTTTTCATTACTAGGGACCCCCTTTTAAATACATTTTGATGCTGTGGACCCCAAATGTTTCTATATATGAAAATGGACAGGAATAAATATGCGTGTGTTACAATATTAAACAAAGTCTGCAATTTAACAAATTTACGAAGGCCGCGGCTTAATACCCATTTACAAGTTACTGTACAAGCTAAATAGCGAACACTTACTATAGGTAACGAGTATTTTTTTCAAAAGTAACAAGACGTTTAAATACTCAAAAGCAACGAAAACTCAGAACTCTGTTCCTACATATGATGTATATAGTTATTCACCTGTTACTATAATATATTTCTGTTTAAGTTACTATATCTTCATTGAACAATATACTCGAGTTTATATTCGCACATAATTGAAATTCCTTGATTTATTGGGGGTAATTTATTTATTGGGGGGAAGAGTTCAATTGCACATCACAAACAGGTGTGACATGTTTGTTGTTTTAATGAGCCACATGTGATCTGAGTACCGTGATGTGACAGGTAGTTTATGTTGTTGTTGGGAGATTTACACTATTTGGTGTTGAAGAGAAAAACGTACTGGATTAAATTCAAACTATGTGTTCAGAGTATTACATATTGTCCCTTGACTCAGTGGTAGTTTTTGTGTTAACGACTACATCAACATAACAAGATGGAGAGTACAATTGAGTCTGACAACGATTATATCATAGTACAACTACTATATTGCAACAAAAACATATGTTAATGATCATGATAAATGGTGATTATATAGGGTGAAATAATCAATACTACATGGTGAAATAATTAACATTACATGGTGAACAAATTATAGATTCAATATAAATAAAATAATTAGTGCTTGCGACTGATTATATATATATATATATATATATATATATATATATATATATATATATATATATATATATATATATACACACACACACACACCCACCCTTGTTCAGATTATTTGAAACTTATTGCGATGGAACTGAATTATTTTTTGTCCAAATTGTCACTATGACTCACACTAATATATTCACATTATTACATAATATGACCTCCTCAACTTTTGAGCTGCGTTTTGATACGGTTTGGTATGTAATACACCAATCTTGTGCTTCATGTGAACGGTGGTTACGTTTTCTACCCCTACAAGTGAGTTACTTGTATACGATCTAGTGTCATGTTTCCATTTATGTATACAAATCTATTCTGTCAATTCTCTTCCGCACTTCATCTTCCGGTAATACCTTTGTGGCGTAGAGTTACAGATTTATACTTCTGGCTGCCAGGCTTCGTATCTCAGGACATTGGATTATGTACTTGTCTTGCTCTCAGGGTATATCAAATCCATATTAGCCGAGCAGGTTCATGTCTTCCGAGTGTGTACGGGTCGAATTACTTCCCCCACACCATATCAGATATCCTATATCAAGATACAGCATAATTATCCTCCTTTTTCTTATTCCTGCTCACCAGACATGTGTTCCTATCCAGCCGCAATTTCCCCCACATTATATCTTACGCAACATGCCTTCGACTAATTCAGATTGGCTTTCCAATGGGAAGGTGACTATCCATACTTCTTCCTATCATTACATACGATAAACGCCTTCAGTTTTCAAGTGCTCAAACAACCTGCTAGAAAGCAGGTCCGTATGTCTTATCTATCTCTTGTCATCCTTTTTTATTTAGATCTATGTTTTAGTTTATTTAGAATTCCTTGTTTGTATTTGTTTTCTTGATAAAGGTCTACGGCCGAAGCATCGATTGTTCATAGTTCATAAGTACGGTTCCAACTTCACTGCAACGGGTCACCCCATAATTGCTCCGTTCCTGTGCCAACGAAAATCGCACGAAATGCTAACAACTGTGAAATGTCTCCTGTGTGAGCTAATTCCAGAATGAAACAGCTGTGTACCGCCACAAAAAGCAACCTGCACCGCATATATGCATATGGCCGATTTCTTATTTAAGCATTCATTTGTCCTCGCTTATATAATACTGTATATACTTGTCTTTGACCAAACCGCCAATGTACTGAGTATTACCACAGCCTCCCCAAGTTTTTCTCTAGATCTGATCTGGTCTGACCACCTCAGATTTGTAGGTTTCCGTACATCGACCAACAATCTTCAACTAACTTTGGGTCCATGTATCAAACTTGAATTAGAGATGAATAAGTTTCTCCTTTGTCTTACGGTCCAATCTACTAAAACGTTGCTTGCAAATAGATCACACATTGTCAATGAATCTTTAATCTGGCGAATTCCCAAGATAGTCCAATATGTTAATTTGTTTACTATTGAAAAAAAAAATATTATTTACTATTTCTATTTGTGTCGTCTAGGCACATATTCTGTTCTTCTTCTTTGAGTTTGCTTTTATCAGCCAAGTTAACCATTTTTGTGTGATCTAGTTAGTCGCACAGAGAACGTGAGTATGTTGTGCCCTGGTTCTTAGGCACCTATGGCATGTAGGACAGATACTTCAGAATTTTAGCCTATCTCAATATGTTGAAAGACGCCAGATCCTTCAGATATTGCCTTTTACCGAGAACTTTGATATGTATTGTGATGAGCATTTCATGCCCCGGGCTAGATGCAAGTCGCCGACATCGTAATAACTTTAGCACCCCCAAAACATCAACTTTTGTGAGTGTTTACACGCACTGATAAATGGGGAGAAAACAAACATTTTATCCCGGTGATTTCTGAACATTTTGACTTCTCTGACTTTGTACGTAGTAATCGTTTTCATTACTGAATATTTATCGTCAATCTGATTTAATCCATGTTTTGAATGCTAGTTCCGATTTATAATGCTCTGTTTCATTCGTTGACTGTTTTTTTCCACATGTCATTTGACTTTCTGACCAACTTCCAGTTGACTACGAGCTGTAGAGAATCTGATAGAACTTATTACTTTCTTCCACAGTTCAACTTTAAAATAAAGTAACTCGTCTTTCAAAGGTCTGTCACACTTTCACGTACTAGTCGTCTGTGGTGGCGGTGTTCCTCTTGAAGCAACAATTTCCTTTACGTTTTAGCAAAATAGATTCCGTTTTCTTCTTTTTTATTTTTATCACACCGCTGACCGTTGCCGTCTGACACTAACTGCTTTTAGTATTTTTCCTGAAGATCTTGTCTGTGTGGTCGTGTAGTGAGTGTAACATCTTGACGTCCATCTTGCATAACGAGTGAATCACAAATTGCAAGTACTTGAAACGGTAACCTCATGAACCATAATAATTATGATGCAACGACTGCGCATGCGCAATTATTTCATTAGCTAATTGACAAGCAGTGATGGAATATCCATTCCCCAAAATAAACAAATAAAAATAAATGCCAAACAGTCACTTTCCTGCATAAAAACACGATAATCAATGAACAAACATGAAGAAAAAACTAGTTTGTTTCAATTAATTTGCGCAATGATGAATATAAAGATGTAATGAATAACAGTAGCAGAAAACAAACATACAAATAATAAGAGTAACTATGGATACAAGTAAGCATACCCATATACAGACGAGATAGAGAGTGAGAGATAAATATGTAGAAAGTTTAGAAATATCCACAAACAATGCAAAAGACAAATCAAACAGACAAAAAATACTACGAATAAAAAGTAAAGAAACACGTACATATGTTTAAAAAAAGCAACATACACAACATAGAAAATAAAATGCTAGAAAAATAAACAGCATAGAACAAACAGCAGCGATACACTCAACAACACATATACAGACAAAATGTAACAAAAGAAGCCACAATGAAACTGCTACAATGAAACTGACATACATACACACACACACACACACACACAATGCGGACAAAAACTGACACACAACACACATACATCAACAAGGAACCAAGATAACAGTACAGTAACAGACTTACTTTTGCCATCTGGGCCTGGATGCCCTGATTCTGTAATGCCTGCACCGCTAGCTCTGCTGCCTGAGGGTTTTCAAAGTCTACAAAGCCATAACCTGCAAATATCATATACCTATATGTTAACAAACATGATATCAAGTAGCTATATGTCAGTAAATACTACAGGATGTTCAAGATAATTGTAGCTCCATTGAGAATTCGAAAGTTGCCAGGTAAAAATTGAATTGTGTTTATTTACTATTTAAACCGGTTCTGACTCGCTCGTCCTACGTCACATTTGTTCATCGCCCCTTCCCGCACTACAATTACACACCGTCACACAACCTTGACCTATACTACGTCATAACTGAACCTTCTCGTTTCCATACATATATGCCAGATTAGCTCCATTCACGGGCCGCTTTTAAGTTGAACACCCTGTACAATAGATTGCGTATCTATATGGAAACATGCACTTGAACGCATACTCATACGTAAAACAAACACTAGCACCAGGGGACCTACATGTATGCAAACACTAGAACCAGTACCTACATATTTAAGCATATATATATGTACAAATACATTTTAAACAAAATCATATATACACATAACGTAACCTTATATAGCAAAGATTCTCCCGTCTGTTACTGGGTCTCACAAGGGAAGCAAGAAATAGTTACACTTTTCTTTGACTGAAATCGGATACACGTGTCCTAATCGTGTAGAAGTCTATGCGTTTAGGGACTACCAAACCAATGTGCAACGTATACACGTTCTTGGCAAAATCAAACATATCACAAAGAGTGATTCTTCTTCTTCTTTGCGTTCGTTCTTTACGACCAATTTTAATCCTTCTCTGTGATATGTTTGATCTTTGCCAAGAACATGTATACGTTACACATTGGTTTGGTAGGCCCCTAAACGCATAGACTTCTACACATTTAGGACATGTGCATCCGATTTCATCCAAACCTCCTTAGTCGTCTCTTACGATATGCGTGGTAGATAACAGTGGTTCTATTCTTTACACCCCAAATTTGGGCCCCGTTAACCACTCGGGCGACAAAGAGTGATTAAAACTGGTCATAAAGAACGAACGCAAAGAAGAAGTTACACTGCGACCTACAAGGCATGTCGTTAGAGGTGACTAAGGTAGGGCTTAGGAAGCTACCCTAGTAAATAAAAAGCGTTGCAGAAATCGGATGTGCTGGCCAACATCACTGGCACAACGTACAATCGCTCTTAGCCTCAGATCACATACAAATCACAAAGAGTGGTTAACAAGTGGACGATATGGAGCGTACGAAGAAGATATAACAAAGATAAACTACAGAACCAACTTCACAGATCTACTTTCTATAAAACAGTACGCGTGTGCGCGTTTAGTCTCCCCCAATAAGACAATGGACTTGATATCTTTATTAATATAAGTAACTGTCAGGATAAACGTTTTCAAATCCTGAAGCTATGATGCAAAACAAGGTTAAAGAAAAGAAAGTAAATCTACATAGAAAATATTTTCAATGGCAACAGATACATTCTCTTGCAAATATAAAGTAAAAGCAGAATGTCTTGAAAGGCAACAGATACATTCTCTTGCAAATATAAAGTAAAAGCAGATGTCTTGAAAACTAAAGGAGAAACCTTAATGGAAAAATACCGATGCAAATAGGGCAAAAGTTCCTTTCACTGATATAGTTGCAGCACTCAGGGCCATACACGTGTAGAGCTAAATGACACAAGACAAGCTCTATATAGTCTATGCTAACAGTTAAATGAACTGTCCCATCTCATTGCAAACATATTTAGTAATGATAAGGCGGCAGTTATATAGTATTAAAACTAAATTACGAATTTTCAATTCAAATGTTGTATCAATCCTAACATATGCCAGCGAGAGTTGGAAAATGACTAAAGATATAGAAAGAAAGTTGAATGCATTTGAAAATAGATGTCTGCGAAAAATAATGAATATAAAATGGAACGAATTCAGGAGAAGTGATGAAATCAGAGACATGTCTGGTCAACCACTAGTGACAACTGTTATAAGAAAGAGATGGAGATATGTTGGGCACACCTTGAGGAGAAATGATCAACGAATATCAAAGCAGGCATTGAAGTGGGATGCAAAGGGTTCAAGAAAGAGAGGTCGACCTAAGGAGACCCTGAAACGAACTTTGCTGAGAGAGGCAGGAAATATCGGTCTCAGTTCCATGCAGGAGATTGAGCGAGTTGCCCAGGACAGAGCGGTATGGAGAAGTTACTTGCAGGCCCTATGTAACGTATAACGGTACGAGAGGAATTATTATTATTATTATTATTAAGGCAGACAGGGCGGTAGGGATAGGGCAAAAATACCAGAATCTGGTATCAGAAACTGTGAAGAGGTAGACCTGAAGCTGTCCAGCGTATGGGAAGCAGAGATGATTGATTAGTCCTTCAACTGTGTCATTCTATGACGAGCTCTTCCCAAATCGTGACAATCTAAGGTGGACCACTGCTTTCTTTAAACGTATTTCAGTAAATATCACCACCTGAGTGGTTACCGAGGTCCAAATTTGGGATGTAAAGAATAGAACCACTGTTACCTGCCACGCATGTCGTAAGAGGCGACTAATTAGGTTTGGCCGAAATCGGATGCACGTGTCCGCTAGGGAATGCTAGCCCGAAACAAATGCTTGCAGAAAACGGATGCACCAGGCCGTGAGGCGCATAACAAGGTGTAACGACCCCTCACAATGAGGAATGGGATAACGGATTCTATGGTCACCAATCTGCCTCAGAGATTTAGCCACGCAGTAAGAATGTCAGACCTACCATCACGAGGGTGGCCAAAACTTACTGCTGGAAGAGGTCAGCACAAACGGGGAAGCAGAAATCATAGGAATTATATCCTACAGAACTGTCCCCAGTATGCAGACTTGAGAAGAAAGAGGTGGCCCACTTACACTAGCGTCCAAGACAAATTGTATGGCGTGGCTGATAATCTGAGGCAGACGGCTGCCTTTATTAGAGAATCCGAAATCCCAATCTAGTGAGAACGCAGAAGACAAACTGTATGGCGTGGCTGATAATCTGAGGCAGACGGCTGCCTTTATTAGAGAATCCGAAATCCCAATCTAGTGAGAACGCAGAAGACAAACTGTATGGCGTGGTTGATAATCTGAGGCAGACGGCTGCCTTTATTAGAGAATCCGAAATCCCAATCTAGTGAGAACGCAGAAGACAAACTGTATGGCGTGGCTGATAATCTGAGGCAGACGGATGTCTTTATTAGAGAATCCGAAATCCCAATCTAGTGAGAACGCAGAAGACAAACTGTATGGCGTGGCTGATAATCTGAGGCAGACGGCTGCCTTTATTAGAGAATCCGAAATCCCAATCTAGTGAGAACGCAGAAGACAAACTATATGGCGTGGCTGATAATCTGAGGTAGACGGATGTCTTTATTAGAGAATCCGAAATCCCAATCTAGTGAGAACGCAGAAGAAGAAGAAGAAGAAAATATCTGAAAGTGAACTAAGACGAAAAAAAACCTATTACTACTACTCTTAGACCTTGTTTTCAAATTCCCAGAACAGCTTTCTCGTCAATACGTAGTTTTCTGAAGTGTGTACACTATACTATATCTGTAAATTCCTGGGGAATTATTTTGGGTTTTAAAAAAATATACAAAGTATGTTTTTTCACACTTCGTCCTTATTTAGTCGCATTGCATGCACATAACAGCTTTATTATCTACTTGGTCAATTTTCAATTTAGTATCATGGCCATGGTACAACCCCAATATGATCGTTATTAGCAATGAATAAAGCTTGTACAAGTTTTGTGTTGTTGTTGAGAATATTCAAAGCGTGCCAGTCACTCCTTACAGATTGTAGAGTGGGTATTTACCAAGAAAATTGTACTATCAGTTTAAATTTATCGAGAAAATGTTTATGTGAGTTTGGATTTACCGAGAAAATGTAGCTATAAGTTTGGGTTTACCGACAAAATGTAGCTATGAGTTTGGGTTTACCGACAAAATGTAGCTATGAGTTTGGATTTACCGACAAAATGTAGCTATGAGTTTGGATTTACCGACAAAATGTAGCTATGAGTTTGGATTTACCGACAAAATGTAGCTATGAGTTTGGGTTTACCGACAAAATGTAGCTATGAGTTTGGATTTGCCGACAAAATGTAGCTATGAGTTTGGATTTGCCGAGAAAATTAGAGCTATAAGTGGGGGACTGCCTAGAGTAGTTGATAGTAGCTCGGCCTGCTAGCTGTGAGACGCCTCATAGCTCGGGTTCGAACCTACTGTCCGGCATTTTGTTCGAGTCCCCTGGTCTTACTCAGGACGATAACGTGAGTACCTCTGAAGTCGGAGAAAATCTGCCTGTATGGCGAGGGAATACTAATTACGAGTACATTGAGCACACGGCTGCCAGTGTAAAGTAATTTACAATGTGCACGCTGCTGCCATTGTAAGAAATTGGAAAACGGATTTTCACGCAAAAATCAGTTTCAGAGATGAAACTTCGTCTGAGTTGAAAGCGGACGAAAGAAAAAAAAAAGAAAAAAAGAAAAAAAAAGAGCTATAAGTAACGCTAAACACAAGCACACACGCATAAGTTATTTTAAAAATGAAAGTCTATTCTCACAAAGTTCTTATCTAAAACTTTCAATACCTACAAACAACAATGTTGAGAGACTTGTACTTGACCTAGTCGTGCAAGCAGTAAATCAGTATTGATTTTTGAATATATAATTGTATACAGTCACTGCTCACAGGCTGAGACTTCATTTTGTGACAACAGATGGTGGTAAGTTGCTAGACGCAGGTTGCAACACGTGCTCCACTAGTTGGTGATGGTTCACCAGTGAGTACCACAATGTAATGTCGAAGGAGCATGAGGTGTGTTGATAACTTTCTATTGATATTTTTGTCAAATATAAGCTAGTAATAACAACTGATATTAACCACACGTGTAACAAGTCTTGCAAAATGGGAAAAGTGTGTTAAATGTGACTTGTTTTAATCTCCACGACAGCATGATTTTGTAATTTAGTTCCCTGTGTCAGCAGGAAGTGAAGTTTGCATATTTAATTCCAGGTTTATGGGACTTCTGGCGACTTTTTGATGGGGTAGGTTTCATGAGCTTACTTGTACATTCCAGAAGACTGTTGCTTGACTAGATGTGACGAAGGCTGTAAAATCATGAGCTGTGTGGTATTCCACTTCAAAAAGGACATTGATGTGACTCTTACAACTTCCAAGGCATACAAAACGTAATAGGGTCGATTTACTACCAATAGCTAGACATGGGCCTCCAGCGCAGGCTTCTTCATAGTGGGGATTATATCCATTATTGTTTTGTTAGACAGACGAACCTGTATTCTAGGCGCACTGCTACAAAGTCAAGTAAGGACACGAGTCCTGACCACTAGCGCAAATCCCAAGTCAACTATTCACTCCAGCAACGTTTATAAAGATTTCCTACGCCCCAGCAAAGTGAACGAACATGTCCTGCATACTAGTAAAATATATAACCTACGCCCCAGCAAAATGTATGAACATTACAATAGTTTTCTTCTTCATTTGCCTGAAAATATCGTATGTTTCATTACATTGTCGCAGTTTACAGGGTGGATATGCTCCTTTCAAGCATACATATATACACTTTCAGTACAGGTAATTTGTGACTACATGTGTCTTCATTCTTGCATCCCTAGTGGCTTAGATTGCAACATACTAGAGAGTCTCCAATTGAAGACAAGTATGGTCATGGTCAGCTTTGGATCGCTGTATAAGATTGTTATCTCATTCACCCCATAAAACAGCTTGAGAACCATTGAACTGAACACAATTGTCTAAAATTCGATTACGAAATATTGTAGAATATCAACATCTGCATATATTCAGTTTCATTAAACTAAAACCAAATCAGTTCATCTTTCTAGATATTTCCAGATAATGCATTGTAGATCATAATCTTCGTGTGTCAAATGTGTAGAACATCTAGTAAACAACACGTTGATGTAGAAAGTGTAAATGATACCGAAATGCATGCACATCTGACATTTTAGCACATATAAAAGTGTACACAGAAGAACATCAGGAAAGCAGGCAAGAGGAATACCACGAAAGAGATGGTTAGATTGCATAAATAACTATCACTAAACGACTAGAACAGCACAAGACAAAAACAGAAAACTACAACATTGAGCAACAACCCGGTAACAGTGTGACGACAAAAGAAGAAGAAGAAGATGATACAGAAGAAGAAAAAGAGGAAGGTTAACTTAATCTCAAGACATCGCAGTGGAAGAATGACTTCGGAACATCTTTTACAAGGAACAGAGAAGACTCAAACGAAAGTCATCATAAACATTGTCTTATGATCTCTTTGCGTGGAATTTTTCCCGACCGCAACGGCTCTCAGGTCGACCCAGCCTCAACTGGGTACCAGACATGCTCTGGGAAAGTAAAGGCGGCCGGCGTGATGCTGACCACATCACCCATCGTGTGCCGACGGTCCATGAAAAATACAGGCCTAACACTGGTATTGACCTATTTACCACGAGGTATGAAAGGGTTCCTCTACCTCTGTACATGATCTCTGTGGAGATCTCGATATAGTGTTCATCGCTATAGATTTCTTTACAAGTCTGAGAGTAAACAAGGACGAAGAAGAAGAAGAAGCAATATGAAGATGGCGAAAGGTATGAATTATTACAAGAAAAACTAAACATTAAGTATAATTAAACACATCTGACACTTTACATTTTGAAAACAAAATTCATTAATATAATATATCCATCTTTTCTTCATTACTGTTTGTTTTCAAATACTGCTTATAATCAAAGATAATTAAAAAAACTGTTGAAATTTGTATTTGATTATATCACCATTTAGACACGCCCACGATTTTCTATATGTGCACCACATGTTCAACAAAGTGTCAAAATATTTACCTTTACACTTGTTAGTTGTTTGATCTATTATGGCTTTAGTTGATGTGATTTTACCAAACCTGAAATAAAACAAAAAGATTCAAGTGAAAATTGGACATAGATTAAAACTAACTCAGATTTATAATAATGAATATTTATATTTATAATATATGGGAAAACTGGTTTCTCATACTTATTTTGCTTATTTTTGCCTCTGTTCATATTATATGCCTTTCAACCGCAGTGTTTGTAAAGACTTCGAGCAAGTTCCCTCGAATGTCCCTTGTATATAGTAGTTTCTACCGCCTCTGATGTCTGTGACCATCGTTCGCATGGGCTGCCTTTGGCGTTGAAACTATTGTATCTAAATAGTAGTGTTCGTTGTGTGGTACTACTGTGTAGTAATGGCGTTACATGACCGAACCAGTTGATTTGTTGTTACTTAATATGATTTAGCACTGGTGTTATTTCTACCATGTTTGTAATACAGTAGAACCTTGATTAACTGTCACCATCTGAACCAGTGCTGTGACGGATAATCGAATAGATGGATAACATACGAGTAAATCTCTTAATTAATACATATGTATAGTAACGTGATTTCACTGCTGGATTTAGACGAAAATGAAAATAAAATCCTTTAAAAGTGAATTTGTATACATATTGTATTTAATTTGACAAAACAATCAATATAAACTTCAATATATGAGTAGTAACGTACAGAAATGTATTGTAATACTATATTACAATATACTTAACATATACAATAAACTTAATTAACCTAGATTAATTAAAAATAATCTGTCATCTTCTGTGTCTTTGAGGCTCGAGCTTTCTGTGCAACGATGTTCCGTATCTTACGCAGAAGTAGGATCTGTGTTGCATCATCTTGCATTTCAAACCAGTCGATGCACTTTGATAACATTGTTTCTGTTTCTGAGTGGCTAGTTGCAGGATTTATTTTTAAGAGCGGCAAATTACCTACTTCCGATAACTCTGATGTATATTCTTTTGATGTATGATATATGCTTCGAATGCTAAAATTAGCTATAGACGCCAAGTTGGTAAGACTTGTTTACGCAAGTTCAAACGAATATGTCGCGTGGCCGGCACATGCTGTACTTGACAAACCTTGTTATTGCCTCTCTCACTGGGTAACCATGTCATTTTTATTCTGCGTCCCGAATAAACTTCTCAATGATAGGGGTGGTGGGGGAACTGGTCACAGTTACTCTATTACAAAGTCAATTCCGTCATCATACAGTACAGTCACTTCCAACTTTATACAGTAGGGTGTAAAAGTAATCCGTTGACAATTTTTAAGATGTCCGTTGAAGAACAGTTGATACTCACGTATTTTTTTCTCTCTTCTATTAGACGATGACGGATAACAGAGACTGACGATTAAACGAGTGACGGTTAATCGAGGTTTTACTGTACCACTTTGTGAAATGATTGTGAAACTTGAAGCTGAAGTAATAGATTGACTACTTACGTGTTACAAAGACTGACCAGGTCCTTGTCTGTAGTGTTGGGATTGAGTCCACGGATGTACAAGTTAGTCCTGCTCAGTGGTTCTCCAGACTGACTCTGGTTTGAAGACTGGCTGGACGTGGTGTTCGGACTGTTAGCCGGCATGCTGCGGGAGGGATAGTTCTGAAATAGATAACAAAATAACAATTATAGTTATAAATTATAATTTAATTTGAAGTTTACGTTCTGCGATATTATGAAAATGTGATAATATTTTGAAGAAAAAGACGTATAGGCTCTGTGTGTGAGTGTATTATATGTGCATGATGAAACATGTATGTGTTGCAAGTTGCACGTTAGATATACTGCTACATGACAGGGGTACCCTGATTGACGTTTTAAATATAGGGATCAGATAGTTTCTATGCCATATTGATTGTTAGTTGCCCCTTCCCAAAATTGAAGGTGAGTATCGATCTTTAAAGCTTTATGTCTCCCCCTCAAAGAGGTTACATTCTATCAAATCTTTCCATAACCATCTCTGAATATTTTAGCCCCATTTATGTCGCTATTTTCCTCTTGTCCGCAACGTGTTCCCCAGAAGATGTGTCGACAGGGCGGACATCATAAATGTCTTCTGTTCCATAAATATGGAATCAATGACATTGAACCGCGTGATTGAAATGAGAGTCAAGCGCGGACAAGCATGCCGGTACTGTTTATGTGGTAAAGAAACAAAATGTACCAGCCAACATCACTTAAGAACAGTTAACTCACAAACATCCAGACTATCCAATTGGATGAAGCAGAACGTATAGCTTTGTCCAATAAGCGATTATGTCAATCGGAAGAACTAACTAACGAACTTGTTCCTCCAGTATATTTTCTCGCAGTTCATAGTTTGTGTGTACGTGTTCAAAATATGTGGTTCTCTTTTTGATTCTCTTCACTAATTCATACTTAATCCCTGTCTTTTTGCCAGAAGTTCTTCAAATGTGTGTTTATGTTTCCAGTGAATACACACAGTTCTTCTATAACTTCACATCTAATATATTTCCATTTTCTCTTTTAGCTGCCCGTTCAGCTAAAGTTAATGAATCTGCGATATAGAATTACTAAATATATATGTAACATGGAGACTTCCTGTTTACAAAAAGGGCTGCTGACAGCTGTGATTGTGACCAAGTGCTGACATATTTCTGCAGTTATCTTTTTTCTTGAACATGAAATGTTGATATGCTCAATTCAAAGCTGGATATTATTCATAAAATTAATGTATTTTTGTGTTGTAGCAGCACTAGAATTGGATGTAGGTCGATAGAAATCACAAACATCAGTAACACGACATGCTCGTCTTGTTTTTTGAAAATGAGGGTTCCGGATGCTTGTCGGTGCGACACAGCACGTGCACTAATGGTGGGGGTTCTCCTTAACAGATCAATAACGTTTAAGGCCATGAAAGAAACAGATCGACTGGATGAATTTTTTTTTACGGACATGTATGAATCCGTATCCTTATACAGGGTGATGGAGATTAGACTGAAACTGCCATACATGAGCACTTTGCTACTGCAGTAGCACAAAACGTTTGATTTAATCAACACAGAACTGGAGTGATCAGTCGCCTTACACTGATTATGAGGAGATCTGAATATCTATAGACACTCCCAGAGTGCAGTGATGACGATGATCCTTATTATTCTCTAATGTATAGTATTTATTAGTTTGAAAAAATAACAGTAAACCAATATATAACTGGTGTCATTAGTTGCCAAACGCTGAGAGACATGCTGAGGAATAGACCGGAGAACGTATGCACTAATGCTTTCGATGTACAATGATGATCTGACGACTTAACTAAAAGTATATAGTATTTCTTGAATCTCATTTTATTGTATTATTTATTTGTTTCGCTGTTTCTATACAAATAGGGATTCAGAAACAAAACAGAAAGAATGAAGAATGTGTTAGATCACAACCAACTCTAGATAAGTTTATAGTTGGCTCTGGTTAGATACACCCAAATACAATGGAGAACCGGGGAATAAAAAGAACCGGGGTATTTAGTCGTCACACGCTAAGGGATATACTGAGCATCGAAGCACTAATGGACTAATTGGTTCGACGTGCAGTGATGATGATCCGACGACTAAACTAAACTAAGATACAATAGGGAGTAATTGAATGACATGAAAGTAAACTTACATGTCCAACTATTTTCAATCTTCCCCTTGACTTTAGCCAGGTTTATAACTATACTTATTTGTTTCTAGTTGCTGTCTAGGTAACGATTTACATTCTCTTGCGTCCAAGTTACTGTCACGAAATTTGTTATCTCGGTAGGTAATCAATTAATACCTGGGTAAGAAATTGTAATTATTGCATACTAACGGTTCTCGTGGTTGTCTTGTTGATATCATTCCTTATTCTATCCCTCAGACATCAAGTCAGTACTGCTCATTCAGCGTGTACAAAGTATGATTACTAACTAAAATGCAAGTGTATGTGAGAACTATAGCCCTGTTAATTAATGTATCGGTAACAACTGTACAAAAAGTTAATCCTTTCATAAAATGTAGATGAAACGTTTGTATTTGGTCGTCCATTTTTTTTTTTAAAATTTGTCACTCCTGTTGTTCGTTTGCTTGATAAAGGCCTTGTTGGTCGAAACGTTGCTGTATTTTGTCATTGTTTTTGTAATTTGTAAAACTACAGTACTTTGTGATTACGTGTTTTGCCAATCAAATAGTTTTACTGCAGCCTCATCTGTCTCATAAAATGTACACATTATTGTATTACTCATTGACATTAGAACCAGGATTGTTTTGTCTAGACATGTCGGGGATCGCGTGAGAACGTCTAGACATGTGACATAAAACTAATATCCGTGGCCTTTGATTTGAAACTAATATCTATTGTAAAAGTAGAATTATTCATTATTGAGTCATGTTATAAATATATGGATATATGTGTGTGTGTGTGTGTGTGTGTGTGTGATGTCTAAATAGTCTAAGGCGAAGGACTGACTTCAGTGCACTGAGTTCCCCCATACGGCTCCGTATCTGTCGGCAGACCATCATACGACAGTTTCCTCATACGGCTCCGTATCTTTCTTTCTTTCTTTCTCGAATCCTGTTTGCCTCACAGCGTCAGGTCAGGAAGAGATTTCTAAAACGGGCCCTAGTATGCGCTTCGTAGATAGTCTCTTTCGTCGCCTCTGTTATCTCTGAGGTCCATCTTTGCGTGGCCGGCCTTTTGCTTTGTACCCATTGTATCGGAGCAGCATTGCTCTTTGGGGTGCACTGTCTGATGGTAATCTGCTTACGTGACCGAACCATTTAATTTGTTGTTTCTTGATGAAGTCTAGTACTGATGTTGTACCCACTTTTTCCTGATGTCTTCATTTCTCAACCGGTCTCTTCTTGTTACACCCAGCATTCTGCGTAGACACTTCATCTCTGTTGTGACTAGTTTTCTTCTATCGTTTGTTGTCAGCGTCCAGGTTTGGCACTGGTAACATAATGTGGGGAGAAAGATTGTGTTGAACATTGCTCTTTTTGTGTTCATGGTGACGTGTTTGCATCTTAAAATTGGCGCTATTTGCCCTATCATTTGATTTGCTTTGTTGCATCTGTGTTGAATTTCATTAGTTTTGTGACTCCGGCTCCGTATCTGTCGGTAGAAATGGTACACCATCATACGACAGTTCCCCCATACGGCTCCGTATCTGTCGGTAGAAATGGTACACCATCATACGACAGTTCCCCCATACGGCTCCGTATCTGTCGGTAGAAATGGTACACCATCATACGACAGATCCCCCATACAGCTCCGTATCTGTCGGTAGAAATGGTACACCATCATACGACAGATCCCCCATACGGCTCCGTATCTGTCGGCAGAAATGGTAGACCATCATACGACAGATCCCCCATACGGCTCCGTATCTGTCGGCAGAAATGGTACACCATAATACGACAGTTCCCCCATACGGCTCCGTATATGTTGGCAGAAATGTGTAGACCATCATACGATAGTTCCCCCATACGGCTCCGTATATGTCGGCAGAAATGTGTACACCATCATACGACAGTTCCCCCATACGGCTCCGTATATGTTGGCAGAAATGTGTACACCATCATACGACAGTTCCCCCATACGGCTCCGTATATGTCGGCAGAAATGGTACACCATCATACGACAGTTCCCCCATACGGCTCCGTATATATTGACAGAAATGTGTACACCATCATACGACAGTTCCCCCATACGGCTCCGTATATGTCGGCAGAAATGGTACACCATCATACGACAGATCCCCCATACAGCTCCGTATCTGTCGGTAGAAATGGTACACCATCATACGACAGATCCCCCATACAGCTCCGTATCTGTCGGTAGAAATGGTACACCATCATACGACAGATCCCCCATACGGCTCCGTATCTGTCGGCAGAAATGGTAGACCATCATACGACAGATCCCCCATACGGCTCCGTATCTGTCGGCAGAAATGGTACACCATAATACGACAGTTCCCCCATACGGCTCCGTATATGTTGGCAGAAATGTGTAGACCATCATACGACAGTTCCCATACGGCTCCGTATATGTCGGCAGAAATGTGTACACCATCATACGACAGTTCCCCCATACGGCTCCGTATATGTTGGCAGAAATGTGTACACCATCATACGACAGTTCCCCCATACGGCTCCGTATATGTCGGCAGAAATGGTACACCATCATACGACAGTTCCCCCATACGGCTCCGTATATATTGACAGAAATGTGTACACCATCATACGACAGTTCCCCCATACGGCTCCGTATATGTCGGCAGAAATGGTACACCATCATACGACAGTTCCCCCATACGGCTCCGTATATGTTGGCAGAAATGGTACACCATCATACGACAGTTCCCCCATACGGCTCCGTATATGTTGGCAGAAATGGTACACCATCATACGACAGTTCCCCCATACGGCTCCGTATATGTTGGCAGAAATGTGTAGACCATCATACGATAGTTCCCCCATACGGCTCCGTATATGTCGGCAGAAATGTGTACACCATCATACGACAGTTCCCCCATACGGCTCCGTATATGTTGGCAGAAATGTGTACACCATCATACGACAGTTCCCCCATACGGCTCCGTATATGTCGGCAGAAATGGTACACCATCATACGACAGTTCCCCCATACGGCTCCGTATATGTCGGCAGAAATGGTACACCATCATACGACAGTTCCCCCATACGGCTCCGTATATGTCGGCAGAAATGGTACACCATCATACGACAGTTCCCCCATACGGCTCCGTATATGTTGGCAGAAATGGTACACCATCATACGACAGTTCCCCCATACGGCTCCGTATATGTCGGCAGAAATGGTACACCATCATACGACAGATCCCCCATACAGCTCCGTATCTGTCGGTAGAAATGGTACACCATCATACGACAGATCCCCCATACAGCTCCGTATCTGTCGGTAGAAATGGTACACCATCATACGACAGATCCCCCATACGGCTCCGTATCTGTCGGCAGAAATGGTAGACCATCATACGACAGATCCCCCATACGGCTCCGTATCTGTCGGCAGAAATGGTACACCATAATACGACAGTTCCCCCATACAGCTCCGTATATGTTGGCAGAAATGTGTAGACCATCATACGACAGTTCCCATACGGCTCCGTATATGTCGGCAGAAATGTGTACACCATCATACGACAGTTCCCCCATACGGCTCCGTATATGTTGGCAGAAATGTGTAGACCATCATACGATAGTTCCCCCATACGGCTCCGTATATGTCGGCAGAAATGTGTACACCATCATACGACAGTTCCCCCATACGGCTCCGTATATGTTGGCAGAAATGTGTACACCATCATACGACAGTTCCCCCATACGGCTCCGTATATGTCGGCAGAAATGGTACACCATCATACGACAGTTCCCCCATACGGCTCCGTATATGTCGGCAGAAATGGTACACCATCATACGACAGTTCCCCCATACGGCTCCGTATATGTCGGCAGAAATGGTACACCATCATACGACAGTTCCCCCATACGGCTCCGTATATGTTGGCAGAAATGGTACACCATCATACGACAGTTCCCCCATACGGCTCCGTATATGTCGGCAGAAATGGTACACCATCATACGACAGATCCCCCATACAGCTCCGTATCTGTCGGTAGAAATGGTACACCATCATACGACAGATCCCCCATACAGCTCCGTATCTGTCGGTAGAAATGGTACACCATCATACGACAGATCCCCCATACGGCTCCGTATCTGTCGGCAGAAATGGTAGACCATCATACGACAGATCCCCCATACGGCTCCGTATCTGTCGGCAGAAATGGTACACCATAATACGACAGTTCCCCCATACAGCTCCGTATATGTTGGCAGAAATGTGTAGACCATCATACGACAGTTCCCATACGGCTCCGTATATGTCGGCAGAAATGTGTACACCATCATACGACAGTTCCCCCATACGGCTCCGTATATGTTGGCAGAAATGTGTACACCATCATACGACAGTTCCCCCATACGGCTCCGTATATGTCGGCAGAAATGGTACACCATCATACGACAGTTCCCCCATACGGCTCCGTATATATTGACAGAAATGTGTACACCATCATACGACAGTTCCCCCATACGGCTCCGTATATGTCGGCAGAAATGGTACACCATCATACGACAGTTCCCCCATACGGCTCCGTATATGTTGGCAGAAATGGTACACCATCATACGACAGTTCCCCCATACGGCTCCGTATATGTTGGCAGAAATGGTACACCATCATACGACAGTTCCCCCATACAGCTCCGTATCTGTCGGTAGAAATGGTACACCATCATACAACAGTGTTGCGTAAAGCACGAACTTCGTAGCTCCAGCAAGAATCCAAGGGATCTCATTAAAAAACTGCACATTTGACTCGGTTCAGATTCGAACTCACAACATTCAGAACGATAGACAAACGTTTTAACCACTTCACCAGAGAGAAACCCCTCCCCGGGCCATGTTATTTATGTAAATGAAAACAAATACTGATAAATATGATACATATTTACAACTTCAATTCCGTATTTGTTTTTAAAAAAAGTAAAGCATTGAATAGTTCAAACTTGTGATGATAATCTTTAATAATTGAACAACAATTCGTTTATGTGCCATTAAACGCAACAAAAGAGACAATGTATTAACGTCGAGCAAAGAAGAGGTTCTCTATGTAACTCTCTAAACTCATGTGACAAATGTGACAATACAATTACGCGTTAAAAACACAACAACATACACGTACGTAATGTAGTCCAGATAGTCAAAATATGTTTGTTTTTTAAAATCAAACAAAAAAATGATGTAGCGACCAACATATGATAACAGGTAGAACGAAAGTAACGGATACACACATACGCACAAGTAGTTACACGTTAGTCTATACTTATACCAAACTGTACACTTGATTTTATCAAGTTACAACTGATATTCTCAGTAACTGTAAGGGAGTGTTGAGAAGATGGTTATTTACACATCAAGTTTGAATAGAAATAACTTTGGGGACTCCTCTTCGATTCTGGCTGGCTTACAAATTGAATTACTTGCATTTTTCTTTACTTTGTCGGCGGTATTCATACCAGAAGAACTGGTTTACTTGTTTGAAATACAAGCTGTGATTACATAAATATATTTATTATCTGCCTGTGTTACTGGTATTCAGATTTTTTCTTCTTCTTCTTCGAACGTTGCCACTTGTTAACCACTCTTTGTGATTTCTATGTGATCTGAGTCTAAGAGCGAGTGTGCGTTGTGCCAGTTATGCGCCTACAAGTAGGCCAGCACATTCGATTTCAAACAGCGCTTTTTATTTACTAGGGTAGCTTCCCTAGACCCCTACCTCAGTCGCCTCTTACGACATGCCTTGTAGGTGGCAGTATTACTATTATTTGCTCTCTTTTGCATGCCCCGGCAACATACGGAGGGGGCGGTATTCAGATTCTCAATCCAAACATTTTCTTACTACGAGTAGTTTGAACTACAAGATGTCATTACAAAAACTATCATAGCTGTCTACTGTGTTAGTGAGTGATATTCACACATTCATACCAGAAGAACTTGCTTATTTCTTTGAATTGCCAGCTGTGATTTAAATACTATATATATATATATTTCTTTACTACACCAGCGGTACTTATATCTGAAAAACTCGCCCGTCTGCCCAGCGTGTTCGTAGCGCGTTGGACTACGGGTGACTATCCCTCTGTGTGTGCGGATTCAATTCCGTGGGATGGCAGAAAAAGCCACATATTCCCCAGATTTACGGTGTTTGTCGCACCGAACCGAAGGGTTACGATGTCCATGGCACCGAGCCGGAGAAGTGCTTCTGGATCGGGAAAAAAAAAAATCTAACACACTCAGTTACTTTTTTGAACTACCAGCTGGGATTAAAGAAAATATCTAAAAGGTATAAAACAAAGGATTGACTTCACAGCACTGTTTTTAAAAATCCCCATATGGCTCGGCCCCTCTTGATAGAAATGACATGCCACCTGCCGAGAGTATTGACAATGCACGAACTCCGTGGCACCGGTAACAATCATAGGATCTCTAGAATAAATGCACACGTGAAAAGAGCGGCACGGTCCGGAGTCGAACCCACGACAGTTGAAACGCAAAGTATGGCTTACCCACTGAAACGCAAAGTATGGCTTACCCACTGACAAGCGCAAGAAGTATGGCTTACCCACTGAAACGCAAAGTATGGCTTACCCACTGAAACGCAAAGTATGGCTTACCCACTGAAACGCAAAGTATGGCTTACCCACTGAAACGCAAAGTATGGCTTACCCACTGAAACGCAAAGTATGGCTTACCCACTGAAACGCAAAGTATGGCTTACCCACTGAAACGCAAAGTATGGCTTACCCACTGAAACGCAAAGTATGGCTTACCCACTGAAACGCAAAGTATGGCTTACCCACTGAAACGCAAAGTATGGCTTACCCACTGAAACGCAAAGTATGGCTTACCCACTGAAACGCAAAGTATGGCTTACCCACTGAAACGCAAAGTATGGCTTACCCACTGAAACGCAAAGTATGGCTTACCCACTGAAACGCAAAGTATGGCTTACCCACTGAAACGCAAAGTATGGCTTACCCACTGAAACGCAAAGTATGGCTTACCCACTGAAACGCAAAGTATGGCTTACCCACTGAAACGCAAAGTATGGCTTACCCACTGAAACGCAAAGTATGGCTTACCCACTGAAACGCAAAGTATGGCTTACCCACTGAAACGCAAAGTATGGCTTACCCACTGAAACGCAAAGTATGGCTTACCCACTGAAACGCAAAGTATGGCTTACCCACTGAAACGGTTCTCAAGCTCACCTATTTTCGTCAGGGGTGTCTTTCACGCAGTTTTTCTGTTCTAAATCTATAGAAACTCTAAAAATAGAATATGACATATCTGGTCAGCTTATGTCACATGCCTACTGTGCCTTTTAGTCCGTATTCGGTGAAGTTCTGTTACAAACAACAACTATTAGAACAAGATCGATGCGTTAAATGTAGCATGATAAGGGGTATTTTTGTACTTAATCTCCCATCCTCCTGGGCCACTCCAACCAATACGTTTTGTAAATGTTCAATGCGAAAATGGTTTAAATAAACAGGAATGGTTACATTCTGCGTCCCTCAACCCTTCTTCTTCTTCTTTTGTCGTCACACTACTACCGGGTTGTTGCGCAGTGTCGTACTTAACCCTTAACTTGTAATCGAAATATTCAAAGAAACATGTACAGTTTGCAGCATGTCTCTACCTCAATAATAATATAGGTAGCACACACCTACATGCTCGGACTTCTCCGAACGCTCCATATTGTTAAACACTTGTTAAACCACTCTTTGTGATTTGTATGTGATCTGAGTCTAAAAGCGATTGTACGTTATTTCAGTTATGCACCTACAAGTAGCAGCACATCCGATTTCTGCAACGCTTTTTATTTACTAGTGCAACTTTCCTAGACCCTTACCTCAGTCGCCTCTTATAACATTCCTTTTAGGTCGCAGTGTTACTATTCATTGCTCCCCTTGCGAGCCCCAACAACGCACGAGCGACATGTTCGGACACACTGCAAGAGATACACCGAAGTAGCTCTAACCGTTTGCCATTATCGTTTGCTTGTCCGCGATAACTAGATCGTGTCAGATCTTATCCCGCTGACCTGTCACTGAAGTTCAGTCCCGGATTAAAGAAAATGTCACGCTTCAGAAATAACTTAAATGACATGTTAAGTGGCATACTATAACAACTGCACGTTCACACCTGACGACAAATAGCTTTCTAACCTGATTTACTTAAAGAAAATCAATAATTAAAATATACAATTCTTGTTGAATTTTCCCCCAAAGGTGATAAGTATCCCCAAAAGTCTGAATAAAGTTAGCAATGAAATGTTAAAATGTAGCGAATAGAAACACATAAAGTAAAAACATGTTGAATTATATCAATATAGTCCTACGTGTATCTTCAATTTTCACTGCAGTATCAAGAGAATTTAGAAAGTCGATACTTTGTTTAAATAAGGTGTTATCATGAAACAGTTCAACAATCATCGTGTATCTCTTATCACGAGGTTGAAGTCATCGATCATATACAAGTAATATATGCCCAGGCAGTAGAAGAAGACAGACGGAATAGAAGTTACATATGATTTGATACAAAGGAATGAACAAACAATAGGGACGCTGACAGAGAGGTTCGGGGTTCGAGACCAACTTGTCGGTGTGCGGTTGGACTACATGTTTCCTGATCTTTTACTTGGAAATCTAAATTACAAGTACCTCAGAAGTCTGAGTATGGCTCGCCTGAATGGCTGATAATAACTGATGATAATGAAAGCAAGCCTTTACGCAACAATAGGTCAGATGTGCCATATTAAGCGCCCTGACTACGCCTGAATTAATAGCGGGCGAAGAAAAACCAATTTTGTTTTGTCTCAGAATCGTATGCTGTAGATTACTGGATCCCATCTATAAGCTTATACAACCATGTACATATCGTCTTCTTCTTCTTCTTCAATGATCTAGCAGCGCTTATGCTCCGTGCTATGTGGTTCAAAATCATGTAGTATTAATGTTATACATAACATTGAAGAGCTGGTGTGTCTGTAAATATTCTATACATCATAGACACTCTCCATAAATAGGCTGCCATCTAGCTATAGGGGAGATGGGATTATCTGTACTGTTCAATAATACAAGAGACAAGGTAGGGTTTACGGTGTCCATTCCCCTCTTCCAGATTGTCTGCTGGTCATGCCGAGTTCTACTATACTCTAGACATGGGCCTCAATGTTCAAGGCTAGAGCATCATCCTGACATAAGTCAGTGAGATTTTATGATCCACGCATATATACTCGTACATGAGGATACTGGATTATATACAACAGACCACAAGCTTAAAAACTTATTGACCCAAAACTGCTTCACATCTGGACATGAGGTGCACACATCTGGACATGAGGCGCACACATCTGGACATGAGGTGCACACATCTGGACATGAAGTGCTCACATCTGACAACCTACCTAAATGCGGGTCAAGAATAGTGTACAGAAGTTGAACTTGATGGTAATAAAGTATCTACAGGTAAAAACAGTCCGAACTGCATCTCATAAAAAAACAAAGATCAGAATACTAAGAGCATGCATGTTCCCTGTGGCAAAGTATGGGTGTAAAACAATGGAAAAGCATATTTTTTGAATATAAGTGTTACAGAAGAGCCCTACGGTGTATCATGAACAGAGAAAAGAAGAAATAGATCTATCCTGAATGAAATCAAAAAGCAAAGAAATCTGGCTGATGCTACAAAAAAGAATTGAGAAAATTAAAGCACTTTAGACATATAAAAGGACACAAAGAGTTGAAAATCCTTATGGAAGGAAGCATCCCGGCAAAGAGGAAAAGAGAAAGCCGACGGAGAAGATGAATTCAGGATGTAACATGACGTGGGCATGACAACTGCAGAGGCGTATGGGAGGGGGAAATTCCGAAGTACTGTTAGGGTGGCAATGTTCTGCTGAGAACAAGATATTGACTGATGAATAAAGTATCTACCTGTACATGTGTTCTGCTGAGAACAAGATATTGACTGATGAATAAAGTATCTGCCTACATGTACATGTGTTCTGCTGAGAACAAGATATTGACTGATGAATAAAGTATCTGCCTGTACATGTGTTCTGCTCAGAACAAGATATTGACTGATGAATAAAGTATCTGCCTGTACATGTGTTCTGCTCAGAACAAGATATTGACTGATGAATAAAGTATCTGCCTACATGTACATGTGTTCTGCTGAGAACAGGATATTGACTGATGAATAAATTATCTGCCTGTACATGTGTTCTGCTGAGAACAAGATATTGACTGATGAATAAACTATCTGCCTGTACATGTTCTGTGTCACAGCTGTATATCGACTGAGAAGTATAAATTACTCAATCTTCCGGCATGTATTAATGAGAACAGAAGAACAAAGACAACAATGATTTTCAGGTACCACAAAATACCTCCATGACAATAACTATACTAGAGATGTATATCCCATTGATGTTTCAGTTATTCTGGTATTATCATGCGGGTATTAATCACAATATGTACTAAGCCTTCTGTTAACCAAAAGAGTTCACACATAAATGATAACGCAGCGAATTCCTTGCCACACCTCGTAAATGACTGTATATAGACTGAATATAAAATGAGATTCACTATCTCCATTACTTTACTCAAATATACAGCGACTGGTTGTATGAAAGATAAACGTCATCCCAGCACACATTGTCACAATCTGGGCTGTCTATGCAAGTTTTTTAATTTGTATTTAAAATTCTTGTGTGATATAATTATCATGTAGTGACGCATGTAACCGTATATGCAGCACACACAGAAATATGAAATACTTTTCTTCAAATTTCGTCTAACACAAAGACACTGAACAAGAAACACGACACCCCGTGAAACAAAATCCCAAGAGATTCCGAATATGATAACCCAGGCGGAACATAAGATTACTATTTCACTCCTCGATTAAAAATACTTCATATTTATCATTTAATAAATAAGGAATGCCATTGAATATGAAGTTTATTCTGTCTAATGTTTGTTTAGTGATATCTGAAGTACATGTGACCTTCTTGTACAATGTCATGGCTGTCGGAACAAGGCGAGATATAAATGAACTAGTTAGACAAACGACATTAGAGTCTATTATTTCAAACTTTAGTTATCTTCTTCTTCGAACGCTCCATATCGACCACTTGTTAAACCACTTTGTGATTTGTATGTGATCTGAGCCTAAGAGCGATTGTACGCTGTACCAATTATGAGCCTACAAGTAGGTCAACACATCCAATTTCTGCAATGCTTTTTATTTACTATGGTAGCTTTCATAGACCCCTACCGTAGTGGCCTTTTACGACATGCCTTGTATGTCACAGAGCTACTTTTCTTTGCTCCCCTTGCGAGCCCCGGCAGTAGACGGGTGCAGTATTAGTTAATCAAATCTGAGCTAAACAAATTTTTAAACATATTTGAAAATCTAAGACAATAATTAAAAACCAACTGATCAACAAGCAATAACATAATGTTTGTTAGTTTTGACGGTGTATTTTAGAAGACATTATAGAACAATAAAAGTTAATCTTTCCTGTCTGAATAAAAGATAGAATCCTCGCCACTGTACTTATATAAGACTATATTAAATAAATGTTGATTCTCCGATAGTAGTTAAATCATATTTTTCATATTTGTTGGCCTACACTCTGTGATATAACCAATAAAATGCTCGTCTTTGGGCTGAAAGGGAGTGCCTCACCTTAAAAAGGCTTTAATCTCCTCTATGACAAACAAAAACTGCACTTATTCTCTGTTATTCCGCTGTGTTTACGTTAGAATTCACAATAAAACAAATCCATACCCTTAGCTTCATATAATATAAGAACATTAAACTCGCATACCAATCTATGGGGAACTCTCGAAGAACACCAACTGAAATGCAGCTTTATAGAGACAACCCATCTCATGGTTTAGACGAGCATACGAAACCGAACGCAAAGAAGAAGAAACTCGCATATGCATAGTTTCTTCTACCTGTATTTTTCTATGAAAAGTCTGCTTCACGCGGGTGAGTACTAATGACTTTATTGATCTCTCAATTCCCCCATGAATTCATAGATTTCTCCTTTATGTAAACATGCTTTTGATGTCTAACACGCTCTGTGTACATATTTGTTGTTATTGTGAAGTCTTTATCAGAATTACATTCAAGTGTTACTAATATCAAGTTTGTAGTATATCGTTGTTCTTCTGTGTTCACTTCATTAACGTAGACGACTGAAAGAAAACAAAGAAGATCATCAAACTTCTCTAGTTCCAGACTATTTTCTCTTGAAGACTCGACTTCGTTCCTTCACAAATGTAGCTGAAGGTGATAGGTCATGAAGGAGATAGGCCATGAAGGAGATAGGTCATGAAGATAGATTGACAATTATATTAAAATATGAATAGTTTAATGCTGTCGTGTCGCTAGCTATAATTGACAAGCAGATGTATTGACATCCGACATCTGTTAGTATTGGTCGCTTTTAAATCTCTTCTTCAGCTTATCTCTCCATTTTCAGATCTTCCCTCATTCTTGAGATCTTCCACCGATTCTTGAGATCTTCCATTCATTATTGAGATTTTCCATCCATTCTTGAGATTTTCCACTCATTCTTGAGATCTTCAATCAATTCTTTTTGCAATTTTTGTATCCATTCTTTTTTTTTTTACAGCTCTTTCACACGTTCATCGGCTCCCCGTTCAACTCTTCTATCTATTTTCATCCACTTTCCAGCTCCTTCGCTCATTCTTTAATTCACCAGTCCAATATTTAGCTCTTCCATCCATTTTCAGCTCTTCCATTCATTCTTCAGTTCTTCCATTCATTCCTTAGCTCTTCCATTCATTCTTCAGCTCTGTGTTCGTGTCCCTTAGATTCAATCAATCAAGTGCCGTGCCTGCCGGCGTAGGCGATCATGTCTCTCCACAACTCTCTTTGCTGGTGCATGTAATCAGTTCTGAAGTCGATATTTTGTCGAACCATGGTGTCAGGCCATCCAACATCTTCTCCCTCTGTCTTCCACGATCTCTCCTTCGCTGAATTTTACCTGTAGTCACCAAATGTTCTAAACCTTCTCTTCGCATTATATGCCCGAAGAATCTTGATTGTCTGATTCTTATTCTTTTTATAAGGTTTCTTTGTGTGTGCATGCCTGATTTAAAACGTCCACATTTGTTTAGATTAGGGACAAATAACTTGCCCTTACTTTTAGTCAACATTTGTATTCAACGTAAAGTCACGTTAATCGTATTATAATCGTAAGTCACATCACTTATCAATGGATTCTATGGAATGTAAAACCTCGATCATTATATTACATCTCTTGCTATCTGTCTGTATCTAAACTGCTATTTGTCGATGGAAAATGATGCACTATTGTATATGTCCCCTCGCACCGTTATAAGTTACATATTCACTGTCTATTCGGGAACGCAAAGGAAGGATTCACTGTCTATTGTAGCTTAAACATAGTCTCGTGTAGTTTTCCATCCAACGTTCTTTCACTGGAAAAGTGAGTATGTCGCATGCTCAGTGTATGCGAGATCAACGATATGGCGTAATTGTTCTTCTTAGGCGTGTGGTTCGGGTTTACAAAGTCCAATAGTGGAGTGGAATTTTTTCCTGTCGTAGCGGCTCCCGGTCTCAACTAAGTACCAACAAAAACCACTGGGAAATAAAGGAACCGTCGTGATGTTGACTACATAATGACCCATGAGAACCAGATAGACAAAAAATACAGCTGGAGGTTAGAGAGAAAGTAGCAATGTAATGGACACTCCCACAGGAAACATTTGCGTAACATAAACAGACATACATTATACTTGAACCCACAGGGGATGATTGGGAGCTCAAATAGTACCTGTTGTAAAACAGTCAAAAATATGGTCAGAACCTAATGGTTGAGCTGCAGAAGACAGTTCAGAATATAATTTGGTGGAGGGCTGCAGATGTATTCATATTCTACACTGGAAACAAGACGGGTTTTGTAGTAGTGGTAGTAGTAGTAGTAGTTGGTGCAGCTGCAGTAGTGGTTGTAGTAGTAGTAGTAGTAGTAGTATTAGTAGTAGTTGGTGCAGCTGCAGTAGTGGTTGTAGTAGTAGTAGTAGTAGTAGTAGTAGAAGTAGTAGTATTAGTAGTAGTTGGTGCAGCTGCAGTAGTGGTTGTAGTAGTAGTAGAAGTAGTAGTATTAGCTGCAGTAGTGGTTGTAGTAGTAGTAGTAGTAGTAGTAGTAGTAGTAGTTGGTGCAGCTGCAGTAGTGCTTGTAGTAGTAGTAGTAGTAGTTGGTGCAGCTGCAGTAGTGCTTGTAGTAGTAGTAGAAGTAGTAGTATTAGTAGTAGTTGGTGCAGCTGCAGTAGTGGTTGTAGTAGTAGTAGAAGTAGTAGTATTAGTAGTAGTTGGTGCAGCTGCAGTAGTAGAAGTAGTAGTTGAAATAGTTGTAATAGTAATAGTAGAAGTAGTTTTACTTGTAACTTTTCATTCGTACACTGCACTAACTGCATGAACCGTTGCTGTGTAATACATTTCTTTAGTTATTGCTTTTCTTCTTCTCCTTCCTCTGCGTTCGTTCTTGACACTCCTTTTTGTCACACCCTCCATCCTGCCCTTATGTGGTTTGGGCCGCAGAACGGTGAGCACGTTGTGACACTAGTTTACATATTAAGAAAATCAAAGTTAAAGGTTCAAGGACAGAATACGTGAACCGCAACATTATAATGCAATCAACAGTCTGCCATTCATGTCTCTCATATTCAAGTTATAGTTAAGCCACTGCTCGTGAATGTCAATCGAAATCTAACACTCCCTCTTGATTGGATTTCCTTCCGGTGAAATGACTACAATGAATGTTATTCTTCATACATAAAGTAGCATGCAATGTCAGGGTTCTAGTTCAGTGTCAAAAGAAAACAGTCAGGCGTGTCGCTAGATACTACCAAGTGTGTGGCTAGATACTACCAAGTGTGTCGCTAGATACTACCAAGCGTGTCGCTAGAAACTACCAAGTGTGACGCTAGATACTACCAAGCGTGTCGCTAGAAACTACCAAGTGTGACGCTAGATACTACCAAGTGTGACGCTATATACTACCAGAGTGTGTCGCTAGATACTACCAAGTGTGTCGCTAGATACTACCAAGTGTGTCGCTAGATATTACCAAGTGTGTCGTCGCTAGATACTACCAAGTGTGTAGCTACATTTATATTTTTGCTCAGTTATGTTTGTTATGCTACTCATTTTATGCTACTCAGAAACCCATGTGGTTTCCGGAATAGCAAAGAATAAAAACAATGTCTTATGTCGAATGTGGTAAAAACGCGCATCAAATGGGTATGTAGTGGGGACGGCGACCCCCGAACTGTAAAAAAAAAAACAGCAACAGAAACAGACAAAAGCTTAAGCTGCTCATGAAGATAAGTGGACCTTCCTATTGTATCCCTCTTTATAGTTCGTCTACTTAATGGCACATCTGTTGACGGTGCTCCCAAGGGGAGCAAGGAATAGTAACACTGCGTCCTACAAGGCATGTCGTAAGAGGCGACTATGGCAGGGGTCTAGAGAAGCTACCCTAATAAATAAAAAGCATCGCAGAAATAGGTTGTGTTGACCTACTTGTAGACGCATAACCGGCACAAAGTACAATAGCTCTTAGACTTGGATCACATAAAATCACAAAGAGTAGTTAACAAGTGGTCGATATGGAGTGTTCGAAAAAGTCTACGTGATACATCATTCTAGAGTGCGTCTACCTGATACATCACTCTATAATTCGTCTTCACATTGTAGTACTACCCTTAATACAGAACAACTATGTGGGTAATTCAGATTCAAATGTACGTGAAAGTTATCTCTCTTCTTATCTTTGCACACACATACGTGCATATATATATATATATATATATATATATATATATATATATATATATATATATATATATATATATATTATATGTATATATATATATATATATATATATATATGTATATATATATATATATATATATATGATATATATATATATATATATATATATATATATATATATGGCTGCTCGTCATTAAGGCCAGTGGGGCGGGCCCACGAAAATAATGTGTAACGTGTATTTATTATTTAATAAATTAAAATATACCCTAACCAAAAACCATAATTTCTCTGAAAATGTGTGTCTGGCCCCACCAACAAAAAGGATCACGCGCCGCCACTGATATATATATATGTAATGATAGGTATGCCCTATTTTTTTTTCATCCTGTTGAGGTTTTCGTTGTCTACAGGTCCATTAGACGTCTAGACTATACGTGGCATGCCATTAAAACTTAATGTAATTTTGTTTTCCTAAACAATGTGAAAACTCCGCGTTATCACACAATCAAACACAGAAATATCCGCACATCGACTAAAAAACCTGAACTTTCAGTAGAGTTTCTGTGAGCTTATGCTATATGGTTCTGTGTACTAGTGAAGTGTACCCTAGACGATCCACAACACACCGAAGTCAGTATCACCGTGGAATTATATGTTTGTAACATGTATTAGCACATTAAGGCTAAATAGTTTTTACAGGTTGGAGATTTTAATTGATATTTTGCTCAAGCTGACCGCTCACAGTTAATAGATGATTTTTTTTTAAATTTCTTGAACCTCGACATAAAAATATTCTCAAAGACATAAAAAAAAGATAAAAGGACGAAGGATTGACTTCCTTACACCGGGTTAACCTATATGGCATGCCATCTGTCGAGAGCATTGCATAAAGCACGAACTCCGTAGCTCCAGCAACAATCCTAGGGATATCATGAAAAAATTGCACATGTGTCTCTGTCCGGATTATAGCCCACAATCTTCAGTACGACAGGTAAACGAATTCGCCATTGCAAGCCTCAAAGCTTAAAGTGGATTTGAACCGGTATCTTCTTGAGTGAGAGGCTCCCTTAGCCATTCGATATAAATATTTGATATGAGACTGAGTGTAACAATGTCGAGATAAAAGTGAGCTGATCAGAATTGTGTCCCTTTACAGCTACATGTGTGTATGTGAAAGTACACACTTTCGCACACATATTAAACACACGTGATATAACACGTCATTATGTGTTGTAGAAACACTTCCGTGTACGTTGTTTATATAATTACAATCGAGAGATTACAGAATCTCCTATTCATTTTACATGATGATAAACCTGGAATTTTTTTAACGAAGAAAATCAGTTACCGTTTACAGATGACTATAAGTCATACGTACAATGAGTCATACACACAAATCTAATAGGAATGATGCAACACATGCAGTTATACATACAAATTAATATTGAATGACGCCACACACGCAATTATACACACAAATACACAATGAATGACACCATGTAATGAAACAGACACACACAAATTCACAATGAATGATACCATGTAATGAAACATACACACACAAATTCACATTGAATGACACAATGTAAGGAAACATACACACACACATTCACATTGAATGATACCATGTAAGGAAACATACACACACACATTCACATTGAATGATACCATGTAAGGAAACATACACACACACATTCACATTGAATGATACCATGTAAGGAAACATACACACACACATTCACATTGAATGATACCATGTAAGGAAACATACACACACACATTCACATTGAATGATACCATGTAAGGAAACATACACACACACATTCACATTGAATGATACCATGTAAGTAAACATACACACAAATTCACAATCAATGTTACTACTTCCAGTCCTGAGAAACTGACAGAAGATATAAAGTTCATGCCCGGACATTGATCATTTATTCTTGGACCTAACGTCGAGAAATCAAGGGAAAGTCACAGATGTAGGCAGGCTCAAGTTGGTGTTGGACGATGGTTTGTTCAGTTTTACGTTTATTGCAACACACACAAACAACACTCATGTACAAAGCAAACATACAAGCCAGTAGCTCTTTAGTTGTATATATATATTTAGTACACTCTAATCGAACATGTGTTATTTAACATTGATATGTCACATTGTTGAAGGGAGAAGCTAACGATTTCGCACACAAAAGTATATATTCTATATTTCTGTTGTATTCTTTAGTTAACATACAAAATATGTTAATCTTTGCAACATAATATATAAGACACAATAACTTATTAACTTGTTAACACTAACAAACGGACCGATTTCTCTTATTATGGGGGTATATTGTCCAGTATAACACAAGTTTGTACAGACATGCTACTTGACAAGCTTAAGTTTGTACACACGCGTGCTACTTGACAAGCATAAGTTTGTACAGACGTGCTACTTGACAAGCTTAAGTTTGTACAGACGTGCTACTTGACAAGCTTAAGTTTGTACAGACGTGCTACTTGACAAGCTTAAGTTTGTACAGACATGCTACTTGACAAGCTTAAGTTTGTACACACGCGTGCTACTTGACAAGCTTAAGTTTGTACAGACGTGCTACTTGACAAGCTTAAGTTTGTACAGCCGTGCTACTTGACAAGCTTAAGTTTGTACAGACGTGCTACTTGACAAGCTTAAGTTTGTACAGACGTGCTACTTGACAAGCTTAAGTTTGTACAGACGTGCTACTTGACAAGCTTAAGTTTGTACAGGCGTGCTACTTGACAAGCTTTTAGGAACATCGAACCAAACTTTACAGTACCACATCTACTGGATTATACTGAAGCATGGTGCCAGAGTTTCATTGGAAAACGGGGTGTCGTCAGATTTGACTTATGTTCCTAAATGTATATAGAATATATTTAATACGAAAACGGACTCAATCCTAAAGGGCCTAAAACGGAAGGATTGGCTTCATTACACTGGTTATTACCCAATATGGCTCGGTCCATCCCCGCAGAAATTGTACGCCATCTGTCAAGAGTATTGCACAAAGCCCAAACTCCTTAGCTCCGGCAACAATTCTAAGGGTCTATGACAAAAATGGAACTGTGAACAGAACGGCGAGGTCTGGATTCGAACGCGAAACAATCGGAACGCAAGGCAACGGCGCAACCACTTAACCATAGAAATCCCCCATGTTGTTATTTTATTTTTACTAACGTTAGATGACTCTTACCACTAACGTTAGATGACTCTTACCACTAACGTTAGATGACTCTTGCAACTAACGTTAGATGACTCTTGCAACTAACGTTAGATGACTCTTGCAACTAACGTTAGATGACTCTTGCAATTAACGTTAGATGACTCTTGCCACTACATTTTCAAAGAATTTGAAAAGACACATTAAAAGACGAAATGCTTGGAACGTCTCTGATAGGGAATACTGCGAGGCAGACAGCAGAAGACAGAGCAGAATGGAGCCTCATGTGAGGTATAACATGACGAGAATTCATTAACTGACTAATATATAATAAGAACATTAGTTGACTCATGCCCATTAATTTATGTTGAATATTTCTAATACTAACATTACCTACATGTACATTATTAAAATTCAGGCAATTTTTGTCACTACCAGCAGAATTTTCCAGAATAAATGAATAATTGCAGATCTGAAACGAAGAGAATATCTTTATTTAAAAACAACACAAACAGATGTGCGTGGACATACAGCCCAACAATTAGGTCAAAAAACAGCTGATAAGAAACAAGAGCATGTGATAGCGTCTCTATTGTTATCTGAATGGCTGCTAGCAGACACTATGGGGCTGGTTATGTTAATGTTGCCATGGTTACTAGAGATATGAGAGAATATCGTTATGAATTAAGCATTTATTGCAGCTCAGTTCTCTAACTGATGACGTGTCTACTCGTACATCAAGATGATTTCTGAATATCTGAGGTTGGGATTCAAAGATTTCGAATTTCACTTCAACTCAATAAAATCTGATATTCATTTTGAGTCGAGTGGTCTGAGAAATCAACTCTGTCTGAATTTGAGAGTCTTTATGTTTGGTACTTCAATTTAGAGCTTTAACCACTACTAAAACTAGTACTTCTTCGAACGCTCCATAGCGATACCTTGTTAAAACCACTCTTTGTGATTTATATGTGATCTGAGCCTAAGAGAATTTTACGTTGTGAAAGTTATGTGCCTACAAGTAAGCCAGCACATTCCAGTTTCTGCAACGCTTTTTAATAAAATGGAATAGCTTTCCTAGGACCCTCCCTAGCTCAGTGGCCTATTACGACATGCCTTGTGGAGAGCAGTTGTACTATTCTTTGCTCCCTCGAGGGCCCCGGCAACACACGGACGAAGCTGATACAATTAGTCTCACTTTACGCCGCCGCAGCTAGCCAAATTTACCAGGTGGAACGTTACCCAGTGCCAAAAAAAAATGGTTCATATAACACACAATTCAAGAGAAACAGAAACACACTATACTATTTATGTAGCAGTACAGGTAGGGGAGAGAGAGAGAGAGAGAGAGAGAGAGAGAGAGAGAGGGAGAGAAAAAGAGAGAACTCTCAGTAAACAACAGACACGATAAATTAGTTTGAGATAAGCAGGTTAAAGGTCGGGGTGAGAAACCTGTAATTTGATCCCAAAATACGTGCTTTAATATGATTAAGACATAGTCTAGGATAAATTAAGCATTGGGAAAACCACAAGTTTAACACCCTGTTAAATTAGAAGCGGGTTAGGAATCTGAAAAAATGTGACAATGGAGAAGCTATTTCTATTTAGAAGCCACGATAATCATTTAATAGTTAAATTATTTCAATTAAAGTTTTGTATTTTTCCAAAGCGCCGACTTTAGGTAGTAGAGATACATATTATTTGATTCGCGGGAACGTGCTATTTGTGCGGCTAGGATTTCAGAGTATAAAATGGCATAGCTAGATGAGAACTCTAGATAAAGACAATGCAAGCTGCGAATGAAGTTCAGAACTTTATATACAGTCAGATTAGTAGAGAGCCCATGATTGTAGACCACAGTAAGACCAGGAGATAAGACTCTTAGATCAGATTCGGATAAACACTCGGGAAGAATTATATAAACATACAGGAAGACATACATTAAGTTTTAGCTTTAAAGGACTTAAGGAATCATAACTACTTAAAAAAAACAACTCAATAGTTTGCTCTACCAGATGAAAAAACCAACCAAAACAGATTAGATGTGTCCAAATAGATAGAGCATATTGGAGTTACAATAGACCACAAGAAGTACTTCTAGTTCATAGATTCCCAACATTTTTCGGCCCACCGCCCTCTTTGAACGACATAATCTTTGTAACGCCCCCGCCTCCCGCTATAATAGTTTTCCAACGCCCCCTACATATATACATGCTCTATTTTCACTTTGACATAGAAAATTGATTTATATTTCTGTCATACATGGTCAATTTTCAAATGATTATATACATGAAAAATGGATCGTGTAAGATGGGCATATTCAAATTTTTTATGATTATTCAATGGCAAAATCACGAAAAAAACTCCACTCAAATGCTATTGAACCCACTATCGCACCCCTGGAATGCTTCGGCGCCCACTGGGGGACGGTACCGCCCACTTTGGGAACCCATGTTCTAGTTCAACTGTAAGATATGCATGTAATCAGTGAATAAAACTAGAAGATTATCATGTAATTTACTCACATAAAAGGAAATAGTATTGTTTACTACTAACACGATATTACATATTGAGACAAATGAAGAAGATAGGAAAACCAGAAGATTATCATGTAATTTACTCACATAAAGGGAAATAGTATTGTTTACTACTAACACGATATTACATATTGAGACAAATGAAGAAGATAGGAAAACCAGAAGATTATCATGTAATTTACTCACATAAAGGGAAATAGTATTGTTTACTACTAACAGGATATTACATATTGAGACAGATGAACAAGATAGGAAAACCAGAAGATTATCATGTAATTTACTCACATAAAAGGAAATAGTATTGTTTACTACTAACACGATATTACATATTGAGACAGATGAACAAGATAGGAAACAAGAAGTATCGATTTCGCTTTATCTATAGCACTGCTGATACTACTATCATGAGCCTTCTATATGGGGTGTTGAAATCAAGATACTTATTCTTCGACCAGTTTGTTGTGTTATGTAGGAGATTAAAGCATCTTTAAGCCGAAGAACACCCTTTCAACCAAAGGACGAGACTTGTTTTGGTTATATCATAGCATGTATGCCAACAGACACGGGGGAAAAAAAGAATGAACTCATTTAGTGGGAATCCAAGTAATAATTAAGAATTGAATCAGAGCCAATTATAAACTTATGTGCCTTCTGACTCAGGTAAGAGTTATGGGAAATCATACCACAACTACACCACGTGACCTCGCATTCCAGTATTGGTGTATAAAGAAGAATTCATTTTAAAATCAGCACAAAATGCTAAATCGAAGTTATAGTATGCAACAAGTTAAGGTTAACAATAAGGAATATCAATATTATGAATATTTTCACCAATAAATAACCATAGACTCACAGAATTGAATAAAATTGAAGAAAAGCTTGCAGTGTTCTATCAAACATATATAGATTCCAGCCCCCGCTTTGATCTAGGTCAGGTGTTTCCCCGTCAGTTGTCTGGCCTTGTTATCTAGAGTTGGCTGTGATTGAATCCGACTTATATAGCAGTCCTAACAGGCCAGCTACACATGTGACGGTGACCCAGTTACATTTGGACACAGCATTAGAGAGATATCATTGTATTCTTCAACAAGATAAAGATAGCAACTTATGATGACTGTTGAACTGACAAAATTGACATCTAAACATCTCTATTACAAAGGTGTACATTGTATGAGGGACACTTAAATAACAGTCAACAGTACAGAACAAGTCATTTAGCGATCTCGAAGGCGGATCGTTGATATCGCTAAACATATTTAAGTTAGCCTTTAAGAGGGAACGAAGAAGCACGGGGTCTACTTGTCAATGTATATTCATCTCGTACCGTTATACGATACATAGGACCTGCAATTAATTTCTCCATGCCTCTCTGTTCTGGGCAGCTCTCAAACTCTTCATATGAAGACTATATTATAGTTTATGTTATATACGCAAATCATTATTATTCTGTCCGTAACAATAGCCGGACGTAGTAATCAGTTTTCATAGCACACGGAGAATGGTTGTCTTGTTTTGCAGGAGCAATCTTTCTCTAACTTGCTCGATCTGAATTCAATCTTCGTAGAGCACACCTCGATCACGTTGTGGTTCTCATTTCAATTCCCACATGTGCACAGTTCATCAAGTTATCTTTCGTCGTTCACCTGTTCGTCTTCCGTCTAAGGTTAATAATTTACCAGCTAACTCTGCTGATAGTGACTAGCTATCGCTTCTGAGGACACGGCCGGTGTGATTCCAACGTATTTCCGTTAATATAGTGTGCATGTCATATCTTGTTTGGCTCGGAAAAGCTATTTGTTATTGGTGATTTGTTCCGATAAAAATGTCAAAAATGTCGATGACTTTTTTTTGGAAAAGTGGATTGTGTTGGAGTTTCTAATCTCAACGTGAATATGAGTCTGTAATATTGTCTCTGTATCAGGTCTTGGAGTTTCTAGTTTCTAATCTCAACGTGAATATGAGTCTGTAATATTTTCTCTGTATCAGGTCTTGGAGTCTGTAATATTTTCTCTGTATCAAGTCTTGGAGTTTGTAATATTTTCTCTGTATCAAGTCTTGGAGTTTCTAGTTTCTAATCTCAACGTGAATATGAGTCTGTAATATTGTCTCTGTATCAAGTCTTGGAGTTTCTAGTTTCTAATCTCAACGTGAATATGAGTCTGTAATATTTTCTCTGTATCAGGTCTTGGAGTTTCTAGTTTCTAATCTCAACGTGAATATGAGTCTGTAATATTTTCTCTGTATCAGGTCTTGGAGTTTGTAATATTGTCTCTGTATCAGGTCTTGGAGTCTGTAATATTTTCTCTGTATCAGGTCTTGGAGTTTGTAGTTTCCCAACAAGGTCTTGGAGTTTGTAGTTTCTAATCTCAACGTGAATATGAGTCTGTAATATTTTCTCTGTATCAGGTCTTGGAGTTTCTAGTTTCTAATCTCAACGTGAATATGAGTCTGTAATATTTTCTCTGTATCAGGTCTTGGAGTCTGTAATATTTTCTCTGTATCAAGTCTTGGAGTTTGTAATATTTTCTCTGTATCAAGTCTTGGAGTTTCTAGTTTCTAATCTCAACGTGAATATGAGTCTGTAATATTGTCTCTGTATCAAGTCTTGGAGTTTCTAGTTTCTAATCTCAACGTGAATATGAGTCTGTAATATTTTCTCTGTATCAGGTCTTGGAGTTTCTAGTTTCTAATCTCAACGTGAATATGAGTCTGTAATATTTTCTCTGTATCAGGTCTTGGAGTTTGTAATATTGTCTCTGTATCAGGTCTTGGAGTCTGTAATATTTTCTCTGTATCAGGTCTTGGAGTTTGTAGTTTCCCAACAAGGTCTTGGAGTTTGTAGTTTCTAATCTCAACGTGAATATGAGTCTGTAATATTTTCTCTGTATCAGGTCTTGGAGTTTCTAGTTTCTAATCTCAACGTGAATATGAGTCTGTAATATTTTCTCTGTATCAGGTCTTGGAGTTTGGAGTTTCCCCACAAGGTCTTGGAGTTTGTAGTTTCTAATCTCAACGTGAATATGAGTCTGTAATATTTTCTCTGTATCAGGTCTTGGAGTCTGTAATATTTTCTCTGTATCAAGTCTTGGAGTTTGTAATATTTTCTCTGTATCAAGTCTTGGAGTTTCTAGTTTCTAATCTCAACGTGAATATGAGTCTGTAATATTGTCTCTGTATCAAGTCTTGGAGTTTCTAGTTTCTAATCTCAACGTGAATATGAGTCTGTAATATTTTCTCTGTATCAGGTCTTGGAGTTTCTAGTTTCTAATCTCAACGTGAATATGAGTCTGTAATATTTTCTCTGTATCAGGTCTTGGAGTTTGTAATATTGTCTCTGTATCAGGTCTTGGAGTCTGTAATATTTTCTCTGTATCAGGTCTTGGAGTTTGTAGTTTCCCAACAAGGTCTTGGAGTTTGTAGTTTATAATCTCAACGTGAATATGAGTCTGTAATATTTTCTCTGTATCAGGTCTTGGAGTTTCTAGTTTCTAATCTCAACGTGAATATGAGTCTGTAATATTTTCTCTGTATCAGGTCTTGGAGTCTGTAATATTTTCTCTGTATCAAGTCTTGGAGTTTGTAATATTTTCTCTGTATCAAGTCTTGGAGTTTCTAGTTTCTAATCTCAACGTGAATATGAGTCTGTAATATTGTCTCTGTATCAAGTCTTGGAGTTTCTAGTTTCTAATCTCAACGTGAATATGAGTCTGTAATATTTTCTCTGTATCAGGTCTTGGAGTTTGTAGTTTCCCAACAAGGTCTTGGAGTTTGTAGTTTCTAATCTCAACGTGAATATGAGTCTGTAATATTTTCTCTGTATCAGGTCTTGGAGTTTGTAGTTTCCCAACAAGGTCTTGGAGTTTGTAGTTTCCCCACAAGGTCTTGATCAGTATTTGTAACTAATCGTACTCTGAACGCTAAGAAGCTTGTGTAAAAACGTGACAGTTTTTAACATGTCTTATTCAGTTATTATCCAACATGTCAATCATAGAACAACATTTTAGATACCAAAGTTCTTATGAAAAACAAGATTTCAAGTGTCTACACTGCTGCAGAAAGCCCATGGGAGATACGTTCTGCGGATGTCTGATAAACGCATCTCAAAACTGCGTGTGTATGGCGAACTAGATGGGGGCCAAACGATCGGCTGGTAAACGGGAAAAAAAGCTTCAAAGACAATCTGAAACTGTCTCTAAAATGCTTCGATATAGACACCCTGTGCTGGTAATCACTTGTTAAAGATTGTCAAATGTGGCGGTTTGCCACCATAAGAGGAACTCGAATATCAGAGAATAGTCATACTGCGGTGCAGTGAAAACTTGCTGCTCGGAAAGACAGAACATGCAACACTCACATATTCAACCCTGATCAAATATGACCAACCATGTGGTAGGGTTTGCTCTCCATGAAGGGACTACAGTCACCTCCCCACACACCAGACAGGTGCAGCCACACACGTTTGATTCTATTATCATTGTTATCCAACATTCAACCATATACACAGGCAACCACGACACACACACTAACTGTTTCAAATACGATTAGCAGCACTTGATGAAGCAAATTATGTGTACATTATGTGTTGATCATATAGCAATGCTTTCTGATTAGTTTCATTAGCCATGAAATGTTCTAGAATAGAAGTAGTGAACATTTAGCTAGAACATTTTGATACATTTTTTTCTGCATTAACCCTTTCACCCTTCAGAGCCGATGTACTGGCTCGATATATTTTCTTAAGATGTCTCAAAGCCGATATACGGACTAATTCGGTATACATTGTAATATGCGTGCGTCCGGAAGTAACACACATTACAGAGTTAATCTAAGCAAGCTCTCAATCAACGCTCACATAAAACAGAGATAGGAAAGATGGTTTTTACAGATTAAAGACAAAGGATTGACTTCTTTGCACCGCAGAAATGGCGTGTCACTTGCCGAGAGTACTGCACAATGCACGGACTCCGTAGCGTTGACAACAATGCTCAGAGATCTCAGAAAAAAAACGCACTTGAGAACAGAACGACTCGGCCCGGATTCGAACCACGACCGTCAGAATGCAAGGCAACGCTTAACCACTTCGCCACAAAGACCCCCGATATGGAAATGTGCCACAAGCTGACCTGTTAGCTTTACCTTAATGGAGACTAACGACGTTATCTATACCTTAATAAAAATTAACGAAGAGTAATGTACTTTACTCGCAAAATAGATACGTAACTTTAATGTTACGGAGACTAGACACGTTAATGCAGATTACTGTACGTTACTGGAAATTAGATACGATAACGTTAAATTAACGGTGACTAGACACGTTAATGCAGATTACTGTACGTTAATGGAGACTAAAGACGTTAATGGAGACTAAAGACGTTAATGGAGACTAAAGACGTTAATGGAGACTAAAGACGTTAATGGAGACTAACGATGACAATGGAGAGGCATCGTAAAAACAAAACTACTATTTGCTTTAACAACGCTTAGACCAGTTGTTCTCCAACTTGTTGAAGTCGTGGGCACATTTGAAGTTCTACAAACAATCGTAGGCGCACTATACACAAAAACTTCATAAACAAGATGCAAAACAAATAAAGAAATAATTGGAAAACTCTTTGTTTATTTATTCATCATTTATTTTCTGCTATGAGAAGCATGGACCTGATGTATCTTGGCGATTTTTTTACCCTCATGCCAGCTGGCTCCGCGTTGCCGACCCTGATCTGGTCTTTCCTAGGGCGCACCATGAGTGTCCCGGGTACACTGATACGCCTGGGCACACCCTTTGAGAACCACCAACTTAGACACTGTTCATAAATAAGTAAACTGAAAATAGGATAAAGAATGAAACGCGCAGCAACTAGTAGGTAGCACTACATTCTAAGTTAATGTATAACAAAGTTGCTAGAACGTAAATTTGTGCAGTGCATGCGTAATTTAATGACGGTTATAAGGGGGGAAAAACTTTGGTCTGATTGAGAAATAAAAAAAACCCAACTAATAACCTTGGAAGCGTGTACTACTGTAACAACTACACAGGGTATGAACTGGTTCGTATACACCGTTAGAATGTAATACTATCAGCTTCTTTGCAACAACACTAATATGATAACTTTACATACCTCGTTGCTAACTTTACATACCTCGTTGCTAGCTTTACAACAACACTATTATGCTAACTTTACATACCTTGTTGCTAGCTTTACAACAACACTATTATGCTAACTTTACATACCTCGTTGCTAGCTTTACAACAACTTCGCATACCCAGTTGCTAGCTTTACAACAACTTCGCATACCTCGTTGCTAGCTTTACAACAACTTCACATACCTCATTGCTAGCTTTATAACAACTTCGCTTACCTCGTTGCTAGCTTTACAACAACTTCGCATACCTCGTTGCTAGCTTTACAACAACTTTGCATACCTCGTTGCTAGCTTTACAATAACTTCGCATACCCAGTTGCTAGCTTTACAACAACACTAATGGCTAACTTCGCAAGCTGTGCAACACTGTGTCATCAGCTAGGTTCACACACACAAAGATATGACTTTGGACAAGCAGTTGAAGCTGCAAATAATAAAAAAACGGGAGGATGTGGTGGTTTAAACCGACGGATATAATTCATTGCACCTGCTTTCACTTCATATGGCTTGGTCCCTCTTATCACAAATGTCACGCCACCTGCTGTGAGTACTGTACAAAACACGAGTTCCGTAGCTCCGGCAACAATCCTAGGGGTGTCTGGAAAAAATGCACTAGTGAACAGAAATGTGGGGTCTGTATTCGAACCCTCGACCTTCGAATCGCAAGGCAAAGGCTTAGCCATAGACAGCCCCTACCGTAAATATGGGCTGTTAATGAAACACAGTTTGCGTTTACATTAGTGTTAAGATTGTGTCTAAATGCCATGAGTAGAACGAAGAGGAAGATACAACATCAAGTAAATACTACAACATCACGTGTTCACAATAGCCGTTGTGACAAACTTAACCCAAAAAATTACAACTTAAAACTTTTTATTTCACTGCATTAAGTCTCATAAGTATGACTTGCGTGTTCTGGAGATTCCTATAATTGTTGCTGGAGCTACGGAGTTAGTGCTTTGTGCAGCACTCTTGACAGGTGGCATGTCATTTCTGCTGAGAGGGATGGAGTTATATGGAGAAACCCCGCTGCAATAAAATCAATCCTTACCCTTCATATCTTTTTTTAAAACTCAATAGTTAAAAACAGTAAAGTAAATGTTGTATTTTGAATTAACTCTGTACCATTTACAGTAACAACACCAGAAAATACATAGTCACCAACATCAGCATTAGAAAGAAGGTTGGACAGAACCTTGCTTGAATTACATTGAGAAACAAAGTGCAGCCAAACTCCACTGTATATAGTCTTCTATAAAAGAACATCAGGAAAGAAGGTGAGAGAAAGACCACGAAAAAGATGGTTAGATGGCATAGCAGAATCCTGTCACAAAGGCAAAGATTACTATCCCCCAAGTCATTACAGCAGCGGAAGACAAAGACAGAAAACAACGACACTTAGCAAAAACCAGGTAACAGTTTGACGACAACAGAAATAAGTCGAAAAATGAAGAAGTCACAAACTCTAAATACGGTAATTTACTTTCAGAAAACAGGATTATTTGTATGTATGTATATCTTTCAGGTTGTATATTATTATATCTCACGGTAATAGTTCATATCACTTTAAACACAAAGTCTCCAATACTTTATTACTTTGGACACGATGTCTCCTACGTAGTATTACTTAGGGCACGTGGTTTCCAATTCTGTATTACTTTGGACACGAGGTCGCCAATTCTGTATTACTTTGGACACGAGGTCGCCAATACTTTATTACTTTGGACACGAGGTCTCTAATGTTTTATTAGAAACATTTCTTTGGTTGGCTAGCATATAATTACAACCTACACCAGATATCGATCTGGATATGTTTTGTCTACAGTACAGCGCTCTAGCTGCCTGTGATGTATGTTTCCGTTAAACAATATGTTTAAAAGCCATGCGAAACCGTACAACTTACCTTAGTGTCAACAACCGACATCGGACATAGACAAATTAGTGAAGAAAACCAATATGGTATTTATACAACTAGAATTGATTCACTTCATTATCATAATCTTACATAATCACATGTAAAACACATTTTATTGCCATAAAATCATAGTAAGAATTAGAGTTACACACAAATACAATGATATATTTGTGCATATAAAAAACACTTAAGTTGTAAACTAACAATAAATTAATGTCCGTCGTACTCCGTACCTACACGCTCAAACTAAATGCAAGCCTTGGCCTCGAGACGCAGTCATTAGTTCGTAGATTAGTAGCGGCCTAGTTCCGAGAGCGTACACGGTAAGTACACACATCTCGCGTCCTTAAACCAGCGTTTGGTCAAAGTCAAATACGGCCACCACGCGCCACCAACGACTGCAGCACATCGGCAAAGGATTTTGTTACCATCCACTCTACCTTCATTCCAACCCTTCCCTTTTCTAATTATCTTTCTATCCGCGCCTACGTTTCACACATTCCTTTCATTCAATCGCACATTTCTTTGACGGACTAACTACGTGTTTACTACTGGTGTATTTTCAGTGTTTTGTTGACGTGTTTGCAATACACATCACAGAGTGAGGCATAGGTAAATATAGAATTTGAAGGGGTTAGGCGTGGAGGTGAGGAGCTCGCCTCTCGTGCCAAAAGTACCAGGTTCGCTCTCTCGTGGAGCCATCCGGATATTTTTCCAGAGATCCCCGGTTTCAGTGTAGGTGAGATCGAGTTCCTAGTCCTATCTCAGTGTAGGTGAGATCGAGTTGCTAGTCCTATCTCAGTGTAGGTGAGATCGAGTTCCTATTCCTATTGGAGATGGGACGATGAAAAGTAGGGCTCAATTTGAGCACGTAAAAGAACCATTGATAGTTCAAAATTGAGAAGAACAGGCTGGAAAGCCGCTGCACTGCAAAATTCATTATAAAAGATTTAAAATAAAATACATACAAAAATATCTTCACCACCTTCAAAAATTACATCGGGGACCCTTGCCGGTGCTACGGAGTTCGTGCACTGCAGCTGAGATCTTCCTGTGTAAGAAAGAGATTGGAGCATACATGATTACTCACCGAAGTGAAATGATGATGGTCCTATCAATCAATCAATCAAACCTAATTTGAATAACCCAAGGGAAAGCATAGACGCCAATGAACATGATAATAAATAGCGAGATAAACTAACTTAACTAATACTACATATATATTACTACATATTTATTACTACATATGTATTATATATTACTACATATGTATGTATATGAAGTTCCCATGGGGGACATAAATACCAGACACTGAAATTGAACCCGGTCCCTAGATAGAAAGATCATATACAAAATAACTTGTTGTTATATATGTAACATGACTTATTCCTCTCCGATTCTCTGGAGCATAAGGCCTCAACAGTTGTTCACCACATTTCTCTGACTGCTTTCATTATGTCCTCCCAGGATATGCGAGTATCCTTCACTTCTTTGAGAAGACCTTGTCCCCAGGTCTATTTAGGACGTTCCCGTTTCCGTTTTCCCTGTGAGTTCCATTCAAGTGCTTGTCTAGTGACACTCGTCTGTGTCTTCCGTAGTGTCTGACCAGCCCGCCTCTATTTTCCCTTCTTAACCCGGGTCATCATGGGTTCTTATTCAGTTCTTATTCACACAGTTTTTATTCACACAGTTCTTATTCACACAGTTCTTATTCACACAGTTCTTATTCACACAGTTCTTATTCACACAGTTCTTATTCACACAGTTCTTATTCACACAGTTCTTATTCACACAGTTCTTATTCACACAGTTCTTATTCACACAGTTCTTATTCACACAGTTCTTATTCACACAGTTCTTATTCACACAGTTCTTATTCACACAGTTCTTATTCACACAGTTCTTATTCACACAGTTCTTATTCACACAGTTCTTATTCACACAGTTCTTATTCACACAGTTCTTATTCACACAGTTCTTATTCACACAGTTCTTATTCACACAGTTCTTATTCACACAGTTCTTATTCACACAGTTCTTATTCACACAGTTCTTATTCACACAGTTCTTATTCACACAGTTCTTATCCACACAGTTCTTATTCACACAGTTCTTATCCACACAGTTTTTATCCACACAGTTTTTATCCACACAGTTTTTATCCACACAGTTTTTATCCACACAGTTTTTATCCACACAGTTTTTATCCACACAGTTTTTATCCACACGTGTTTTATACTCGTCTTGTACACAGGTTTGTGATATTGCAATCTGTTCATATGTAAATGAAAAGTGTGTAGATAGATGTTCTATATATGTCAGATAGATGTTGCTATATATGTCAGATAGATGTTGCTATATATGTCAGATATGTTTTTGTCATAGATTGCATATTCAATTATAGTCAGATAGATGTTGCTATATATGTCAGATAGATGTTGCTATATATGTCAGGATCAGATAGTTTGCTATATATGTCAGATAGATGTTGCGTAGATCATATTCATATTTGATATATCAGATAGATGTTGCTATATATGTCAGATAGATGTTGCTATATATGTCAGATAGATGTTGCTATATATGTCAGATAGATGTTGCTATATATTCAGATAGATGTTCTATATATTCAGATAGATGTTGCTATATATGTCAGATAGATGTTGCTATATATGTCAGATAGATGTTGCTATATATGTCAGATAGATGTTGCTATATATGTCAGATAGATGTTGCTATATGCGAAGATGTATATATGTCAGATAGATGTTGCTATATATGTCAGATAGATGTTGCTATATATGTCAGATAGATGTTGCTATATATGTCAGATAGATGTTCTATATAGTCAGATAGATGTTGCTATATATGTCAGATAGATGTTGCTATATATGTCAGATAGATGTTGCTATATATGTCAGATAGATGTTGTTATATGTCAATAGTTTTTATATCAGATAGATGTTGCTATTATATGTCAGATAGATGTTGCTATATATGTCAGATAGATGTTGCTATATATGTCAGATAGATGTTGCTATATATGTCAGATAGATGTTGCTTTTTGTCAGATAGATTTGCTATATATGTCAGATAGATGTTGCTATATATGTCAGATAGATGTTGCTATATATGTCAGATAGATGTTGCTATATATGTCAGATAGATGTTGCTATATATGTCAGATAGATGTTGTTATATATGTCAGATAGATGTTGCTATATATGTCAGATAGATGTTGCTATATATGTCAGATAGATGTTGCTATATATGTCAGATAGATGTTGCTATATATGTCAGATAGATGTTGCTATATATGTCAGATAGATGTTGCTATATATGTCAGATAGATGTTGCTATATATGTCAGATAGATGTTGCTATATATGTCAGATAGATGTTGCTATATATGTCAGATAGATGTTGCTATATATGTCAGATAGATGTTGCTATATATGTCAGATAGATGTTGCTATATATGTCATATAGATGTTGCTATATATATCAGATAGATGTTGCTATATATGTCATATAGATGTTGCTATATATGTCAGATAGATGTTGCTATATATGTCAGATAGATGTTGCTATATATGTCAGATAGATGTTGCTATATATGTCAGATAGATGTTGCTATATATGATGTTCTAAGCACCGAGAGAGAGAGAAAGAGAGATAGAGAGTGAGAGAATATGTATATATAATATAAAAAATCCGTGCACATACATTTTTCCTGTGACGATATATAGATGTGAATCATGTAGACGATATATAGATGTGAATCATGTAGACGATATATAGATGTGAATCATGTACTATATCACAAACATTAAAGAATACACGTTCTTGGCAAAGATCAAACATATCACAAACTTTAAAGAAGAAAATCGAATCTCTTGAAACTAAGTGCTAGAAAAACGTTTTTAGATTACACTGGATCAGTGGCGGCTCGTCATTAAGGGCCACTGGGCCGGGCCCCACCAAAAGTAATGTGTAACGTGTACTTATTATTTTATAAATTAAAACATAACACAAAACCATGATTTTTCCGAAAAATGTATGTCTGGCCCCACGAACAAAAATGATCACGAGCCGCCACTGCCCAGGATAGAGAATATGAGGACTGTCTACATCCAAATATAACTGAACATCGAGGAGCATTGACTCATAAACAATATCTTACCTCGTAAAATGAAAATTTGTTGTCAAATTTCACGCCACGTCTCAGCGGTTTAGAAAGAGCAATGATTAAGGGCGTGGTTCCTGGAGGATGCGGAATGTGAGGATCAAAGCAACGGTGTCAACCAGAGTGAAGAATATGAGAATGAAAATGGGAACTGCCGGACACGAACACTTTATTAGAGGCACGAGACATGTGATTAGTCAACACTGAAAGGGTGTGATTTGTCGGGTTTTTTTCTTTTCCATCCAGAAGCACTTGAGCTGAAAGCTCTTCGGCTCGGTGTCATGGACATCGTAACCCTTCGGTTCGGTGCCACGAACACCGTAAATCTGGGGAACCTGTAGCTTTTCTGCCAGTCCGCGGAGTTGAACCCGCACATACAGAGGACTTGTCACCCGTAGTCCAACGCGCTACGAACACGCTGGGCACGCGGGCGTGATTTGTCGTTAAACGCTGGTAAAGATATTGTGGATGAAATCAGCGCACATATGAAACTACCTACAGTGCTATGATGATAATCCTCACTTATCGTTTAGTCACTTAATTATGTGAGAGTCAAACATAGAACTAATGGTAGTAGTAGACACAACTATCCTGTTACACATACTGACCGTGATATTGTTACATTAAATCTAGTCATAAGTGGTTTAGTGTAATCACAATCATGATGGGATTACACATATTTTATACGTGAGAGGCATCATATTTACACATAGTACATAGAATACATAAACATAGTGCACATAGCACATATAATACATAAACATAGTGCACATAGCACATAGAATACATAAACATAGTGCACATAGCACATATAATACATAAACATAGTGCACATAGCACATATAATAAATAAACATAGTGCACATAGTACATAGAATAAATAAACATAGTGCACATAGTACATAGAATAAATAAACATAGTGCACATAGTACATAGAATACATAAACATAGTGCACATAGCATACATAAACATAGTTCACATAGTACATAGAATACATAAACATAGTGCACATAGTACATAGAATACATAAACATAGTGCACATAGTACATAGTGCACATAAACATAGCGCTAGAAGTATACTAAGAAGAGATTGGGAAGCAGAGATGAACAATATACAGAAGAGCTAGAGGGAGCTGCAGGAGATGGCTAAAGATAGGAAGACTTGGTATGAGTTGGTTGAGGGCATATGTCCCACTCGGGGTTTAAAGGCATGAGAGAGACAGAGATAGAGAGAGACATATAGCACATACGATACGTAAACATGTTTAACTTAAATAAAGCCTCTAATCCTCTATAACAAATTAAAATTTTCCCCGCAGTCTTCTCTGACCTTAGGTTATGAAGTCACTTCCCATTTCTATACCCTAGTGTGCAGGAGGTAGGAGTGTCAATTCGTTTCATCTAGTGTGGAACGTCGAGTATGGGATTGAACTCACAACCCTCTTGTGACCGAGTCGATAGGCGAACGCTTATGGCGAACGCTTATGGCGAACGCTTATGGCGAACGCTTATGAATAACGCAAATCCATCCCACTTCTAAGCCGAAGCAAACCCAATGTAACATAAAACGTGTTTTTTGTGGGAGGAGTGGGAGGAAATTATGTCCTGACATGTTGACCATACAAAAAAGGCAAACAAGAATGAACTCCTTGTGAAAAATATAGCTTGGTAGTAATGAGGGAGGGACAAGGAAGGTTGGGGGGTTGTAACTCTGATTTAAAATGAAACACATCAACAACTTAGTGATGGTCACAATAAAGTTTCTAATGCAACAAACTAATTAAGTTGGTAGGCACTGTTCCATCCTAAACACTAAATGACAAGGTGTCATTCATGTCAGCCCCGTACAAGACGTAATTTACTGGTCTGATTTGACATCTACAAAATGAAATGGACATATTGTTTTTTTTACATAATAATATGTGGGATATCTTGTGAGCAAGAGGGAATCACGATTAACAAATTGGATAAACAACAGAAAACAACAATACCGCTAGTACTGTTCTTCTTTGCGTTCGGTTTCATATGCTCGTCTAAACCATGAGATGGATTGCCTCTTTGAAGCTGCATGTCAGTTGGAGTCCTTCGAGAGTTCCCCATAGCTTGGTCTGTAAGCTTTGTTCATGAGGCCATGTTTCATTTCGTTGGTGTATGTATGATGAACATGACTGCAGGGTGTGCTCTGAAGTCTGTGTTTCTGTCTGTCATGCACACTGTGCAGTCTGAGCAGGCTTTATTCTGTGCATGTGATGGTTGAGCCTGCAGTGACCCGCTCTTAGGCGAAAGATTGTTGTGTGTAGTTTTCGGTTTAGTCTGCTGATGGGATCTTGTGGGTGTTTGCTGTGTGTTTTTTGCCACCACACAAAACAGCAGAACACAATTACACAGTTTGCTAAATTTAAAAAAAAAAATTTTAACATTTTGTTTGATTGATACTATCAAATTAATTTGTCTTTTGTTGTTCCCTATCTCAATGTGGAGAAATGTATATAACCATAGTCTTCGCAAGTGATATCACAATAAGTGGCTCATATCTCTTGTCTAAATGATACAAAGACACAGCCACTCGATTTCTTCATGACACATTACAAAATGATATCACAGGATTCTCCGTAAGCATTTAATTCTGAATTGTTTTATGTTTGCTGGTATACACGTTCTGATTTAGACAAAAAAGACTCTTTCTTTGGTTGAAAGAGGCGTGCCTCGGCTTATAGATACCGTAACCACCTACATAATAAACAAACTTTCTGGCACAAACATATAAAATACAGCAACCCCGTGTCTGTCAACTTCAGAATATTTTTTTTTTTTTGAATTCCGTAAGTGGTCAAGGTTTGAATTCCGTAAGTGGTCAAGGTTTGAATTCCGTAAGTGGTCAAGGTTTGAATTCCGTAAGTGGTCAAGGTTTGAATTCCGTAAGTGGTCAAGGTTTGAATTCCGTAAGTGGTCAAGGTTGGAATTCCGTAAGTGGTCAAGGTTTGAATTCCGTAAGTGGTCAAGGTTTGAATTCCGTAAGTGGTCAAGGTTTGAATTCCGTTAGTGTTCAAGGTTTGAATTCCGTTAGTGTTCAAGGTTTGAATTCCGTAAGTGGTCAAGGTTTGAATTCCGTAAGTGGTCAAGGTTTGAATTCCGTAAGTGGTCAAGGTTTGAATTCCGTAAGTGGTCAAGGTTTGAATTCCGTAAGTGGTCAAGGTTTGAATTCCGTAAGTGGTCAAGGTTTGAATTCCGTAAGTGGTCAAGGTTTGAATTCCGTAAGTGGTCAAGGTTTGAATTCCGTAAGTGGTCAAGGTTTGAATTCCGTAAGTGGTCAAGGTTTGAATTCCGTAAGTGGTCAAGGTTTGAATTCCGTAAGTGGTCAAGGTTTGAATTCCGTAAGTGGTCAAGGTTTGAATTCCGTACGTGGTCAGGGGCAATAGAATGCACATATTATAGAACACTTAGTCTTATAAGTATAGAATAATTAACCTTATAAATCACGTCTCAAAAATACTTATAAAGATCATACAGTGGAGAATAAATACAAAAATAGAGAACGAACGTAGCAAAGAACAATTATTTTTTCAAAAGAAATGTAGAGCAAGCAATTTTGTGTACGGATGTTGGCAGTAAAGTATATACAAGTGAAAAAAAGTATATGTATGATTTATAGATTAAAGAAAAGTTTTGACAGAATTCAACATGAGGAAATAATTAGTTTCTTGAAGAGATAGACTTTGATGGGAAAAGACATGATCAGATGAGAACAAGAGGCAACAATAAGAAGCGGTAAACACAACTTGCTACATATTGACATAAAGAGTGAAGTGAGAAAGGGATGTGTTGTGTTCCTTTGTCTGTTTAACATGTATACAGAAAATATATTAACAAAATAGAAGGGATAACAGTGTTTAACATTAGTGTAGGAATAATAACTAATGTGGGTGATACAGTGACATTAGTGGTCAACACGCAAAAACTGTTCGAAGAAATAAACAAGAGAAGTAAATTATATTGCTTAAATATGGAAATTTAGAAAACAAATATAATGATAATAAGCAAAAAAAACAAAGAGACAAAGACGTTGAACATAGAACATAATGGTAAATGGAGAAAGATAAGAACAAGTGTTAAGTTATGTATATGAAGAACACAGTGGCGGCTCGTGACCATGTTTGCTGGTGGGGCCAGACACATATTTTTGGAAAAATCATGGATTTGGGTTGTTATTTTTTATTAATAAAATAATAAATACACGTTACACATTATTGTGGGCGGGGCCGGGCCCCACTGGCCCTTAATGACGAGCCGCCGCTGGAAGAACATATAATAACAGAAGACGGCAGGTATGAAACGGAAGCTCAGAAGAGAAGAGAAATGGCCAAGAACATATATTTAGCAACATAAAAAGTGTTTTAATATACATATAGATAACAAAAGCTAAGACTTGTCAAGTACTACCATCGCCCGAGTGGTTACCAGGGCCCACATTGAGGTGTAAAGAATAAAACCACTGTTACCTGCCACACATGTCGTAGTAGGCGATTAAGGAGGTTGAGCGTGGGGCTAGCCACCCACACCGTAAAAACACTAGATGGCTACAGAACGGAGAGTGAACCGAGTAAGCGCTGGTTGAAACCGGACATATCGCCGAAGGATAAGCACCAGAGCTCCAAATAGTGCTGAAGATGTGACGTAACACACACCAATGCTAAGGATGCATGAATCAGATTTCCACATGAATAGAATTTATGGGGAAGTCTAGTACATCGGTCTGGGCGGTGATCGCGAGAAAGAAAGAGAGAGAGAGAGAGAGTGCTACATATATTCATCAGTGTTCTATGGAAAGGAAACGTGGAGAATGAACAAACAGGAAGAAGAACTGAAACTTGTGATATGTTGATATACAGAATAATATCATGAGTGTCAGCGAAAGAGAATACAACAAATAAGTACTTCAATAAATAATTTTTTTTTCTTTTTCCGATCCAGAAGCACTTGAGCTTTTTCAGCTCTTCGGCTCGGTGCCATGGACATCGTAACCCTTCGGTTCGGTGCCACGAACACCGTGAATCTGGGGAATCTGTGGCTTTTTCTGCCTGCCCACGGAATTGAACCCGTACACACAGAGGGCTAGTCACCCACAGTCCAACGCGCTACGAACACGCTGGGCACGCGGGCAACTTCAATAAATAAGTACTTCAACAAATAAGTACTTCATCAAATAAGTACTTTAACAAATAAGTACTTCATCAAATAAGTACTTTAACAAATAAGTACTTCAACAAATAAGTACTTCAATAAATAAGTACTTCAACAAATAAGTACTTCAACAAATAAGGATAAAAATAAAACCTTTCAAGGAGATAGAAATTACAAAAATAAGATACGCGTGGGTCACATTAAGAGACACGATACTCTGTTGAAAACCATTTTGGAAGGAAAGATAGAAGGCAGGAGAGCAAAGGGAAGATAGAGATATAGTTGAGATGGAAACATTAGGAAGTGGACAGGCAAAAGTATGACAGAGTGTACCGTGAGTGCAAGGGACATAACTTGTTTTGAGCACAATTTACAGCCACCCTTCGATGCGGAGACGGCGCAAGATTCATTGAATCTCGTAAGGTTTCAACAATATATATCTGTATATACATAGGCATGAGAGATAGAGAGAGAGAGATAGAGAGATAGAGAGAGAGAGATACCAAAGGACTGTTATGGTGACATAGTTCTGCTCAGGACAAGCTATTTGGTGATGATAGGTGACTAGTCCGTATAGTCCCAACTTTGTCTATGTACCAATTTACAGCTGGGTGACTGGAGAATCGTCTGTGTCGTGAGTTGAATACCATGAAGTGGTGCGCAAACCCAGTTCTCAGATACGCTGACTTCCTGAACAAGTGTGCACGACGTAAGTGTATTTGTATGCACACACAGGCACATGTGGACAGCCACAATAGCGTAGTTGTTATTGCACGTGCTTCACCAGTTAGTAGTCCCAGGATGAAATTCCAAAAGGGAATATTTTTCCCGACCATAACGACTCTCAGATCGACCCAAGCATAACTCGGTACCATAGACACGCTGTGAGGTAAATCCGGCCTGCGCGATGTCCCACTATATCAAGCACCATGTCCTGTTGGTGAATTATAAATACAAGCCTGCAACCGTATTTCCCCAATATACGTTATGATATGAAAACGGATCTCCACTTACATGCACATACAGAGTGTAACGTATGTGCGTCACGGGTCTCCACTTACATGCACATACAGAGTGTAACGTATGTGTGTCTGTGTGTTATGTCCCACACAATACTGGCGCCGTATCTCATCGCGTCGAAGTTTCCAAACTTTTCACGCATGAGTTAATACCCCAAAAAAACTATATAAATCTTGAATAAGCCAAGGAACATATTCTCACCAGAAGTTAATGGTATTTAAAAAAAATACTTGTTGGCAAACACGCCCTGATATATCCAAAAACAATGCCCGTTCTTATGTTGAAAGTAGCGTGCCTTGATTGAAAAGGCACTTAATCCACTCAAAATATCAAACACCCAAAACACAAAGTAACAGTGAGTAATATCCAGGAAAGATCAAATAATTATTTAGCTATAGTCCTGCTGAGATGCATTTTCTATGCCTCAGTAACTCTTGTATATGTTAGTTCTGGTTGATGGAAGGTTGTAACTGAATATTTGACACGCTTGGCATAATTCTTAATGTTGTATTTATGGCTGTTTCTTACTTGAAATATAGTTTATGTTATTGTTGGTTGCTTGAAATATAACATTTGTTGTTGGATAGATGTTTCGTACTTGAAATCTAACTGACTTTTTGGTTAAAAGATATCTTATTTTCTTCCTCTTCTTCTTCAAACTCTCCATACCGAACACTTGTTAAACAAATCCTTTGTCCTTCCTTCCTTTCGTTCGCTTGAAATATTGTCTATATATTTAACGTTGTCTCGTGTATAAACTTCACTGTCTTTTGTAGCTCAACAACTCTTTGTGAATTGTATGTGATCTGAGCCTAAGAATTATTTTACGTTGTGCCAGTTACGCGCCTAGAAGTAGGCCAGCACATCCAATTTCTGCGACGCTTTTTATTTACTAGGGTAGCTTCCTAGGCCCCTACCTCAGTCACATCTTACGACATTCCTTGTAGGTTGCAGTGTTACTATTCTGTGCTTCCCTTGCGAGCACCGACAACATACAGGTGAGATGATATTTCGTTTTCGCTGTTGATACTTAAAGTTGCGAAACACGTAATAAGAAAGTACGCCATTCTACATAAGTTTTACTGCAGTCTCCATCTATATTGAGATACTTAAAGTTGCGAAACACGTAATAACAAAGTACGCCATTCTACATAGTTTTACCGCAGTCTCCATCTATATTGACATACTTAAAGTTGCGAAACACGTAATAACAAAGTACGCCATTCTACATAGTTTTACTGCAGTCTCCATCTATATTGACATACTTAAAGTTGCGAAACACGTAATAACAAAGTACGCCATTCTACATAGTTTTACTGCAGTCTCCATCTATATTGACATACTTAAAGTTGACACGCTTGAAATGTAGCTGTTCATTTTGTGATCGAAATGTTGTTTCTTCAATCTTTAAAAATATATCTTTATCTTTTGTTGTTTCTTGAATACTTTTTTCTTCTTTTTCTTCTTCCGTCAGTTTCATATGCTCAGATGTGTCAACAGCAAGATGAGTTGCCTTCATAAATCCAGTTGTAAACATGAGGTCATCGAGGGTGTCCAACAATGTCTCCTTTAAATTAGTCTCATGTGACCATGTTTGAGACCTCAAGTCATCGATTGAAATGGGAGCACATTTCCAAAATGTGTTTAGAATTTTGAGGACCCTTTTGACATCTGCACTTGTCAGTTTGAACTTTGACATCTGCACTTGTCAGTTTGAACTTTGACATCTGCACTTGTCAGTTTGAACTTTGACATCTGCTCTTGTCAGTTTGAACTTTGACATATGCACTGGTCAGTTTGAACTTTGACATCTGCACTTGTCAGCTTGAACTTTGCCATCTGCACTGGTCAGTTTGAACTTTGACATCTGCATTTGTCAGTTTGAACTTTGACATATGCACTGGTCAGTTTGAACTTCGACATCTGCACTTGTCAGTTTGAACTTTGACATCTGCACTGGTCAGTTTGAACTTTGACATCTGCACTTGTCAGTTTGAACTTTGACATCTGCACTGGTCAGTTTGAACTTTGACATCTGCACTTGTCAGTTTGAACTTTGACATCTGCACTTGTCAGTTTGAACTTTGACATCTGCTCTTGTCAGTTTGAACTTTGACATATGCACTGGTCAGTTTGAACTTTGACATCTGCACTTGTCAGCTTGAACTTTGCCATCTGCACTGGTCAGTTTGAACTTTGACATCTGCACTTGTCAGTTTGAACTTTGACATCTGCACTTGTCAGTTTGAACTTTGACATCTGCACTTGTCAGTTTGAACTTCGACATCTGCACTTGTCAGTTTGAACTTCGACATCTGCTCTTGCCAGTTTGAACTTTGACATCTGTACTGGTCAGTTTGAACTTTGACATCTGCACTTGCCAGTTTGAACTTCGACATCTGCTCTTGCCAGTTTGAACTTCGACATATGCACTGGTCAGTTTGAACTTCGACATCTGCTCTTGCCAGTTTGAACTTCGACATCTGCTCTTGCCAGTTTGAACTTCGACATATGCACTGGTCAGTTTGAACTTCGACATCTGCTCTTGCCAGTTTGAACTTTGACATATGCTCTTGCCAGTTTGAACTTCGACATCTGCTCTTGCCAGTTTGAACTTCGACATCTGCTCTTGCCAGTTTGAACTTCGACATATGCACTGGTCAGTTTGAACTTTGACATCTGCTCTTGCCAGTTTGAACTTCGACATATGCACTTGTCAGTTTGAACTTCGACATATGCACTTGTCAGTTTGAACTTCGACATCTGCACTTGTCAGTTTGAACTTCGACATATGCACTGGTTAGTTTGAACTTTGACATCTGCACTGGTCAGTTTGAACTTTGACATCTGCACTGGTCAGTTTGAACTTCGACATCTGCACTTGTCAGTTTGAACTTCGACATCTGCACTTGTCAGTTTGAACTTCGACATCTGCACTTGTCAGTTTGAACTTTGACATCTGCACTGGTCAGTTTGAACTTCGACATCTGCACTTGTCAGTTTGAACTTCGACATCTGCACTTGTCAGTTTGAACTTCGACATCTGCACTTGTCAGTTTGAACTTCGACATCTGCACTTGTCAGTTTGAACTTCGACATCTGCACTGGTCAGTTTGAACTTCGACATATGCACTGGTCAGTTTGAACTTCGACATATGCACTGGTCAGTTTGAACTTCGACATATGCACTGGTCAGTTTGAACTTCGACATCTGCTCTTGCCAGTTTGAACTTCGACATCTGCTCTTGCCAGTTTGAACTTCGACATCTGCTCTTGCCAGTTTGAACTTCGACATCTGCTCTTGCCAGTTTGAACTTCGACATCTGCACTTGTCAGTTTGAACTTCGACATCTGCTCTTGCCAGTTTGAACTTCGACATCTGCTCTTGTCAGTTTGAACTTCGACATCTGCTCTTGCCAGTTTGAACTTCGACATCTGCTCTTGCCAGTTTGAACTTCGACATCTGCACTTGTCAGTTTGAATTTCGACATTTGCACTTGTCAGTTTGAATTTCGACATCTGCACTTTTGAGTTTGAACATCTTTCATTTTGTAGAGATGGGTCTGTAACCTACAGTCTCCTGTGCAGTTTCTAAAGGTAACAGTTTTTTAGTTTCTGTCTAGTTTTATGATGATGTCTTGTGGATAATTGCTGCATGCTCTATGACTCCATGCACATTTCTATTTCCCTTTGATAAGTAATTCTATTCTTTAAGGGTCCTTGTTTCAAATCTAAACTTTAATTTTATAAATTCTTTTTCTCCCCATTAAATGGTATTGTGTTAGAAATGGTACTTTTCATTACTGTTAACATTTCCTAGCCTGGCCTCTCAAACTTACAAATGTATTAAAAGTGCACTATGGTCGTATGCTTTTAATTTGTTGTGAGCACTAAATATGCACTTCTATTATTAAAAAAAGAACCGTAGAGTAACAAATGTTTACGGTATAACAATTACAGATGTTCATGTATATATCTTAGTTACTATATTCTGATGTATAAAACAAAAGCACAGTTGTATTGAATTACATAGATGACACAAGTGGCTAGACAAGAGAGAGAGAGAGAGAGAGAGAAGAGAGAGAGAAGAGAGAAGAGAGAGAGAGAAAGAAAGAAGAAAGAAGAGAGAAGAGAGAAAGATAGATAGAAAGAAAAAGAGAGAGAGAACGATAGGAAGAGAAACCAGAATCACGTATAATAAACAGCTCTAATTCCAAAAAGAAGTACAATTTGCTACTTATCAAAATAATGATTGTAGTTAAGTTAACTAGAGACATAAATGATATAGTTAACTAGAGACATAAATGATATAGTTAACTAGAGACAGACATGATATAGTTAACTAGAGACATAAATGAATTAGTTAACTAGAGACAGAAACGGTATAGTTAACTAGAGACATAAATGATATAGTTAACTAGAGACAGACATGATATAGTTAACTAGAGACAGAAATGATATAGTTAACTAGAGACAGAAATGATATAGTTAGTTAACTAGAGACAGAAACGGTATAGTTAACTAGAGACATAAATGATATAGTTAACTAGCGACAGACATGATATAGTTAACTAGAGACAGAAATGATATAGTTAACTAGAGACAGACATGATATAGTTAACTAGAGACAGACATGATATAGTTAACTAGAGACATAAATGATATAGTTAACTAGAGACATAAATCATATAGTTAACTAGAGACAGACATGATATAGTTAACTAGAGACATAAATGATATAGTTAACTAGAGACAGAAATGATATAGTTAACTAGAGACAGACATGATATAGTTAACTAGAGACAGAAATGATATAGTTAACTAGAGACAGAAATGATATAGTTAGTTAACTAGAGACAGAAACGGTATAGTTAACTAGAGACATAAATGATATAGTTAACTAGAGACAGATGATATAGTTAACTAGAGACAGATGATATAGTTAACTAGAGACAGAAATGATATAGTTAACTAGAGACAGAAACGGTATAGTTAACTAGAGACATAAATGATACAGTTAACTAGAGACAGAAATGATATAGTTAACTATAGACAAAATGATATAGTTAACTATAGACAAAAATGATATAAACACGAGAATACATACATAGTACAGTTCGGTGAGCATGGTTGTATGAGGTGGGGACATCAAGTTGTGGCTGAGCATTGGTGGAAGAACAGCCATTCGGTAATCATCGTATGCTGGAACTAACGTAGTCATCCTGACTGTGTTAAGTTGTATCCAACTAGTATTGGGCTTGCACTTCACCCATGTAGTTTCTTACAATAGAACAAATGCCTACACTTGTCTAACACTGCTAATGTCACTAATAACACTGTCTATATTTGACGTGATACTGTTTTCACTATTACTAATGCCTCCACTGTTTATATGAAACTGATGGTAATGCTTATTCGTGGTCTAAGTAAGTAAGTAGATGCTCTGACAAGTTCAACATATACATACAAGAAGATTGTTAAGAAACAGTAAATGATAAGAAACTTAGCAACTAAATGAAGAAAAAAACGAATGTCTTACAAATTATCCAAGTAAAAGTCCAAGTCATTCATTGAATGATCACCACACCACATTAAACATGAGTAAGAAATAAATCCAAAGTAGCAGATGTGTTGGAACGAAATACAGTTACGACCTGTTTGTATGATTTCCCACAGGCTGTTTTTTGAAAACCGCTTTCCTTTGCCAGCGTTGAACGAACGAACGAACGTCCCAGGCCAGCGTCTGCACGGCCTACACTAGTTGGTTTAAAATTCCGCTCTATTCGGTGTCAGGTCGCAAGTCTGCACACACAACTTGTTGCTCTGGACGAACTGGCTTGTCACGAGAAAGAGTGGGGGTAGAGATTGGACTACTTGAATCAAAATGAAAGGGCGGAGGGAGGAGATATGTATAGTTAGTTCTAAGGATAAGTAACACGAAAGCAAATATTTTGTCATTTTATGAATGTCTTGTTCTACTTCTAGTATGAAGTTAGAGGGAAACTCGAAGTGATACAGGTTCTACTTCTAGTAGGAAGATAGAGGGAAGAACGAGATGATACAGGTTCTACTTCTAGTAGGAAGATAGAGGGAAGAACGAGGTGATACAGGTTCTACTTCTAGTAGGAAGATAGAGGGAAACTCGAGGTGATACAGGTTCTACTTCTAGTAGGAAGATAGAGGGAAACGAGGTGATACAGGTTCTACTTCTAGTATGAAGTTAGAGTGAAACTCGAGGTGATACAGGTTCTACTTCTAGTAGGAAGATAGAGGGAAACGAGGTGATACAGGTTCTACTTCTAGTAGGAAGATAGAGGGAAGAACGAGGTGATACAGGTTCTACTTCTAGTAGGAAGATGAGGAAACGAGGTGATACAGGTTCTACTTCTAGTAGGAAGATAGAGGGAAGAACGAGGTGATACAGGTTCTACTTCTAGTAGGAAGATAGAGGGAAACTCGAGGTGATGCAGGTTCTACTTCTAGTAGGAAGATAGAGGGAAGAACGAGGTGATACAGGTTCTACTTCTAGTATGAAGTTAGAGGGAAACTCGAGGTGATACAGGTTCTACTTCTAGTATGAAGTTAGAGTGAAACTCGAGGTGATACAGGTTCTACTTCTAGTAGGAAGATAGAGGGAAACTCGAGGTGATACAGGTTCTACTTCTAGTAGGAAGATAGATGGAAACTCGAGGTGATACAGGTTCTACTTCTAGTATGAAGTTAGAGGGAAACTCGAGGTGATACAGGTTCTACTTCTAGTAGGAAGATAGAGGGAAACTCGATGTGATACAGGTTCTACTTCTAGTAGGAAGATAGAGGGAAGAACGAGGTGATACAGGTTCTACTTCTAGTAGGAAGATAGATGGAAGAACGAGGTGATACAGTTTGACTAATAGTAACATAACATATAGTAACAGAAGAGTTAGCTGGTTGTGTTATTTAAAAAAAAACGTTCGTCTGTAGGGCTAGGAAATTCGTGCCGTAAGAAAAGGGTTTGTGGTTCGAATCATGAGTTTTGTTTTCGGAAGCCCTTAGTTTATTTGTTATTTAGAGGACTAAAGCATCTTTAAACCGGGGCACGCTCTTTTCAACCTAACACGAACCTTGTTTTGGTTATATCAGAGCGTGTTGTCCAACAAACATTGCCCAGCGTGTTCGTAGCGCGTTGGACGACGGGTGACAAGTCCTCGGTGAGTGCGGGTTAAATTCCTCGGACTGGCAGAAAAGCTACTAGTTCTCCAGATTTACGGTGTTCGTGGCACTGAACCGAAGGGTTACGATATCCATGGCACCGAGCCGAGGAGCTGAAAGCTCAAGTGCTTCTGGACGGGAGAAAAGAAACATACGAACTAACTTCTTTTGAAGAATCCAATAATTTATGTTAATGAAGCCTCAATACAAGCTTACTATCTATTTATTGATCATATTCAATGTCTCCGATGCTCACTCTTGGGTTCTTAAAATTCATTATTCTCTTCCTATAGTAACATCAAGGAGGCTCGTCTTTAGGGCCAGTGGGGCCCGGCCCCATAAAAACCGAAAGGGGATAACTTCCCGGAATAGACAAATAATAGTAAATACTAAAAAAACATGATTTTTCCAAAATTTGTATCTGGCCCCACCAAAAAAATGACCACGAGCCGCCACTGAGTAACATACAACGTTTCAGCTAACAGATCCCTTACAAGCATGGGATACATAAAATACACCAATGAAGTGTATCCATTTCCCATTCAAATAGAAAACCAAAGTAACACAAGTAGTAACTAGACTAAGACAGATATAATAAAGAAATGAAAGATTTATCATATAAAAATTTGTTAAAACTGTAGAGCCAAAGTGAAAATGAAGGAGAGAGAGAGAGAGAGAGAGAGAGAGAGAGAGAGTGTGTGTGTGCATGTGTGATCGTAATAGAGAGTTAAGGAAGAAAATGTACAAGATTTTATCTCCATCTAATCCTACAGATCCAACAAATTCAACTATTCAACTTCTATTATGTAGTTACTAAGTGTGCAATGTTTGTTTTGTCTCTGATGGATGATGTATACACATTTCATATTTTAATTGCAGTTCAGCATTTTTCATTTGAACCCGATTTGATATCGGATTTGATGATGTGGATTTTGTCATTGATCTAATGTATTTTAATAAAACTGCTAGATTTCAGGTTTTCGTTATTCTTTGATTTTTGTTTCTAAGTTTTACTGTAGTCTTCTTCTTCTTCTTCTTCTGATGCTCCGTATCGATCACTTCTTAAACCACTCTTTGTAATTTGTATGTGATCTGAGCCTAATAGCGATTGTAAGTTGTGTCAGTTATGTGACTACAAGTAGGCCAGCACTTCCGTTTTCTGCGCCACTTTTTATTTATTAGGGTAGATTCCCTAGGCTCCTACCTTAGTCTTGTAGGTCCTAGTGTTACTATTTTTGCCTCCTTGGGAGCCCTGCCAATACACGAGCGTTGTTCTTTCTATAACCGATTATTCTTCAGTTCTATATTGATGTTGTACACTTCAACGTAGATATAATAGTATGCGAAGAGTTCTAGTAAGTTCCCTCGAGACAGCCTCGTATATGATGTTTTTCTACTGCCTCTTATACACCAATTATTATTTGATGTTATTTACAATCATTTTTTATTTATCAAGTACTTGTTTATGACATTGATTCACGCGTGGTTAGTCCCATGTTAAAGACTAGTTAATCCAGTCAAGCGTTTCTACCGACGAAAATAACATTTCAAATATTCCTCAGTCACAATAACAATGTCAAGTCTCTTGCTCTTTGATTAAACCTTGTTCATAGCTGACTATTTTATTCATTTGTAAGAAATAACTAGAAAACTTCATCAAATCTACACGTATGTACGCAAGGTGTTCTGATATGTATTCGGTACTTTCAGTGAGCAGAAAGTGTCAGCAGTAGATCACTTAAACCGAGGCTTCGGCGTTGACACCAAATCATCACACGTTCATGCCACGCATTCTAGAGTTATCATTTCTATCATATATTTTTGACACCAGATATATTCAACATTTATTGTCGTCCTTGATTCTGACAAACTTTATTCGGGTTATATTTAGACGAACAAAATCCTCCCACCCCCACCCCCACATCAAATTCTGCTATTCCTTTGTCACGTACACTTATTAAATTTTGTAAAATTTCGTAAATTTTAATTTTTTTTAATATTCTCACACATCCTGAATTTGTCCTTATTCGTTGACTTACCATTTATTTTCTGTCTCTTCATTTGTCTTTTTTCTTCGCCTTCGACACGAACCGATAAATTAGCCAGTGGCTGACATGCTGTGTGACGTCGTGAAGGGCAAAAACAAATTCTCTCCACCATGCTCTGTCCGCGGTCAACCGTCGTAAGGTTTCCAAAATATTATTTACGCTGTGCAGCTTCGTCTTCACTGTTCTCATCCAGGCTGTCGCTGTCTGCCTTTCTTTAATCTTCCCTCTAAAGTTCGCTGCTGGCAGTTCATATGACAGTCTCTGGGTAGTCTGAGTTTTACATTTTTGCAATTAGGGACATCCGTTTTTGTGCCAGTGACTTTCTGACGCCCTGACTGTCATACGATCTCCAAGCATCAGATGTCCATCCCGCTGTAAAATGTGATTTTTGTTTGTTTAACATTTGTATTTAGTTATTATTGTGTACGTAGATATGGTTGCCGGCTCTATTCTTCAATCCCAAACCTGTAGGACTTGGAAGTGCCTACGTTAGTCTGCACACCACAGCTCCACAACTCCAGCGTGAACCTACCCACATTCACAGTAAAACTCCCCTTTCGCATATCTCTGTATGTGGGTTGAACAAGCAAGTCACATATTTTTCTCTTATAATTATATATTCATATTTATCTTCATTGTAACCAATGTGCAACGTGTACACGTTCTTGGTAAAGATCAAACATATCACAAAGAGTGATTAAAATTGGTCGTAAAGAACTAACACAAAGAAGAAGAAGATCATTATCTTGCAATTTTTCATCCATTCTTATTCTCCTATACATTTCTTATTGTTCTCATTCTGGTCAACTTTTTGGTTTCACATTAACCAGCTTATAATTGTCGAGCTGCAGTTTTTGGAGAGTAAATGTGTATTTTTATTTTAACACAATCTTATTGACGCACTAATCTATTTGTGTTCTTAATTTCCATTTTTCCTTGCTATTAATACAATTTATTTGCTTGTATCTATCTATCTATCCCCAACGTTATCTGTGGTTGTCCCTGACATTCCATTTGTGTATCACTTTGTCTCATAGCAACCGATCATTCATTTCTGTTGTCTACTGTTATCTTGGTAATAAAAAGATAACAATCGCATTGACAGAGAACAAATAATGTAGGCGCAGCGGTAGAAGGTGTATTTTCTCTGATTGTAGATTTCTGTTATCAAGTACTGTACAGGTTAGCAAGATAAAGGTGAATCCGAAAATATTTAGTTGTAGGTAGTAAACAACCAAAAATTAAAGGCCTTTATAAATATATGTTTACGTAGAATAGATGGACTGAGATGGTATGATAAGATTACGAACGAGGAACTCAGAGAACGAACTAAGCAGATACCAGTGGAGAAAGAGCTAGGGAAGAGGGGCGTGTAAGCTAGAGATGTGTATAGAAGAAGAGGTGTATAGAACAAGAGGTGTATAGAACAGGAAGTGTATAGAAGAATTGTATATAAGAAAAGTTGTATAGAAGAAGTGTTGTATAGAAGAAGAGTTGTATAGGAGAAGTGTTGTATAGAAGAAGAGTTGTATAGAAGAAGTGTTGTATAGGAGAAGTGTTGTATAGAAGAAGAGTTGTATAGAAGAAGTGTTGTATAGAAGAAGAGTTGTATAGAAGAAGTGTTGTATAGGAGAAGAATTGTATTGTTAATATTACTTCAGCAGCTTTGAGAAAACACGACCATCTGCAACGTATGCCGTGTAATCTCATTCAAAGACAAACATACGCGAGCAAGTGCAGACATTATTAAAATAGCCGGTTGCTTGGCGCCATGTGTGGTTTTGCCGGGTGTAGAATGTGAAATGAGAGAATAAAAGCTGGCTGTTAGTGGCCTCACTTCCTATGTGATGTTCTGGTTCCTAGAGCTTTTATCAATTTGAAAATTGTAACAATTTAGAACTTGTGAGACCAATGATAAGCAAATAATGGGATCACGTAGTCTGTCCTATATGCAAGTAAAATTACATTCTCTATAACTGTAATGCACTAGAAAATTTATCTCTGATGTTTTTTAAAACTCCAGTTGCGACATAGACGCTCAACCAGCTCATGCCAAGGCTTCACTTCGTTAACTATCTCTTGTAAATCTTTCCATGTTTTCAGTGAATGATGTTCGTACATCACGGGTAATGATGGCCACAATTTTTATCCAAGGGAATGTAGTTGTATTATGTTTGTCTGTGTGTGCGTAGATGACTAGTGAGCCCGATGCTGGCTTGAAATGTTTTTGTACAGTGTGGGCAAGGTATACTTGTATTTGTGGGGAGTTTTACTGCTTTTCTATTTTGACGTTTTTGTTCCACCCGTGCTGTTTTACCTGCCTCGCATGAAGAAGTACAGTGTCGAAGAAGTGTGCGCCAGGCTGATCTGTCTGGAGCAACATTCTCCCAGTTGTTGACATCTATACCAAAGGATTTCATCGAGTTCTTGAGTGTGTCTTTGACTCTCGTTTTCTGACCATCCTGTGAGCGTTTACCGCTATGCAGCTCATACAAGAGTCGCTTGGGTATTCTGCAATCCGGCATTTAAGCCACATGTTCTGCCCATCGTGTCTGGGACTGCATCAAGATTGTATAGATGCTGGGAGAGCAGTTCTTTTAGGACCTCTGTGTCTGGGATCATATCCTGCCATTTGATGTTCATTATTTTTCTGAGGCAGACTGTGTGAATGTGGCTTAGCTTCCTCGCGTGTCACTGTTATACATTCCAAGTTTCGCACGCGTGGAGAAGGACTATGAGCCCGACAGCTCGATATACCTTTAGTTTTGTGGTTTGGCCAAACGTTTGGTCAAAGCTGTGCCAGACGTTTCTATGTAGTCTGCCAAAAGTGCTGCTAGCTTTAGAGATTCTGGAGTTTATTTGTATATCGTTGATTTCTACCCCAAACTCTTTTCTCTAAACATTTGAGGTCTCTGTCTCTTTCGTTTTCAATGCGGGTTCCATGACATGGCTCTTCTTGTTATATTCCCGTTTTCTCGGAATATAAACGGGAATATAACAAGAAGAGCCATTTACTGTTTTCGAAATGGTGTTTCCCATCTTCTTGGTTGAGTGGGATCTTGTTTCATTGTCTCCATAAGCTCCTCATTGTAACCCTATCATTTAATCTCATTTTCTCCATAAGCTCCTTCTTCTTCTTCTTTGCGATCGCTTTTTGATGATTATACCGTTAGACGCGTTCTTATGATGAAATCGACTGTAGTCTGGAGCTCATCTCTAGCATTGTAACCCTATCATTTAATCTCATTGTCTCCATAAGCTCCTCATTGTAACCCTATCATTTAATCTCATTGTCTCCATAAGCTCTTCATTGTAACCCTATCATTTAATCTCATTGTCTCCATAAGCTCTTCATTGTAACCCTATCATTTAATCTCATTGTCTCCGTAAGCTCCTCATTGTAACCCTATCATTTAATCTCATTGTCTCCATAAGCTCCTCATTGTAACCCTATCATTTAATCTCATTGTCTCCATTATACGTAGACATCTGTCGATGATGTTGAAATAATGAGATACGAAATAATAAGAACAGAAATAGAACCAATTAAAGACCAACCAAGGAAATGTTGCCAAGAAATTAAACAAACAAAAAAAGAATAAATGAGGCAAAAAATAATAATCAACCAGACAAGAAATAACTAAACATAGAAAAATAAAAGAAATCAATCAGAGAAACAATATACGCCACTCGAAATGTCTAATATATATACTAATATATATATATCAGTTGTCTGGTTATTAGAATAGCAAAACTCCAGACGCGTAAACCTGTTGTGTTTGAGATAGCCTTGCGTATTCCAAATAGTTAAGCGAAACACACCGTTTAGATAGCAAATGCAGTGTACACGAGAACTGCTAGATAATTGCTCGTATGTAATGTAGCTATCTGTCAGACCACAATGTAAACTAATTCCCAAGATATAACACAAACTACAGATAAATAATATGTTATTAAAGTTGAGGTCAACAAACAAGAGTGTCGCTAATAAGTATTTGGATAACATTCGTTAAGAACAATAGCCAATGAAGTAGTTCATGTTTGACAAAGTGGATTAGAGCGGGGTTCTCATTCGGGAGACCCGGTTCAATCCCAGTAAGGCCAATGAGTTTTTTTCTGTGCATACATGGCCAATGCATGCGTTATGTATACACAAATACACAAACACACGCAGAGAGAGATACAGAGAGAGATAAAGAGAAGAGATAGAGAGAGAGAGAGAGGACACAATGTAAAGTCAGATACACATTTATATAAATAAAATATGCACAGAACTATCTGTGTTTTGTTCCTTTCTTCAACTAATTCCTATTTTGGACCATATTCTTGAATTCTTGAATAATCTCTAGTTGTTCTGACCTCGTCTTCTACCGTTCTTTCCTCTATACCGTATGCATCACTATTTTATCATTTTCGATTAGTTGTAGATAGACATCTAAACATCTCACTGACAGCTAAACAACAGTTGATCAACAGCATCTTCATACCCACTCTATGTTACCAATACCAAACATGGACAATGAATAAGAAACATACACAGAAAATAGCAACATGCGAAATGAGATGTCTCCGCAAAGTCACCAACAACACAAGAATCGACAGAGTAACGAATACCAGCATCAGAGAAAAGGTTGGAACAAGACCGTCCTTGAACTATATATCGAAACAGAGAATGAAGTGGTTTGGCCACTTAGTAACAATGCGAACAGACCATACTGCCTATGAAGCTTTCCACAACAGAATATCAGGAAGGAAGTCGAGAGGATGACCGAGGAAAAAGTGGATAGATAACATAGTTGAATTCTGACAGGGGGCTAAGAAAACCATCACACAAGTCACCAGAGAAGCGCAAGACAAATACATAAAACCACGACACTGGGTTAACAACCCGGTAACAGTGTGCAGACAAAAGAAGAAGAAGATTAGTTGTAGACAAAGAATGCTTACTACGTGTTGTGAACATGCCCTATTCACGTTCTCTCAAAAAATAAAATTTTCGGTTTTGTTTCATAACTTTTAAAACATATTTAACAACAGTGATTCACGACTATCCCAAATACATAGGATCAAATGACACGTCAGTTATGATTGAAGCTGTTATTATCTCTAATATTTTCTCCTCCTCCAATTAACAAAGTATATATTTTCTGCTTTACCACTTTGTTGTTTCATGTTTCGTCTCTATTATTAAAATTACGACGCCCTCTGGCGGAGTCTCATTTCGCTTCAAAGACGGTATCGTCAAAAGTCAGGCCAAAATATGCGATAAGCGTTTGTTGGATTACGCCCTTGTAGACCTCCCTTGTGTGTTATTTTAACATGTTCAAAGGTTATGATTGTGTGAGTATATGTGTGTGTGAGTGTGAGAGAACGTGTGTGTTTGTGAGAGCACGTGTGTGTTTGTGAGAGCACGCGTGTATATTATAATAATATAAACAGCAAGGGGACATAGTTTAACATTACTAAGAAACAGGAAGTGGCAAACTGAGGAAATGAACAAAACATAAATAAAAGACAGGATGGACTGGACAGGATGAGCAAATCGTTAACCATCAACTGCACGTACCGACATACAGCCTTTCTTCTTCGTACACACACGCCCCCTCCTCACCTTTTAAGAAAAGTAACAATTTATTACAACTAAAATGGTGGAAAAAATTCAAAGCAAACATTACATGCTAGCAACTATTAACAAAACTGAAAAAATGGACAGCGAGAAATTCAGTTTTTACAAGAAAAGGAATTTTTATCAAAGAAAAGAATTAGTTTAACGATGTCTGAATAGCAGAGTATGAGGATCTATTCTCCACATCATAAGAAATTAGAAAGTAATTATACACAGATACACGCAAACAAACACACACATAAATAGCATAGTGACAGTTTTCAAAAGTTGTCATCAGTGTACAATGATCAGGAGTTGTTATGTAGGTCAAGTAAGTACGGACGCATGTATGTTAATAACTTTTCTTGATCTTATACACATATCGCACATATGATAAATACAAGCATACACACTTGATAAATACATACATACATACTTGATAAATACACACATACACACTTGATAAATACACACATACATACTTGATAAATACACACATACATACTTGATAAATACACTCATACATACTTGATAAATACACGCAGACATACTTGCTAAATACACACTGTATAAATACACACATACATACTTAATAAATACACGCACACATACTTGATAAATATACACATACACACTATATAAATGCACGCATATATACTTGATAAATATACACATACACGCTATATAAATACGCGCATACATACTTGATATACGCAAGATACACTTAATAATGAGCGTTTGGTTTACTACACACATACACACGCGTACTATGAACACAATAGATTTTGTGTACAGACCCATATGTATGTAGTAGTTGGGTATGTACACACTGTATGTAGTTGGGTATGTACACAATGTATGTAGTTGGATGTGTACACAATGTATGTAGTTGGGTATGTACACAATGTATGTAGTTGGGTGTGTACACAATGTATGTAGTTGGGTGTGTACACAATGTATGTAGTTGGGTGTGTACACAATGTATGTAGTTGGGTGTGTACACTATGTATGCAGTTGGGTATGTACACAATGTATGTAATTGGTTATGTACACAATCTAGGAATCCTTGCAGTAAAATAACAATAGACGAACGCATTCCAAATTTCGATTTGGTTTCCTCGGATCTTGTGCTTAAATAGGATTGCTTCAACTAATGACATTTTGAGCAATTACATTTTGGAAGAATATATCTCAGAGCTAATATATTTATATTTAAGAGCCACGGGTAGCGTAGTTTTAGTGAACTCACTTCTAAGGTTAGTGGTGCGGGTTTAATTTCACAAGTAGGCGTGGAATGTATCCGATCGTAACGGCTTCCAGGTCAACCCAGCCTCAATTGGGTACCAGGAAAAGAACTGAGAAGCAAAGATGGCCGGCGGGATGTTGACCACATCACCGATCGTATGCAGACGGTCAATAAAAAATGCAGGTCTAACACTGTATTACCCTATATACCATGTGTTAAAAAATGGCTCCTTTACTTATATATATATATATATAACCAGTGGCGGCTCGTGATCGTTTTTGTTGGTGGGGCCAGACACACATTTTCTGGAAAATCATGGTTTTGTGTTATGTTATATTTTAATCCATTAAATAATAAATACACGTTACACATTATTTTTGGTGGGCCCGGCCCCTCTGGCCCTTAATGACGAACCGCCACTGTATATAACACTGCCTGGACAATGCTTCTATATATTTAAAGTTTTCTTTTTGAGGTTTAAGCCTTGTCTTTGCAGATTTTGTTCAGCATAGCAAAGTTTGATATGTTTTCTTACTTTTTTCCAACTGATCACCATCTTGCGATAATGTACTTCACATACATACAGAACCTTGAACTTCTTCTGTGATTTCCTTTTCTAACATATCTGAGTTGTCTAATTTTGTAGTTATTTCACATTACTTTGGTTTTTTGGAATAATAACTGAAGTCGTATTGTGTGAGCTCTTTTGTAAAGTGTATCTATTTTCGTTTGAGCATCTTCCAATCTCTCTCTTCTCTTTAATGTCTGTTGTATCGCTTTTTAGGGCAGTGTAGGACAGGTGGGACGAGAGCTTGAGGAATTTAATGGATACATGGCTAGTGCAGTCGTCACGAAGCTGTTCATGTTAGGATTTTTCTTTTATGCCCACAACAGAAAAGATTGGGGAAAAGACTGGAGAAAAGACTGGAGAAAAGACTGGAGACAAGACTGGATAAAAGACTGGGGAAAAGACTGGGGAAAAGACTGGAGAAAAGACTGGAGAAAAGACTGGAGAAAAGACTGGAGAAAAGACTGGAGAAAAGACTGGAGAAAAGACTGGGGAAAATACTGGAGAAAATACAGGGTAAAAGACTGGAGAAAAGACTGGAGAAAAGACTGGAGAAAAGACTGGAGAAAAGACTGGAGAAAAGACTGGAGAAAAGACTGGAGAAATGACTGGATAAAAGACTGGGGAAAAGACTGGGGAAAAGACGGGATAAAAGACTGGGGAAAAGACTGGAGAAAAGACTGGATAAAAGACTGGAGAAAAGACTGGAGAAAAGACTGGAGAAAAGGCTGGATAAAAGACTGGAGAAAAGACTGGGGAAAAGACTGGAGAAAAGACTGGGGAAAAGACTGGAGAAAAGACTGGATAAAAGACGGGAAAAGACTGGAGAAAAGACTGGAGAAAAGACTGGATAAAAGACGGGAAAAGACTGGAGAAAAGACTGGATAAAAGACGGGAAAAGACTGGAGAAAAGGCTGGATAAAAGACTGGAGAAAAGACTGGGGAAAAGACTGGAGAAAAGACTGGATAAAAGACGGGAAAAGACTGGAGAAAAGACTGGAGAAAAGGCTGGATAAAAGACTGGAGAAAAGACTGGGGAAAAGACTGGAGAAAAGACAGGGTAAAAGACTAAAATCGTCTGAATAATTCAAATTTGGATGTACTTGTGTAAATATCCATGGAATGTCTCTGTTGTTATCCTTGATGCTTTCTCTCAACAACCAGTCGATGGACAAGGTTCAAGAAGGAATGGTTGAAGAATACAATCCTGTCTAACTCCAGTTTTCAACTTCAACACTCTGTATATATATATATATATATATATATATATGTGTGTGTGGTAAGCACGTGCAAACTTGCCTTACTTTTTATCTGATATCAAAGTAATCTGATGTATGGTCGTCACATTCTCACATCTGTTATATGTTACTATACAGTGACGTTAAATAAACTGTAACCACTGAGAAGTATGTAACAGTTTTGTGTGTGTGTGTGTGTGTAGTATGGAAGTCGTGGCATATCCTTTACAGAAAATCGCCATCAAACACAGTAAACGAGTCGTTGATTTTCTAGGCACCACTTATACGTTCAGTAGTTTGTCACTGCTTTCCGGTGAGGTCTATTTTTACCGTTCGTAAAAATGCACGCGGAAAAAAATTGCTTCCAAACTGCCCGCCGCGGTTTTTAACCAGGTATGCTTGGGTTATAATCGAGCTCACTACCGCTTAAGCTACAGACGCCCACTTGTGTATAGTATAGCCAGTAAATAATGAACATAAAATAGGACGAGTTCGGAAGAAGTGATGACATCAGAGAAATGTCTGGTCAACCCCTAGTAACTACTGTTATAAGAAAGAAAAGATGGAGATAGGTTGGGTATACTCTGAGAAGAAATGATCAAAGGATCACAAAGCAGGCATTGAAGTGGTAGGACAAAGCAGGCATTGAAGTGGTAGGACAAAGAAGGCATTGAAGTGGTAGGACAAAGAAGGCATTGAAGTGGTAGGACAAAGAAGGCATTGAAGTGGTAGGACAAAGAAGGCATTGAAGTGGTAGGACAAAGAAGGCATTGAAGTGGTAGGACAAAGAAGGCATTGAAGTGGTAGGACAAAGCAGGCATTGAAGTGGTAGGACAAAGAAGGCATTGAAGTAGTAGGACAAAGAAGGCATTGAAGTGGTAGGACAAAGAAGGCATTGAAGTGGTAGGACAAAGAAGGCATTGAAGTGGTAGGACAAAGAGTTCAAGAAAGGACGTCCTATGAAAATCCGCAAACGAGCTTTACTGAGAGAGGCAAAAAATATCCAACTCAATTCCATTGAAGAGATTGAACGAGTTACACAGGATAAAACGATATGGAGAAATTGTTTACAAAATCCCTGTGGCGAAGTGGTTAAGCCTTTCCTTGCGTTCCGAAGGTTGTGGGCTAGAATCCTAACCGCGCCATTCTGTTCACGAGTGTATTTTTTCCAGAGACCCCTAGACTTGTTACCGGAACTATGGAGTTCATGCTTGTGCAGTACTCGACAGGTGGTGTGCCATTTCTACGGAGAAAGAGAGCCATGTGGATAAAACCCGGTGTAATGAACTTAATCTCTAGGCTTTAGATCAGTGTTTCCCAACCTTTTTGTGCCATGCCCCACCAAAGCCTTTCAAAATTCTGATGTCCCCCCCTTATGTAACATATAAACAATTTTTAATTTCCAAATATTGAATTGTTGACTGAAGAAACTTAAATGATAGGTTTTAGAAAGAAATCACTAGGAAATTGTTGAGGAAACACAGTAAGTAAATTTGCAAAACATATAAAGGAGAACTGAAATTCAAGAACGAAATAATTTTATTGAGTTTTTTCTATATTACTTTAATTATTAGTAATTATTTATTACTTACATTTAGTGAGAACCTTGCGCTTGATGCATGCTGCAAAGAGATTTTATGTTAGATTCTAATTTAGTCGCAAGTCTCCCCGTTGTGTTTTATAAAACCGATTTGTTTTTTTTTTTTTCTTTTTTTTTTTTGGTAGCAGCAAATCATTTATGGCACTAAATTCACATTCAGCTAAATATGAAGATGGAAAAGGTAACAAGAGTTTTCTTGCACATTTGCTTGAATTTGGAAATTTGATTTCTGTTTCCTCCCAAAGCCATGCCATCGCTCCTTTTATATTAAATAAAGTTTTAACTGACTCATCCTTTTTGAATTTCTGCGAGTTCATCTTCATACAGCATATTTGAAATATCAGACACATTTTTTTTAGTGAGGACACTTCAACAAATGAAAATTCCAAAACTAAATTAGCATACAAAGATAAAACTAAACTACGTAACATATTTACTTGAATAAAAATATTGATAGTCACTTATAACACATTACACTTATAACACATTACACATTACACTTATAACACATTACACATTACACTTATAACACATTACACTTATAACACATTACACACATCCTACTATATTATTATGGAAGATATTGAAAATGATACAACTCAAAATATTATTTTTATTTTATAAATAACGGATTAGAGATAACGCGCATTCTTTAGATACAATTATCACATTAGATTTACAATTACAACTATCGATATTCATATGATACTCCATTCTATAAACAATCAAATATCGCTTTTACCATCAATTAAATCTTCTTCATTACTATCACAAGTTATAATTTGATCTAGCAATACTCAAGATTGCACTGTATCAACTCATTTTGGTCTTCATGACAAGGTTTGTAAATGTTGGACATAATACCGTTTTTTTTAATGACTCGATTTAAACACAATAACACATGCTTTCCCGCTTTCAAATCTTTGTTAAAAGGAGTTAGAAATGTACTTAGGTATAAGCACTTTCCGTTTATTTAAGATTTGTTTAGTTTCAGTAACGTGATTGTGAAGCAATATTCGTTTTTGTCAACAGATATTCAAAAGCCGATATATCGGTTTTGCAACAACATGAACATTAAGTTAAACTCTGAACGGGCCCAATGCCACCCTTAAAAAATGAAAATGTCCCAATGTGGGGCGTGGTCCCCACGTTGGGAAACAGGGCTTTAGACACTTTTTAAAGACTTATATAACGTATAACGGCACGACAGAAATATAACAAGACAGTAAAGCTAATTATGCGAAAGTTTGGCGTGGGATTAGTTACCACATCCAGTAAAAATACTCAGCTATAAAACCGCAACCAAGTGGACGAGAGCTAGCAAGACCTTGGTTGGGGGACCTATGTCTCCTTTGGGGCGAATGGTAGAAGAAGAAGAAGAAGAAGAAGAAAGCTAATATAAATAGAGAAACTATAACGAAAATGACAAGACGAATTGAACACTATCAACAAAATGAGATAAAAATTGTCGTTACGTAAGAAGCGTAGCTTAGAGAAGAAGAGAAAGGTAACAAAGTGGAAGTGAACATTTAGAAGAAAGATGGAAGAGAAAAACAGAGCAGGTGTAGTCACAATGATGGAGTATAGGGAAATGGCACGATTAAGAAATAGGTAAGTAGCATACCTGTGTTTCAAGGGAAATGAAAATGATGATTGTGGTGGAGAGGTGATTGCGGATGTGTGTGTTTTCGTCTTAATGTGTTTGGTAGTGTATGTGTGTGATTATGTTTGTGTTTTCGTGTACTTGTTAGAGTATAATAATGTGCGTGAGTGTGGTTGCACATGTGGTTGTTTTTGCGTAAAGTTGTATGCGTCTGTGTGCGTGTAAATATGTTATGTTGGTTAGTGCTGTCGTGAGTATTAGAAATATGTATGCATGTTTATGTTTAGTGTAAAAAATGAAAAGGTCCAGTAGTCTTTACAGACCGAAGTGCAGAAAGTGATTGTCACTTCACATTTATAATATCAAGTATGTAGAAGGTAGGAGGGTGACTTCCTATCCTCATTTGTGGAATATCGGTTACGGGAAACAAACCCACATCCCTTTTGTGCCCGATTCGAGAAGCAAACGTTCTACTCATTATGCTAATGCTCAATCCATCTTAGTTTACGACATGCGTTGAACGGAGACAGTGCTTCTTTTCTACGCTACTCCAGAAACTACACGCAGCAATTCTTATGTGTTCAGGTTATGTACTGTGAATTTTGTATGTTGTTCACTTCTGTGACTTCTGCTTGATAAGGTAGATTTCTAAATTGTGTTCGTATATTTTTAGAGCGCCTCTATTTCATCTTCTTCCAACGTTTTCAGACATCGATATGTATACTTCAAAAGTAGTTTGTGATCAACGGTGTCCCATGTACATCTCCATATAGCTTGTCTTGGACTGACATGAGGATTGACCATATGTGTTTTCTCTCTGCTCAATGTATGTTGGACATTCTTGTAGTATGTGTGTCTTTATCATATTGCTGGTGCTACATGTGCATATGACAGAAGGGTCTATTTTGTACTTGTTAAACAGATGGTACATCAGCCTATTGTGTCCTGCTTGTAGCAGACAAATTACAGCCTGTTCTCTGAAAACTTATATTAACTTCAAGTCTAGCCTGTATCATCAAATAAAATCTTGCCATCATCAGATATTGAAATCAGAACCATCAATGTAAGTCATGTGTTGCCTTGTCAGACTAGCTTTCTATAGTTTCCACAAATAGTATTGATGTGATTAGTAAATAGTATTGATGTGATTAGTAAATAGTATTGATGTGATTAGTAAATAGTATTGATGTGATTAGTAAATAGTATTGCTGTGATTAGTAAATAGTATTGATGTGATTAGTAAATAGTATTGATGTGATTAGTAAATAGTATTGATGTGATTAGTAAATAGTATTGATGTGATTAGTAAATAGTATTGATGTGATTAGTAAATAGTATTGATGTGATTAGTAAATAGTATTGATGTGATTAGTAAATAGTATTGATGTGATTAGTAAATAGTATTGCTGTGATTAGTAAATAGTATTGATGTGATTAGTAAATAGTATTGATGTGATTAGTAAATAGTATTGATGTGATTAGTAAATAGTATTGATGTGATTAGTAAATAGTATTGATGTGATGTGCATCATCAAATAGTTTGTCCTGAGCAGAACTTTGACACCTTAACATACCTTCGGAATTTCTCTCTCGTAGGCCAGATGTCCGCCTCTGCAGCTGTCATGCTCAAACCATCAGTTACATCCTGAATCCATCTTCTCCGTGGTCTTCCTCTTCTCCTCTTTGCCGGTATGCCTTCTTCCATGATGGTCTTCTCCAGCCCTTCGCGTCTCTTTATATGCCCAAAATACTTTAATTTTCTCATTCTTATTTGTAGCATCAGCCAGTTTTCTTTGATTTTGAGTTCTTTCTGGATAGATCTGTCTGTTCTCATCTCTGTCTATGATATACGACGGTCTCTTATGTACTCTTATGGACAAGGACTCTTCTGTAACACTTATATTCAAAAACCCATATATGTTTTTCCACTGCCTTGTTAAATGTCCATGCATGAACTGGGAATATGCATGCTCTCAGTATTCTGATCTTTAGTGCATTAATGTTAGTGCACTTATATTTTAGTTTCATTTTTATTATGTATAATCTGAACTCTTTTCCGGGATAAGAGGCGCGTATGTGTTTCTGAATTTTTCTTGGTTGTGGTAAGTTGTATCGTTCCGCTGTAGTTACTGATACTTGAAGTGGGAACTTTTTTTTTATTCACACTAATCTTTGCTCATCCAGTTTCCATTCTGTTGTCTGTTTACATGTTTTTATTTCATTCTTCAACAACGTCCCGTTGCTATCAGTACATCCGTTTGCGTCGTAGCTCGTTGGGTTCTATGTCTGCATCAATTTCGTAGGCAGCTGTTCTCTCACTTCTTACTTATCATCTCACTATATTCCTTGGCATATGTACACACGTGCATATATATATCAGTGTCTGTGTTGTCAGCACACTGTTGCTTTTGAAGAAGTGCTTCTGTTATATATGACAGCGCGAGTGAGAGAAAGCGATATCATAATTGACAAGAATGAGTGAAGAATAATGTTCTACCCAACCTGAACGAAGAACAATGTTCTACCCAACCTGAACGAAGAACAATGTTCTACCCAACCTGAACGAAGAACAATGTTCTACCCAACCTGAACGAAGAACAATGTTCTACATAAACAGAACGAAGAATAATGTTCTACATAAACAAAACAAAGAACAATGTTCTACATAAACAAAACAAAGAACAATGTTCTACATAAACAAAACAAAGAACAATGTTCTACATAAACAAAACAAAGAACAATGTTCTACATAAACAGAACGAAGAATAATGTTCTACTCAAACTGAACGAAGAACAATGTTCTACCCAAACTGAACGAAGAACAATGTTCTACATAAACAAAACAAAGAACAATGTTCTACATAAACAGAACGAAGAATAATGTTCTACCCAAACTTAACGAAGAACAATGTTCTACCCAAACAGAACGAAGAACAATGTTCTACCCAAACTGAACGAAGAATAATGTTCTACCCAAACTTAACGAAGAACAATGTTCTACCCAAACTTAACGAAGAACAATGTTCTACCCAAACCAAACGAAGAACAATGTTCTACCCAAACTTAACGAAGAACAATGCTCTACCCAAACCAAACGAAGAACAATGTTCTACCCAAACTTAACGAAGAACAATGTTCTACCCAAACCAAACGAAGAACAATGTTCTACCCAAACTTAACGAAGAACAATGTTCTACCCAAACTTAACGAAGAACAATGTTCTACCCAAACCAAACGAAGAACAATGTTCTACCCAAACTTAACGAAGAACAATGCTCTACCCAAACTTAACGAAGAACAATGTTCTACCCAAACTTAACGAAGAACAATGTTCTACCCAAACCAAACGAAGAACAATGTTCTACCCAAACTTAACGAAGAACAATGCTCTACCCAAACCAAACGAAGAACAATGTTCTACCCAAACTTAACGAAGAACGATGTTCTACCCAAACCAAACGAAGAACAATGTTCTACCCAAACTTAACGAAGAACAATGTTCTACCCAAACTTAACGAAGAACAATGTTCTACCCAAACCAAACGAAGAACAATGTTCTACCCAAACTTAACGAAGAACAATGCTCTACCCAAACCAAACGAAGAATAATGTTCTACCCAAACCGAACGAAGTAACATCCGAGTTACAACCTTGCTATATTCACGATTTTCTTTCGTTGGTTCACGACGTAGTCTGACAGAAGAAATATTTGTAACAGGTGTGCTTTTTTCTTGATGTATGAAACTTCACAGACACATAAAATCAAAGAAACATATGCTCGTGTGTATGTAGTGACTGATTTCTTCAAGTGTTTGTGTTTACTTATCACTGACAAAAATGTGGTTAAAGAGTTTTGTAGGTATTTTAAGTGGACATACAAATAAGATAACGGAAATCATCATCAGCTAGTGCCGTATTCACATAGAATGTTGGTTGAAATGAAGTTATAGTAACAGTTATCAGCAGGGTCGGCTCGTCATTTAGGGCCAGTGGGGCCCGGCCCCATCAATAATCGAAAGGGATAATAACTTCCCTGAATAGACAAATAATAGTAAATACTCCAAAACCATGATTTTTCCGAAAATCTGTGTCTGGCCCCTCCAAGAAAATTGACAACGAGCCGCCACTGGTTATCAGTTATATGAGGACTATCATTATTGCACACCGGACACGTTCATATGTGATTCAATCTCTGACTCAACAAATCCAGCAGCTTCCAGCGGCGCAACACGCCAGTTCGATGTTGATTAATCAATCTTTTTGCCTATTTGTTGTGTCATTTTTTTTCGGGCTGCACCAATATCGCCACCCATCTCTCTCAATCTGATCAGCGAGTGAGATTCACAACCCTGAAACACCTGTTACAGTAAATGATGTTCCTTCCTCTGAGGATACACTAAAACAGATTAGTGCCTGTCCACCTCTTCATGGTCCATGTCTATGTCTTCCTTGTGATTTCTTTCTCTCAAATGTTTCCTTCAATATAGTCTTCAACAATATGTTATATTTGTTAAAGTGACTCAAGTATTTGTCGAAACTTTGATTTCTTAGAGTATTTTTCATGTCACTTCTAGCTGTTACTCTTCTTCCTTATTACGTTTTCTTTCTTTCCGTGACATTTTCCTGACTCTCCTGTATATCCACATTACTAAAGTTCTATCTTCTGTATATCCACATTACTAAAGTTCTATCTTCTGTATATCCAAATTACTAAAGTTCTATTTTCTGTATATCCACTTTACTAAAGTCATATCTCCTTTATATCCACATTACTAAAGTCCTATCTCCTGTATATCCAAATTACTAAAGTCCTATCTCCTGTATATCCACATTACTAATGTTCTATCTCATGTATATCCACATTACTAAAGTCCTATCTCCTATATATCCACATTACTAATATTCTATCTCCTGTATATCCACATTACTAATGTTCTATCTCATGTATATCCACATTACTAAAGTCCTATCTCCTATATATCCACATTACTAATGTTCTATCTCCTGTATATCCACATTACTAATGTTCTATCTCATGTATATCCACATTACTAAAGTTCTATCTCCTGTATATATCCACATTACTAAAGTCCTATCTCCTCTATATCCACATTACTAATGTTCTATCTCATGTATATCCACATTACTAAAGTTCTATCTTCTGTATATATCCACATCACTAAAGTTCTATCTCCTGTATATATCCACATTACTAAAGTTCTATCTTCTGTATATATCCACATTACTAAAGTTCTATCTTCTGTATATCCACATTACTAAAGTTCTATCTCATGTATATCCACATTACTAAAGTTCTATCTCCTGTATATATCCACATTACTAAAGTTCTATCTTCTGTATATCCACATTACTAAAGTTCTATCTCATGTATATCCACATTACTAAAGTCCTATCTCCTGTATATCCAAATTACTAAAGTCCTATCTCCTGTATATCCACATTACTAATGTTCTATCTCATGTATATCCACATTACTAATGTTCTATCTCCTGTATATCCACATTACTAATGTTCTATCTCATGTATATCCACATTACTAAAGTCCTATCTCCTATATATCCACATTACTAATGTTCTATCTCCTATATATCCACATTACTAATGTTCTATCTCATGTATATCCACATTACTAATGTTCTATCTCATGTATATCCACATTACTAAAGTCCTATCTCCTATATATCCACATTACTAATGTTCTATCTCCTGTATATCCACATTACTAATGTTCTATCTCATGTATATCCACATTACTAAAGTCCTATCTCCTATATATCCACATTACTAATGTTCTATCTCCTATATATCCACATTACTAATGTTCTATCTCATGTATATCCACATTACTAAAGTTCTATCTCCTGTATATATCCACATTACTAAAGTCCTATCTCCTCTATATCCACATTACTAATGTTCTATCTCATGTATATCCACATTACTAAAGTTCTATCTTCTGTATATATCCACATTACTAAAGTTCTATCTCCTGTATATATCCACATTACTAAAGTTCTATCTCCTGTATATATCCACATTACTAAAGTTCTATCTCCTGTATATATCCACATTACTAAAGTTCTATCTTCTGTATATCCACATTAATAAAGTTCTATCTCATGTATATCCACATTACTAAAGTTCTATCTCATGTATATCCACATTACTAAAGTTCTATCTCCTGTATATCCACATTACTAAAGTTCTATCTTCTGTATATCCACATTACTAAAGTTCTAAGCTGAGAATGAAATTATTGATATAAATTAACGTTTCTAAAACCTGATTTACAAAGCTCAGACTTTATGATGGTATAGCACAGTGGTTCTCAACCTGTGGGTCGCGACTCCTTTAGGGGTCGAACGATCATTTCCCAGGGGTCGCCTATGACCACGGGAAAACACATATTTATCATAAGTAGAAATACATATTTCACAATATATTGTTTTTGTGATTAATCACTATGCTTTAATTATGTTCAATTTGTAACAATGAAAATACATCCTGCATATAAGATATTTACATTACGACTCATAACAGTAGCAAAATTACAGTTTTGAAAAAGCAACGAAAATAATTTTATAGTTGGGGGTCACCACAACATGAGGAACTGTATCAAAGGGTCACGGTATTAGGAAGGTTGAGAGCCACTATTATAGCAGAATACCTACAGTTTGTTCTTTGCGAAACAATCAAGGTGTGTTATAAATTATAAGGCCTTACGGATGAGAGCCACGATAGAAACTATCAAGGCAGGTATATCATTTATCTTATATCTCTGGCACAAACACAACAACGAAACCCGTATAATCCTGAAGTTGTAAAAGAATCCATTATAAATAAGAAATTTTAATAACTAATTTCCTTGTTTTACCAAACTAGAAAATAATATTTATGCCGTATCGCTTGTTTCTGTGTGAAATTTGCATCAACATATGTTGTTGTTTACTCCAGTGTATACTACAGTGTATTTTCATTAATTTATTATATATTTTTGCAATCTGTTGAAGAGAATGAGCAGGGACTACAAGAACTAATAGAACAACTAGATAAAACTAGCAAGAAATATACATTGGATATTAACATTTACAAAGCGAATACTATTCTTATTAGAAAAGAAATGCAGAAGACAAACATTAATATAAAAATATACGTAGAACTTCTGAAGCAAGTAAACAATATTTTATATCTAGGACACATGATTACAGATGGTGATGGCAAATGTGAACAAGTAATAAGGAAGAGAATAGGAATGTCCAACAGTATATGCTATTTACAGCAAGTTATTAACATAACATCTAAAGCAGAGTTTCCTAACGTGGGGCCTAAACTAATGACTGTCTCTCTTTCGCTCTCTCTCTCTCTCTCTCTCTCTAATCCCCGACAGAACAGACAATTTCAAGAACAGCGAATGTACGTCGAGCTCCAAACTGCTCTCTCTCTCTATCTTTCTCCCCCTCCTCTTTCTCACTGATAGAAAGATACTAAAGTTCAATTAATGTAAGAAGTATAGTCAAGATGACATTTTCCAATACATTCAAAAATGATGTGCAAAGTTGAATGTTTAATTGTTGATGGATGAATGCAGGTGTAATTATATGAAGTTCATTTAGTCACACTGAGCACTCACTCAATAATATCAGCTCTTATCCAGAAAAGAATATTCTCAAGTAATGGACATTGACATTCATAGATGACTTCATAATATCAATTCTAAACTGGGATGTCTCTGCAGCGTGGAGGTAAGGTAAGGTAAGGTAAAGTAAGCCTCTCACACAAAATGTACTTAGATTGTTCCCGCGTGTAGCAATGGATTATTTTTCCATATGACTGTCTGTAAAGATGAAAAAGGTCATATATATATATATATATATATAATGACAGCATATCTAAAGGTATGGGGTTGCAAAAAAATATACAGAAACGATAAGAACAAAACAACATTATTTAAAAAAAAACACTAGTTAAAACATGTACTGTGGTTCGACAGATAAATAATGCTGTTTAACAAGGGATGACAGTTATAGTTTGTTAAGCCGAGGCACAATCTTTCAACCTAAGGACAAACCTTGTTTTGGTTATATCTGAACGTGTAGGTTAGCACATATAAAAAAAGACAATAAGAATTAACTCCTTTCGGAGAATCCAGTAGTTCAATGGCCGTTCAAGAACCACATCGCGTTATATTTAAAAGCGCCCATGTCATTCGGACACAATAATATTCTTAACAGAAGGTCACTTTAGGACGCCTGGTCGCTGACATTTGAGGCAGCGTAGTCCAGTAAGGGCGTACAAGTCTGAACTGTGTACGGTGACCTAATTGTGACGCCGCACGATAGTTTCTTTACCATCCATACCACTTAAAAGGGAATTAACACTTGAACAAATTTCGGTAAGTGGGACGACACGGTACAACGTCGAATCAGATGAGGCTACTATATCTTCCTCTGGTTGATTCATTCAAAAGGTTTAGATACGACCACTTAACGTGACACAAAGTCAGTGAAAACATTGTCATAATTATGAGAACAAATGAACTGGTATTAGTAAATGCAAACCACGTCTCTCTATACTTGCTATATGAGACATAATTTTCCCGCTTTATTTCAACTGTTTGAAGTGAATAACTATTGTTTTTTTTATCTCCAAAGGAAGTCTATCTATTCTCTAATCCTGTTTTGCCTTTCAGCATCAGGTCGAAAAAGGAGACACTTGGAGCGAGCCTCTCAATGCGCCTTGTCTTTCTTTCTCTACTCCAATCCTGATTTGCCTCACGGCTTCAGGGTAAGAAGAGATTTCTAACACGGGGTTTTGTGTGTGCTTTATAAATAGTGACTTTCGTCGCGTCTGCTGAGGTCCACCTTTTGCGTGGCCGGCCTTTCGCTTTGTATCCAGTGTATCCACTATATCCACTGTATCCACTATATCCACTGTATCCACTATATCCACTGTATCCACTATATCCACTGTATCCACTATATCCACTGTATCTGAGTAGTATTCCTATCTGTGACGCACTGCATGTTGGTAATCTGCTTATGTGGCCGAACCTTTTAATTTGTTGTTTCTTGATGAAGTTCAGTAGTACGGTTTTAAAATGGCATCTTTTGTTACAGCGTGATGAAGACAAAATAACTTAGGACGTACTGGACTGTTACAGCGTGATGAAGACAAAATAACTTAGCACGTACTGGACTGTTACAGCGTGATGAAGACAAAATAACTTAGGACGTACTGGACTGAAAATAGACACAATTTAGACATCTTACAAGATCTGCATATCGAGGAAAGGTTGCTCTTAACTTTGTGTCTCAGAAATCGTAATATTTGAGTCACATTATAAACGTCACGGCTTTTTGTAATGAACATAATGGAATGTATGGTTTCTGGAATACGAGGCAGGGATGGATCAAGACAACGGCGGCAACAGTACATTATAAAAGTTGTGAACAGGATATTGGAGGAAGCAGGTAGGAGATCTACAATACAAACTAGAAACGTGTTTGACTGGGTGATAAAAATAGATAGTAATAGAGTAGGTGGTATGAGTAAGTGGGAGAATAAATAAAAATGGAACGTGATTTCATCATTATCAGGTGCCGTGCCGGCTGGCGTAGGCGATTATGGATCTCCACAAATCTCTATCTCTGTTGTTTGCTATCATCTCAGATATTGACGCTCTTCCGTGCCATGACGTCAGGCTGTCCAACAATTTTTCTTCCTCTGTCTCGTCTTTTCTCGATTTTACCGGTTGTCACTATGTGTTCTAAGCCTCTCCTTCTCATTACATGTACAGAAAGTTATGATTGTCTCTTTATATTGAAAATAAGCTTTCTCTGTGTCTTGACCTCATTCAGCATCTCCACATTCGTCATTTTCGCAGTCCATGAGTTTCTCATCATTCGTCTGTAAAACCACATCTCTGTGTCCTCCATATATTTTTCTATCTGTTTGTTTACTGTCCATGACTCGCATCTGTATGTTACTATTGGCTCTATGTAGCACTGTATAACTCATTCTGATAGCAATTGATTAATTTGTTGAATATATAGCTTACAGTGGCGGCTCGTCATTAAGGTCCAGAGGGCCGGGCCCCACCAAAAATAATGTGTATTTATTATGTAATAGATTAAAATATAACCTAACTCAAAACCATGATTTTTCCGAAAATGTGTGTCTGGCCCCACAAACGAAAACGATCACGAGCCGCCACTGATAGTTTATCATTTTCTAAAACGATCACGAGCCGCCACTGATAGTTTATCATTTTCTAAAACGATCACTAGCCGCCACTGATAGTTTATCATTTTCTGAAACGATCACGAGCCGCCACTGATAGTTTATCATTTTCTAAAACGATCACGAGCCGCCACTGATAGTTTATCATTTTCTAAAACGATCACGAGCCGCCACTGATAGTTTATCATTTTCTAAAACGATCACTAGCCGCCACTGATAGTTTATCATTTTCTGAAACGATCACAAGCCGCCACTGATAGTTTATCATTTTCTAAAACGATCACTAGCCGCCACTGATAGTTTATCATTTTCTAAAACGATCACGAGCCGCCACTGATAGTTTATCATTTTCTGAAACGCCGCTTTGGCCTGCCCTATTCTGCGCTTTATTTCTGATCTGTATCTGTCAACTGAAATTATCAGGACTCCGAGGTGACAGTGACTTAAGGATGTCAAATGTGAAAACGATGACGGAAACGAAAAACTGTTCAAGAATAACAACATGCTTTGTTGCTGTTCTATATTGTATGGTTTTCAGATATGTCCACGTCTCTTCTTATTACCATAGATAAACACAACGTCATTGTCATTTTCTTGGTTTACTCGCTGATGTCATCCTTGTCCGTGTGTTGCCGGGGCACACAAGGGGAGCAAAGAATAGTAACACTGCGACTTATAAGGCATGTCGTAAGAGGCGACATGGGGTAGTGGCCTAATGAAACTACCTAGTAAATAAAAAGCGTCGCGGAAATCGAATGTGCTGGCCTATTTGTAGGTGTATAACTGGCACAATGTACAATCACTCTTAGGCTCAGATCACATACAGATCACAAAGAATGGTTTAACAAGTCGTCGATATGAAGTGTTGGAAGAAGAAGATGTCATCTTGAAGATGTTCAAAGAAAACTGTGGTCAATTCCATGTTGTCGAGACCTCGATATAGTTTCAACTGAAAATATAGTGGTGATGGGCATACTAGACTTCTTTGTTCGTGATAAAGTAAACGAAATCACTTTACAGCTTCTAGATTCACATTTCCGAAGTCTCTGTGGCATACAGGTTAGGAGCTCGTCTCTCGTACCAAAGGTACCAAGTTCGCTCCCTCGTGGAGCCATCAGTATATTTTCCAGAGATCCCTGATCTCAGTGTAGGTGAGATCGACTTCCTAGTCCTATCGGAGACGCACGATAAAACGCTGGTCTTGTGTTCCATTTGAGCACGTAAAAGAACCCTTGGCAGTTAAAAATCGAGCAGAGCAGGCTGGAAAGCAGCTGCCCGGGCAAAAATTCATTAGAAAAGATTAAAAATAACATTGCTACAAAATATCTTCTCCGTCTTCAAAATGACATCGGTGACCCTCGCCGGTGCTACGGAGTTCGTACACTGCAGCTTTGACTTTCCTGTATAAGAAAGAGATCGGAGCACACTTGGTTACTCACCGAAGTGCAATGATGATGGCCCTATCAATCAATCAATCAATCAATCACACTTATAGTTTCTATCTTTAGCTTGTTGAAAAGATTGTATCCCAGTATGTTGTGTCTGTGAGAAGTCTGAAGATTATCAGACATGCATGTCTCAATTACAAATTGAAAGCTCATTTGGAAACCGAGCTTGTACATCTTATGTTCACATTAGAAGTCTTGTAACAATGTCCCTGCAAACCAGTTTCCTTAAGTGACTCATTGATATGACAATGTAGGGGCGGTGCATGTTACCGCAAAGTTAGCTTGATGAAACGCCCATGAGGGGGTGGAGGAAAGGTCGTCTTAAGCTGATGTTATCTTAAAACAAAAGTGAAAACAAAAGGACAATTTTTAACATATTATCTTTTATCTTATATCGTCCATACCACCTACATGGCAAGTAAACAAAATAAATATAAGAAACAACAACATTTAGTCTATATATATATAGTCTCTCTTTCTCTCTCTCTCTCTCTCTCTCTCTCTCCCTATATATATATATATATAGTAATGGCGAAACACGTAACAAAAAAGTAGTGTAGTTTTACAAAGTGCAAATACAATAACAATATATAGCAACGTGGTCGAAAGGTTGCTGTGTATTGTTATTGTATTTTGTAAAACTACAGTACTTTGTTGTTACATGTTTCGGCATTGCTACATAGTTTTACTGCAGTCTTCTACTATATCGATAATATATATATATATATATATATATATATATAGAGAGAGAGAGAGAGAGAGATAGAGAGAGATAGGTAATATACAAGTAATATGAAATAGTTACATGAAGTGCGCACTTTTAAAGTAACAGAAGAGTCACACTATGTGGATTTTGGGTGTTGGTGAGACGGGGGGAGGTGGTGATACGTCAGAAAAATCCTGCGAGGAAATGATGTTTTCGCCGCCCACGATTGCCAGCTCGAGTGAGTGACTCACCAAAGTTTCAGGCTATATTCCCCATCAATTCTCATGAAACCACTTCCTTCTCCTTTAAGCTAGAACACACTGCCCTTTTGTTATGACAAATCTAGAACTGGTAGACAAACATTGCTTGTTGTGTGTATGCATTTATATTGAATGTGCTAGCCTACATCTCAGCTATAAAGAAAATACTGGAGGTTGGTTGAGCAGTTGAAAACAAGTCTGAATATAATGAGAATTGTTGTGTATGTGTGTGCATTGATGATTAAGATTACATACATTTATGTTGAAATGTAGGAGAATAAACAAACAAACACAAGAATATATACTAGTTAGTTATCTTCTGCCATCGTTTAAAATTTATATTCGGAGTCAGTTATCTATTCAAAATGAATATAACAGAAAACACAGTGAAAACATAATGAACGAATTCATTGATTGCTTTTAGAAGTGGTCAACACAACAGACTTGTTATATATTATATTAATAATATGAAGATAATAAAAGCTTTTTTATATCTCCAATATAAAAGATGATGTCCGGATTCGAACCCCCCGTACCATAATGCAAACTATTTAACCACCTCGTCACTGAGGTCTAGGATAGAATAAAAACAGATGGGATATGGATTTGGGATATAACTAACTATTTACTAAGGTTGTAGTACGTTTTGTGAATCAACGACAAGTACTTTCTATTTATCCGATTTCTTTATTGAAACTTGTTCAGTTTGTTGTAGTTGTTTTCTCGAATATATTATCGATAAGGGACAAGTTTCTTATTGATAAAACACTATTTGTCTTGTTCATTCTATGAAGACTGAGATAAAGGGTGATACATTCGGAAAGGATTGATACAAGTGAGATATGCATGATACATGCACTGAAATGGGTTCCTTTTTATCAGGCTATGAATCACAATGCTTGGAGCGAGGCGATCAAGAGTGGGATTAGGAAAAAGGGCAGCACTAGTATGAATCTATTATTAGTTATCAGTTATATAAAGACGATAATTATAATACTCCAGAAATGTCCATAGGTGCTCCGAACTTCGTCCTAACAAATCCAGCAGCGTACAGCGGCTCAACACGCTAGTTCGATGTTGATTAATCAATCTTTTTGTATATTTGATATGACGTTCTTTTCTGGATATACCAATGTCGACACCCATCTCTCTAAATCTAGCCAGCAACTGAGATTCACAATCCTGAAACTCCTATTTCTATAGTCTGTCCATTAATTCGTGAGCACGTTTGAAATTGATTTTCTCGAAAACTACCTGTTGGATCTCAGTGATTTTTGCATGCAGCCTTAGAATATCCATGACGCTAAAATAAAGCTAACCAGTAGTTCATAGATGCTACGGATTTTGCACATCGGCGAATTCCTTTGATCTTTTATGACAATTGCAAATAAGGGGCTCAAATTTTAGATTTTACAGTAATCTCTAGAATTTGTCCATGTCAATTCTATTCATAGGTGTATCTCCATATTAACTTGATAGGTCAAGTAATTAATTGTGTTGCCCTTTATGTGCAATCGTGAACTTGGATACAATATGCAACAGTTAGTCCTCCCCTTCGGTCACCATTAGACCCCAGGGTGTCTTAACTTCACCACAAATTGTATGATGGTAGACGCATTTGGATATGGAAATGTATACGTTGCTATTTCTCAGTCTGTAATCAAAATATGATTTGTATCATCCCAAATCTGACGATTCCATGAGGTTGATAATTGTTACTGGCTGGACAAATTGTAATCCATCTCGGTGCCAGTACTCGTCTTCCCTCGGAGCACATGTTCAACACACTTCTTCCAGAACTGCATGTCTATCATTGAGAAGGACTCACGTGTCAGAACTTCAACATCACACATTTTAAACGTCCTGTTCTGTTCGGCAACTTGCCCTTTTACTTTAGCCCAGACAAGCTCTATCGGATTGAGGTGAGCATGATATGGAGGTAGTCGCAAAGACGTGTGGCCGTATTCCGCAATGATTTTGTCAATATGAAACACCTTTGTCTTATTTATCATCCTCACCAGGTGCAACAACTCGGGTTTCAAATATGTATCATCGAAGCTGACATTTTCCTTAGCAAGCCAAGTCCTAATTTGATCTTTGTATTTGATGCAGTTGGTACTTTGTCTTCCGCTGATACTGCGTTGTGATAGGATGCATTATCCATTACCAAGCATGATGGTCTGTTTAGAATTGGAAGTAGATCTTTCTCCATCCAGTGCCTGAAAATATGTCCATTCATTTCTGTGTGGTAGTCCCTACCGTCGGTACTTTTGATTGGAAAATAAGTCCAGCGTCATGGACAAGACCTTCTTCACTGCTTCCTGCATGTGTTAGTATAATACGCTGGCCTTTGCTGCTTGGTATTTTTCTTTTCTGTTCATCGTCTACTGATTGCCATTCTTTAGCATTGGTGTGGTGAGCATTGACCCAGGATTCGTCCAAATATACAATATCATAGCCTTGCCTCCGCCGCTCACTGATCTGCCTCAGGTATTTACTTCGGGCAGCAATTAAATGTGGCTTTTCACAAATAATATTCCTGCCGCATATAGTTTTTCTGAAGGTGAAGCCGGCGGCTCTTACAATTTTCCATAGAGTACTTTTAGAAATGTCTATGCTGCAATCTGATTGCAGTTTTAATTTCAGTTTCCTGAGAGTAACAAGTTGATTTGTCGCAAACATTTTCAAGAGCTCCGTCTTATGACATCTATGTCAAAGTCGTCAATTGTTCTTTTCCTTCCTTGCTTGACATTAGTGCACTTTGTGTCCTGTTTAATCCATCGGGAAAAGGATTCTCTATTCAGACCAAGCGCCAGTTGCGTTCGTTTCTCAGGGTTATGAATATCGCAATATAGATGACCTCTCTTAGATTCCCTACGGAAGTGTTGGTATAGTAAAACTATAACCTTCTGCATTGTTATAAATGTGCACTTCAGACTCATTATGAATGTGATATCAATGTCAGTTTTGATAAGCCAACAAATATGATACAATAGCTTCATACAAATAGCGAGATACACCTATAACTATACAACCATATCCCAATTATAACGTCATATGCTTTCCGCGTTCAAAGTCGACTGGTTAGGTGCAGGGGAATTCCCGTGAAATTGTTGTTTACTCACGATATTTCAATGTTACCATAATGTATTTTTAGAACAACGCGTCTGTGTACCGTAGATCTGTTACTATTGTGTACAACCCGGTGAGGTTGATTTTAATATAACCTGAAGAAGAAATATTTCAAACTACATCAAATTTTCTTGGAAAAAATATTTCTCTAGCGTCATGGATATTCTAAGGCTGCTTGCAAAAATCACTGAGATCCAACAGGTAGTTTTCGAGAAAATCAATTTCAAACGTGCTCACGAATTAATGGACAGATTATAGTATACTTTTTCGACATATGTACTCTTCCCTATTCATATCTTTTTCTCAGACGCACTTAATCTTCTATAAATACATATGTAGGGTACATCTACAGTGTGATACTTCTTGCTGCTTGGTCACTTACTTTATGACATTATATTCTGTATTTGTCCGTGCTCTCGGGACGTCTAGGATTTATATTATCCAAGTAGGGCTCATGTCTCTTTAAGGTTATACTGGTCTAGCACCTTAATATATACTAGTCTCTTTTATATCAGATACGAGCTTAACTATCTTTCCTTTGTCCCTCTCTCTCTCTCTCTCTCCTCTCTCACTTAATACACGCCAACCCATAACCTTACGCTTCATAACCAGGCACTTGTTTGGATAGGTTCAATGATAAGCGAAGATCACCATTCCAATTATTCTGTGTTATCTTACATGGAACCTCCCGGCGTCTTCTTTTTCGCTGTCATATCTTAATTTCCACGTATGCTAGATGATCTAGGCACCAGGTTGTAGAACTGCGTGACGTATTTTCATTTCTATTCGTTCTGAAACTGAAGATTTATTTTTTTAGTTTATTAATATTTTTCGTGTTTGATTGTGTTGTCCTGATAAAGACATATGACCGAAACCTCTATTGTTGCTACTTTATATATTTAATTATTAATTTTTTCCCTGGCTTGTGTAATACTACTGTATACATGTCCTCGTCCATATCGCACAATTAGGAGAAATAAGAAGAGACTTGTTAGAGAGAGATTAATAGATGAACACATGACGACACATCAAACCTGGAAACTAGGAAGCAACAATGTCAGTGGAATTCAATAACCACAATTGTGGTAGACTATTCCTGGCAGAGTCTGGTCTTGCTAGTCCCTTGCGTCATTGTTATGTAATTTTTGATTATCTATTTATAGCACAACTTTAACCCAATCGACTTCAAAGACGGAATTGATGTCAATCACGTGACAAATGTATGCGTTTGATCTCTGAGGAATTCTGGGAAGTAACAGTGTCTAGAAATAACAAGTATCTCATTTGAAGTAGATTTGTTTTTAATTTCCATGGTTGCAGATTCAGCATGCAACACTTTAGTGGAGTGTGAGGTGGGCTGTGATTACAGTCCAGACCAGTTAATGATCTCCCAAGCTTTAACAGAATTCTGTTGTCGTAGATCTATTTTCTATTTGGTCGTGAGTGATCTCCCAAGCTTTAACAGAATTCTGTTGTCGTAGATCTATTTTCTATTTGGTCGTGTTCTAACAATAGAAATATCTAACTATGGCACTATTGATTTGCCGGATTCGATATGAAAGTAATCGATATTTATAAACGGTGGGAGTGAGGCGGGTTCTTCTTGTTTGTTCTTTGCTTCTTTTACTTCAGATCTTCTGATGTGCTTTTACTAAAAATAGATTGGAGTCATTCTTATCTTCTAGTAATATATGTATTCTAGAGCCGTCAATACATTCTTATCTTCTAGTTGTATATGTAAGCAAGGGCTGTCAATACATTCTTATCTTCTAGTTGTATATGTAAGCAAGGGCTGTCAATACATTCTTATATTTTAGTTGTATATGTAAGCAAGGGCTGTCAATACATTCTTATCTTCTAGTTGTATATGTAAGCAAGGGCTGTCAATACATTCTTATCTTCTAGTTGTATATGTAAGCAAGGGCTGTCAATACATTCTTATCTTCTAGTTGTATATGTAAGCAAGGGCCGTCAATACATTCTTATATTTTAGTTGTATATGTAAGCAAGGGCTGTTAATACATTCTTATCTTCTAGTTGTATATGTAAGCAAGGGCTGTCAATACATTCTTATCTTCTAGTTGTATATATAAGCAAGGGCTGTCAATACATTCTTATCTTCTAGTTATACATGTAAGCAAGGGCTGTCAATACATTCTTATCTTCTAGTTATACATGTAAGCAAGGGCTGTCAATAAATTCTTATCTTCTAGTTGTATATGTAAACAAGAGCTGTCAATACATTCTTATCTTCTAGTTTAATATGTATTCTAGAGCCGTCAATACATTCTTATCTTCTAGTTGTATATGTAAACAAGAGCTGTCAATAGATTTTTATCTTCTAGTTATGTACGAGACGTCAAAAAAGTTAATTGCATATCCTTTACAGGACTTTGCAAATCAACACCAGCTTTTTAACGCTGTTTGAGATTTTTCTAGGCAATATTACGTTCAGTAGTTTGCCATTGTTTTCTGAACGGGTGGAGCCATCGTCCTTTGTAAAAATCCACGCGAAACAATTTGCAACCAAACTGTCCGCAGCTTGATTCGAACTCAGAACGTCGGGGTTAATAGACCGAGTCACTATCCCCTAAGCCGCAGACGCCATCCACGAGCCGTCTATATATAAATATATTGTATATGTATAATTATCAAAAATTGACATATCAGTTTGACAGAATTAACCACCATACAACAAATGTTGGAGAGCCTTTATAAACGCATTTTGATGTAAATAGGACATTTGATACAATAATAATACTAGCAGCCACAACAAGCGATGATAACAGCCTCAGACGTGTGCTGTTGCACCTTTCTGGTGTGTGCGGAGGTGACTGTAGAGTCCAATCTTCGAATGCAACCCCCTACCACAGATGGGGCATACATGATCAAGGTTAGGTAACTTGATATAAAAACGAGATAAAAAGATATGGGAGACAATCTATGTAGAAAATGGAATGCAATGTACAGAATACGTAGTATACTAGTATGTCAGTTACAGAAACGCGAGAGGGATTTACAAGAAGAACGAATACTCACATACATACATGTAGAAATGCAAATCAGGTTATAATGTTGTTGTTCGTAGCAGTTACAACCGAGGATGATTGATTGATTGCTTGATTGATTGACATAATCATCATCAGTGCACTTCGGTGAGTAACCATGTGTATTTTGATGTCTTTCTTACACAGGAAGATCGCAGTTACAGTGCACGAACTTCGTAGCACCGGCGATGGTATTCTATGTATACTTTAAAAATTTTTTTCTAACGAATTTTTTCCGAGCAGCGGCTTTCCAGCCGGTTCTTCTCGATTTTGAACTGCCAATGGCTCTTTTACGTGCATAAATTGAACACGGGACCTACGTTTTATCGTCCGTCTCCGATAGGACTAGGAACTCGATCTCGCCTACACTGAGATCAGGGATCTCTGGAAAAATATCCCAATGGCTCCAAGAAGGAGCGAACCAGTTACCTTTGAAACGAGAGGTTAGCATCTAACCTCTACGCTACAGAGAATCCCAGAAAACGAGGATAAGACAAGACAGACATTTAGAAGTTTGTGGGCTAGACTAACAGAACTTATGTTTTAACAAGTCAAGAAAAAACCTCAGCACACCACCAACAGCACTAATATGTTGTTATAATTTAGTAACTTTATCAATGGCTACCATCAAGCAGTTATTTCTAACAAGATTGATGTGTGCTTCTGGGCCAACGAACTAGGAATACCAAGTAGCCTAAACCTAGCCTACTAAGAGGAAGCTGGACAAGAATAAACTAATTTGCTGAACCTCCGATGTTGAAATACATAGAATACCGACATTAGAGGTCACTTAAGTGCAGACGTTCTATATATATATATATATATATATATATATATATATATATATATATATATATATATATATATATATATATATATATATATATAAACTGTAAACCATAAGAATGATGGTTCAAACCATGATATAGTCTATCTATTAGCCGAGTGGTTACGGGCCCAAATCTGGGGTGTAAAGAATAGAACCACTGTTACCTGCCACGTGTGTCGTAAGAGACGACTAAGGAGGTTTGACTGAACTCGGATGCAAGTTTCTTAAACGTGTAGAAGTCTATGAGTTTAGAGGCCTACCAAACCAATGTGCAACGTATACACGTTCTTGGTAAGATCAAACATATCACAAAGAGTGATTACAATTGATCGTAAAGAATGAACACAAAGAAGAAGAAGTCGATCTATTATATGCTAGTTTTACCTGTGTGTTGTCGGGTATCATAAAGCAAACAAAGAATAGTAACACTGTAACCTACAAGGCATGTCGTAAGAGGCGACTGAGATTAATCTAATAAATAAAAAGAGTCGCAGAAATCGAATGTGCTGGCCTACTTGCAGGCGCATAACTGGCACAATGTACAATCGCTCTTATGCTCAGATCTCATATAAATCATAAAGAGTGGTTTAACAAGTGGTCGATATGAAGCGTATGAAGAAAAAAAAGAAGGACTATGCTAGCTTAAAGCTTCATCATCTTGTTTCTTCTATGGGGATAACATTTCCATTAGAATTTCAATGTATTTTGACTTTTAGTGTGTCAAAATGAGAACCAATATTAATATATAACACAGCTGTGTACTATCAACTTTACTTTACGGATCACAGTGCAGGAGAATGTCAGAATAAGATATATCTAAACGCTCTACCTTCAATACAACTTGTCTGCGAAATATCTTACGCATGTTCTAGTCAAATACTATCTCAAACCAAGAACTGCTTACATGATGTCGACAAGAGAATATGTGCACCATCATTCAAAGCTTACATAATGTCGACAAGAGAATATGTGCACCATCATTCAAAGCTTACATAATGTCGACAAGAGAATATGTGCACCATCATTCAAAGCTTACATAATGTCGACAAGAGAATATGTGCACCATCATTCAAAGAAAGACGCTGGACATGGATCAGACATGTGATAGGCATGAAGGATATCTCTATGACTAAAACTGTACATGGAGGAGAACAGTAGAACAAGAACTAGATGAAATAAAGTACAGCTGGAACACAATAGATGGATGGCCACGGATAGAGAAGAATTGCATGCATTTATTGTTTCCCTAAGCGTCAGTGGAGTCACAGACAAGAGAGAGAGAGAGAGAGAGAGAGAGAGAGAGAGAGAGTATCAAAATATGTTCTTATTCGAGATACATAGTTTTGATTTATAAAACCATCAACATTATATTTCGATAAATATCCATGTGTGATCCGATCTCTCTTCTTCGTGACAGTGCATGAACTCTCTAGCACCAGCAAGTGTCTCTGATGTTATTTTGAAGATGGTCAAAATGTGTATGAATTTGTTTAACTGATATGAAATAGTTTTGCCCAATAAGGGACTTTTCAGCCGACTCTTGCCGATTTTCATTTGTTAATGTGTTTTTAACGTGCTAAACTTGAATATGGGACCTAGTTTTATATCCCACCTCCGATAAGAATATGCACTCGATCTGAATTCAGGTGTTAATGGGAAACAGTCCGACAGCTTTCTATGAAACGCGAACCTAGTACTGTTGATGAGTGAGGCAAGCACCGTACAGTAATACCACTACGCAGACGCCTCCAGATTCTTGTTCTTCAATTCAGTTTGAGTAAAATATTAAATATAGAAGAAGCGGGAAAGACCTGGAATGCACTAACTTGGCTTGCTCAAAAGACAGATGTGGTTGGAGGAAATTTGTTGATGCTGTTATTCATACTTTAATAACTTTGCTGAGAGAGGCAAGAAATATCGGTCTCAGTTCCATGGAGGAGATTGAGCGAGTTGCCCAGGATAGAGCGGTATGGAGAAATTGCTTGCAGGCTCCATGTAACGTATAACGGTACGAGAAGAATTATTATTATTATATTATACTTCAATGTGAGTTAAGAGAAGAAGAAGAAGAAGAAGTATTCAATCTATTTCTTATTTTAAAAACAGATCTCTGATACTTATATCAAATCTAATATTGTTTTTCCAGTAGTAGGCATATCGCTTTTTTTCTGCTAGATTTTTACAATCTTCTTGAACATGAAATAGAACAAACACATATTTATAACACATACAAGAGAGGGAGGGAGTGTGTGTGTGTCGGTGAATACTTGAGAACATTAGCTATAAGAGAGTGTGTGTGTGTCGGTGAATACTTGAGAACATTAGCTATAAGAGAGTGTGTGTCGGTGAATACTTGAGAACATTAGCTATAAGAGAGAGTGTGTGTGTGTGTCGGTGAATACTTGAGAACATTAGCTATAAGAGAGTGTGTGTGTGTGTCGGTGAATACTTGAGAACATTAGCTATAAAGAGAGTGTGTGTGCGTGTGTGTGTCGGTGAATACTTGAGAACATTAGCTATAAGAGAGAGTGTGTGTGTGTGTCGGTGAATACTTGAGAACATTAGCTATAAATATAACTCTCATAAACATAAATGTGTCAGTCTATTATAACAGCATTGTGAAATGACAAAAGCAATGAAAGTCAGCAGCGTTATGTTGAGTTGAACGAAGAGAAGTTAGATATCTATTTACGTTCTTCGATAAATGTAGGATGTTTCTCTTGTACGTGGTTTCTTGAGTGATGTTTTAGTGCAACGTTTATCTGATACTAGACCTAGAAATGTCATTGTCTCCATTAATGTGAAGAACTTATGTTTATTAGCATAGTTCAGAATGAACAAACACTTACGTATCGGAATGCGGTAACGCGCTTGTGTGTGTGTGTGTGCGCGCATATGTGTTTATTTTTATGGTGGGAACTCTAACAAGTGCTGGTTCTGAGATAGAGCTTACAAAGCTTAACTCATCATCATCATCACGTAGCTTGTCCCTTCCGGAACTTGTCTCCCATGACAGCAGTCCTGATAAACTCTCTGTCTGTTCTGTGCAAGTTGACCGGCGTAAGAAGCAGAACAGAAGAGCTTACAAGGCTTAGCTTGAACCATAATTTCACTTAAGAAAAATGGTAACTACGTTCTTCCATCCTTCCTTCCTTTCGTTCACTTGAAATACTGTCTATATATCCAATGTTGTTCTCTTTTTGTGTAGTTCTCGCAGATGTTCGTGCAGTTTTCTGATTATTGTTGTTTTACTAGGCTAGTGAGTTTGCCTCAGTAAATTACATTCGGTGCAGTCTTGAAGTATATGCTCTTCAGTTGTTGTGTACATATGTACAGATCGCTGAGTTGTCAATTCTGCATGTTGTATACATGTGACTGCTGAGAGTCAATTGTATCCTGTTCTGATGCGCTGAATTACAACTTGTTCTAATCTGTTCATATTCTAGTAGTTGTCCTGTGTTAGGATTGATGACTTTCTGAATGATTTAATTATACTATTTTTTGTTAGGATAGATAACTGGTACATCCGGTTGTTCTGCACACCTTCACGGGCCACTTAGTCAGTTGTTTGATTTCCTGGTATATCATTACTGTATCCACTGCATTATCTAACTTCATTGCACTGGGGTTTTTACTCCATATGACCCGGTCCCTCTCAACAGAAATGGAACGCAATCTGTCCAGAGTATTGCATGTACTCTGTAGCACTGGGTGTCCGTGAGATACTCAAAGAGGATTCTCAAGCGCTTGATTAAATATTATGATCTTTAACATTTCAAACAGAAAAATATATTTTTTAATATGTATAAAAATAGTGGTAAACTAGTTCTGCTTCGAAATCGAAGGACTCAGATCAGACCGGAGTCTAAATGTCTGACATGACAAAATGAAAGATCATTTGAAGTTTCCTGTAGTCTGAGAACATTGTTTACTATTGTAACACACACGATAATTAATTCCTGTCCAATTTTATATATAGAAACATTTAGGGGTCTGCAGCAGCAACATGTATTTAAAAGGAGGTCAGCGGTAATGCAAAGTTTGGGAACCGCTGCACTAGAGCACATGTCCTCAAACAAACATTAGTAATTCATATATGTCCTGAAATATACTTTTACATATAAAGCACCTGTCTCGTGATTGCTTCAAGTGCCTTCATGTCAGATGACATTCCTCTGAGTTGGTTCATCAAATAGTTTATTTTGAGAAAAACTTGTCCGCACTAATAGTCCTTCGAAACTTCTCTCTCTCTCTCTCTACTCTCTCTCTCTCTCTCTCTCTCTCTCTCTCTCTCTCTCTGGTCATATGCCTCTAGCTACGCTCGTCGTGCACAAATCATCAGTTACGTCCTGAATTCATCATCTCCGTGTTTTTTCAGCTTCTGCTCTCTGCCTGATGCCTCCTTCAATAATGGTCTTTGCCAAACCTTATATATATTGATTGATTGATTGATAGCACCATCATCATTGCACTTCGGTGAGCAGCCAGGTGTGCTCCAATCTCTTTCTTTCACAAGAAGATCTCAACTGCAGTGCACTAACTCCGTAACACCGGCGAGGGTCAACGATGTAATTTTGATGATGGAAAAACATTTTGTAGGAATTGTATTTTTAATCTTTCCCATAAAGAAATCCCGGGCAGCGGCTTTCCAGCCTGCTCTTTTCGATTTTGAACTGCCAAGGGTTCTTTTACATGCTTAAATTGAACACGTAACCTACGTTTTACCGTCGGTCTCTGATATGACTAGGAACTCGATCTCACCTACACTGAGATCAGGTTTCTCTGTCGAGTCATGCACTTCTTCGTCTGTGTTTATATTGTCTACAATAACTTGTTATTCTGAACACAAAGAAGACAGCAAAATAAAAATGAATACTTAGTAAATAAACGATTGGACTGTTCTATAATAAGTCCCTGTATTGTATTACTTTAATTCAGTGTTTCCCAAAGTGGGCGGTACAGCCCCCAGTGGGTACTGAAGCGTTCTAGGGGGGCGATAGTGGGTCCAGAAGCATTTGGGGGATGTTTAGGCAATTAGGGGTCGGTGGCTTCTTAAAGAAGAAATTAATAATAAATATTTTAAAATAAATTATTTTCGTAATTTTGCGATTAAATAATCATTTAAAATTTAATTCGGCACTTTAATTCATTTTATGTCCGTCTTACACGATCCAATTTTTCATCAATTTTTTATTTCATGCATATAATCATTTGAAAATTGACCATGTATTACCGAAATATATATCAATTTTCTATGTAAAAGAGAAAATAGAACATGTATATATGTGGGAGGGGGCGTTGGCAAACTGTTATAATGTGGAGGGGCGTTACAAAGTTTATGTTGTGCAAAGTGGGCGGTGGGTTGAAAAAGTTTTGGAATCTATTCTTTAATCCATTATATCGTTAAATCGTGTTCTCATTTACATATCTAGATATATATATATATATATATATATATATGGATATATATATATATACACGTTTACACGATGCTTGCTTTATCAAACGCCCAGCTTTTATGTTAAGTCTTGTGTGTGTTTTTTTAAAATATGTTTGAAGAAAACAAAGACATGCTTTGAGTGTATCGTTGTACATATTATTAGACAATTAGCATGAATCCTGTTTAATTAAAACCAACGATTACCTCCATCGTCTAGTATGTGAGATAATAGACGAGAAAATAGCTTTCATAGTTTGTGTTTTCTAACAGTTTGAAACCATTCATTCAATGCATACAATGATCATATTTTTTCTTATCAAATTTTCTTGTATCTTGTATCTCAAACTAAACTGAACATGTTATAACTTGATAATAAAAGAGATAACTACTTTGAAATAAAACCAGAACTTTTGTTTCCGTGAATGAGAACAGTCAGGTCTTACTTCAAGTTAAAGTTAACGGTATAGCATTTATAACAACGAAAATAAATGCTAAATGCCAGAAGGCAAACAGTATATTTTCAGTAAACATTATATTTTAAGCGGACAGTATATTTTCAGCAACAGTATATTTTCAGTAAACATTATATTTTCAGCAACAGTATATTTTCAGCAACAGTATATTTTCAGTAAACATTATATTTTCAGCAACAGTATATTTTCAGCAACAGTATATTTTCAGTAAACATTATATTTTCAGCAACAGTATATTTTCAGCGGACATTATATTTTTCAGCCAAAGTATATTTTCAGCGGACATTATATTTTCAGCAACAGTATATTTTCAGTAAACATTATATTTTCAGTAAACAGTATATTTTCACAGTTACTGGCAAATGATGAATGTGTGTGTAGAGTAAATCAAACTGAACATGCTGCTAAAACCCGCTTATAAAGTCGCCGGTGTAATCCTTTACATAACAAACAAACAACTTTGGAAGATATAAAACAAACAATAAACTAAAAACAAAAGAAAGCCATACTCTTCCAATGATTTTTTTCTGTTAGAACAAACAAGATGAAAAGAATGTAATTCTTGGTCAACATTTCTATTGTGATTTTTATTTTAGTACAGTTAGAATTTTATAGTTGTATTCTATAAGTAGTGTGTTGTGAAAGAAGTGAAATTCTTCATTTTCTGTTGTAACTTTTGCTTTATAAAGGCATTTTGGTCAAAACTTTGCTGTGTATTGTAATTGCTTTTGTATTTTGTAAAACTAACAGTACTTTGTTATTACGTGTTTCGCCATTGCTACATAGTTTTACTGCAGTCTTCCCTTATATCATCAACATTTCTGGAAAACAAAGCAGCCTCGAGTGAGAGAACAAGAGAACCTCATTGAAAATAGATGTAACAGAAGCATTTCCCCCAAAGTGTATTCTCACGCTCATTGTTTACTAGTTGCGTCCCTTGTTAGTACTCGATAAGAACATATGACGTAATCCAACTGGATTCTATTGTTTATTCCAGTGCATTGAAGAGCTCCAGTGTTTCTTTCACATATGGTGGTCATGTGGCTGTCTTAAATGTAATGTACTTTTATATATCTAGATACAACCGTGTGAGACCGTTCACCTACGATTTTATTTAGTGCAGAAAGAACGGTAGAACATGTGTGCAAATATCCCTTATGTTGAATGCGTCTTAAACAATATAGAACATAAACTAATACGTCATTCTTAATAAGGTCATACGTTGTTACTCGTCCATCACAACTGATAAAGGCGACCTTTGTGTTCGTATATTTAATATGAATAATGACAAGTTTGTATATGGGTACGAAACGGAATGATTAGACCAATGCGGGCATGGAAATAACTAGAAGAACTGTGGATGGATAGCAGTGGCGTATATCTCATGTGGACTGAGGCGTGCGTCGAATGTTCAAGTGAAATTACCCTAATATATTTTTTTATGTTACAAGAGTTTCTATTTGATTTAACTATCTCATGATATTCTAGTACAAGCTCCAAGCCTGGCACAGGGAAATGTGTACAAGCTCCAAGCCTGGCACAGGGAAATGTGTACAAGCTCCAAGCCTGGCACAGTGAAATGTGTACAAGCTCCAAGCCTGGCACAGGGAAATGTGTACAAGCTCCAAGCCTGGCACAGTGAAATGTGTACAAGCTATAAGCCTGGCACAGGGAAATGTGTACAAGCTACAAGTCTGGCACAGGGAAATGAGAGTAAACTCGTACTCCCAGGTAGAACGCAATCAAACAATGAAACAAACAATCCAACAAACAATGAAACAAACAATCCAACAAACAAGATTTGTGACAACTTGTATGTTAAGCTTCATACTACAATAATTCCTTCTTACAACAAAGTTGCACATATTTAACATTATCTGATAAGCGTTTCAAATATACCCAACTCGGGTCACGTGAGAATTTGTTATTTATTTTCTTCATCGCGTTGTTTGTGATTACAAGTGGGCGGGTAGGACTAGGTTGGGAAGGGATGGAGGAGAAAAGGTGGGGAGGGAGGGGGGCTGACGTTGAATATTAAAGCTGTCTTTAAATATGTTCAAGTTGATGATAAGTTGGAGTCGGGGGACACCTTATTCGGTTCACGAAACTGTTAGTGTGTGAACAAGACCAGCTGAAACTGAATGTGAACACACACACCTCACACACCACACACACACACACAGTGCATACAACTGTTCTGAAACTGCGCCACTTGCGTGAATGTTTGAACAGAATAATATATTCCCGCAGTATGGTGACATATGAATGATGATAAGAGATTTCTATGAAAAACATGAAGTAAATATAATAGAGTCAGTGGCGGCTCGTCATTAAGGGCCAGTGGGGCCGCACCCACACCAAAAATAATGTATAACGTGTATTTATTATTTTATAAATTAAAATATAGCTACCAAAACCATGATTTATCCGGAATATTCTGTCTGGCCCCGCCAACAAAAATGATCACGAGCCGCCACTGAATAGAGTTATTCTCTAACCTTGCTCTATTACACACGTTGGAAACCTAGCGTATATACATTAGCATAACAACATGAAAACACCTTCAGAACTTAAGTTGTACATGAAGTGTATATAGTGTACCAACACAAACAAATATAAATACACATACAAACATACATATGTTCCTACGATTCTCTTTTTTATGTACACTCGGAGATAAATATATTCAAGCATATACTTCTGTGAGAGCCGTGGTAGCGTAGTTGTTAGTGAACTCGCTTCTCAAGGCCAGGTTCAACTCCCACAGTGTGCGTGGAATTTTTCCCGACCGCGACGGTTCTCAGATCGACCCAGCCTCAACTGGGTACCAGACATGATCTGGGAAAGTAAAGGCTGCCGGCGTGATGCTGACCACATCACCCATCGTGTGCCGACGGTCAATGAATAACACAGGCCTAACACTGTATTACCCTATATACCACAACGTATGAAAGGGTTCCTTTACTTTTTACTTTTATATACTTCTGTGAGAGTACACTCGGTCATACACTCTAAACTCTAATGTAAGTACATCAGACAAAAGTAAGCTCAGTCATACACTCTAACATAAGTGCATCAGACGAGAGTAAGTTAAGTCATACACTCTAATGTAAGTACATCAGACAAAAGTAAGCTCAGTCATATACACTCTAATGTAATTACATCCGATGCAACTATGTAAATCCTACACTTTAATGTAATTACACACGATACAACCATGCACAATCCTACACTCTAATATAATTACACCAGACACACATTAACACAATCATTCCATCAAATGTACGTACACTCCGATGTTACAGCACTTGATTATGCACTCCGACGTTAGAACATTTGATCATACACTCCGACATAATTACACACGATGTAAGTACACTAAATCATATACTCTGACGTAAGAGTACTCGAGCAATCACACACATATATATCATATATATATATATTCACTCACGCACAAGCTCCTTGGTCGTCCATTGCTCAAACAATACATTTTGAATATATATAATTGAGCTATACAATTGTAAACACGGAGAAGAAAATGCTGCTTCAGCAATGAATGACAGAGGACTAGTTGAAGACTCTTATCCCTGTTCTATACAGTGAAGTGGACAAGGGTTATTAATCAGACAAGAACGAGACCAAGGATTCTCAAACTGTTTCTCTGACACACACCCTCATGAAAGGGGCCATTTATTATTCATCAAATTAATATATTAACCAAACACAAGAACACACATAATATAAACATCAATGTGAAATGGAATCATAGAACAGGCAGCTATTACACACAAAACCCCATACATTTTGTGGAAGTTTCCGCACACTTTCCCCACATTCTTACTGTACACTCATGCATGTGTACATCCCCACTTTCATACTGCACACTCATGCATGAGTACAACCCCACATTCATATTGCACACTCATGCATGTGTACAACCCCACATTCATACTGCACACTCATGCATGTGTACAACCCCACATTCATACTGTACACTCATGCATGAGTACACATGCATGAGTACATCCCCACATTCATACTGTACACTCATGCATGAGTACATCCCCACATTTCTACTGTACACTCATGCATGTGTACAACCCCACATTCCTACTGTACACTCATGCATGTGTACAACCCCACATGCCTACTGTACACTCATGCATGTGTACAACCCCACATTTCTACTGTACACTCATGCATGAGTACAACCCCACATTTCTACTGTACACTCATGCATGTGTACAACCCCACATTCCTACTGTACACTCATGCATGTGTACAACCCCACATGCCTACTGTACACGCATGCATGAGTACAACCCCACATTTCTACTGTACACTCATGTTTGAATACAACCCCACATTTCTACTGTACACTCATGCATGTGTACAACCCCACATTCCTACTGTACACTCATGCATGAGTACAACCCCACATTTCTACTGTACACTCATGCATGTGTACAACCCCACATTTCTACTGTACACCCATGTTTGAATAGAACCACACACGATTTATGTAATCTTGACGGGACACATGAGACAGCAAGGGCCTTCTGTTGCTGAGCTACATTTTCCATCTCTTGTGGCAACGACTAGAGTATACAGTTTATCTAAAGCAATACTAAATACTATAACTACACCTGCATGTTTCAGACACACAATGTGAGCCAGCATCTATATACTTCCGCGCCTGGAATCTACATAATCATATTTTAATCAACAAATAGAACATTAAGATTACAAAGTATCTCCCCTAACAACAATCTCTTAAGAAAAACGAAATGAAATGTGCCAGATGTATTTCTATCTTACATTATATATTTTCTACTACCCACACCAGACATAACCCTGTCTTCGTCATTCAAGCAAAACATATCCTGCCTTTGTACTCTTCCCCTACCCCCTACCCCCTTTCCTTCCAATGCTATCAGTGTTTCATCAAAGGAGGACACAAAATATATGTGTCGAGCGGTTTAACGCGAAAGGACGCGCCCAACAGTGACGCTTCAAAGTGGACCAAGTATGCATGTATATTCGACGTTCTTCTAGAAAGGCTTTCTCCGCCGTTTGAGCAGATCAGCAGTTTGATTCTTGGTTACATCTTTTTGAATGTTCTTTTCTGTTGTTTAGAAGAGCAGGCTGGAAAGTCGATGCCCGGGCAAAATTTATCTAAGAATCAATGCAAACAAGGAACATCCTCTTCATGAAGAACTCATTAAAGAGAAAGGGTGTAGACTCAAGAGATGCAGATCATGGCTGAGTCAGGCGGAAGATACGCTTAGGAAAATATGTGATCCTTCCGGAATTGAAACAGGAGAGGAATGGATTGCTGTGCCACATCAATTTCAAACTGCTTTCACCGTTATTTACATCTATTAAGAAAAACTGCGAACAAAATAATCTATCACTGCTAAACGTGGAGGTGGAGGCTCTCTTGAATGACATCATCAATGATACAGATGTGGTTATTTACACCGATGGTTCAGTCATTCGCCAACAACGCTGTGCGTGGGCTTTTTCAGCACGCTCAGGAGGAAAAATAATAAGAGAGGCCAGTGGGGCCTACGCAACAACAACAAGTAGCTTGACAATGGAGGTTCGGGCGGTTACGGAGGCGGTGAACTGGTTGGCATTTCACAATTACTCTCGTGTTTTCATACTCAGTGACTCCATGAGCATGATTCGTAAAGTCGAATGAGGTATGGTGAGACGCAACTGGGTGGAGGTACTGGTACAGACAATGATCAGAGAAATCACCTTCATTTTTGTCCCTGAGCACGCAGGAGTTAGGGTAATGAACGAGCTGATAGATTGGCTGGCTTGGCTACAATATCAGAGGGAGCTGCCATGGATCGAAGTGACATTCTTCACGCATTGAGAGAGTCTTTCCGAACAGAGGAGTTTCAGGGCTGTGAATCCCACTCGCTGACCCGATTGAAAGAGATGGGTGTCAATATTTGTGCAGCCCGAAAAGAACGACATACTAAATATGCAAAGAGATTGATTAATCAACATCGAACTGCCGTGTTGGGTCGCTGGACGCTGCTGGATTTGCTGAGGCGGAGATCGGAGCACCTATGGACATGTCCGGATTGCTATGATGATAGTCCTCATATAACTGATAACTAACTGATAACTGATAAATTACATTGGGGAAACTTGCCGGTGCTACGCAGTCCACGCACTGCCACTGAGATTTTCTTGTGTCAGAAATAGATCGGAGCACACATGGTTACTCACCGAAGTGCAGTGCTGATGGTTCTATCAATCAATCAATCAATGTCTGATTTTCTGTTGTTTGTCGTAAATGTCTTCCGTGAGTTTGATGACGCGTTGTCCATCCACAATTTGCTTCACTATTGTATAATTTGAGAGGGGCACACTTGTTAGACACACATTGGTAGGGTACACACATATTTATACGATTGTGCAGTTTGCTAGCAGTTCGTTCGTATGTTGCTGGGGTTTACAAGGGAAGCAAAGAATAGTACCACTGTGACCTACAAGACATGTCATAAGAGGCGACTGATGTAGGACCTAGAGAAGCTACCCTATTAAATAAAAAGCATCGCAGAAATTGGATCTGCTGGCCTACTTGTAGGCGCATAGCTGGCACAACGTAATACGTTCTTAGGCTCAAATCACATATAAATCACGCAGAGTGGTTAACAAGTGGTCTATATGGAGCATTCGAAGAAGAAGAAGCTAGCAGCTACACAATACGTTTCTGTCTAAACAACCGTTGCCACAGAACACACGAAATACTTGATATCAAATAACAAGAACTCATATCAAATACCTAAATCTGTTGTCTGTCAACAATAAAGTCTCATTACAATGGTGGACAGAACAATGTTGTATCGTAGCTAATGAGGCAACTGACAGATTTGAAAGCAGACACCAGAAAGGAACAATTCTATGATAGAATCTCAGGGAGGGGAGATAGAACACTTATTCAAGGGAACATAAATGTGCAATATAGTCATAGAACCGTCAGCTAGTGCACACAAAACTCAAAGCAACAACTATCCTCATTATTACTACTAGTATCCCAAAGCAGTGTTACCCATTATTACTACTTGTATCCCAAAGCAGTGTTACCCATTATTACTAGTTGTATCCCAAAGCAGTGATCCCCATTATTACTACTTGTATCCCAAAGCAGTGATTCCCATTATTACTAGTTGTATCCCATTGCAGTGATCCCCATTATTACTACTTGTATCCCAAAGCAGTGATTCCCATTATTACTAGTTGTATCCCATTGCAGTGATCCCCATTATTACTACTTGTATCCCAAAGCAGTGATTCCCATTATTACTAGTTGTATCCCATTGCAGTGTTCCTCATTATTACTAGTTGTATCCCAAAGCAGTGATTCCCATTATTACTAGCTCTATCCCAAAGCAGATATTCCAGGTATTACTACTGCATATCTACGCGGTGACTCGAATCTACATAGCTATTCCACCGCCCCAATAGTAGGATTAGGCTAATCCCCACCCCAATAGAGAGATTAAGGCCAGAATATAAAGGCTTTGAAGAATATTACATCCGTTATTATTTAAGTGGCTCGTTTGACGTGCAGATAAACAGAAGAATTAAACACAACTCACAAGAAATGATTTCAGTAAATATTTCTTCTTCTTCTTCACTTTCAGCTCCCAACGGAGCACAGCTCCTCCTTTCTCTTGCCATCCCTTCCATTTCTTTCAATGTTTTACCTATCCTTTTAATATCAGTCTCCAGCTATCTTTTCCAGGTATGTCTAGGCCTTCCCCTTCCCCTCTTTTCCTGCGGGCCCCAAAACAGTGCTTGTCTTGCAATGCTTCTGGTCAGCCTTCTCAATGTGTGCCCTAACCATCACCAGCGTCTCTTCCGTAGCTCTTTCTCCACTGGTATCTGCTTAGTTCTTTCTCTGAGCTCCTCGTTCGAAATATTATCATAATATCTCAGTCCCTTATTCTAAGTAAACACCCATTTATGAAGATCTATAGTTTCTGATGGTTTAATTTGAAAGATTCTCAACGTTGTGTTTGTTTTGATCTCCTTTGACTTCCATAAATTTTCTTCTTGCTTTTGGTATTCTTATATTGACATCTTTGTTTGTTCCTCCTTCTGTGTATATGTTGCTACCAAGGTATGTGTTTGCTCTACGTCGGGTAGAGCAAAGAAATATTTAACTCTTTAAAAATAGAATGTTGTCAAGAACAAAGAAAACTGTCTTTATTTGAAATGATTATTTGAACTTGCATCAGAGAGATTGATTGATAGAACTATCATAATTGTACTTCAGTCAATAACTATGTGTGCTCCAAGACACATTTCAATGAACCAAAAGGTTAAAAAAAAGACGCTGGAGCTGGATAGGACATACTTTGCGAAAACCTGAAGGGAATATAACAAGAAGGGTGCTTTCGTGGAACTCGCAGGGATAGCGAAAGAAGGGGAGGCCGAGAAATATATGGAGACGGGATTTGGAGGCAGAGATCAACAATATTTTTAAAAAGCTAGAGGCAGCTGCATGAGATATCTAGAGATACGACTGGCATGTGTTAATTGAATGCCTATCCGGGTTAAAAGGCAGAGAGAGAGAGAGAGAGGATATCAGCGGTAGTGCACTACTCCATAGCCCTGTCTAGGGTCTCGATGTAGTTTGTGAAGATTGTGAAAATTGTTTATAGGAATTTTTCTTTAATTTTGTTTTATTAATTTGACATGCTAGTGACTATACTATTATCGCTTTTAAGCTGTCAAGTGCTCTTTTACATTCTCATAGTGAATAGACAGATACAGCAACATATCACTTTGTAGATGACAGTATCAAAGAGAATGACTGAAAGTAATTATGCAATCGGGGTTAAAATGTTACTTCGTGAATTTTCGCCCGTGTTTTAACAGGGTTTGCAATTGCAGCAAAGATTTTTTTCGATCCAGAAGCACTTGAGCTTTCAGCTCTTCGGCTCGGTACCGTGGACATCGTAACCCTTCGGTTCGGTGCCACGAACACCGTGAACCTGGTGAACCTGTGGCTTTTCTGCCAGCCCGCGGAATTGAACCCGCACTCACAGGGAGCTTGTTACCCGTAGTCCAAGAGCAAAGATTAAAACACTGCGACCTACAAGGCATGCTGTAAGAGCCAACTGACGTAGGGGCCTAGGAAAGTTACCAGTAAACAAAAAGCGTCGCAGAAATTCGATGTGATGGCCTATTTATTTACGTATAGCTAGCTCAACGTATAATCGATCTTACGCTCAGATCACATACAAATCACAAAGAGTGGTTAACAAGTGGTCGATATGGATAGTTTGAAGAAGAAAACTTTGTGAATTGATTTATGTGGGGGCAGAATGTACCTCTAATTATCATGTTATTGATCACACAGAAGTTTATCACTATTTTTGATAGCTGTACCCATTCACTATGTCCTCATTACTTTCTCTTTGTGTATGCGTTATCTAGATCCCACTAAGCGTTAAAGTCTACCATTATACTATGACTAAGTCATGTTGTGAAGTACCTTGAATCATTCTGTCATATGTGTCATGCTAGTGTAGTCCCACTCACTACGCTCCCCAACCTACTTCTTCTTTTTTTGTCGTCACACTGCTACTGGGTTGTTGCCCAGTGTCGTGGTTTTCTGTTTTTGTCTTGCGCTGTTCTGGTGGCTTCGGTGGTTCTTCTTTTGCTCTTTGACAGGATTCTGCTACGCCATCTAACCATCTTTTCGTGGTCTTCCTCTCGCCTTCTTTCCTGATGTTCTATTGTAGAAGACGCTGTATACTGTGGAGTTTGGATGCATTCTTATTAAGTGGCCAAAACCACTTCATTCTTTGTTTCTCAATGTAATTCAAGCAAGGTTCTGTGCCAACTTTCTTTCTTATGCTGATGTTGGTGACTCTTGTCTTTTCTGAATAATATACCCCAACTCACTACTTTTGATAAGTCAGATATATTTCAAACAGGTCATGGAACAATACCTCAAATGTTTGTATAGAAAACTCCATCTTTTTGAGTGCAGGAAATGAAAACGTGTGTCGTGAGTTACGCCAAAGGTTACATCTACACTAGTTATGCCCCTTGTGACTCAGAGTTTGTTCTGGTCAACTAGGTTCAGCAAGTTAATACCATATGCTCTGAAAGTCGTCAAGTGCTCATTCAGGGAGCATAAAGCACGAATCTATTTGGAATTCTAAAAGACATCAAGCTTGGAGGTCTGGCGTGAAGAAGTTAAGCAGTTACTTAAGTCACATCCTCCTGTAGTGGTAGAAGCAGTTACTTAAGTCATAGCCCCTGTATCAGTCATACGGTGACAGTTACCGGGAGCCGCGCATAACCAAAACAATAACGACAGAACAGAGAAGCGAAAGAGAGACAGAAGCAAGGTAGTTGTGTGTTTCTTTGCTTGTTTCCGTTAGTTTTTATCAACCAAATTAACCAATCTTTGTAATCTGTGTGCTTTGCGCCGAGAACTTGAGTGTCTTGCACCCTCGTAGGCACCATGTAAGATAGATATATTCGAATTTAGGCCAAAGTGGATGTATATTATCCAACTGGTCACAAATGTGTACAAAATATTACAAAGAGAAAACCCTACTTTAAAGTACCACATCTGGTGTTATACTGTATCATAGTATCATATCTGGAGTTATACTGTATCATAGTATCATATCTGGTGTTATACTGTATCATAGTATCATATCTGGTGTTATACTGTATCATAGTATCATATCTGGTGTTATACTGTATCATAGTATCATATCTGGTGTTATACTGTATCATAGTATCATATCTGGTGTTATACTGTATCATAGTATCATATCTGGTGTTATACTGTATCATAGTATCATATCTGGTGTTATACTGTATCATAGTATCATATCTGGTGTTATACTGTATCATAGTATCATATCTGACTATTCATGGAGTGGGGATGGGAGGTGGAGTGTCAGTTCTATTATTGTTTAAAATAGTTATGAACGTCCTTGTCCTTTTTTTTCTATTAAAAACACTATTAATATATGTGATTAAATCTGCGTTGTGAAAAATAAGTATATATGTCAAGGTCGTTTACCCCTTCTGTGATGTTTTGATGTGTAATGGTGTGTGTGTGTGTGTTATATAGAAATTTGTTATTGAGTGTTTCTGTGAAGCATTCAGCTCTTGTTTCGTCTATTCCTATTTATGTAGTAATGATGTTTCAGCTCATGATTTTTTTTTACTAAAGTAATGTTGTTTGCTACTAGTTTACAACATATTGTATTTATTGTATTTCCACACTTGTACAAATAGTCAACACGTGCGATTACACACACGTGTTTTTTCCTTGACAAATACAGCACGTGTTACGGAAACTGCGGGTATCATGATAATGAATTATAGTTTCATAGTTATAATGGGCCTGTCACTGAAGGACCAGGCATAGCCAGCATTTATGTTTGTACAGCAAAGCTAACACCATATGACGCCGTGCATTTGTTACACATTGAATGAGTTCTACGGTCTAACTAGTACTACTCACTAGTCCCTTCAACAGAACATCAAAATTGGTAGGCATCTGTGAAAACCACTATTCAGAACCAAGTAATGCACTATTACATACCTCGAGATAATTTTAGTATATAATTTGTTTCTAAATATAACGCAGGTAATATGTGTGTATATAGAACACTTGTAAAGGTGGGATGAGTCTGTTCTCATGTTTACGTGTGCAAGTGAGGAGACGACAGTTAGCAATATAGGACATGACTAGTACACTCTCTTTAAGTCTTACTTACAGTTATACTATACAAAGTTATAAATGTCCAACCTCTAGTGATGTCTTGTCCAAAGTCATCGCTCTCTCTCTCTCTCTCTCTCTCTCTCTCTAGTCTGTGACGTTCTTTGCGCCTAGGGAAGCCATATACATTCACACAATTCTTCTTTATTGTTGGCCGTCTTCTGTATTGTGTTCCAGCTGTTATTCATTTATTTCAATGCTTGTACTATTGTTTCTAGTTTTCTGTATACGTTCGCCACTTCCAATCATATGAGTCAATGACTCTAGTAACTCTTCAAGCCCAAGAATAGGTAATGTCTTCATTGCTGTTTCTGTACAGTACACGTTTTTTTTTAGGATGGGATTATTAGTCCAAATCCAAACCCCCCGACTGGAGGACCATATTTAGTCTGGCCTCTCCTCAGTGACCTGTCTGGTCTGGGTGACCCTCCCAGGAATATAAATTCCCACCGTTCTTGTCTACTGTATCATTATAACCCACAAGACTTCTCCCCACCACTACTACGCGTCGAATTCTCTATCTGATAAACTAACTTTGTTTTATTTTTAATGAGTTTCCTTTTTTAACTTTTCGTAATCACCGGTGACATTTTTGCTTTAATTTGTCTATCTCTAGCAACTGTTTGTTGTTGTTTTTGTAGTTGGTGGTAGATAACATTTTCTCTAGAATACACCATTGTTTTTGTGATCTGTGGTGTATGTGTGTGTGTGTGGTTTGCGCCGAAGAGCGCGGTTATATTGTGTCGTAGCTTACAACGATTAAGCTGTGATATTGTATGACTTTATGCCCAGCACATCCGAAATCAGTGTTGTTAAGCACTGGTAATGTGAGCTGAGTAAAATTGGAAGACAATAAAAATTACCTCTCTGGATTTTCACTTTCGTTCTTATGACTGAAAAGCTTGTTTATTGACCATTCGATCACGTAGCTTGCACATTCATCATCATCATAACTGATAACAATACTGTACATTTTCTGGAGAAAAACACTATAGCAAGTGAAGAGATTTTTTATTACCCTTTAGCTACTAAGGACGTGTATAGACGTTTTTCCCATTCACTGCTAAAACGCATTAACACGTTTGTTATTATCTCTCCTCTGTGGGCTAAAGACGTGTTAACACGTTATACATTTCTACTGTCACTGCTATAGGCGTACATTCACGTTTGTGACCTTGAAACAAAGAGTAGCTACGTTTAGCTCCGTCTTCGGAAAGTACGTAGCAGCGAAAGGGTTAAAGCTAACAAACTGTATCACTGGAGAACATCATTAAAAGACGAAAGATGAGGTGGATTGGTCATGGGTGTCGTATACCAGTATGACATTGGCTGGGACAAGTCTCCAATAGATAGAAAATGGGTAAAGACTGGTATAGTACGCCTAAATGAAACATGGATTAGAACGGTAGAAAGAGAGTTGAAAGATTGTGAATGGATAAAGACTGGTATAGTACGCCTAAATGAAACATGGATTAGAACGATAGAAAGAGAGTTGAAAGATTGTGATCTGACGTGGGAAATCATTAATAGAAATACAGTAGAATGGCAACAAAGAAATCTTTTGTGGAGGCGGTATGTATCAAATAATACACAAAGAGGATATAGATAGATAACCGATGATAGTCCTAGTTTGTCATCTCGCACAATCCCCAAAATCTCTGATCAAGCCTGTGTTCTATGTTTTGTCTCAACCATGCCATGTGACCAAGTCATTCAGGTATTTGTTTCTTTGCCTTGCTCTTGCCCTTTCTCCATCACGTTTCCTAGTTGTCACTAAATTGTCATCAAGTTGTCACTAAATTTGTAACTTGATTTTTCTTCAAACCTTAACCACAAAATTGTGACTGTCTACATCTAATCAATTTGCGGTTTTATTTGTTTCATTTAGGATTGTATCGTTCATATCGGCTCACAAATATCGACCATTGGGAAGGGTGGATACCCGTGCTTTCATTATACGGAACACATTTTCCACCATTAATAGGTTCGGTAAAGGTTGCGGAGGAGGAATCCTAGGCGTTGGATGCAGACGTCAAGGCCATCGTTCAGTAAAACTGTAGTGACGTGATTTACGCGGATGGATCGGTGGTTTGTCACGAATGGTCCACATGTGTCTTCTCTGCAAGCTCATATGGCAGAAATGTCAGTGAAGCCAGTGATGCATTTAGTTTGACAACATGTTGCGTGACAATGGAGGTACTATCGGTGACTACAGTACTGCTTTGGGAGAAGTCACAACACTACACTCATACGTGCATTTTGAATTGATTCTTGATGATCCGTGATCCGAAAGGTGAAGGCTGGGTTGGTGCCCGGGAAATGGACAGAAACACTACAAGCGTCAACAACTCACAGAATTACATTCATCTTCATCCAGAAGCACATTGGTGTCGATGGCAATGATAGAGTAGACAGGCTGGTTAGCACTGCCACCATATGGGGGATCAAACAATGGATAGAGCTGACATTCTGAACTCTCTCACAGAGTGTGGCCTCAAATAACGTTTTAATCTAAACCAATCCACGTCAACTGCTAGATTGCAAGAGCTTGGATTGAAGATTGGAGTGGCCAGAAAAGAACAGCACAACAGGTGTATGAGTAGGCTCATCAATAAACATCGAACTGGTACAGTTAGTCGCTAGATGCAGTAAGAGATATTACGAAGGAGATCGTAGCACCTACGTACATGCACGGCGTTGCAATGAAGATATTCTAAACTGAAATTTATTCATTTTTTTGTTCGTCCATCGCATCCTTTCTATTTTCTCAAAAATCACATCTCCACTGCCATTAGGCGTTTCTCATTCTGTCTACTTATTGTCAACATACAATTCCGTTTAGTGTAATTGCTATATACATTTATTTCTATGACGTCGAAGATTGGTTGACAACGCATATTTTTGACTGCTTACAAATAACGTACAACAACTATCTTTAGATGTTTGATTTCTCATCGCACTGTTGGATAAGTACAATTACATTGACGTGAAAACGATTCACCTCTAATCAAACATTGCGTCCTATTGTAGTAAAGTCGTGTTAGTATTTTTGTGTACATTTTCGCAAGTATTATCCATATAAGAGCTGGCTAACGTTTTATCTTCTTCCTCTTTTCAGCGATCTCTGATCATGTGGTTAATTTACTGTTGACAACAAACTGGGCAGTCAGCTTGAGGTCTGTCAGGTTTCCTCAAAGCTTAATTTTTAGGTCGACTGGGTGTTGCTTCTCAGCTCACACAAGAGAGGGCAGTCTTGCAGGATATGCTCCGGTGTCTGTTCCGCCTGCTGACACTGACAGAGAGCTGTTTGACTTATTCCTAGTCTATATTAGTGTTTGTTGAGTCTGCAGTGTCCGGTGCGTAGTCGAAATATAATGACCTGGTCTGTTCTGCTTAGGTCTTTGAGGGAGTATTTTCCATAATCATATCCAGTGTTTATCTTCCACTCTACTGCAGATTTTCTCTGTATGAGGGTATTGACCGCCTGAAAAGACAGGGTTGGTAAATTTGCTCTTTGGCACTGCCCTCCTTAGCTAAGACATCGGCACTCCCATTGCCTGCAATGCAACAGTGAGATTCAAATCATACCTATATTCTTTACTATTTACAACTATTTGTACAATATATGTATGTATGAGACTGCAGTAAAACTATTTCATTGGCAAAACATGTAATCACAAAGTACTGTAGTTTTACAAATTACAAAAATAATTACAAAATACAGCAACTTTTCGACCAACAACGCCTTTATCAAGTAAACGAACAACAGGAGTCATTTGTTTTTTAAAATGTGTCACTCCTGTTGTTTCGTTTGCTTGATAAAGCCCTTGTTGGTAGAAACGTTGCTGTATTTTGTCATTGTTTTGTAATTTGTAAAACTACAGTACTTTATGATTACGTGTTTGCCAACTATTTTAGCGATTCACGTCACATCCGTGGTTGACGAAATGGAATTCTCCCATGAGAGGCAAATGTGTTTTGAGTGATTTTCTGCTCAAAGATATAAACTTGACATGTTTATGTTAGCTATTAGAACATTCTGGAGTTTTTTGTTGCTGTTTTTTTATCTGTAATTTTTGTTTTCTCTCTGTTATATTTTTTTAAATCCATCACTTCATTTCATCTTTGCAACTCTCCCTCATTCTTTTCCTCTCTAGGCAAGCTTATATACTATTGCAGTTCCATTGTTTCTCAAGTCTGTGGGTTGTTCCATATACAGTCTCATCTTATGATACCATCATTTTGAGAAATCAAGTTAGCTATAGACGAAAGTAGTAGTAGTAGTCGTTAATGTGTTCTGTTTCCGCTTGTACTTGGATGACGTGTCAGAACGATACAATTCTGTTAAATTTTTACTGATCTTTTTAAGAAAACGAAAATGATTTTTTCAGAAAATTTGGAAATGATAACTTGTGTGTATCTTTGTAAAGTTATCATAACTTTCTAATTGTTCACTGTCTTGACGTCTCATTGACGCCCGTGTGGTACCGGGACGCTCAAGGGGAGCAAAGAATAGGACCATAGTTTATGCGATCTACAAGGCATATTGTAAGAGGCGACTGATGTAGGACATAGGGAAGCTACCTAGTAAATAAAAAGCATCGCAGATATCGGATGTGCTGGCCTACTTGCCGGCGCATAACTGGCACAACGTACAATCGTTCTTAGGCTCAGATCACATACGGATCACACAGAGTGGTTAACAAGTGGTCGATATGGAGCGTTTGAACAAGAAGAAAAAGAAGATCTCATTATATTCCTTTTAGGCATCGAAAGTTGACTACAGTTCATCTCAAATACTGCACCATCATCGCCACAACTAGCACACGCAACAGACTGTGTTTTGTTTATTACCCTTCTGTTTCTAGAATTGTCTTTCAATTGCCAGCCCATCTATAATTCCTCCTTTTAGTATATTATAGCAATCAACATCGAACTGAAGTGTTGGGCAGCTGGACACTGCTGGATTTGATGAGGTGGAGATGGGAACACCTCTGGACATGTCCGGAGTGCTATGATGATAGTTCTATGATAACCGATATTATAACAAATCGTCTTGCATTTTTATGTGACAAAATCTTTGAACACGTCTCGATATAGTTCATTCACATAGAAAGGTATATAAAGGTAGTTTGTATAGAAAGGTAATGTAAGACATGGTTCTTGGAGTATGTGGCAAGGGGTGACCAAGATGAAGGTAGCAACAGGACATCAAAGAAACATTGAGCATGACGCTGGAGGAGGCTGGAGAACTTGTTAAAGACACAGAGATTTTTCAAGTGTTCTTTTATGAAAGCGACGTTCCACAAGGGACATGCTACAACTTGAATTTCACCACTATCTCTCTATTTGTTTGTTTTTTTGTGACGATCACATACGGTCCATTATTTTCTGAATTTGAATTTCACCACTATCTCTCTATTTGTTTGTTTTTTGTGACGATCAAATACGGTCCATTATTTTATGAATTTCCATTTCTATGTCCTGTTGTTGTACTTTTGTTTTCTAACTGTTTATTCAATATCCCTTTTTTCCAAGACAGTCTTCCAAAAACTCTGCACATAGAACTAAGCAAGTCATAATATATATTACGTCGCCAACCATACCAATTTGATATTTCAAAGAATTACGGACACGCTAACTGTTCTAGTAAATTGAAATCTCACAGAACCATATAAGCACGAGAACGAAGACTACCATTTTTATAAAATAATAAATACAATATGTGGTAAACCAGCAACAAACAACATTACAAACTAGCAACAAACAACGTTACAATAGTAAAAACGAAATCTAGAGCGAAACAAAATCAAGAGCGGAAACATCATTACTACAGAAATAGGAATAGAAGCAACATGAGTTGAAAGCTTCAAAGAAACACTCAATAACAACAATTTTTTTTTATATAACACACACCATTACACAGCCAAATATTTCTGAAGTTGTAACCGACCTTGACATATATACGTATTTTTCACAAGGCAGAATTAATCACATTTAATCACATTTAATCACATGGTTGTTGTTTTAATATAGACATCACAAGGTCATGACAAACTTATATGCACAACTATTTTAAACAATATTAGAACCGTCTTTATTTAAAATTTAAAAACAGATAGGCACACGAGAGAGATAACAATAGTGGTATGGAACAGACGTTTTATTATTGTCATACTACAATGAATGTTTATCACATGTATATGGTATCTATGTGTATATCTGTATTTTGCTTGATGTTGTGTACAGCATAAGTGTGTGGTATGTGATGTACAAGTGGGTGTATGTGCATTAGCGTGCGCGAGTGTATATATATATATGTGTGTGTACTTCGTTCCTCGCGAATTTCGTTTGTGTTGCCATTCTTAATGTCTGCAGATAGTCCGCCTGCCCAGCGTGTTCGTAGCACGTTGGGCGACGGGTGACAAGCCCCCTTTGAGTGCGGTTCAATTCCGCGGGATGGCAGAAAAAGTCACAGATTCCCCAGATTTACGGTGTTCGTGGCACCGAACCGAAGGGTTATGATATCCATGGCACCGAGCCGAAGAGCTGAACGTTCAAGTGCTTCTGCATCGAAAAAAAAATGTCTGCAGATGAGAACATGTTTTACAATCGCCTCTGTGTATTAAACGTTTTCTTCTTTCCTATGTGTTTTGTTAACTTGATTAAGGAGATATAGAGGTGAGAGAAAAAAATCATTCCATACCCTTTGCAGACCGTATGGTGTAAAATCTCCGTCACATCACATTTCTTACCGATGTATGTGGGAGGTAGGAGGGTCAGTTCATTCCCTCACTTGTTTGAGGTCGGTTGCGAAATTTGAACATACAATCACTTTTTATCAATTAAAAAAAACCCACAAAAGTTCTACCATTTAATGACATACAAAAATGAAACAAAATATCAAAATATGAAGCAAGGTAGTTTTGCAAAAACCAAATATTATAACAAAACTGGCAAAATCAACATTATCTACCTGACAAAAACCCCTTGTTAGAAACATCGGTTTAGTTAACTGTTGTACTTATTTAAAATAATAACTTAGTTTTGACTGATATTTCGTTCTGATAACGGAAAACTTTACCGGTGGTTCACAGTACATTAAGCGCATGACCAAATATCGTTGAAGAAGAAGTAGAAAAAGAAGAAGAAGAAGATGAAAAGTGATCGTGTGATACACAGTAGTAAAGTGACATTAAGAAATATAATTTCAAATACTCTACCAACTCAGTTTTTATCGTCGCAGCTTTCCTGTCTAAAAGTCTGCTTTTCAGATGCAAAACGGGGTCTATCGGTCTGTGTCCCACAAAAAGTTGATGAATACAAAATACTTAGACTAGAAAGTATTGACTAAATGCAAATAGTGAGAGACAATAAAGGAAGAATATTCATTGAAATAGACAGAAGCAACGAGAGAAAAGAAGACATATGTAGCTGATGTGTACAAAGTGGAGTTTGGAATGATTAACTCGTGAGTAGGCCTTGCTTAATTAAACAATTTTGAGATGACGTTACTCCAATGTCAAACACATTTAGATCAGCCTTTCCGAAAGTGGGCGGTACCCCCCCCCCCCCAGTGGGCGCTGAAGCCTTCCAGGAAGGGGAGAAAGAGATAGTGGGTTCAAAAGTACTTGGGAGAAGTATTTTTCGTGATTGTGCGATTGAATAATCATTTATTGCATTTTAATTCATCTTATCCCCATCTTACATAATCCATTTTTTCATCAATTTCTATTTCATGTATATAATCATTTGAAAATGTGACCATGTATAACAGAAATATATATCAATTGTCTATGTCAAAGTGAAAATAGAGCATGTATATATATATATATATATATATATATATATATATATGGGGGAGGGCGTTGGCCAGCTGTTATAATGGGGAGGGGGGCGTTGCAAAGTTTATATCGTGCAAAGTGGGCGGTGGGCCGAACAAGTTTGAGAATCTATGATCTAGATAATAGAAACGAAAATTAAGCTGTAACTGTTACTAAAATGTATGTTTTTGTTGATTGATAGGACCATCATCACTGCACTTTGGTGAGTAACCATGTCTGATCTGATCTCTTTCTTACACATGAAGATAACATCTGCAGTGCACGAACTCTGTGGCACCGGCGCAGGGTCCCCGCTGTAAGTTTGAAGATGGTGAAAAATTTTTGTAGGAATTTTATTTTAAATCTTTTTCTAATGAATTTTGCCTGGGCAGTGACTTTATAGCCCGTTCTTTTCTATTGAATTTTGCCACCAGCAGTGGCTTTATAGTCTGTTCTTTATTGAATTTTGCGCGAGCAGTGGCTTTATAGTCTGTTCTTCTCTATTGAATTTTGCCCCCAGCAGTGACTTTATAGCCTGTTCTTCTCTAAGGAATTTTGCCTGAGCAGTGACTTTATAGCCTGTTCTTCTCGATTTTGAATTACCACGGGTTCTTTTACCTGCTTAATTGAAAACGGTACCTACGTTATAGGGCCCGTCTCCGGTAGGACTAGGAACGCGATCTCACCTACACTGAGATCAGGGATCTCTGAAAAATATCCAGATGGTTTCACGAGGGAGCGATCCTGGTACCTTTGGTCTGAGATACGAGCACTTAACCTCTACACCAGAGACACCTCATTTATTTGTATTAAGCACTAGCGTTACCTATGTATAAACCTCATCTTCGCCAATTTTAAATGACACTGATAGTTATAGTACATTAGTTTTAACAAAAATATAGGAAAAAGTACAGGTAAAACTAATGCTTAAAAGGGAAGGGGGGTGGGAAGACACACTGGAAAGCCTCATGATTTATTCATGAACTTGCAATAAAAGAAGATTAAATTTGGAAATATTTGCAGTGATATGATCGTCATTCTATCTAGGACGCTAACCTATTTTTTAAAATTTTTTTGCTTATTCCCCCTCCCCCACCCGCCCACACACACACACAGAGATAACCTGCAAGAATTATGTGTGAGGGTTGTAGAAATATGGTGAAGGCGAAAAGTGAACATCCCAGAATAATTGGCAAAATATGAAATCGATCGTAGGACAGATTCTATCAATAGATAGGGCTCCGGGAACTTCCATAGCATATTAATCTATAGATAGTTTATGTTGATTCAAGTGTTTCCAAACCGGTGCAGACCACGTGTAACCACTCCAAACGGTGTAGGCTAAATGTGTCTCAACCGGTGTAGACTAAGTGTGTCTCAACCGATGTAGACTAAGTGTGTCTCAACCGGTGTAGACTAAGTGTGTCTCAACCGATGTAGGCTAAGTGTGTCTCAACCGGTGTAGACTAAGTGTGTCTCAACCGATGTAGACTAAGTGTGTCTCAACCGATGTAGACTAAGTGTGTCTCAACCGATGTAGACTAAGTGTGTCTCAACCGATGTAGACTAAGTGTGTCTCAACCGATGTAGACTAAGTGTGTCTCAACCGATGTAGACTAAGTGTGTCTCAACCGATGTAGACTAAGTGTGTCTCAACCGATGTAGACTACGTGTGTCTCAACCGGTGCAGACCACGTGTACCCACCCCAAACAGTGTAGACTAAGTGTGTCTCAAACCGATGTAGACTAAGTGTGTCTCAAACCGATGTAGACTAAGTGTGTTCCAACCGATGTAGACTAAGTGTGTCTCAACCGATGTAGACTAAGTGTGTTCCAACCGATGTAGACTAAGTGTGTCTCAACCGATGTAGACTAAGTGTGTCTCAACCGATGTAGACTAAGTGTGTCTCAAACCGATGTAGACTAAGTGTGTCTCAACCGATGTAGACTAAGTGTGTTCCAACCGATGTAGACTAAGTGTGTCTCAACCGATGTAGACTAAGTGTGTCTCAACCGATGTAGACTAAGTGTGTCTCAACCGATGTAGACTAAGTGTGTCTCAACCGGTGTAGACTAGGTGTGTCCCAACCGATGTAGACTAAGTGTGTCTCAACCGATGTAGACTAAGTGTGTTCCAACCGCTGTAGACTAAGTGTGTTCCAACCGGTGTAGACTAAGTGTGTTCCAACCGATGTAGACTAAGTGTGTCTCAACCGATGTAGACTAAGTGTGTTCCAACCGATGTAGACTAAGTGTGTCTCAACCGGTGTAGACTAGGTGTGTCCCAACCGATGTAGACTAAGTGTGTCTCAACCGATGTAGACTAAGTGTGTTCCAACCGCTGTAGACTAAGTGTGTTCCAACCGGTGTAGACTAAGTGTGTTCCAACCGATGTAGACTAAGTGTGTTCCAACCGATGTAGACTAAGTGTGTTCCAACCGATGTAGACTAAGTGTGTCTCAACCGGTGTAGATTACGTGTGGAGGAATGTTAGATTTTAAATGTGGCACCGCACATTCACAGTTGGATGTGTCAAGCCTGCCCCACCCCCACACACACACACACATTTATTATATGTTCCTATGTCAGACATCTGCATGTTATAATGTTCACTTTAATATAACTTTTAATTCGTAAAACCAAAAACGACCCTGAGGAGAATAATAGAACAAGACATGGAGGAGAATAATAGAACAAGACCTGGAGGAGAACAAGACCTGGAGGAGAATAATAGAACAAGACCTGGAGGAGAATAGTAGAACAAGACCTGGAGGAAACAGTAGACCAAGACCTGGAGGAGAATAACAGAACAAGACCTAGAGGAGAATATTATAACAAGACCTGGAGGAGAACAGTAGAAGAAGATCTGAAAGAAATGAATCACAGCTATAACAAAATACAGAAGACGGTCAAGAACGGAGAAGTATCGCATGCATTTGTTGCTGCCCTAAGCCCCAAGGGAGCCACATGACAGAGAGAGAGAGAGAAGCTACGATAAGAGCCAAAAGCGCCACAGGCTACAGAGCGAAAGAGAGAGAGAAATCCTATAAAATATTATACATGTAAAAGATTCCAAATCTCAACGAGTCTGATAATCAACTGAACAATGTTGGTATACAGCTAATCCAAACTTGTCAATATCTGCCCTTAACGCTTTAGTCTGATTATAATACAAACCAAAACGTAATGGCTATCAGGAGATAAATCAATATGTACAGTTGTCAACAGATTACAAAGTAATCGCTTGTTATTATCGATATGTACACTCTCTGTTACTATTTTTGCTCTCAATTTGTTATTTCTGATAAGAATGTATTCTACCAAACGATTCTCAAACAGTGTGTCTTAAAGGTATACGAACTATGTAGATTTGTTGAGGTGGTGATCAGATCACTTAATTAAGGACATGTCCGGAGTGCTATGATGATAGTCTTCATATAACTGATAACTGTTAACTGTATGGCATATTTAGAATATATTATTTCAGATGCAACAATTATTTTATTTCTTCAGAAACATATGTCGGTAATGAAATCCTAATCGAGTAATGTACAAAAATTCCGTTGATTTGTTAATGTGTTGCCATTCATAAAGTTTGAGATACATTGGTATAAACAAACTACTATAATATGATTGTGTGAAATTGCTACAAACAATATGTAAACAACACACAGCGGATAGTCTGAAAAACAACAATCAAATTGGAAAACAAGAATACAGTGCAAAGTGCAAAATAAACAACCCCAAGCACAAAGCAGAAGAGAATATTACAAATGTTCAGATTAAATCAAGCAGTAATACTTCGCATTAGCATAGAACGCAACAAAATGAGAAACTAATCGCACACTAAATTCAAGATATGCATCTCTAGCAGCTGTCACTCTGAGTAAGTAGATATGACAGCAGAACATGTCCTTCAAAACTTTCCACTGCAGTCAGACCTGAGGAAAGAATGTGGCCCCACCAACCACATTCGAAGAAAAACTGTAAGGTGGAAGTGTCATGCTGAAACTGGCAGCAGAGTAAAGAATCATGAATCCCAGTCTTGGATTATGAGTATAAATACAAAGCAAGAGGCCGTCCAAGCTAAAGGTGAACTTCAGAAATAACAGAGGCGGTAAAAAGCACTATTTATGAAGCGCATACAAAAGACCATTCTAGAAATTTCTTCTTATCCTGACGCTGTGAGGCAAAACAGGATTAGAGAAAGAAATAATCCCAGTCTAAAATGAATGATGATAGTAGAAGCGGAATACAAACAAATTTCAACTTACTCATTTCAAATTGCAGAAGTAGCAAACATGAATTTACAAATTCTAGCTATAAACAATAATAACAACAGCAACCAGTTTATCTTGAAATAGACAAAATATTTATTGTTGTAAATATAACCAAAAATATAACCATATATTTATTGTTGCAAATATAACCAAAAATATAACCATATATTTATTGTTGCAAATATAACCAAAAATATAACCATATATTTATTGTTGCAAATGTAACCAAAAATATAACCATATATTTATTGTTGCAAATATAACCAAAATATAACGATATATTTATAACCGTGATTTTTACCATTCTTGGATTCTCCGAAAGGAGTTAATTCTTATTTTTCATGTTTGTTGGCCTACACGCTCTGATATAACCAATAAAAGGTTTGCCTTAGGTTGAAAGGGGCGTGCCTCGGCTTAAAGAGGCTTTAATCCCCTACTAAACAAACAAACAAACCGTGATTTGTAGTAATATAAAGCAGTACCTTCAAGCTTTGGAAGACATTTAGAACCTGACAGAGAATAGAAGCATTACTCTTGTACCAATTTCATTGAATAAATGCTTGTATAGATAATAAATATAAGACAACATTTGGAATGAAATGTTCAATTTCCATTTAATGTCAAGGGCATATTAATTGCACCTGGTGTACTAAGTACATTTTGTTAAGTATCTCTTTCCCTTCCCCAATATGTTCTCATTCCCGTTCATAAACCAGTTATACCCATCAGAGGCACAAGCTGCTACGTAGAGTACATTTGACGAGAAATGATCAAGGAAAAAATAATTACAAGTTAATGCGGCTTTAATACTAGCAAATTGAAACTTGCTTTTGAAAAATACATTCATAAATGTGTTTTTATGCACTATGAATTTATTCTTTTATTTTTGTTAATTTTTTCTTTGAATTTTGAACAGAAACACCACCTGGTCTAGGCCACGGACACACGAACTTTATTTTATAACTTCAAGTACTGGGCAAGTGGCCAAGATGGGATTTATTTAATGCATTCAAGTACTGGGCAAGTGGTCAGGATGGGATTTATTTAATGCATTCAAGTACTGGGCAAGTGGTCAAGATGGGATTTATTTGAATTTGATCTTCTTCTTCTTCTTTGCGTTCGTTCTTTACGACCAATTTTAATCACTCTTTGTGATATGTTTGATCTTTGCCATGAACGTGTATACGTTGCACATTGGTTTGGTAGGCCCCTAAAGACATAGATTGCTACACCTTTAGGACATGTGCATCCGATTTCAGCCAAACCTCCTTAGTCGCCTCTTTTGAATTTGATAATCAGGCATCTCAACTTTGGAGATCTGGACGTGACAGAATTGAAACAGAATACTGAGTTTTCATTAAAACAATATTTTGCAGACCAAAAAATCTGGGTCTTAGAAGCAGAGCGAGAGAAGGACATCTTCGAACAGTCACTGGAGGACGGAGACTTGGAATGGAATCGTACCAGACATGAGAAAGCTGATATATTTAAGTGATGTTCTCTCTGAATGATTCCTACACAACAAGGTAAATATAGTTCGATTAAGTAAACAAGTATTTTGTTTTAGTTGGGAATATCTTCATTACACTCTGGAAATTCTTAAATGTGATCTGATCTCCATTATCGCAAACAGAGTACAGCGATTAGCCGTACTAGCGATTAGCCGTACTAGCGATTAGCCGTAATAGCGATTAGCCGTACTAGCGATTAGACGTACTAGCGATTAGACGTACTAGCGATTAGACGTACTAGCGATTAGACGTACTAGCGATTAGACGTACTAGCGATTAGCCGTACTAGCGATTAGCCGTACTAGCGATTAGCCGTACCAGTTTGATGTTCATTTGTGAGCCTAGTCGTTTGCCTGTTGTACTGCTCTGTTCTAACCACTCTAGTCTTCAATTCAAGCTCTGGCATTCTAGCAGTTGATGTGAATTGATTTAGCTGAAAGTCCTATTTGCGGCCGCACTCTATGGGGGCATTCAGAATGTCAGCTTTATCCATTGGCTGATCCCTGATATGGGGAAGAGCCAGCCAACTTGTCTGTTCTCTCATTGCCATCGACATCCATGTGACCCGGAAAGATGACTGTAATTCTGTAAATTATTGACGCTTGAAGTCATTGAGTCCATTATCTGCACACGGAACCAGCCTCCTCCTTCTGGATCATACTAAATGAATCGCTCAGAATGTTGCTGTTATCATTATATTTGTGTGCTTGGCATCCGTTGTGTTTTAGTACCATAAATATAAACTTATTTAATTAAACGTTCAATCCTTTCTGTTTCCTCTATTCATTTAGGACAGCCGCCCGCCCATGTCATGTCGTGTCGGAGCCCGCAAGGAAGTAAAAATAGTAACAGTGCGATCTACAAGACATATCGTAAGAAGCGACTGATGTATGGGGCATAGGTAAGCTACCCTAGTAAATAAAAAGCATCGCAGAAATCGAATGTGCTGTCCTACTTGTTGGCGCATAACTAGCACAATGTACAATCGCTCTTTGACTCAGATCATATACAGATCACACCGAGTGCTTAACAAGTGGTCGATATGGAGCGTTTGAAGAAGAAGAATTTATGACAGCAGTGGAGACAAAAGAGATATATATATAACGGCATGGGGCTACTGCTACTTTCAACATCACCAAACACAAAGACTGGATATCATAGTAATACAAGACACAAAATCTAAGGTTGTCAAAACATATCGGCTGAAGGGTAGTCCCTGATTAGTCTGTTATGTATTACATGTCACAATAGTTTCAGAACTACCGTTGAACTATAACAGAGATAATATTGGTTACAATGTGTTTGTAGAAATGTATTTGTTTAAGGAGACTTGTCATAGACGATATGACAAAAAGAAGACATTGTTTGGCGTGTATTACTGTCAGACCACGTAACGTTGTTTTATGAGTATATTATGTTTATCATTGGTTACGTGAGTGTTTTAGTAAGCTTATTAACTCTTTCGCCCCTCTGAGTCGATATAATGGCTCACGGTATTTTGAAAACGATGCAAAGTCAGTATACTGGCTTTTTTAGTATATAAGATTGTAGTGAGTTGAGTCTAAGAGCAATAAACATAGGTTTGTAGTGCGTTGAGTTTAAGAGCAATAAACATAGGTTTGTAGTGCGTTGAGTCTAAGAGGTCGCAAGGATAACAAATTATATATCATAAATTGTCTATAAAATTGTGATGGGGGAGTCGTAATCATAGGTTCTCTCTCTCTCTGTCTCTCTCTCTCTCTCTCTGTCTCTCTCCCCAAGGATGAGGCTTAGACCCTCAATCAATGCATGCCAAGTTGTCCTATCTTTATCTATCTCTTATAGTTTCATCCATATCTTCCACATATCATTAATCTTTGCCTCCAAATCTATTTACCTTGAATTTGTGGCCTCTTCTTCCTTTTACACTGAAAATTCCAGGAATGGGATGATGATATTATTGTTACTGTTCTTCTTCTTTTTCGAACGCTCCATATCGATCACTTGTTAACCACTCATTGTGATTTGCATGTAATCTGAGCCTAAGAGCGATTGTAGGTTGTGCCAGTTATGCGCTTAAATGTTGGCCAGTACATTCGATTTCTGCGCCGATTTGATTTACTATGGTAGCTTTCCTACGCCCCTACGTCAGTCTTGCCTTACATGCCTTGTAGGTGGCAGTGCTACTATTTTTTGCTTCCCTTGCCCCTACGTCAGTCTTGCCTTACATGCCTTGTAGGTGGCAGTGCTACTATTTTTTGCTTCCATTGCCCCTACGTCAGTCTTGCCTTACATGCCTTGTAGGTGGCAGTGCTACTATTTTTTGCTTCCCTTGCCCCTACGTCAGTCTTGCCTTACATGCCTTGTAGGTGGCAGTGCTACTATTTTTTGCTTCCATTGCCCCTACGTCAGTCTTGCCTTACATGCCTTGTAGGTGGCAGTGCTACTATTTTTTGCTTCCCTTGCCCCTACGTCAGTCTTGCCTTACATGCCTTGTAGGTGGCAGTGCTACTATTTTTGCTTCCTTGAGAGCTCCGGCAATACACGGACGTGAGTGTTACTCAGCATTTAATGTCATACATCTTCTACACCAAGAATATCAACATCAGCTCTGTCTCTCTGTTCTGTCTGGACATCTTCTACACCAAGAATATCAACATCAGTTCTGTCTCTCTGTTCTGTCTGGACATCTTCTACACCAAGAATATCAACATCAGCTCTGTCTCTCTGCTCTGTCTGGACACCTTCTACACCAAGAATATCAACATCATCTCTGTCTCTCTGTTCTGTCTGGACATCTTCTACACCAAGAATATCAACATCAGTTCTGTCTCTCTGCTCTGTCTGGACATCTTCTACACCAAGAATATCAACATCAGTTCTGTCTCTCTGCTCTGCCTGGACACCTTCTACACCAAGAATATCAACATCAGTTCTGTCTCTCTGTTCTGCCTGGACACCTTCTACACCAAGAATATCAACATCAGTTCTGTCTCTCTGCTCTGCCTGGACACCTTCTACACCAAGAATATCAACATCAGTTCTGTCTCTCTGTTCTGCCTGGACACCTTCTACACCAAGAATATCAACATCAGTTCTGTCTCTCTGCTCTGTCTGGACACCTTCTACACCAAGAATATCAACATCAGCTCTGTCTCTCTGCTCTGTCTGGACACCTTCTACACCAAGAATATCAACATCAGTTCTGTCTCTCTGCTCTGCCTGGACACCTTCTACACCAAGAATATCAACATCAGCTCTGTCTCTCTGCTCTGCCTGGACACCTTCTACACCAAGAATATCAACATCAGCTCTGTCTCTCTGCTCTGCCTGGACACCTTCTACACCAAGAATATCAACATCAGCTCTGTCTCTCTGCTCTGTCTGGACATCTTCTACACCAAGAATATCAACATCAGCTCTGTCTCTCTGCTCTGTCTGGACACCTTCTACACCAAGAATATCAACATCATCTCTGTCTCTCTGCTCTGTCTGGGCACCTTCTACACCAAGAATATCAACATCAGTTCTGTCTCTCTGCTCTGTCTGGACACCTTCTACACCAAGAATATCAACATCAGCTCTGTCTCTCTGCTCTGCCTGGACACCTTCTACACCAAGAATATCAACATCAGCTCTGTCTCTCTGCTCTGTCTGGTGCTTCGTGTCTATCAAAGTATGTCTCTATTTATGATTCTGTAGCTCAAGCGAAACGAAAAACAACGACCACAAGTTGTGTGATGTCTTTGTCGGCACAACTTTCAGATGATGCTTGTCGACAAAACAAATACAACCATCTTTGATATTTTCGCAAACTTGCCAAACATGCCAAACATGCCAAACATGCCAAACATGCCAAACATGCCAAACATGCCAAACATGCCAAACATGCCAAACATGCCAAACATGCCAAACATGCCAAACATGCCAAACATGCCAAACATGCTGTACGAATGGACTAACTTTTAAGCAAATTTTTCATTTCTCCAATTACTGTACTGCAGTTTTGATAATTAATTTTAAAAAGCTAGTCTTGTGATATTTCTAGATGCAATGCGACCGGAACTGTAGGTCAACAATTCGAAGGATAAATTAATTTCTTTCGCTTAATGATCTGAATTCGAAGTGATAAAACTGTTTCTTTCTGTTTATGATCTATAAATTCGAAGTGATAAAACTGTTTCTTTCTGTTTATGATCTGAATTCGAAGTGATAAAACTGTTTCTTTCTGTTTATGATCTGAATTCGAAGTGATAAAACTGTTTCTTTCTGTTTATGATCTATAAATTCGAAGTGATAAAACTGTTTTTCTGTTTATGATCTGAATTCGAAGTGATAAAACTGTTTCTTTCTGTTTATGATCTGAATTCGAAGTGATAAAACTGTTTCTTTCTGTTTATGATCTATAAATTCGAAGTGATAAAACTGTTTATTTCTTTTTATGATTTTTGTCTCAATCCAAAATATAAAGAAGTTTCATTTCGTTTATGATCTAATCTATGTGTGATTTCAAATTACAAATCTAAGTCATGTCCTGTGCTCAAACGATGGAACTTAAATCTGTGAGAAAATCGAAAACATCGCGAGGTCATCAATCTATTACCAATTTTTATCCGACCTGTGAGTCGAAATGTACATAGCTCACCTTGGTACATAGCTCACCTTGCCAGTGTACCTTGCCCACACTGTACAAGAACATTTCAAGCCCGTATCGGGCTCACTAGTCATCTACGCACACACAGACAAACATAGCGTAACTACATTCCCTTGGATGAAAATTTGTGTGGTCATCATTACCCGTGATGGACGAGCATCACATAGCTCACAGTACTGGTCGCTGTGAAGGTGATAGCTCACAGTACTGGTCGCTGTGAAGGTGATAGCTAACAGTACTGGTCGCTGTGAAGGTGATGAAGTTGATGGTAGTTGTAGCATTAGAATTAAAACACAAAATCAGTAACAAATGGATTCATGAACTCAAAATCAGTTGAAGGAGAAGCGACTGTTAAATGTGAACATGTTGCAACTTAAGAAAAAGTTGCAAGTGAAAACGTAAGGAAGAAGTAACTATGAAAGAATATGATACAGTCTATGTTTCAGTTACAGAGCCTATCAAAAACTGTGATGTAAAATAGGAAACTTTGTGTTACTTTACTTCGAACAACTTCAAATAACATGAGACAAGAGATAGTACAGACTATCAAGAAAACTATTTATAAAACAACTAAATAGAAGAAAGCTAGTCACTGGAAGAAACTAGTTGCAACAGAGATAAAGTACCTTATGCAGAGTGATGGCAGTATCAAGAAGAGACCGGTTCAAAAATGAAAACATCAGGTAAAAGGTGGGTACAACATCAGAACTGAACTTAATTAAGACACAACAAATAACATTTTTCGTCCTTATAATCAAATTACCAACAGACATTGCGCCCCACCGAGTAATGCTTCACATGTACAGTAGATACAAGGTAGAATGTTCTCCACGCAAAAGGTGAACAACATAAATAACAGTGGCAATGAAAGACAACGTGTACGAAGCGAACACAAGAGCCCCTTCTAGAACTCTCTTTTTATCCTGGCCCTGTTAGACAAAATAAGATTAGAGAGAGGTAAAAAAGTACCTTTAAAAAATTCGAAAAGATTTATAAGAAGCTGCAAAAAAAGTTCTTAATAGTAAAGAATTTTAAGAATCCCTATTTTATACCCAAAAAAAAAAAACGAGATAAAAGAACAAAAGACCATTTTTCCATGAACATGTTTAACATGGAGTACATCCACTCCAAAATTTACTGTCTATCATGTCGTATTTTTTTGGACACAGGTAACGAATTTTGTGTTATCATTTAAACTGATTTATTTTGTCATAAATCCTGTACATCATCACAACGTCCTTAATCTGAGTGACAGGTAAGGTAGTCTGTCAAAGATCCTGCCTGGTCTTGGGACCTGCTTCATCTTGGGACCTGCTTCAGGATGTGGTGGCAATGTTTATGACTCTTCTAACGTGACTCGGTTGATTAATATTTGTATATAAATCATACTTTATAAGTTCTTGCTGTCAAATCCTTCAACATGCATCTACTGTGTGCTGTTAACATTTCTATAGACCTACATATTCATCTCTCACACAGGACATTTTTACCATGCGATAGCGACATCTCTCACACAGGACATTTTTACCATGCGATAGCGACATCTCTCACATAGGACATTTTTACCATGCGATAGCGACATCTCTCACACAGGACATTTTTACCATGCGATAGCGACATCTCTCAGTACCTGTACTACCGCTTTTTAGGGCGGTATAGGACAGTTGGGACGAGAACCTGCGAAATTTAATGGCCGCATTGCTAGTGCAGTCACCGTGAAGCTGTTCAGGTTAGGATTTTTCATTATGTCCACAACAGAAAAAAATCCTTGGTCTTACCGTGGCATTTGACCAGACGCTCCTGCAACGTAACCATCAGACGTCATAAATCTACTTGAACTTCCGCAATATTAGTTATTTGTTATTGAACTGATGTCACAGCACCACTGGCAGAACCATAGGTGCTCAATCTTCCCAAACTGATATCAAAGGCAATGCATACTAAATACGAGCATTTTTCTGTGAATTTCACGAAGTTTCCACACTCTGACCACACAAATCGTATGGTTCCTCGTTGCTCCTCTACGGTGAACACAGCTAAGCGCGTCGCCATTTTGTTTCTATGTCCGTTACAATTACAAAAGATGCGCCATCTATCGGACAGTGTCAAAATCTTCTCTGATAATGGGCCTTTCCTGTACAGAAGTTTGAAAGATATCCGATATTTAACAACTGAAATATTGACAGTTTGCCTTTACTTAATGAATCACCCTCGTAGTTGCTGAGGCTAGTTGGTTAAGCACATTTCTCTCTCTGCCCCCTCAAGCATCCAGCTCTACTTGGAAAACGTACAAGTCCAAACTTCCTAAATCGATGGATTGATTCAACGTCAATTTCTTCTTCTTCTTCAAACGCTCCATATCGACCAGTTGTTAGCCACTCTGTGTGATTTGTATGTGATCTGAGCCTAAGAGCGATTGTACGTTGTGCCAGTTATGCGCTTACAAGTAGGCCAGCACATCCGATTTCTGCGATGCTTTTTATTTACTAGGATAGCTTCCTTAGATCCTACATCAGTCCCTTCTTACGATATGCCTTGTAAGTCGCAGTGGTACTATTCTTTGCTTCTCTTGTGGGTCCCGGCACCACACGCGCGCAACGTATATTTTAGTGCCCTCATCCAACAGTAGGTCGACAAGAGACCTAAGAACATGTCCCTTATCCATCCTAAACTCTTCAACAATCGATGCTCTCGATAAAAGCCTGTCCGCTTTCTCGTTGACGCAATATTAGCACAAATGAACTCCAAATTTCCGGAAAATTACATAGAAAAAAGTTTGAAATTCAGAAACACCAGCCAAAATGTTATCGAACATGAAATTTTGATTGTAGCCGAACATTTGTTTGTTTCTTACTATTTGTGTGTTTATTGATTATTGCTAGTAAAATTCAAAAACTGAAATCGATCTGCTCATTGTAAACTTGATCTTTAGCAAACTGTCGTCATTATGTCATGCTTCTACACAGCTCGGGACATTCAAATATCAAGTTCGCCAAAACGGAACTTTACAGAATATAATAAGTGTTAGCAACGCTGCAGACGTGATACATTTATGAATGTTAGAAGTCTGAATACCAATAATAACGAGAAAGGAAGGCGGAAAGGAACCGATTAACTTGCAAGGCAATGTATACATGAAATGGCTATTACGATACTTCTAAGAAAGTCTAAACTCCAGAACCCCTAGGAAATGTTTGATTTATGTTTGCACCACTATTATAAGGAGATTATTATCCGCACCACGAGTTTCTATTATACATTCAGTACATTTACCCTATGTCGCACACTATGAAACTTGCACCTATTGAGGTTGTGGGCACACTGTATGAGGAATCCATGTTCAAAGCCCAGCAAGTTAGAGATCTTTGAAGTATTATTGATTGCTAGCAAGACTGACACGTCCAGCGTGAAGAAATCAAACACTGTAGAGAACTCAAGAGCAGGATCAGATCAAGTATAGGGCCATTTATGTACACTGAACAAATACTCCTATATCATCTGCAGTACAAAATTTGCCGATCAGCCTCATTTACTGTAATAATATGACACGTTTTCTGGTTGCTGACTAGCCTCATATACTATACAAATATAATATTTGCTTTCTCATGACTGAATCAGCTTCTTCACCTTTCAACTCCCAACGGAGTACAGATCTTCAACAAACTGCTTCCATCTCTTCTTCTCTCCTGCCATCCCTTCCAATTCTTTTGATTTCTTCTTCTTTACCTTTCAACTCCCAATGGAGCACAGGTCTTCACCAAAAGTTTTCCATCTCTTCCTATCCCTTTCAATTCTTTACAAGAAAATCGTGGCATATCTTTTACAGGACGTCGCATCAACAACAGTAAACGAGTCATCAATTTTCTAGGCACCACTTATACGTTCAGTAGTTTGCCATTGATTATTTTAATATCAGTCTACAGCATGGGTTCCCAAAGTGGACGGTACCGCCTCCCAGTGGGCGCTGAAGCCTTCCAGGGAGACGATAGTGGGTTCAGGAATATTTGAAGGGGAGGGGTGTGTTTTTTCGTGATTTTGGGATTGAATATTGAAAATTTGAATTCTGCATTTTAATTCATCTTATGCCCTTTTTTCTTCAACTTTCTATTTCATGTATATAATCATTTGTAAATGGACCATGTATGACAGAAATATATATCAACTTCTATGTCTAAGTGAAAATATAGCATGTATATATTAGTGAGGGGGATGGGGCTTTGGCAAACTGTTATAATGGGGAGGAGGCGTTACAAAGTTTATGTCGTGCAAAGTGGGCGGTGGGTCGAAAAAGTTTGGGAATCTATGGTCTACAGCTCTCTTCTCCAGGTATTTCTTGGCCTACTATCCTTTCCCTGCGGGTTCCAAAATACTGCATGTCTTGCAATGCTTCCGGTAGGTCTTCTCAATGTGTGTCCTATCCATAGCCAGAGTCTCTTCCTGAGCTCTTTCTCCACTGGTTTCTGCTTAGTTCTTTCTCTGAGTTCAACGTTCGTAATCTTATCATACCATCTCATGACCGAATAGCCACATATAACATCATTATGTGCCATGCCGGGTGGCGTAGGCGGTCATGGATCTCACCAAACGTATGTCTTTGGTGCTGACTATCAGTTCGGATGTTGACACTCTTCTGTGCCATGAAACCAGACTGCCCACAGTTTCCTCTCTCTCTTTCTCTCGTCTCTTATTGGTTACACCGCTTGTCATAATGTGCTCTAAACCTCCAATTCTCGCCACATGCCTGAATAAATGATGACTCTTTTACATTACCAGCCACATTTAATAGAGAAATGTAACATATGATATCTCATGATCTATATATATATCCTCAACTAAAATAACCTGAGGTTGGTTGTTCTATTGTCGTGTCGTTGTTGTACCGTTGGTTATCCTATTGTTGTACCGTTGGTTGGAACATTGTTGCACCGCTGGCTGTCCCATTGTTGTACCGCTGGCTGTCCCATTGTTGTACCGTTGGCTGTGCAATTGTTGTACCGTTGGCTGTCCAATTGTTGTACCGTTGGCTGTGCAATTGTTGTACCGTTGGCTGTCCCATTGTTGTACCGTTGGCTGTCCAATTGTTGTACCGTTGGTTATCCCATTGTTGTACCGTTGGTTATCCTATTGTTGTACCGTTGGTTGTCCCATTGTTGTGCCGTTGGCTGTCCCATTGTTGTGCCGTTGGCTGTCCCATTGTTGTACTGCTGGCTGTCCCATTGTTGTACCGTTGGCTGTCCAATTGTACCGTTGGCTGTCCCATTGTTGTACCGTTGGCTGTCCAATTGTTATACCGTTGGCTGTCCCATTGTTGTACCGTTGGCTGTCCCATTGTTGTACCGTTGGTTATCCCATTATTGTACCTTTGATTTATTTAATCGATCTGTGCTAGTGTTGGAATTGATCTAATTGATGAGACGGAGAATATAAATGCTTTAGAACGACAAGTACAATGGGATAGATTGGCTAGAGACAGGCAGGATTTGCAAGTGGTAGTGAGGGATGGCTCAAAAAGAGGATACGAAAATGTGATTCAGCACAGAACAAACTAAACAGAACTTTACAAATATATATCTAGTTTATTCCTCCCTAACATCCAAACTACACACAACTTTCTCCAGATTACTGACCCATAACAACGTCCAGTTTATTCCTCCATAACATTCACTCTTCACTAACGTTATTGTTTAGACGTATCACATAGACAGTGTGATATGTAATACGTATAACAGTATATCAGTGATAGCATCACTTCAACAAAACAATAACTTCATTGTGTGTGTGTGTGTGTGTGTGTGTGGGAAAGCTATAGGGGTATGAAATTAACTTGACAACAGGTGGTACGGCTATACTAGGCACACTATGAGGGCCGGTCGGTGTGTAAAAGCTCGATAGTTAGTGCAGATCTAAGGAACTAAAGTCGGTATGCCCGACTAACTTTCTCATGATAATGTAACATGTGGTGGGTGTCAGGTCTCTGAGATAAGCGACACCGCTAAATTACAAATCGAAATGGTGACTCACTAGCGCAAGCACAGTAAAGGACAGAAAACTCGTACGAGAGCTAAAGTTGTAGAAAATACAATTTAAAAACCCCCACAGATCAAGGGTAAACATGTGGTATTAAATGTGTGCAGATGTACTCACCACTACAGGCACAAAAATCGACATTCAAGCGCAGTGAGGACCCTGCTGAGATCTGTGTATGAATAAACTAAAGCGAGGGAATATATGCCTGCTCCGTGCTGGGCCTTATCTGAGTCGTTTCTCTCTATCAGACGAACTCGATTTCTTGTCTCTATTCGTCGTCTAAACTTTGTAGACCGTTGTATATTATATTGTTTGTAGTGTCAGTTAACCAAGCAAGGAATATGACAAGAGAGATATCTGACACTTACGTATCACTCAGGAATACGATATCAATTTACAAGATAAAAATGGTCCTTTAGAAATGTACACACCACGAATAGTTAGTTGGTATTGTGCTGGTAATCCACGAAGAATGATTTATAATAGATTCATGCTTTGAAAGTCAGTGTTAGATTACATATGAATTTGTAGAATAATATACTATATGCATGCATGAAGACACACGGAAACTCTATGTTGTACACACAAATATGTGTATGTCACAGAACACATGTAGATAGTAAGAACAGCTCAACACACAAGAGCACACTTGTTAACGGTTATATCGGTCGCTGCAACACACTTGTGTAGTAGACCAAAAAACCAGCCGGTGTGCCCGTGCGGTTTCAATTGCACTACAAAAACAGCTCCACTCGACGGGAAACGATTTAAAAAATGGTTGATAGGGGAAGGGGTACAAATCGGGGATTTAATCATGGCATATGTCCCCACACTACAACACCCCTTTCCCTCTTTCATCACAACCACCACCACAATTACATTTATAGCCCCGCCCAATTTCTCACCATTTCAACATGTACCGTTTGAGTACGGTGAGTTCGAAACGACCGCGCACAAGCGGGACAACTGGAACACGGTGAGCGCATAATGCTACAAGAGATAAGCTCTCTGGTACTGATGGATATAACTGCCCGGATCGTGCAATCAAGCAGTACATCATACTCTGGCTTTCTTAGCTCATTATGTCATGCTGTCCCTAATATATGTCAGAGAACCCTGAATGACATAACACATGCTTAAAAAACGTTATAGAACACACAAAAACATAAGATTATTAACTGAAAGTCGACAGTTTCTAGAGTATATCTACTTTTTGATATATTAAAGTAAGCAATAAATTAGATTTGAGTAAATTTAATCAATCAAGTACCGTCCCTGCCGACGTAGGCGATCACGTCTCTCCACAACTCTCTTTGCTTGGTTCATGTAATCAGTTCTGAGGACGATCTTTTGTCGAACCGTGTCAGGCCATCCAACATCTTCTCCTCTGTCTTCCACGATCTCTCCTTCCCTGAATATTACCTGTTGTCACCAAATGTTCTAAACCTTTTCGCATTATCTGCCCGAAGAACCTTGATTGTCTGATTCTTATTCTTTTGATAAGATGTCTTTGTTTGCAGGTCAGATTTAAAACCACATTTGTTTTCTTAGCTCTCCATGTAAATTTCAGCATTCTTCTGTAAAACCACATCTCTGTGGCTTCCAATGATCGTATTGCTTGTTCAAATTATTGATTGAGTAAATTAGATTTGAGTAAATTAGATTTGAGTAAATTAGATTTGAGTAAATTAGATTTAACTTAGGTTTGAGTAAATAAATAAGTTACTAGTCAAATAAATTCGATTTGAGTAAATAGTCTAGATTTGAGTAAATAGTCTAGATTTGAGCAAATAGTCTAGATTTGAGTAAATAGTCTAGATTTGAGTAAATAGTCTAGATTTGAATAAATAAGAGCTGAGCAAATAATACAGATTGGAGTAAATAATCTAGATTTGAATAAATAACTTTCTATTGAACCTAAACTGTAAAACCGGTACCTGACTCGCTGAGTTAATTAACTGGATGTAACTAGGTAGAAAACTGGACAAAATAATATGTAAATACTAAAGCTATACGCTATGTAAATATCTGTTAGAACACCGCATATTTGATAATAAATGTGGGAAACTATATTAAGTCTCTGTATACTTGTAATATGGTATAACGACTGATTTCATTACAGAAAGTTTCCCCCAATGTTTCTGTCTCTCTTCGCAGTAGTGTCCCACAAACTGTCGATAGCATTGCATAAAACACAATCTCCGTAACTCCGGAAACAATCATTTGGAACTCGAGAAAAAAGGTACTCTGAACAGAGACAGAGCGACGTAGTCCGTACTCGATTTAATTATATATACTAATTCCTCTCGTACCGTTATACGTTAAATAGGGTCTGCAAGTAATTTCTCCATACCGCTCTATTCTGGGCAACTCGCTCAATCTCTTCCATGGAACTGAAACCGATATTACTTGCCTCTCTCAGCAAAGTTCGTTTTAGGGTCTCCCTAGAACGTCATCTCTGTCTTGAACCCTTTGCATCCCACTGCAATGCCTACTTTGATATTCTTTGATAATTTCAATGTGTGTCCAGCATGTCTCCATCCTCTTCTTCTATCCATTCTGCCAGACGAGACCGTGCTCTAATACATTCTGCCAGACGCTCCACATGCTTCGGAAGGTCCAAAATAGCAGGTTGCTGTATGAGTGAATTTGTGTTATTGAAGTTTTCAATCTTCAGAAGCTTACCTGGATCTGCTGTCCTGTGCGTTTAGGGCAATTAAAGAGCGGACAGGCTGATATCAACAGCATTGATCGTCGGTGGTTTGATGAGGAACAAGGGGGGATGCTGTTCTGTCTCATGGAGACCGCCTGTTGGATGAAGACACTAAAAGTGGTGTTGAATGTATCTAGCAATTTAAGGAATTTGTAATTATACGTTGTAAAGCATAACTGTATGCCTGAGTGGGGAATGTTAGCGAGCCACAGGAACCATGAGCATGCATATACTTTAACATCTGTTGGTGGAGACTGAGCACCTATAGGTCTGCCCGGAATCCTATGACCTCGGTTCCTTAACCAATAACAGGATAAGATAACTCTGAATAGTTCATATACCAGGAGTTATCTAACATGCGGAAAGAACATCTCATTAAGTTAACTGCAGATATATCTGTTTAGCATTTAGAGAGAACAAGCAAATTGAAACATTATGTTACAAACGGAAATGCGATCCCTTAAGTGAACTTATTATATTGTAACCGTTTTGCGCATCTCAAGTTCAAACGCTTTTGCAAAACATACATATCTGGCAGGAACATAGAACTAGGTGGGCGAATGGGGAGGGGTTCTATAGCGAAGTTATCAAGTCGTTTGCCTGTCGTTCCTTCGAATCCGGAACAAGTCACATGTGCAATTTTTCATGAGATCCCTAGGATTGTTGCTGGAGCTACGGAGTTCGTACTTTGTGCAACACTCTCGACGGATGACGAGCCATGTCTATCGACAGAGACGGAGCCTTATGGGGAAACCTTGTACAATAAAGTTAATTCTTCTCATTTAGACCGATTATAGGATTAAGAAACAGATAAAGATATTAAAATAAAAACACACAAGCACAAACTAAAATTTTAATGCATGGAGAAAAACATTAAAACCAATTTAACACAAGTCAATGCGAAAGGCCTGGGTAATATTTTATTACACTAAGAAATATATTTACATCCATTAAAATAAATAAGTCTAATACTTAAATTTAGGATATTAAACTCAAATATCAAAGTAGCCATTATATACGTCCTTGAACTTGGTTCTGTACTTTTACTATAATATTTTATTCACAAGTTTAATTATAATTTATCGCAAATATTAATGTCGAGGAGATGAGATTCGTGCTTCGAAGGCGAAGTCAAGGCCAGAGTAAAAACTGATCAAGACCTTGCTTCTCTTGCTAATATGGTGTCTCCAGGGTGCAGATTCGTCAAGTTACGATGCAAAGATAAACATGTTTGTTGTGATTAAGTCAGCTAAGGAGCATTGTAGAGCAGCTGAAAAAGAATGAACTCTTTCATCTTCAGCATGTCTTTAAGATAGTAAAAGTATCACATTAATGTCCTCTCTGAAGTAGTGCAAGATGTCCTAGCTCATGGACACAGCAACAACACTGAATCAAACCGTTTTCTAGAATTTAAAAAAAAAAAAGCTTTGAAATATAACCACTTCCAAATGTGTTGACAGGAACAGCCATGTTCAGGGAAGAGTACACATTTGTTGTCTGTCAGATTAACAGGAACAGCCATGTTCAGGGAAGAGTACACATTTGTTGTCTGTCAGATTAACAGGAACAGCCATGTTCAGGGAAGAGTACACATTTGTTGTCTGTCAGATTAACAGGAACAGCCATGTTCAGGGAAGAGTACACATTTGTTGTCTGTCAGAATGACAGGAACAGCCATGTTCAGGGAAGAGTACACATTTGTTGTCTGTCAGAATAACAGTTGTATTTCTAATATATTTTTCTTGTTCGTTCTTCTGTCAATCATCAGATAACAGTAACAAAAGTTTCAAAGAACTAAATGATTTGCTACAGGTTGTCCATAAAACCACTGAGGTTATCCACACTGTCTCAGTTTGACATTTTCTTTCTGTCTTCCCTGCAAAAGTTGACATGCATGATGAATGTATTCTATTGTCTATGTGCTCAGTTTACAAGTGCACAACTAAGTCTCATTAATCTGAAGTTTTATATACATATGATATCTCAACCTGGTGTGTCCTGTTTGAAGTTTTTATACGAGTATGTATAATTATTTATTCCTAAAGTAACAGTTTGTGGTAATGGTCTGCTTTTGTTTTTTGCGTGACCTTTGGTGGTAAGTATCTTTGTAACTTGCAGTTTTCGAATATCAGATTTTTATTTGATTTTGTTTTTAAATAACATTATTTAATTTTGTCATACCAGGAATCTTATTGAGTTCTGACCACAACCGTTTTTTGACATCGTAATTTGTATCATACAAAGATTCTGTGTTTACGCCTCTTGCAATAGTTATAACATTTATTTATATACTTCAGTACACTTTATATATAAATATATACATTTATTCTATTAATTATAGCATTGATAAGAACTAGTTTAATACAGGTAAAGAAAGTACTTTAATGTGAAAGTCACTATAGCTGCAGGTGGTGTGATGGACGCACATTTATATGCCACTAAAGTGGTTCGTGGTATGGAAAGAGTTAATTCTGAACATCATATTTTATAGAAAACTTAAATAAGAAGACGTGTGTGGGATTTAATACAGTGGTTTATTATTTTGTTTATGCAAAGAAACATAATAATAAAATGTGTTTATTGTGCTAAATAACAATACCAGACTCAAGATCAGTGACCTTAAAAACCATTTTGTGACTCATCAACAGTTTTCTGCTGGTTTCGTGTGAAAACGATACAGTATTGTCTGGAAAAGTCAAACGTTCAGAGTCAAGGTTATGTCAATATTTGCTTAAGAGGCAGACGTAAGAACATAGCTATAGTGCTTCTTGACTTTTACTGAAGATTTGGCATTACTTTCTTCAAAGGGGAATAAAATAGTTCAGAGAAACAATTGCTGCAAAAAATATGTTTCATGTTTACTTATATTGTGAAAGAAACAACTAAACAATCTTAGTGAACAAGTGTATGTCTGATAGCAGACAATAGAAAAACAAATATCTGTATTCAATGCAGACCTACTTGTAGGTGCATAACTGACACAACGTACAATCGCTCTTACGCTCAGGTCACACACAAATCACAAAGAGTGGTTAACAAGTGGTCGATATGGAGCGTTCAAAGAAAGAAGAAGAATGGAGACACATTTTATTGTTAGCTTTTGTGTCATGTTCCTTTATGAAATCTTTTTGTGTCATGTTCCCTTAATAGAAATCTTTTTGTGTCATGTTCCCCTAATGAAATCTTTTTTTTGTCGAATCGTTCATTTTGTTAATTTACTATTATGTCATTTCTTTAAGAAAAGCTTATCTTTATATTCATTTCTCTATCTGTTCTATTTTTATTCAATTTTGTTAGACTCCCTCAGACGTAAGAGAATTAGACTATCCATGACATTTTTTTAATATCAGAAGATTTGCCAAAAACTAGCTTTGACAAGAAACGAAACTTCGCAGAAGTAGCCACGGCTGGCTAAATCTGTTGACTTGATAACAAAAGAACAGAATTACATTTTAAAATCTCAGATATCTAGTGTCTGACTATACATATTTATTTTCTATGCACACAAATAAATGACAAACCTCTAGCCTCGTCCTAAACAGACCTGGAGAAAAAGTCTTCTTGAGGAACTGAAGGTTGCTCGACTATCTTGGGAGACCATAAAGAAAACAGCTAGAGACAGGGAAAAGTTGCGAACAACTGTTGAGGTCTTATGCTCCGCGAGGAGCAAAGAAGAATAAGTAAGTAATAAGTACGTATCACCAAATAGTTTGTCATGAGCAGAACTTTGCCCCCCTAACAGTCCTTCGGAATTTCTCTCTCTCTCTCTCTCTCTCTCTCTCTCTCTCTCGCATAGGCCAGACGTTCCGTCTCTGCAGCCGTCATGATCAAATCATCAGTTACATCCTGAATTCATCTTCTACGTGGTCTTCCTCTTCTCCCCTTTGTTGGGATGCCTCCTTCCTTAACCCTTTCGCTGCTACATACTTTCTGAAGGCTGAGCTAAAAATAGCTACTCTTTGTTTTCTAGGTCCCAAACGTGAATGTACGCTTATAGCAGTGACAGTAGCAATGTATAACGTGTCAACACGTCTTAAGAGGAGAGATAATAACAGGCGTGTTAATGCGTCTTTAGAAGTGAATGGGAAAAACGTATATATACGTCCTTAGCAGGTAAAGGGATAATGGTCTTCTCTAATCCTACATTTCTTTATATATCTAAACTACTTCAATTTTCTCATTTGTAGATTATTGCCTCGTAATACTAGCAAATGTTTGATTAAAGTTCACATGCCCTATTATACGGTGATTATTATCCCCACACGACAGATTCCTAATTTACGTACAATACACTTCTCTCTTTTCTCACATATCTTGGTAGGGTTGTGACTCAACAAGATGAAACAGAGGCAGATATTAAATCTCACTTCAATAAGGCTAAATCCACCTTTGCAAAGATGAAACCAGTCTGGAAGTCGAGGGTCTATAATAGTCAAGAAACCAAACTTAAACTCTATAAAAGCCTTATATTATCAGATATGCTTTATGGATCAGTGTGTTGGAATTTGACAGTATGGAATGTAGAGATAGTAAAAGTATCACAGCAATGTCCTCTCTGGAGTACATGACTCTCCAGTTCGTGGTCACGGCACCTTTAAACCTACCCAATCAAGCCGCTTTATCGAATTTGTAAAAATAGCTCTGGAATATATATATATATATATCTGCCTTTTACCCCGGATTGGGGCATAGGCCCTCAACCAACTCATGCCAGGTCTTCCTATCTCTAGCTATCTCTTGCAGCTCCCTCCAACTCTTTTTATATTGTTAATCTCCTCCTCCAAATCTCGTCTCCATGTATTTCTCGGCCTCCCCTTCTTTCGTTGTCCGTGCGGGTTCCATGCAAGGACCCTTCTTGTTATATTCCCCTCCGGTTTTCGCAAAGTATGTCCTATCCAGCGCCAGCTCCTTTTTTTAACCTGTTCGTTCACTGGAATTTGTGTTGTTCTCTCCATAAGTTCCTCATTTGTGACCCTATCATACCATCTTATTCCCTCTATTCTGGCTCTGGGATATAACCTCGTTCAAATGTGTTCCCAGGAGAAACCCTCTTCAGTGATGAGTACAAATTCGTAGTCCGTCAGAAAAACAGTCATATTTCTATTGTCCCTTTCTTTATTTGAGTGTCTACCATCTACAACTCATGACTATATAGAATAATGAGAATATTCTGATTAGAAAGAATTTCTCGTCCCTGTGTTGCCGGGATCTGCAAGGGAATCAACAAATAGTCAAATTGCAACCAACAAGGCTTGTCGTAATAGGCGACTTCTTCTTCTTTACGTTCGTTTTTTACGATCAATTTTAATCACTCTTTGTTATATGTTTGATGTTTGCCAAGAACGTGTATACGTTGCACATTGGTTTGATCATATACAAATCACACAGAGTGGTTTAACAAGTGGTCGAAATGGAGCGTTCGAAGCAGAATAAGAAATAATTTCTAACATCATGTTTATTTAAACAGCTAAACAGAAAACAAAGATACAGTGAAGAAATACAAAGAAAAGAGATGTAAATGGCTAAGTCATGCTATACGAATGAACCCAGCTATACCAACAAAAACATCATTCCCCCCATTGACAACAGAGAGGAGCAGACAGAAAGTAAGACCAAGATCAACATTGATACGAATAATGAAGCAACAACTGTTTGCAATATTTTGACCATGGAATACTACACCGGAGGTTACAAATGACAAGATAACATGAAAAGTCCCTACTGAAGCTTCATTTGCTATCAGGTATGAAGTCTCAGTTGTCACCAGGTATAAAGAGGCTAATTAAAAGTATGTTGCACTCCCTACCCTACGTCATCTTGCACCCCCTGAAGGTAGGAACATATCACGTTGGGAACACCTGATTTAGCATTACCAATGACCATAATGCAGAGCTAGCAGAGGAACTACCAGGCATAAAGAGGTTTGTTGCACTCCCTGCACTGTCATCTTACAACCTCTGAGGGTAGGAACATCCCATGTTGGGAATCATTGATCTAGCATTACCAATGACTGTAATGCAGAACTAGCAGAGGAAGACAAGCAGAAATTCTCTACGATAAAACGAGAAACGATGCCTACCGTACTAAAATAAAAATGGGTTGAAAATCTGTCAGATTTAATGGCGCTGCTACCTCAAGCTCTCAAGCCTGGGCTAAGTTTGCTCAGAAAGAAAATAAATGATGAATGGGACGTTACGTCTGCTTAACGTAGCAACCGACTGATCTGCCAACTTGACTATGCCTGCCACCGTCGTGTCCCGCTGACTTGATTCACAGCCTTAAGTTTAGCTTCACAATCTGTATGCTTGTTGCTATATTTAGTCCAGATATTTCCAACCCTCCCTCCTTCTGCTCGTGCGATACCAGTGCTTCCACTGGTTCATTCCCTCTCTTCTAACCTAATTCCCTGATCACGTCCCACACAGCATCGTCAGTTCTGAATCGTCTGTGTTATCAGAAATATCGTCATATCTATAGAAAGGTTAACACTATCAAACGTTTACAACTGTGCGTTATCATCATTAAGTGCCATGCTGTGAGGTTTAGTTGATTAGAATTTTCAACTCATCCCAGTACTTGACATCTTCTATGCGCCCGTGTGGTGCCGGGGCCCGCTATGGAAGCATAGAATAGCACACTTGCATCCATATTTTTCTTGGTCTTCATCTCCTCGTCTTCTATGTATCATGCCTTCAAGAACGATCTTCTCTATAGAATCGTGTTGCTTGATATGTCTAAAGTACTTCAATTTTCTCAGATTTCTCTTTCTTTATCAATCCCTTCTCTTTAATGTTAAGCTGCTGTAAATTTGTTTAAATTTGATTTACGATGTACAAAAATCAACAAATCTGAGGTGGTCAGACTGGATCAGATCAGATCTGGAGAAAATCGTTAGGGTGGCTGCGGTAATACTGAGCAAATAGGCGATAGAGCAAAGACAGGTATATACAGTATTACATAAGAAGGAAAAAATTAATTATAAGATATGAAAAAACAACACTCAACGTTTCGGTGCTTAGACCTTTATCAAGAACAAAAAAACTTACAAAAAAACTAAATTAACTAAAACATAATACTAACAAATGATGTGAATCAAAAGATACTGGCATACGTACCTGCGTGGCTCTTGGTCAGCATCTCGTGAATGATAGAATGGACAGGAAATAGGAAGACTATTAGGTTACCGATTGGCTGGTCAATCGGAAAGGGTCAGTGCAGAGTCAACTATAAACTACTGGGCCTTCGGGCTCAGGTAAGAATTGTGGGAAATCAGACCCCAACTACACCACGTGACCTCGCATTCCAGTATTGGTGTATATAAACGAATTCATTTTAAAATCGACACAAAATGCTAACTCGAAGTTATATTATGCAACAAGTTAAGTTTAACAATAAGGAATATCAATATTATAAATATTTGTCACCAATAAATAACCATAGACTCACAGAATTGAGTAAAATTGCAAAAAGCGTGCAGTGTTCTATCAAACATCTGTAATTTCCAGATCCCTTTTCTCATCTAGGTCAGGGAATACCCGGCCAGTTGTCTGGCCTGTGCTAGAGCCTGGCTGTGGTCAGTGGCAGGTTACGTAAGATATTGTTTGTACAGGTGGGAACAAAGACCACACGTGGGGAGAGCAGGAAAGGTAGGTGGAAGAAACGTGAGATAATGGCGTTAATTACCGACATAGCATACTGATGTGTAAACACGTACACCCCCATACAACATGAGCCATATTAGGCTAATATGGATTGCATACACTCCGAAAACAAAGGCGGGTATGTACTCCAATGTTCCGGGGGTTGTCAACAGTATCACACTGTAAGTGTCCCACAGACGATAACGTGCAGAAGATAAGTATGCAAGTAAGATAATGGGATAGAACATGACACTAGAACGGGTCAGCTGCTGTGTATTTGTTCTTTTTTTCTGTGCATCGTGCTCTGAGTACTCTTCTGTAGCACTTGCATTCAAAGAATTAATCGATTTTTCAACTGTTTTTGTCCGTAATCCATGCATCACGGCAATTACTATTGTATGTTGCTATTGAAAAAATACTTGCTCTTAAAAATCGAAGCGGTTCACTTACATGGGTTTGTAGTTTATTTAATTTCTGCAGAACCATGTTCATTTTTCTTTTTACTTCTCAGTTGCTTGATTATATTCCTTTGTGCTAGAACATTTAAAACACTTTCTCTATTGTCGATGATAATATGTCCATTTTTATCGGACTCTGAATACTATTGTTAGTAACAATAAAGTGGTTTTATCGGACTCTGAATACTATTGTTAGTAACAATAAAGTGGTTTTATCGGACTCTGAATACTATTGTTAGTAATAATAAAGTGGTTTTATCGGACTCTGAATACTATTGTTAGTAACAATAAAGTGGTTTTATCGGACTCTGAACACTATTGTTAGTAACAATAAAGTGGTTTTATCGGACTCTGAATACTATTGTTAATAACAATAAAGTGGTTTTATCGGACTCTGAATACTATTGTTAGTAACAATAAAGTGGTTTTATCGGACTCTGAACACTATTGTTAGTAACAATAAAGTGGTTTTATCGGACTCTGAATACTATTGTTAGTAACAATAAAGTGGTTGTAAATCTGAAGGATTGACTTCGTTGCACCGGGTTTTATCCCATGTAGCTCAGTCCATCTCCGCAGAAATGGCACGCCACCAGCCGAGAGTATTGCACAAAACACAAACTCCATAGCTCCGGCAACAATCCTAGGAGTTTCTTTTTAAAAAATGCACTCGTAAACAGAACGGTGCGATCCGGATTCGAAACCACGACCTTCGACTCACAAGGCAAGGGCTTAACCATTTAGTCAGATACCCCCGATGTACCTCTTCTATGACTACTAATATTATTGTTCTTCTTTGGTTGCTGGGAGCACACTTGACAGTTGGCGTACACTTTCTGCGGAGATGCACCATGCCATATTAGGAAAATATGTGCAATAAAGTTAGTTTTTCGCCTATAAACCTTTATAGTGATTAAAACCCTACGCTGGTTCGAGTCTCAGATTTACACTCTTGCGTATATTCTGTGTGATTCATTGAATATGATACGAAAAGTGGAGGCTGTTATTTGCTCAGACAATGAACTGAATTGATACAAGCATCAATAATTTGTGGAAATACATTCCTCTTCGTTCTGGAACAGATAGGTGTCGATGGCAATCAAAGAGTGAACAGAGGAAGGGGGAGGGGGGTCAGTCACCATATTGGGAGGCCAGTCAATGGATAGAGTTGACATTCTAAATGCTCTCACAGCGTGTGGCCGCAAAGAAGATTTTCATCTAACCTAATCCATGTTAACTGCTAGATTGCAATAGCTTGGAGTGCAGATTGGCTTGGAGTGCAGATTTGTTTGGAGTGCAGATTTGCATGGACTGCAGATTGGCTTGGACTGCAGATTGGAGTGGCCAGAAATGGAAAGGACAACAATGAGTAGGCTCATCAAGCAACATCGAACTGCTACGGCCAGTCGCTGGACGCTGTTGGAGATATTGCGAAGATGATCGGAGCACATATGAACATGCCAAGAGTTCAATGACGTTATTCCAAACGGAAACCTTCATAAACCTCCCTAACTCAATGAGGTTATTCCAAACGGAAACCTTCATAAACCTCTCCCTAACTTGCACTATCCTGAACTCACTTTCAAATAAGAAAACCTTACTTCCATGTAACCCCCACCTCCTGTTACACTGATCTATAATCACATGATATTTCTCATTTGATGAAATACTGTTTTTGTTGGTAGCTTTCTTCTCCAAGCTTCAATGATTCATGTTCTTTATACTGTTATCTCAATATTATCTTGCACATGTCCCATCTGAATTTATTAATTTATTTCAATGTTTGAAGTTTGTATGTGTTATCTTATTTATCATATTATCTTGCACATGTCCCATCTGAATTTATTAATTTATTTCAATGTTTGAAGTTTGTATATGTTATCTTATTTATCATATTATCTTGCACATGTCCCATCTGAATTTATTAATTTATTTCAATGTTTGAAGTTTGTATGTGTTATCTTATTTATTCCTACAATATATTTATTTTTGTTTTGGGGACAAACATTGCACGTGCTCATTTGAACATCCTTTTCCCCCTTCTTTCCACTCGTTCGCTTGAAATATTCTCTATATATTCAATGTTGTTGTCTTGTATAAATTTTACTTAGTGGCTTCTATGGTGAAGTGTTCAACCCTTGCGTTCTGAATGAATGTCTTAGGTTTGAATCTGAGTCTGATTTCAAGATTGCAGTTTTTTCGGAGATCACTAAGATTGTTGCTGAGGCTACGGAGTTCATGCTTTGTGCTATACTCTCGACAGGTAGTCTGCTATTTCTGTCAAGAAGGACCGAGCCATATTAGAAAACCCGGTGCAATGAATTAAAACCGTCAAAAATCTAGGGATCTGAAAAAAATGAACTTAGGAACAGAATGATGCGGTTCCCCTCCCCACGACTTTCAGAATGCAAGGTAAACGCTTAACCGCTTCATCACAGAGACTTCTCCGTCTTTCCCTGTCTTCAATCGACGGTATACTATTCAGTATATTGGGACTGAAATATACACCCAGTTCATTTGTTTGTACACCTTTGTGGTGTTCTTATATGTGTACATCTGTCTGTACATGCATGTGTATACGCGTGTACGTGTGCGTATACTTACCACATGGACTACTACTATTGTATCTCTCTCTCTTTCTCTCTCTCTCTTTATCTCTCTCTCTCTCTTTATCTATCTCTCTCTTTCTATGTAGCTCTTTTCCTACAGAAAACTGAACAGAATCAATATATAACTAAGTACTCAGAGATCTACAATCGGTGCTAGGTCCCTTTCAGCTCGTGATTTATTTTAGTGACACAATACTTGGATAATAACTCCGGCGATGTTTCTGAATTTTTCATCAGCACAGAAAGTCCGGGTAATAATTTCATCCTGACTAGATTCGAACCTCGACTGCATCGGAAGTGAAAGCTGTATGTTGGTGCTCATATCTAGTTCACTGCCTGCACGTGCCCACCGGCAATCTTGGTATCATAGAGATGACTGGTACAGACGTCAAAGTCACTAACACGAAAGTTTAAAAACGAACGAAGAAGAAGAAGAATTTATATAAACAGATCGCCCGAGTGGTTATCGAGGTCCAAATTTGAGGTGTAAAGAACAAACGCAAAGAAGAAGAAGAATTTATATAAACAGATCGCCCGAGTGGTTATCGAGGTCCAAATTTGAGGTGTAAAGAACAAACGCAAAGAAGAAGAAGAATTTATATAAACAGATCGCTCGAGTGGTTATCGAGGTCCAAATTTGAGGTGTAAAGAACAAACGCAAAGAAGAAGAAGTATAAACAGGTAGAGGAAGTTAGAATGTCTTTTCTCGGAAAGCGCAGCTTTACTAACATTCGAACTTTATTAACAATTAATTGGTTATTTGATTTACCCATATATGGTTATATAACATTGTACGCATGTTAGATACAGAATGTTATATTTGCTTATCACAACTTCATTTTATAAATAAAATTTGCACGGTGTCCATAATATGCACATATAGACATGCAGGTGTTATTATATAACAGTTGTTGGTTATTTATTACCTGTTGTAGTTTACCTACGCCACCAGGTGCATGCTCCACTTTATCATTGTTCTGTGTGTGAATAATGTTTGTGGGGGAAGAATGGAAGAGACAATACGGAGTCATAAAACATGTATTGGTGACAGATAATTATCATAATATGGTAATGTGGACATAACGAAACAACTGTACGCGTTGTCTTTCTGATTATACATTTAATAGTTTAAATATAAATGTATATATGGCGGTCTTTTTTGTCTTTACAGACGGTCAATTGACAAGTACTTTACTTTAACAATTTCTTGAGAGTGTACTTGTCTCTCTTGCGTGTCAGTTCATCTCTAAGTCAATTTTTTTTTATTATGCACCTTTGAGTAATGTTATTTTCCACATAACTCGGGCTTCAGCTAGTTTTTCTCATTTGTAAGACCACGCCATTTTGTTCACGAGTGCAGTTTTTCCCAGAGACTCATAGGATTGTTGTTGGAGCTACGGAGTTCGTGCTTTGTGTAATACTCTCGACAAGTGGCATGCCATTTCTGCGGAGAGGACCGAGCCGTATGGAGTAAAACCCGGTGCAATGAAGTCATTCCTTCGGCTTTTAAACCCTTTTTAATCACTTTTTTCTCATTTGTTGGAACCAATAGAAAAGTTCTTCAGTGAGGTCTTGCAGACATCCTTATATCTGAGCAGTGGTCTGCCTTGGTGCCTCTTCCGTTCTGAAAAATTTACAGAACACCTGTTGTGGTATGCGATTATTATCCATTCTTCTCACATGCCCTAGCCATCTTAGTCGTCTACTGCTGAGCATGAATATGATGGAAGGCAAGTTTGCGCATTCCAGTACTTCAGAGTTGGTTATCTTGTCGTACCTCCTGAAGTTCATAATCTTGCGGAGACTTTGAATGTGAAAGATGTTAAATTTCCTCTCGCGCATTGAGTAGCTGTCCATGTTTCTTAGCCGTATAGTGAAGAGCTAATTACACGTGCTCGATATATTTGAATCTTCGTCTGAAATATTAGTTTTGTGTTGTCCCACGTTCTCTTTGATAGTTTGCCGAATGTAGTAGCCACACTATCCAAGCATTTATATATATATATATATACTGTATATAGATGCATTTATACCTGAATGACCCTAACATATTTCTGACCTCTCATTACCATAATCTTATAATAATTTAAATAAGTAAGTTTAAATGACGTCCCTTGTAATGATTACCTCCCCTCTGCCCTAACTAACACTTATAGTGAACGGTCAAAGCGACACACGGTCAAAGCGACACACAGATAACACGACACAGCAGGTTAAATACAGTCACGCACTAGTCTTAAGACAGTCTTATTAGTTGGGTTGTTTGTTGTGTTCACCCTCTAGGAAGGTTTGGTTGAAAGATGGATGCAAGTGACAATAAGAAGGAAGATATATCTAACAATGGAAGGAATCAGGAGACAGACAGAAAAACAAGAAGAAAGAAGTAGACAGGATATATATTGTGCAAACAAGTGAACTATAAGGAAACAGGGTTATCTTCTCCTTCGTCGCCGAACGCTTCATATCGACCCCTTGTTATACCACTCTTTGTAATCTCGATGTGATCTGAGCCTAAGAGCGATTGTACGTTGTGCCGCCAGTTATACACCTACAAATAGGCCAGCACATCCGATTTCAGTGACGCTTGTTATTTACTAGGGTAGCTTCCCTAAGTCCCTACCTCAGTCGCCTCTTACAACATGCGTTGTAGGTCGCAGTGGTACTGTTATTTGTTCCCATTGTGAGCCCGGCAGCCACCAGCACACAAGCTATCAAAAATAGAAATGTTGTGTAAGGGAAACAAAGCGAAACAGTCGGAGAGATGAATTGAGTGTGTCAGAGTAAAAGGAAAAGTGGAAAAAGTGAAAAGAAATCAAATGTCAGTGTTGGAAGATAGATTTGTAATAGAAGCAGGCAAATAAGTCTCACGCGCGCATGTATAATTTGGACGCAGACGACGGGACTGGTAGATCACACATTGGCAGGCTATGGGAATCAGACTGAGGGGGTTGTCGAGGTCACAGTGGTGGTGAGTCACTCGCTGGTGTGCATGTGTACATATCTTCCTACAAATTTGCAACAACTGCACGTGCACAGGCGATGTAGTAAGCGTGGATCACGTGGAAGGAGAGAGCTGGAGGGAAGAATTGAATTCATCGAAATAAAATTTATTGGTGGTTTTTTTTTTATTGTATCTTCTTCTTCTTCTTCAAACGTTCCATATCGATCACTTGTTAAACCACTCTTTGTAGTTTGTATGTGATCTGAGCCTAAGGGCGATTGTACGTTGTGCCAGTTATGCGCCTAAAAGTAGGCCAGCACATCTTCTTCTTCTTCTTTGCGTTCGTTCTTTACGACCAATTTTAATCACTCTTTGTGATATGTTTGATCTTTGCCAAGAACGTGTGTACGTTGCACATTGGTTTGGTAGGCCCCTAAACGCATAGACTTCTACACGCTTAGGACACATGCATCCAATTTCAGCCAAACCTCCTTAGTCGCCTCTAACGACATGCGTGGCAGGTAACAGTGGTTCTATTCTTTACACCCCAAATTTGGGCCTCGTTAACCACTCGGGCGGCCCAGCACATCTAATTTCTGCGACGTTTTTTATTTACCAGGGTAGCTTCCATAGGCTCCTACCTCAGTCGCATCTTACGACATGCCTTGTAGGTCACAGTGGTACTATTCTTTGCCCCCTTGTTGGCCCCGGCATCACACAGGCGTATATCACTCTCAGTATCATTTTGCTTGTTTGTTTTGTATTGTTGTGTCACTTCCAATTTGATCAGATAACTTATATATCAAATGATGATCATCGTCTTTTGATGTTAGTAATGAGTTTCTGTGGGCGTTGACCTCTTTTAGATCATCAGCGTTGGCCATTTTTTAGAAGTCCATCGGGATTTTGAACATTCTTCGTTAAAGAAAAAACAAATGCAGAGAGAGAGAAAGAGAGAGATAGCTAGAGAGAAAGGGGGAGAGATGCACATATGTATACATACGTCTCAGACGTTTGCACACACAAAGACACACACATTCAGTGGCGGCTCGTCATTAAGGGCCCGTAGGGCCCACTAAAAATAATGTAAAACGTGTACTTATTATTTTGTAAATTAAAATATACCTAACCCAAAATCATGATTTTTACGAAAATATTTGTCGGGCCCCACCAACAAAAATGAGCACGAGCCGCCACTGCACACATTCATACATACACACACACATACAGCGTGAAGAATATAGAGAAATGTCAAATGTAATAGAGATCAATCAGCAGATTGGCTCGTAGATGATAATTTAAGAAACAAATATTAATTAACGAATGAATGAGGGACAGTAAAGAGACAGCGAAAACGGTAAATAGTAGGGACGGGAAAATAAAGTAAGAATATGATATTCAGAGAAATATATCGCCCGAATGGTTACCGTGGTCCAAATTTGGGGTATAAAGAATAGAACCACTGTTACCTGTCGCGCATGTCGTAAGAGGCGGCTAAGAAGATTTGGCTGAAATTGGATGCATGTGTCCTAAACGTGTAGAAGTCTATGAGTTTAGGGGCCTACACCAAACCAATGTGTAACGTATACACGTTCTTGTCAAAGATCAAACATATCACAAAGAGGGATTAAAATTGTTCGTAAAGAACGAACGCAAAGAAGAAGAAGAAGAGGAGAGAAATAAATAAGAAAAACAAAGACAATGGGACAAAATTATCGATAACAATTAGATGTACTACAAATAATGACAACCTGAGAAAGGGAGAGGATGAATAAAGGTAAATACAATGACATAAATTGACTTGCGCACGTACATATATATATATATATATATATATATATATATATATATGTTAGTGTCAAGTTACTAATGCTATCAGCGAGCGTACATATATATATATATATGTTAGTGTCAAGTTACTAATGCTATCAGCGAGCGTACATATATATATATATATGTTAGTGTCAAGTTACTAATGCTATCAGCGAGCGTACATATATATATATATGTTAGTGTCAAGTTACTAATGCTATCAGCGAGCGTACATATATATATATATATTAGTGTCAAGTTACTAATGCTATCAGCGAGCGTACATATATATATATATATATATTAGTGTCAAGTTACTAATGCTATCAGCGAGCGTACATATATATATATATATGTTAGTGTCAAGTTACTAATGCTATCAGCGAGCGTACATATATATATATATATATGTTAGTGTCAAGTTACTAATGCTATCAGCGAGCGTACATATATATATATATATGTTAGTGTCAAGTTACTAATGCTATCAGCGAGCGTACATATATATATATATGTTAGTGTCAAGTTACTAATGCTATCAGCGAGCGTACATATATATATATATATGTTAGTGTCAAGTTACTAATGCTATCAGCGAGCGTACATATATATATATATATGTTAGTGTCAAGTTACTAATGCTATCAGCGAGCGTACATATATATATATATGTTAGTGTCAAGTTACTAATGCTATCAGCGAGCGTACATATATATATATATATGTTAGTGTCAAGTTACTAATGCTATCAGCGAGCGTACATATATATATATATGTTAGTGTCAAGTTACTAATGCTATCAGCGAGCGTACATATATATATATATATGTTAGTGTCAAGTTACTAATGCTATCAGCGAGCGTACATATATATATATATATGTTAGTGTCAAGTTACTAATGCTATCAGCGAGCGTATATATATATATATATATATATATATTAGTGTCAAGTTACTAATGCTATCAGCGAGCGTACATATATATATGTTAGTGTCAAGTTACTAATGCTATCAGCGAGCGTACATATATATGTTAGTGTCAAGTTACTAATGCTATCAGCGAGCGTAGATATATATATATATGTTAGTGTCAAGTTACTAATGCTATCAGCGAGCGTACATATATATATATATATATATGTTAGTGTCAAGTTACTAATGCTATCAGCGAGCGTACATATATATATATATATATATGTTAGTGTCAAGTTACTAATGCTATCAGCGAGCGTACATATATATGTTAGTGTCAAGTTACTAATGCTATCAGCGAGCGTGAGTTTGTGAGTTTGTGAGTTTGGGTGTGAACAAATCAACATGTGGATCAAATTTGCCATTCAGCAAAAAATGCTTTTTGATCCGTTTTTCATTTCCCTTGCCCTTATTTTCCCAATCTCCTGTTTTCCTTCTCACGGTCTCTATTTCTCTCTTACCGATATCTCCTCCCACAGTATATGCACATTGTGTTATCCATAGCTTGCGTCATATATGCTCACTCAATAATATAGGGCATGGTTCATGGAAGACGAGAAAATAGACGGCGAATACGACATTTAGCAGCAAGACATCCAGGAAAACTTGAACACGACGATGGAGGAGGTGAGAGCGACGGAGAACATTTAAGTTGTGATGTGATGAAAGTGAGGTTTTTCATTGTTCATGCTGGATAAAGAGAAATAGTACTAAGGTCATACTAAAAATATCCCTCATTTAAAAGAAAACAGATCCGTTTCATGAAACTGACCCCGTCACTTAGTAAGCTGGCCATCCTTTTTTTAAAACACATACGCCATTTCAAGAAACTAGACACTATCAAAAAGCTGACTTTTCCCCAGAAACTGTTCGCCGTTCAGAAAACTGTTCACTTTTACGAAAGTGGCATTTTCATCAGAAATTGTTCCCACTTCAGAAAATTGTCCATTGTAGTATGTGGAAGTTTATTGAAAATTGTCCATTGTAGTATGTGGAAGTTTATTGAAAATTGTCTATTGTAGTATGTGGAAGTTTATTGAAAATTGTCTAATCAATAGAAACTAGTCAACATGCAGAAAATGACTGCATTTTCTGCAGCTGACTCCTTCTGACTACAAACTGCCCCCTCCCTGATTACCTTAACAGAGAATGGATTCCACTGCAAAAGTTCCACAACTCGTTAGTTCTGTAAATCACGTGCAAAATGTCACGCTAATCATCATCATCAAATAGGTTGTCATAAGAAGAACTTTGCCACCCTAACAGTCCATTGGAATTTGTCTCTCCCATAAGCCAGAGAGAAATTAGACCCTCCATATACCTCTCTCGTGGTCTCGCCTTTGCAGCCGTCTTGCTCAAATCATTAGTCACACCCTGAATCCATCTTCTCCGTGCTCCTCTTCGTCTCATCTTTGCCGGGATGTATCATTCCATATTGGTATTCACCAATCGAGAAAGCAATGGCAAACTACTGAACGTATAAGTGGTGCCTAGAAAATCAACGGCTCGTTTACTGTAGTTGATGGCTACGTCCTTTAGGATATGCCACGATTTTCATTCATTCCCCAATCCTTCGTGTCTCTTTATATGTCTAATATACTTCAGTTTTCTCATTCTTATTTGTAACATTAGCCCTTTTTCTTTGATGTTGACTTCTTTCTTGGTATATCTATTTCTTCTCTTCTCTGTCCATGACTAGACGTCGGCTACCTGTATTATTATACTAGATTTATATTTCCTGAAGCTGACAGTACACAATAGAATCGGCACATGCACATATACATATATATATATTATATAGATAAAAGATTAAAGCTGAATAATTTACTTCAATACGTCAGGTTTTATACCATATAGCCCGGTCCCTCTCCGCAGAAATGTTCCACCATCTGCACAGAGTATTGCACAAAGCACGAACTCCGTGGCACTGACATCAATCCTAGGGATCTCCAAAACAACGCATTTGGGAACAGAACGGCGAGGTTAGGATTCGAACCCACGGCTTTCAGAACACAAAGCAATGGCTTAACCACTTGGCCACAGAGACACCCATATATATATATATGTGTGTGTGTGTGTGTGGGTGTGACTGCAGTAGAATTAGCTAACATTGACTCAACTATAATTAGTTCACCCCTTCAACCTTGTGAGCCGATATATCGGCTACCATTTTTTTTTTAAATGACGCAAATACAATATACTGGTTAATTAGTATACATCACAAAATAAACGCGTCCGGAAGACAAAACAATTACGAAGTGAAAGGGTTAACATTGACTCAGCTATAATTACTTAACAATAGAAGAAAATGAGGAAAATAAGTATGACAGTGTTAGATACAAAAAAAAAGCAAAGGGCGTGGTAGAGATTTGCTATAAAATATCTCTTTGCGTATTACGTCACACACACATTTACATACACATATACAATGCAAAAAATAGAATGTAATCCAAGAAACAATGCAGTATGACAAAGCAAAGTCAAGTGGGGGATGTAAATTTATGACAAATACAATTACTACATGCTATGATATCTACAACGTTCTAAATAAAAGCACATAATGACACACTTAGGAAACATGCACAGACATAATGTGTGTTTGTTCTTATTAAGTGTGTGTTGACATGCACGAAGGTCATCTACTGTACGAGTCATCATCATCATTATCATTAGTGACACGACATCAAGAAGAAAGAAGATTTTAATGAACAAACAGAACTAAAGTATGGTATATGTGATATGATAACAGAGAGAAGATATATCTTGTGTCTGATAAGTAAGTTCTGAAATATATGAAAGTACCGACCTTCATTTGACACCATGCAAAGATAAATAATAATGAAATCAACAAAGGAAGGAAAGATAAGACAACGGGAAAGACGATAACAGAGTTAACAAGCTGCAACGTCAAGGCATAAACAAAATTTAGAAAGAGGTGTCAGGAAAGGGGGAAGGGTCAATGTCTTCGTTGTGACAGTTCAATTGTGTGTGGGTGTTCTGTGTGTGTCCGTTTCTTTCTCCAACTCTGAATGTGTGGCGTGTGTATCTATCTGCGTCCCATTCTGTGTGTGTAATGTACGTATCTCCCTCTCAATCTCAGTGAGTGTATGTGTGTTCTTTATTCCTCCACTCTACGTGTTTTGGTGTGTGGGTACGTTGTCTCCTCTCATTCTGCGTGGGGCGTGTGAGTGTTACCATCCTACTCTGCATGTGTTTCTATCTCACTCGCTCTGTGCTATGTGTGTATATTTTGTGTGTGCACAGTGTGACGTGTGTGTATGTATGTGTGTAAAAAAAAAAAGAGGTAAGTTTGGCTGGAATCGCGCCTCGTTGCAAAATGGTATACATGACGAGTTTCCACTCTCAAGTGTGCGACACTATATCTTACGTACTTGCAACAGCTGGTCTAAAACCATGCCTTATGATCCCCGGTAGAGAGTGTTACTAACATGCTCTGAAATGCATGGATTACGAGACATCTATAATAAGGGTGTGGCTTGTTTTTAGTTTCAAGAAAGAGTCGGACAAATTAGCAGGATTAATTCATGTTTCTAAAGCTTTTTGAGTAATACTTAATCTTTAGTTATGTATCTTCAGTAGCTTTGAATATTGTTGAATTATTTATTTTTGTTATTACGATGATAATATCTTTAACTTAGAATTTATAAAACAGATGAAACATGCTTACCGCAGGAAATGATAACATGTTTTATGAGAGTGTGACTAGCATTTTGTATTGTTAGTTATTGACCTTCGAGGAATTATGACGCGTTTTTCTATTGTACCACACATTTTTGGGGGGATTTGTCTTTGCAATGTAGCTGTCGTTGAAATCTTTTTGTGTAAGAAAGAGATTGGAGAACACATGGTTATTCACCGAAGTGCAATGATGATGATCATATCAATCAACAACAATGAACAACTACAAATTGCCACTCTCAACACGAAACAGATTAGCTTGGTAATTGTGCTGTATAAATTTGAACTGGTTCAGATTTTAGGTATGCCAAACGGGTCGCATCAAAATACAGAAATAAAGGACACAAGTTGCTTATTATATATACTATATTTATGTATAAGGTGCCCGCCTGCCCAGCATGTTCGTAGCGCGTTGGACGACGGATGACAAACCCCCTGTAAGTGCAGGTTCAATTCCGCTGGCTGGCAGAAAAGCCACAGGTTCTCCAAATTTACGGTGTTAGTGGCACCGAACCGAAGAGCTGAAAGCGCAAGTGCTTCTAGATCGGAAAAATAAAAAATATATATAAGGTAACATATTGAGCGCAGTAAAGGGACGTAAGTACAAACATGTTTTTGACTTCTGTAAGAGTTATGTTCTTAACGTAAGTAAAAAGGGTTTAAAAGCCGAAAGATTGACTTCATTACACCGGGTTTTACCCCATACGGCTCGGTCCCTCTCCGCAGAAGACATACGCCACCTGCCGAAAGCTCCAGCAACAATCCAAGGGATCTCTGGAAAAAAAACTGCACTCGTGAACAGAATGGCGCGGTCAGGACTCGAACCCACGACCTTCGACTCACAAGGCAAAGGGCTTAACCACTTAGCCACAGAGACCACCTTAGAGTAGATGGTAGTGTCTGCAGTTGTCACATCCGCTCTCTTATGTGTGGGTGTGGGGGTGTAGTGGGGGAGGGAGCGAGGGGGCCCAAAGGGGTAGGTGAGTAAACCCTGATATAAAATACCCACTCTCTTGTGGATCAGCACTGTCATGCAGAAGGTTTGAGAAGTAAACCGTGACCCACAAATCCGAAGGGAGGTACTCTACGGCAGTTGATGGTTAGAAATATTTCATTTCATCTTCTGACATCTCCTGCAAACACTGCTTAATTCTAGACGTATGGATTTTGTCTTTACTTTGGACGAAAACAGTTGGATCGTCCATGTTTACGTTGTAAATATCGATAAGATCAAGCTGGATAACTGCTGCCCAACACAAATTGTTAGTAGCAATTTAATAAAACTCCTACACATTTTCACCATTCTCATTAGAATTACACAGGGACCATCGCTGGTGCTACGGGGTGTGTGCACTGCCTCTGAGAACTTCCTTTGTAAGAAATAGATAGACGCACACAAGATTACTCACCCTAGTATAACTCTGATAGTTATATCAATCAATGCATCAATCAATCAGACATATGTTTAGATTGAAAGTATGCTCTGCATACAACATACAACATAACAATGAGAACATTATTACTTTCCAAATTATCAGTAGAGTGTTTTATATATATATATATATATATATATATATATATATATATATATATATCGCTCGAGGCAATAATAAAACACAATAGTTATAACATTATTTGTGATATGGTTAGTTATTGGTTAGTTATTGGTTGGCTGATTTGTCTTCACGGCTCGATGGATAGATTCATAATTACTTACGCAACGTTTTGTCTCATGTATGTTTACATAAGGAAAATAAATAGGTTGTTGGAGGGAGGTGAATGGAAAATAAATAGGTTGTTCGAGGGAGGTGGAAGGAAGATAAATGTCTTGTTGGAGGGAGGTGGAAGGAAGATAAATAGGTTGTTGGGGGGAGGTGAAAGGAACATAAAGGTGGTATCTATCTATATCTCCTTCGTGTCCCGATTGACACATATGACTTCCACAAGAGACTTTCACTGTTGCCGTTCTGCTGCCTTTCTACCAACCGTCTCCCACGTCAGGCCACACTCCTTCAACTCTCTCTCCACCGTTCTTCTCCATGTTTCCTTTGGACGTCCAGGCCTTCACTTCCCATATATTATAAAACTTAACTTAATTTTAATGTATGATTGAAATTTGCAGGGAATTAATAGTACGGAGGTTCACGAGACACTGAGAATGATAAGCAGTAGGGGATGTCCGTAAATTCGGAGATAAATATGAGAAACTTAAGAAGGTTCAATAAGAAATCAATATAAAGTGGCAGATGCAAGCTTATATTTAGCAAGAAACGCCGCCCATGAATAAATATGCTATTGAGTACAGTCAAGTCAAGTGGAAATACATATAAATGCATTTGAATATAAGTGTTACAGCAGATTCCTCCGTATATCATGGACAGAGAAAATAATAAATAGATCTATCCAGAAAGAACTCAAAATCAACGAAAACTGGCTAATTCTACAAATAGGAAAGAGAATATTGAAGTATTTTGGACATATATATATAGACACGAAGTGCTGGAAAAGACCATAATGGAAGGAAGCATACCGGCAAAGAGGAGAAGAGGAAGACCACGGAGAAGATGGATTCAGGATGTAACTGATGGATTGAACATGACGGCTGAACATGCGAGACATCTGGCCTATGAGAGAGAGAAATTCCGAAGGACTGATGGGGTGGCAAAGTTCTGCTCAAAACAAGCTAGTTGATGATGATGATTGAGTACAGATCGATGCTATTTCAAGACAATTTTGTCCAGGAGGTCTAACAGAAGATGAATGGTAATGTTGTATCTCCTGACATACTCAATGATGGAGAGATGCGTTTTTAGTTCAGGAAACAGAAATTATTAAGGAAGGGAAACTACTGAATAAAAGCAATTCAATAGGTCCATGGTTGCATTCCCTTATTGTTCTCACACCATCACTAGTGATCAACTCAACTAGCGTCTGATTGATTGATTGACAGAACCATCATCATTGCACTTTGTGAGTAACCATTTTGATCCGATATATTTCTCACACATGAAGATCTCAGTGGCAGTGCAAAGAACTGCGTAGCACCGCCGAGTGTCCCCAATGTACTTCAGAAGATGATGAAAGTATTTTGTTGGAAATTTACTATTTAATCTTTCTAATGAATTTTGCCAGGGCAGCGGCTTTCCAGCCTGCTCTTCTCGATTTTCAACTGACATCTAACTATTGAATATTGTGTGCGGAGTCGATACACTGAAACCAGCTTTCAAAAAGTGCCTTCATTCGTTTAGTAACATGACTATTGCAGATCTTCCCTTCTATAACGTCTCTATCATTTACACACACCATCAGAGATCGCTGAGGATGAAGAAGAAGAAGAAGAAGAAGGATGCATTCGTCCATTTCTACTAACGTCTATCACATCTTACACCATTTTTCTTCTTGTCTGTCCAATCGTTTCTGACATAGACCCACCCTTCAATGATTGCTTGTTCAATTCTTTATTATATTTTATTGAACAAAAATACTTCACTTTTCATTGTTCTACATTTTCAATAGTCATTGTATCTGACTCTCGGTCGATGTTTCACAAGATCCAGAAGGGCAGGTTTCGGTATTAGTGGATGTCGTCTATAGATGTTTCTAACCTCCAGAGGCTTACGTGGATATACTGTCCTGGGCATGCGGTGTTTACGGTAATGAGAGAGTGGACAGGCTTGCATCAACAGCATCGATTGTTGGGAGTTGAAGATGGATAAGTGGGATGTTCTTCGGTCTCTTCGCGACTGTCTGTTGGATGAGGACACTAAAATCGATGTTGAATCGATCAAGCCATTTAGGCAGTTTGGAGAAACCCGTTGTACAAGTCGAACTGAATGCCTGAGAGGCAGAGTGACAAATGAGTTTAATCAGCGAGCAACGGGAACCATCAGTATGCATACCCTTCGATATCTGTTGGGGAGACTGAGCACCTATGGGTCTGCTCATAGTGCAATGACGTCAGTTTAGTAGCCAATAACCAATCAATAATCAACTTTCTTCTCATTTATTGTATGTATGTATTTACTTGTTTTCTCTGCGTGTATGGTATGTCAATGTAACATAATAAATGTTACATAAATAAATGATCACTATCCTGTGTCTAGGGGAGAAAAGCGCAAATCGAATTGAGATTTTTGTGTGGTCTCTGTTCCTTGTGCCTTTGATCACCACGCGATTTGATGATGATGAAACTGTCATTCGTTGTGGTATAAGATATTCAATGAATACAATATGATAATAAACATCGACAAAACCGAAGTAATGACATTCGCTAGTGAGAAAAACACTACCGATATCTCCATCGACAACCGCCAATTAAAACAAGGCAACAGACTTTGATTTGGAACATTTTTTCAGCAAACGAAAGAATAACTAACAAATTCCAATATAGATGCAACAAAGCAAATTAAATAATAGGACAAACTGCGTGAATTTTAAAATGCAAACATTTCACCATGAACACAAAAAGAGCATTGTTCAACACGATATTTCTTCCAATATTATGCTATCAGTGCCAAATCTGGACGCTGACATCAAATTATAGAAGAAAACTGGTCACGACAGAGATGAAGTGTCTGTGCAGAATATTGAGAGTATCAAGAAGAGACCGGTTTAGATATGAAGACATCGGGAAAATAGTGCGTACAACATCAGTACTGAACTTTCTCAAGTAACAAGTTAAATGGGAAGGCCTCATAAACAGATTACCAACAGACAGTGCACCTCAAAGAGAAATGTTACTCCGAAACAGTAGGTACAAACAAAAGATAGCGCAAGATCTCAGAGATAACATAGGTGATGAAAAGCACTGTTTATGAAATGCACACAAAAACCCGTTCTAGAAACTCTTCTTACCATGAAGATGTGAGACGAAACAGATTTCAGAGAAAAGAAAGAAAAGTTGTGGTATACTGTTGGATGGTAATTCGCTTGTGTGAGGCCGGGACTTGCAACGGAAGCAAAGAATAGTACCACTGTGACCTACAAGGCGTGTCGTAAGAGGTGACTGATGTAGGACATTTTTTCCGATCCAGAAGCACTTGAGCTTTCAACTCTCCGGCTCGGCGCCATGGACATCGTAACCCTCTGGTTAGTGCCACGAACACTGTAAATCTGGGGAACCTGTGGCTTTTCTTCCAGCTCGCGGAATTGAACCCGCACTCACAGAGGGCTAATGTAGGAGCTAAGGAAGCTAGCCTAGTAAATAAAAAGCATCGCAGAAATAGGTCTACTTGTAGGCGCATAACTGACATAACGTACAATCGCTCTTAGGCTCGGATCACATATAAATCACACAGAGTGGTTAACAAGTAGTCGATATGAAGCGTTTGAAGAAGAAGAAGAAGGAGAAGAAGAAGAAAGACAGGAATCGTGTTAAATGGCCGAGCCATTTGGTGTGTTGTTTCTTTAAATGCTCCAGCACTGTTGTTGTTCTTACCAAGTCTCTATGTTATCGGATGCCACGGTCTCTAATAGTCTGGTTTTTTTATCGTATCTTTCTTTGTTACTTCCACTATTTTCCCCAAACTACAATCTATTAAAACTGGCAGTGTTAATCTTCCCAATGCTATCGAAAGAACGCAGAGTGCGTACTTGAGAACCTGATGGGTTCTCAATATTTGATGATAGATCTGGTCAGAAACATGAATACAACATATAATTTATTGGTACAGCTAAAGATGAATGTGTTCTTGCACGCTAATAAATAAGGGGAAAACAATAACATACTTTGGTCACATCAAGCGTCACGATGGCCTGGAAAGAACAATACTAGAAGGCAGGGTCCCAGGATGCAGAGGCAGACCAAGAAGAAGATGGCTACAAGATATTAAAGAAACCAAAAACATGACCATCGACGAAGTGGGTGAACTGACAAGAGACAGAGTGAATTTCAGATGTGCTGCAAAGAGAGCGACGTCCTATAAAGGATACGCACCTTGATGATGATGATATGATGTTGACATATGTTGATCTTCCGAAACTAGGACAATTCTCGTAACATTAAATTACATTTAAATTGTGTTCCATCAGTGGCGGCTCGTGATTATTTTTGTTGGTAGGGCCAGACATTTTTTTTCCAGGATAAATCATGGTTTTGGTTGCTATATTTTAATTTATAAAATAATAAATACACGTTATACATTATTATTGGTGGGCCGCCCTACTGGCCCTTAATGACGAGCCGCCACTGTGTTCCATGTATATTTTTCTTATGACCTGATCTTTCTTAGAATGTATTTCTTTTGCCTCAAGTGTCTATAACATTGTGAAATGTTTGAAATGAAATGTTACAAGTGAAACTGATTTTCTGAATCCACACTCTAAAACGGTTTCTCTGATTCCTCTATTGGGCATGGATTAACAAACAATTGTTCTACCGAAGCATTGTGTGCTGGAATAGCAAATGTGAACTGTTCTATCTTCACGATTTCATCGTACATTTCACTACTAAAATCGCCCGAGTGGTTACCGGGGTCCAAATTTGGAGTGTAAAGAATAGAACCACTGTTACCTACCACGCATATCGTAAGAGACGACTAAGGAGGTTTGGTTGAAATCGGATGCACGTGTCCTAAACGTGTAGAATTCTATGCGTTTAGGGCCTACCAAACCAATGTGCAACGTATACATGTTCTTGGCAAAGATCAAACATATCACAAGAGTGATTACAATTGGTTGTAAAGAACGAACGCGAAGAAGAAGAAGAAGAAGAAGAAGAAGAAGACTACTACAGTTTTCAATATTATCACACACTCATTTTTTACGATGGCGCTTGATTTGTATAGGTGGATGAGAATTTCTCCAGATCACAGCACTTTGAATTATCTATGTGCACACAGTTGTCAGTCACACATGTTATGGAAGCTTGCACATTTTCTCACGACAAACACAGCTTGCTACAGGCGGAAGTTGGTTGCTAAATTAATTTATTTAAATGAGAAAAGCGCACGAATCTATATTAATGTTTTGTTTGCTTTTAAGTGTCTGTGGTCTAGGGGATAGTGACTCGGTCTATTAACCCCGACGTTCTGAGATCAAATCATGCTGCGGACAGCTTGATTGCACGTTTTTTCGCGTGGATTTTTACAAAAGGACGATGTCACCACCCTTTCAGAAAGCAATGGCAAACTACTGAACGTAATAATGACTAGAAAAATCACTAACAGCGTTAAAAAGCTGGGGTTGATTCGCAAAGTCCTCTAAAGAATATGTAATTATTTTTTTTTGCTTTTAAGAATCTTAGTAGTTTTCTAAAAATAGTAAACTGTTTCGAGTGCCAAGTTAGAAAACCAAATTTTACGCAGCAACCACGTGGTTACCACGTGATATCGCTGACAAAGTGTTCATTTTGTATAAGCTTGTAAATTGCGGGTAAATCTGCGATTTCCCAAATTTTTCGCAGACGCTTAGATTTACTCGTGAAGTGAGGACGTGTCCGCAAAAATGAGGACGTGACCGGGACGTGACCGCAAAAATAAGAACGTTTGTCAAGTCTAAACATATATGAATTAGAAGGAGATATTCAGGAAAACTGCACCAGGTTAACTTATCATGAAAATGATAGAAAGAGAATATGGAGAGAAAAAAATGTACGGTTTACGTGAAGAAAGAATGTTATAAATGTACCCAGCTCACATGACACAATAGGCTGAATCCAGGGGCGGCTCGTCATTAAGGGCCAGTGGGGCCCGGCCCCACCAATAATCGAAAGGGGAATAACTTCCCGGAATAGTAAATACTCAAAAAACCATGACTTATACGTACATTTGTGTCTGGCCCCATACAGAAAAATGACCATGAGCCGCCACTGGCTGAATCTATATCACAGATTCAGGATTGGCCCAACAAGTCTGCATACCTGTGATTGGCCCAACAGGTCTGCATACCTGTGATTGGCCCAAGAAGTCTGCATACCTGTGATTGGCCCAACAAGTCTGCATAACTGTGATTGGCCCAAGAAGTCTGCATACTTGTGATTGGCCCAAGAAGTCTGCATACCTGTGATTGGCCCAACAAGACTGCATACCTGTGATACGAGCTTCATCGTGACAAGTGAGCATCTGTTACAGATATGTTAAACATATAATAGTTTTAAAGTCGAGCAACTGACTTCATTGCACCGGGTTTTACCCCATATGGCTCAGTCCCTCTCTGCAGAAATGGCACGCCACCTGTCGAGAGTATTGCACAAAGCACGAATTCTGCAGCTCCGGCAACAATTCTAGGGGTATCTGGAAAAATATGATAGTGAATGGAGAACAAAGCCATGTCCGGTTTTAATTCGCCAAAACAATTGCAGCAATGATGATCAGCTGCTACTGGCTACTGTTTCTGTCAGAGTCATTAAAACAATCGTCTCATAGGTGAAGAAGAGGAAGAAGAAGAAGAAGAAAACAAATAAGAAAATAAAGAACGAGAAGAATTAGAAGATAAAGAAGAAAAAAACGAAGAAGAAGAAAGAGAAGTTTAGAAGAAGAAGAAGATAAATAACAAGAAAAAGAAAGAAAACAAGAAGATAAAAAAAGAGTAGGAGGAGTAGAATATGAGATAAGAAGAAGTAGCAGATAAAAAAAAAAAGATGAAGAAAATAATTCAGAAGAATGAGAATAATAGAAAAAGGAAAAAGATGAAGAAGACTACAAAGAAAAAGATAAATAAATAGATAACAAAACAGGTAAAAAAGAAAAAGAACAAAAAAAACAACGATTCATATATTGCATAGTTTTGACATGCAGAGCTTAGCATGCTGCACCTCATATTACTCAAATACAGGGTGCTAAACTTAAAAGCAGCCCATGAATGGAGCTAATCTGGCATATATGTATGGAAATGAGAAGGTTCAGTTATGACGTAGTATAGGTCAAGGTTGTGTGATGGTGTGTAATTGTAGTGCGGGAAGGGCGATGAACAAATGTAGGACAAGCTAGTCATAACCGGTTTAAATACTAAATATACGGAGATGCAATGCGTACATGGCAAATTTCTATTTATCACTGGGGCTGCTTTTAAGTTGAACACCCTGTAAAACGAAATACAAAAGCAATAGTCGTCGTGTTTCAATTATAAAAATATTTAAAAAAACTGTCGTTAATGTCTGTAGCATCGCTTTTAGGGCGGTGTAGGACAAGTTGAACGTGACCGTGAGGAATTTCATGACCGTGCATGGCTAGTGCAGTCGCCGCAAAGATGTTCAGGTTAGGATTTTTCATTTATGTCCACTACAGAAAAAAAAATCCTTGATTTTACTGTGAATTAAACACGGGTCTCCCACATGAGAGCCGCGCGCTAATCCATTCGACCAGATGTTTCTCCAATTATAATCCCCTTAAAATTAAAAACATGTTAGGGCTTTTGACGATTTTCATACACCACAACGAACGTATTTTTTTTTCGATCCAGAAGCACTTGAGCTTTTCAGCTCTTCGGCTCGGTGCCATGAACATCGTAACCCTTCGGTTCGGTGCCATGAACATCGTAACCCTTCGGTTCGGTGCCACGAACACCGTAAATCTGGGAATCTGTGGCTTTTCTGCCATCCCGCGGAATTGAACCCACACACACAGAGGGATAGTCACCCGTAGTCCAACGCGATACGAACACGCTGGGCAGACGGGCAGCGAACGTATTTAAAACATCCAAAAGAGAAATAGAGCCCCCAGTCTGGTATTAGATACATACTACCAGGTCAGTGGAGGAGAACAAATGATAATCTGCAGATTCAGCACAAGCTACATCCAGGACTTAGATACCATAAATTCATGAAGATAAAAAAAAACTAATTTATTTATGTTTGCAAACGCGACACTGATAAAATGACAGCTGAAGATATATATTACAAAAATGTCAAGTATATATGGACCAGAAGAAGCTTATATAGCGACACCATTTTGGGACAAAGTTTAGAAGGAAATAAATATCCATAGGCTAACTAACCGTAAGCATGAGTCATCTCGAACAATTTCCCCCTCCCCCAAATGCCTCAGTCAAACCACAGCCAACTCTAGATAACTAGGCCAGACAACTGAACGGGGATTCCCTGACCTAGATCAGAAAATGGGTCTGGAAATAACAGATGTTTGATAGAACACTGCACGCTTTTTTACAAGTTTACTCAAATCTGTGAGTCTATGGCTATTTATTGATGAAAAATATTCATAATACTGATATTCCTTATTGTTAAACTTAACTTGTTGCATAATATCACTTCAATTTAGCATTTTGTTTTGATTTTAAAATGAATTCGTCTATATACACCAATACTGGAATGCGAGGTCACGTGGTGTAGTTGGGGCCTGATTTCCCATAAATTTTACCTGAGTCCGAAGGCCCATAAGTTTATAGTTGGCTCTGGTCAAACATATCTGACACCACTCCAATATATATCGCTGTAGATTTGGGACTTTTAAGTGCCATTGACGGTGCTACGGAGTGCGTGCGTTGCCGCTAAGATCTTCCTGTGTAAGGAAGAGATAGGAGCACATATGGTTGTTAACCGAAGTGCAATGATGATGGACCTATCAATCAATCATACCACTGTCAACCGTATTGATTTGATGTGTTGTATTTAATTATCATCGATGCCTCTATATGCCGGTGCCTAACTTTACTCTCTCTCTCTCTCTCTATCTCTCTATCTATCTATCTATCTCTCAATGATTACATATATCTTTCTCCTCTGTCGATCTCTAATAAATCATTTGAATCTTAGCACAACCACTAACATGCATACACACAACCACAGACGCGTGCACATACATACACATATATAAATACGTATACATCATCAAGTGCCATGTCGGCTCTCATTGGCAAACATGGATCTTCACAAACGTCTGTCCTTGGGACTGGCTATCAATTCAGATGATGATACTCTTCCGTGTCATGAAGTCAGACTACCCATAATTGCTCTCTCTCTCTCTCTCTCTCTCTGTCTTCCTATGCCTCGTATCCTATTGATTTTCAATTCCGCGGGCTGGCAGAAAAGCCACAGGTTCCCCAGATTTGCGGTGTTCGTGGCACCGAGCCGAATAGCCGAAAGTTGAAGTGCTTCTGGATCGAAAAAAAAAAAAATAATAAATACAAACACACACAAATAATAAAAAAAAAAAGAGAGCCGCGGTAGCGTTGTTGTTAGTGAACTCGCTTCTCAAGGCTGGTGGTCCGGGTTCAACTTCCGCAGTGTGCGTGAAATTTTTCCCGACCGCGACGGCTCTCGGTCGACCCAGCCTCAACTGGGTACCAGACATGCTCTGGGAAAGTAAAGGCGGCCGGCGTGATGCTGACCACATCACCCAACGTGTGCCGACGGTCAATGAATAATACAGGCCTAACACTGTATTGCCCTATATACCACAAGGTATGAAAGGGTTCCTTTACTTTTTTTACTTTTACACAAATAATAACTATATTAAATTTAAAAAACATATATGATCAGACAATGTCAGAAAGGTTCAAAACTGTAACAGAATACTTTACCATAATAATAAAAGTTCGGTTGCGAATATGTAAAATTAACATTGTGCAGGGATAGTCATGTATCTAGCTAGCTAAGGTATAAGATATTGAATGTCATTGTTCGCATTATCTGTAAGCTGTAGCGTAAAGTTTTATATTTGATGATCAAGACATGGGGAAAAATGTTTTTTTGAAAGCCCTTCCAATAAACAAAGTCTAAAGAAGACTGTACAGAAGTTATTGTTGCTAAGTTTCATGGAGATTTGACAGGCACAAAAAAAGAGCCCTCAGAGAAAAGAAATACTGGGCATACCTAAAATCCAACATACACCAAAGTTGGAAACGTTTCTAAAGAAGTCAGCATGAGCTACTTGGGTTTCTAATATCTTAAAATGAGAATAAAAAAGAATATATATATAGGATTATGTTACATCAAGAGTCGCCGCCTATATGAGATATGAAACAGGAAGAAAATACAATTTAAAACTGACGTGTATAAGTCGTTAAAAAGTTGGCATAGAGCGGACACATTTAATATTGGGAGAAGATGTCGAATAAGCACACTGTAGAAAAGTGGGTGGGACGAGTTTAGATGGGTACCTGAGATACAGAAATCTATTTATCTAAAGATATCACCAGCTGAACATAAAAGAGTATATTATTGGTAAAGGAAAGGTGACATTCTAAAACTATCACCAGCTGTGTATGAAATAGTATATTATTGGTAAAGGAAAGATGACATTCTAAAACTATCACCAGCTGTGTATGAAATAGTATATTATTGGTAAAGGAAAGATGACATTCTAAAACTATCACCAACTGTGTATGAAATAGTATATTATTGGTAAAGGAAAGGTGACATTCTAAAAGTATCGCCAGCTGTGTATGAAATAACATATTACAGGCATAAGAAATGTGACATTTTTGCCGAGATTATTGACTCCACACAAGCATATTTAGATTAACAGAAGTGTTAGCTGTAAACTTGACCAAGCGCGGTGTAGGAAATGACAAGTGTGGAAATAAATAATTTAAAATTCAGCGTTCCTCCCAATTCTTTTTTTTTTTAAGAAAAGAAAAGCAAAATAACATGACATTTTAAAAAAAAAACTGTAGATTTGTAACATTTATGTAGATGCGTTGAAATAGCTCACTATTTTGTTGGTTTGGGAAAATGTGTAACAAATCAAGAACGATATGATACTTTTCTTCTATGAAACACAACAAGACGTTTCAGTTAACAATAGAATCACAATCTGTCTGTGTGAAATAGTGTACATTTTGCTAATCAGATATCATAGCTTTCAGTCTTGGAATTTGAGCGATCAAGACACAAATTTAAAATATTTTTAATATTACAAAATATACTCGTCATATCATCATCAAGTAGCTTGTCCCTTCCGGAACTTGGCTCCCATGACAGCATTCATGAAAAACTCTCTGTTCTGTGCAAGTTGACCTGCGTCAGCAGCAGTCATTCTCAGATCATCAAATGACATTCTGCACCCATCATCTTCTAGGTCTTCCTCTCGTTCTTCTTACAGGCACCATTCCTTCCAAAAATTAATTTCTCCAGGCATTCATGTCGTTTGATGTGTCCGAAATATGTGTCTCGTCAAAATAAAGAATGTGGAAAACACAGTAAAGTAATTGAGTGTGAAGTTTCTTATGCTGTAGCCAGATTGTATTTGTTATGTAACTCTGATTTGTCCATGTTGTTTTCCTTTCAACTGTTCCGTAATCATTAGTAAAATATTCAAGAAAAAATAGAAGTAGAAAGTAATTCAATTGAATGGTAAAAATACCACCATGTTATTTATAAGACAAAGAAAAAATACTTGTCAAATCGGGGTTGAAGCTATGGCTAAATAGCAAAGAGACTAGTACGGTAGCCACTAGGCCAAACATCTTCTATCTCTATACAGCAAAGCAAATTCTAAAAGAAAATAAAGAAAGAAATATTGCTGAACAGATGGATTATGTGAGACACTGGAAGAGAGGTTTACAGAAGCATGGCCAACCCAAACCTCAATGACACCATGAACCATCTTACAAGGAGAGATCAGAGCACTAATTGTCGACTCCGATCACAACACTTTCCACTTGATAATCACACAAGCAGAATTAAACGGCAACACACTTCTTCAGATCGAGTGTCAGTTCTTCTTCTTCTTCTCTTCCACCGTTTACTTCATTATATAAGTGTTGGGGTGGGGACTAGTGATCTTGTTGTACTTGTTTTAAGGCACTTTGTAAGCTGATATTCATGCTCGTAAGGCTGTACTTGATGCCGTCGCTCCATCTTTGCGTGGTCTTCCTCTTGCTTTGTACTCATCATACATTTTCTGTGTGGCTCTCTGTTGTAGGCGATACCAGGGCATTCTTGTCAGGTGTCCAAACCCTTTAATCTGTTGATCTTTTATGAATTGCATGACTGGTTTCACATCCAGTCTTCTTCTGATTTCTTCATTTCTAATTTTGTCTCTTATTGTCGCTCCTGTAGCTCTTCTTAGGCACCTCATCTCTGTTGTTATGATTTTCCGCTCATTAGCTGCTGTTATTGGCCATGTTTGACACTGGTAACATAGTGTTGACCAGAAAATCGTTTTTATGAGATTTGCTTTAGTTTTTAGCAGTATCTCTTTATGTGACAACAGTGGTGTTAACTGTCCCAGTACCTGGTTAGCTTTTGTACAACGATTGCTGATTTCGCTATCGATACTTCCATCTGCTGTGAAAATTGCTCTTAAGTATTTGGCCTCAATTGTTTGTTTTATTTCTACGTTCTGGAGTTTTATTGTAAGGTTTTCTGAGTGTCAGTTGTGTGCACATTATCATGACACCGTTCACCTCCACATCCTCAAGTTCCAAGCTCTGGATGATGTCATGAAGATTTCTCTTCTTCTAAAACCAGATAAAGGTGCACATCATATGAAACAAAGCAACAACTTTTAAACACATGCGGATACACTACATAGTATTAAGTCGCAGTGAAAGAGACCAGGTGCCGCTCGATCATTGAAATAGACACTGCATAATAATACGGTGTAAGTATGACATGCTATTGCCATACGGTGGACCACTTGGGGCCCACCTGTGGTAGGGGATCGTGTTCTAGGATTGGACTTTACAGTCACCTCCGCACACACCAGAGAAGTGCAGCAGCACATGTCTGAGGCTGTTGTCATCATCGATTGCGATGGGTGGCTATTATTATTCATTAGAGCACTAGTGTTCGCTAATAAATCCTCCTTTTCCTACTTTTTGCCGTATATTACTATAAACATACTCTGTGAGCCAGGACGATAGGTGCATTGACAGGTCATATTTAAGTACTCCGAGTTTTACAATCAATATAGAAGGCTTTACACTCAGGAATTCTGTATTGTATTGCAGATACCATTTAGAGTTTAGAATATATAATTCGAATCTAGAAAGGCAGGATAGTTTATTTACATTATATGTTTGTTCATGTATTCAATTTAGTATGCTATCTCTGTTTTGTTCCTTCATACTGTAAACATGCTCAATGAACTAAGTCATAGAGTAAAGCGAATACAAACTTGGATCTGTCCATAGTAATAGGTCAAAGTTTGCGGGATCAAGGTATATACGTCGCTACTAGGCCATCAATAGTGGTATCTTCTTCTTCTTTGCGTTTTGTTTCGTATCCTCGTTTAAGCCATAAGATGGGTTGCCTCTATGAAGATGCATGTCAGTTGGAGTTCCTCGAGAGTTCCCCATAGTTTGCTCTGTAAGCTTTGTTCATGAGTCCATGTTTCGTTTCGTTTGTGTATGTATTATGAACATGACTGCAGGATGTGCTGTGGAGTCTGTGTTTCTGTCTGACATGTACACTGTGCAGTCTGGACAGCCTTTATTCTGTGCATGTGATGGCAGTGACCTGTTCTCCCTGGAAGTGAAGTCAGTGTTCACACTTTATGCGCTTTTCAGATAATGACAACTCTGAAGTCGGAAAAGGCCTGCTGCATGGCGAGGGACACCAATAAAACGGTAAGCAGGCTTTCACGAAAAAATCAGTCAGAAGCGCCATACCAGGCGCCATGGCTACACCTGAATTCATAGCGGGCGAGCGCAGAAGAAGAAGATAATGATGATGGTTTTGATGATTATGCACTTCCATCAAGAAATACAAAATTAATTAATGCATAATTACTCAAAGCTTTTCGTTGTGCAGTCTCGCTCTACCCATGGGCTTCTGTACCTCTTCTGGGGATATGCCCTTCACATGTTGAGAACCACGGTCCAAACCTATGTGCGGCCATCTTTGCTTCATCTTTCTCCATGTACTGACTTGTAAGGTTAGGTTGGGTTAGAATGTAAGACCATTAAGCTGTGTCAACATAGAATTGAGACCTCATGCTTAGTTTAGTCATTTCTTTTTTAAAAACGGAGAAACTCTTCCGTCAAGTTGTATATCGCTGCATGTAGTTTGGGCTCATAAAAAAAAAATTGTCAAGTTGGAGCACGTCAGAACGGGTTTTTCGTTCCCTGCTGTGGAATGTCACAGATAGGCACAAGCCGTGAAAGAAAACACTTAAGAGCACGTGACCACGTTTAATCTTGCATACAATGCCAACCACTATACCTGGCAAATTCAACCTACTTAAAAACGCAGCATTTTTCGTGCACCTATCGTAGGATGTATACAAGTCTTTGATAACAACATGTAAAGTTTGTACGTACTAACATAAAACAGATTTAATACCACACCCAACACGTTTGCTTGAAGCGCGCAGTCACTTTGTATTGCTTGCCCTCAGGGACACATCTGATAACAGCTTTAGTGTTTTCTTGTTAAGTATTACTTATTGATTATCTCAATATTAAACAACATAAATTAACAATAAAGATATACATGATTATTGTTGCAGTTGTTATATCGTTAAATATTGATAGACTTATATCGTTATGTACCAAGCCGGCTGGCGTAGAAGATCATGACTCTCCACAAACAGCTGTCCTTGTTGATGGCTATCAGCTGGTATATTAACACACTCTTCTGTGCTATGAACCCACACTGTCCAGAATATTCTTTATTTCTCTCTTGTGTTCCCTAATATTCTTTATTTGACTTCCTCTGTCTCGTCTCCCATAGATTTTATCAGTTTTCACAATGTGTTCTAAACTTCTTGCTTCTCCTGTGCCCGAAAATGGACATTTAAAACATGTAAATAGCTTATACCCACTCCCTCCTATCCATATTTTGTTAAATAAGTAAAGCAGAAAGAAAAAGACCAAAAACACATTGTTGTGGGATGAGTTAGCGCAGAACGTAGAGCGTTTGCTTATCGAGTCCAACACAAACGGGTGTGAGTTCATTTCCCACATCCGACTTTCTACAAATGAAGCAAGGAATTTGCCCTCCTATCCCATAAATACACAGTACTTGAAATGTGGAATGACAGGCACTTCATACTCTAGAGTCTGTACAATTCGGTGAATATTTTCATTCGTTCGTTCATTTATTCATGCTTTCCTTCATTCATTCATGCATAGTATATTAGTACAGTTTGGTTGTGCCGGCCATAACTTAGTTATGTGCTGCTGTTTCCCAAGATACATCGTATCTTCTCTTGATACATATCTCAGAAATATGATTGTGTACCTTCTCATTTTGCCTTCTTATGCATCAGCTTTGTGTTTTGTATTGTATGCTTTATAAAGACCTTGTTGTAGAAACATTGTTTTAGATTGCTTTTATGTGGTGTAAGACACACAAAAACATAGAAAACCGCCACACTGGGTAACACTCCAGTAGCAGTGTAACGACAAAAGAAGAAGTAATCATAAAATAATTTCTACGCAAAAATGTACATCGAAGATTATAGACGTAAATTGTTCATTATAGAGCAAACATAAATGTACATAAATAAGTGTTGGAGACAGTGGCGGCTCGTCATTAAGGGCCAGTGGGGCCGGGCCCTATCAAAAATAATATGTAACGTGCATTTATTATTTTATAAATTATTTGTTCCTAATTATTGCTTTTAACGTGATACTAATTAGATTTAAAAGTTAAATATATAACATTAAAATACAATATACAATCTGATCTGTAAACGACATTTTACGTTCTAGTAAAGAAGGCATAACTTTCCGGAATAGACAAATAATAGTAAATACTAAAATATAACCTAACACAAAACCATGATTTTTCCGAAAATATTTGTCTGGCCCCACCAACACAAATGATCACAAGCCGCCACTGGTTGGAGATGTATCATTTTTAATTTTGTTAACTTTCTAGCAGAAATAAACACATACAACAACACAGAGAAAGATATATAGTGAATAAGCAGATTGATATAGTTAGTGAATTTAAACATACGAGTATAAAGTACAATCCATAAGTTACAAATGTATATTTATATAATACAATAAAATATTAATATTGTTACAACCTTATGCCATTTATTACTCTGTGAATTCGCTTTTACATTAACATACATATATATATATATATATAGTGGCGGCTCGTCATTAAGGGCCAGTGGGGCCGAGCCCCACAAAAATAATGTATAACGTGTATTTATTATTTTATATATATATATATATATATATATATATAAACAAATTATTACTATATATATATAAACAAACAAATTATTACTTTTTCATGTTTTCTGTAACTTGCTGTAAAATGTGTTTGCTGACCATTAATTACCCAAAAAAAGATGATATTACTATTTACTTGTATTATGTGAATTAAGTAACTCAAGATATTTTCGACGGGCAAAACATAAAAGGATGAAGATAACATTGTTCTTTACCAATTGTCTAGTTAAAATATGTACATGTACAATTTTGACATAGCTCATATCAGTGGCGGCTCGTGATCATTTTTGTTAGTGGGGCCAGACATAAATTTTCAGAAAAACAATGGTTTGGGTTTTTATTTGAATGTATAATTATTTTAATGTATAAAATAATAAATACACATTACACCTTATTTTTGATGGGGCCCGGCCCCACTGGCCCTTACTGAAGAGCCGCCACTGGCTCATATGAATATAGAGCTAAACGTCAGGGACTGAGGAATAAATATAGCTTGTAACAGGAAATTCAACTTTAATATTAGGAACTAACAATTCATTATACTACATCATTGTTTAAAAGAGAAAATAGTGATGCATTCTATACATTCGCAGGAAATATTCCAGTAGAATAACCAGACATGCCCATGACTGAAACCCATGGGGGAAGAGAAGGCACACACAGAATACGTGGCAAAGAACTTGCGGGTAGAAGGTAAGATTGATAGGATCTACGTGGGTAAAGAAGATGACACTGAAAAGAGTTTAGTAAAGAGTGATAGTCGCAGGCATATGATCCATTACGAACAAGACAGTTTAGTAGTAGTAGTAGTAGTAGTAGTAGTAGTGGTAGTACTAGTAGTAGTAGTAGTGGTAGCAGAAGCAGTAGAAGTAGTAGTAGTTACAGTAGAGTAGTAGTAGTAGTAGCAGTCGCAGTTGTAGTAGTAGTACTAGTAAGTAGTAGTAGCAGTAGTAGTAGCTGCAGTTGTAGTAGTAGTAGTAGTAGTAGTACTAGTAGTGGAAGTAGTAGTAGTAGTGGTAGCAGAATCAGTAGAAGTAGTAGCAGTTACAGTAGTAGTAGTAGCAGTAGTAGTAGTAGTAGTAGTAGCAGTAGTAGCAGTAGTCGCAGTTGTAGTAGTAGTACTAGTAAGTAGAAGTAGTAGTGGTAGTAGAAGCAGTAGTAGTAGTAGCAGTAGTAGTAGTATTAGTAGCTGCAGTAGTAGTAGTAGTAGTAGTATTAGTACATGCAGTAGTAGTAGTAGTACATGCAGTAGTACTAGTAGTAGTAGTAGTAGTAGTAGTAGTAGTAGTTGCAGTAGTACTAGTGGTTGTAGTAGTTGCAGGTACTAGTAGTGAGTAGAGCTGCAGTGACAGTACTAGTAGTAGTAGTAGTAGTAGTAGTAGTAGTAGAGTAGTAGCAGTAGTAGTAGTAGTAGTAGTAGTAGTAGTAGTAGTAGCAGTAGTTAGTAGTAGTGCAGTAGTAGTAGTAGTAGTACGAGTAGTAGTTGTAGTAGCTGCAGTAGTACTAGTGGTGTAGTAGCTGCAGAGTACTAGTGGTTGTAGTAGTTGCAGTAGTACAGTAGAGGGAGAGTAGTGCAGTAGTAGTAGTAGTAGTAGTAGTAGTAGCAGTAGTAGTAGTAGTAGTAGTGTAGTAGTAGTAGTAGTAGTAGTAGTAGTAGTAGTAGTGTAGTAGTAGTTAGTAGTAGTAGTAGTAGTAGAGTAGTAGTAGATAGTAGTAGCTGCAGTAGTAGTATATTATATTATCTAGTCACAGTACAACTTAGAATAATATAAACAGATTCTTGAACAAGTGACTAACTTCTTCTGTATGTGTAAAACAATGACATTTGTCAGATCAAAGAGAAACAAAAGACAAGAAATTATTTTTTTAAATATGTTAACCAATATGAGACATATATTAGTATCAAGATTGATAGTCAAGAGAATATATATATGAATAAACCAAATGAAGAAATCCGGAATATGTTGAGTATAAAGTGGAACGTTGAAGGGGTAATTTTAACAAAAGACAATTGCCCGCCTGCCCAGCGTGTTCGTAGCGCGTTGGACGACGAGTGACAAGCCACCCTGTGAGTGCGGCTCAATTCCGTGGACTGGCAGAAAAGCCACAAGTTCTCCAAATTTACGATGTTTGTGGTACCGAAGGTTACGATGTCCATGGCACCGAGCCGAAGAGCTGAAAGCTCAAGTGCGTCTGGATCGGAAAAAAAGATAAATCAAGTATTTTGGAAAGTATAAAGACATAACACTCTGTTATAAACCATACCGGAAGGGAGAGTTGTTTACAAATGGACAAGAGAAAGACAATTGTATAAATTGGAGAGAAACAATAAAAGATTGACAAATAATCGTTCTGCAGATTACACCGCCATGTCAAGAGACGGGAAGTGTTGGAAATCTATCGCAAGTTGATTTTCCATGTAGAGACGGCATTTCAGAAATAAACCAAGCAAATTAGTAGGTTTATATAGATTCTGAATAGTATTATATTGTGCAGAAGCAAAAGGAACGAACAAACAACTGGACATAAGACTTGTGGCTGCTAAATATAGCTTTCCATGAACGCATTTTATTGACGCAAGAGCAAATAAATAAAGAGAAGGTTGGTGCAAGTTGACAAAACGGCAGAGAAGATTATTAATACCTTTGAATGCAAATGCTACAGAAGAGTACTTAGAATATCATGGACAGAAAAAAGAACAAATGTTTCTGTTCTACAACAGCTTGATATTAAAGAGAGTTGGATCTTTCACTATTAAGGATCATAACGTCAATGACAATGAAATATTTCGGACACATCAAACGACATGAGAGCTTAGATAAGATAATTTTGGAAGGAATGATACATGGAAGAAGAATAAGAAGAAGACCTAGAAGACGATGTGTGCAAGATGTCATTGACGATCTGAGAATGACTGCTGCTGATGCCGGTCAACTTGGACAGAACAGAGAGTTTTTCAGGACTGCTGTCATGGGAGCCAAGTTCCGGAAGCGACAAGTTACTTGATAACGGGTACAAGTTGAAATGGAAGAAATAAAATACGAAAATAAATTTGTCTTGTACTTGTGAAATATGTTAGACATTTAAGTATTCCTATTTTGTTCTAAATTATCATTAAAAGAAAAGTTTCAAGTATTAACGGAAGACAGATCTACAACAAGAAAGAAAACATGAACAAATAGTTAAAGTGTACTATCTAAACAAAAGTTAGAAATTGTTACAAATCTTCGTAGAAACGAATTTACATTTATTTTTTTATGCAGCTCCCAAGAAAATATGTTATATTTATTTCCATCTTTCTCTAAAATTGGTGGGATATTTCTATAATGTTTTGTCCCACCCAAGCACCACCCACTCTCAGTGGAGTGCAATACCAATAGGTAGCTCCACATACACAGAATAGAACCCAGTTTTGTTTTGGGGTTTTTTTTCCGAAGCACTTGAGCATTTTCAGCTCTTCGGCTCGGTGCCATGGACATCGTAACCCTTCGGTTCGGTGCCACGAACACCGTAAATCTGGGGAATCTGTGGCTTTTTCTGCGGAATTGAACCCGCACACACAGAGGATAGTCACCCGTAGTCCAACGCGCTACGAACACGCTGGGCAGACGGGCAATAGAATCCAGTAAAAACCAGTTGAAGCCGGAATTAAGACAATTACTTCAATACTGTCAAAGTTACAGTGACAAATGACGGGAGATCTGGACAGAAAGTACCGAACTGAGACAGAAGACGATATAGAGCTTGATACGACAGAGAAATATGTCCTGGCGACAAGCCTAAATTTCTATTATAATCACATACATCCACTTGGAAGGATTAGTTGAAAATTAATTGACGCCAATCTTTTATTTAACGATAACGATTAATCTGATATGATACTATATTGTCTCTGTGGAGGTCTCTGTGGCTAAGTGGATAAGCCCTTTGCCTTGTGAGTCGAAGGTCGTGGGTTCGAATCCGGACCTCGGTCTTCTGTTCTCGAGTGCAGTTTTTCCAGAGACCCTAGGATTATTACCGGAGCTACGGAGTTCGTGCTTTGTGCAATACTCTAGGCAGGTGGCGTGCCATTTCTGCGGAGAAGGACCGAGCCATATGGGGTAACACCCGGTGCAATGAAGTCAATCCTTCGGCTTTAAAACCCTTTGATACTATATTGTAGAATAATAAACCGATGTAGATATCAGTTATATGAGAACCATTACCATAGCACTCCGAACATTTCCATAGGTGTTCCAGTCTCCGCCTCAACAAATCAAGCAAACCACTAAAGTACATCAAACAGTGCCTGTCTTGCCAATGCTTACGGTCGGTCTTCTCAATGTAAGTCCTATCCATCCCCAGCGTCCCTTCCGTAGCTCTTTCTCCACTAGTCTCTGCTTAGTTCTTTCTATGAGTTCCTCGTTCGTAGTCTTTTCATTTCAACTCAGTTCATCTACAACTTTCTCTAATCTGCTCATATTTTGGTAGTCGTCCTGAGTTACTATTGGTGGCTTTCTGACCTGTGTTAGTATTGGTGGCTCTCTGTCTTGTGTTCCTAATTGTGGTTTTCTGAAGAAGTAGCTTAACTGATTCAGTACCAGGTTTTTCTCATCTGGACGGAATTATTTTTAGCTTCAAAATATTGCACACATACTTTAGTTAAATTAAAATATTGTTTCTAAATATGATTTAAAGTTGAACTTATTATATATCAAATTAAAGATAAATGATTGTACTTTCATAAAATATTATTGTATGCGAAAATATAATGTTGTGTTGACTGTGCATGACAAATATTAGCATGTAATAAAAAATTAATTGAAATTGTGAGAACAAAAATCCAACTTACCAAGGGCCTTGAGGAACAATATGGTGAATAAATCAGTGTAACTGCTCTCTTTATATAAGTAATCCATTTATGAATACACAAAAATTAAGAAAATATTGACGGAATATATGGTTTATTAACTGTTCGCAAATTAGCAACACGACCATCTGGAACCTGACTGGGGCAACGCCCTCTCGCAGCTGGTTGGGAAACACTACTAGTATTATTTAAATTATTAATAATCGACGTATTTAAATCACAAACATCTGTGTCATCAGAATCAGAAGCTTCACTATCTTCACTATCAGTATCTACATCTTCATGCAACCAATCTCGCGCTTCTGCAGCTGTAAAACGTGCAGAACGAGCTGATAACAAACCATTTCTAGACTCTGAATTGTTAGACATTATTTTTTAATCACAGGGTAACTTGAAAACGAAAATTAAACTTGGTTTCACTTCTGATTCTAGTCAAAACCACGATGTTGTGATTTGGTTATCGTTAGTACTTCCTTTCTACTTAGTTTCCGGTTGATATAAAACTACAATCGGAGTGAAAATTAATAAAAACTCAACGCAATAGTAGCCGTCTTTTAAAAGACGCTTGGGACACGCAGATAAGAAATATGTGCACTAGAGTGTTCCACGGGACTGAATCAGTTAAATAATTTTAAAAAAATCTTCTTGAACCATTTGTAACGAGATAAGAAAAACATTCACTGCATGAAAAAATATGACATGTAGATTTTAGCAACGAAATTTAAAATAAACTTAAGCAATATAATTTTCCCAAAGTCCAGACAGAAGAACAAAATAAGTCTGCAGTCGCCCGCAAGGAAGCAAAGAATAGTACCACTGCAACCTACAATGCATGTCGTAAGAGGCGACTGATGTAGGCCATAGGGATGCTACCCTAGCAAATAAAAAGCAGCGTAGATATCGGATACGATGGCCTACTTGTAGGCGCATAACTGGCACTACGTACAATAGCTCTTAGGCTCAGATTACATAAAATCACAAAGAGCAATTGACAAGTGGTTGATATGGAGCGTCCGAAGAAGAAGAAGAAGTCTGCGGTAATATTCGGATAAAAGGTGAAGTCCGTATACCGGAACATTGATGACGATTGTATATATATATATATAGTAACAAATAACAGCAATGATAAAAATCACATCTAGATGCTACTAGATATTAATAGCTACACAGCGGATATAAAATACGAGTATTGAAATACAGATCATGCATGTGCAAATACATAATTATATATAAATATATATATGAAATAAAACAAGGAAAATCTACGAAGAGAGAACCGCTACACATCAATAAATATATACACACATAAATAAAAAATGGTTATATCGTATAGTTTTTTGTTTTCACATTACACCTGTCCCAGATGATGTTGATTAAAAAAACCCAAAAACAAACACTAAAGTACATAAAACGGTATATTTTTGAATACATGGTTGATATTTGATACATGAAACTGTTGAAATTCTGGTTTTGCTATGAACACAGAAAGGTATAGATCTGGAGTACACGTACTGAGTGGTTATGCGATTGTGGTAAGGATTGTGGTACTGGCAGCGAAAAAATGTACCTGAACTAGTACTGAAATAGTAGTAGTGATTTTGTAATCCTCTCCACTCACCAACGTTTTAATCTTTTCACTGAAAGAAAACATTGACAAGTTGTTGAATACTAACATTGACAGGGAATACATTGACAAGTTGTTCAATACTAACATTGATAGGGAATACATTGACAAGTTGTTCAATACTAACATTAACAAGGAATACATTGTTCAATACTAACATTGACAAGGAATAAATTGTTCAATACTAACATTGACAGGGAATACATTGATAAGTTGTTCAATACTAACATTGACAGGGAATACATTGTTCAATACAAACATTGACAGGGAATACATTGTTCAATACTAACATTGACAGGGAAAACGGTTCAATACTAACATTGACAGGGAATACATTGTTCAATACTAACATTGACAGGGAATACAGTGTTCAATACTAACATTGACAGGGAAACCGGTGTTCAATACTAACATTGACAAGTTGTTCAATACTAACATTGACAGGGAATACATTGTTCAATACTAACATTAACAGGGAATACATTGACAAGTTGTTCGATACTAACATTGACAGGAAATACAACATTGTAATGTGTCTACATTGCTCAGTTCATATTAACAATGAATACAAGTATACATAGTCTAATAATAAGATCAAGTGGCGGTGTTCAGGATAGTTATAGACTAGTTTTCCGTTCGTTTTCCAGCGTTTGCCCTTCGACTTGAGACTATTGCAGATAATTTACAAGTCTGTCTGAGTTGTGGTGTCTTTGCATAGGTATATGATAACCAGACAATTGCAAACGTGACAATTGCACACATAACAATTGTTCCCACGTGACAATTGCACACATAGATAACTAAACACATAAAATAATAGTAGTTTTGATGTTTGTGGTAAGGCTAACTATTTTTTATTTTGTTCTTTTGTTTATTTGATATATATATATTTGTATTCTGTACAGTTAAACCTTTCCTCCTGCACTGTTCAACAATTGTTGGTGAATCGTTAACGGCATTACTCTGTATTCATCATTAACCATCTCTCTTATTACTCTTAGGTCCACCTTATTAAATGTGCGTGTAGAGGACAGAAAGACTATCGTCTGCATCAGTCATAGTCACCAACTTTACCTGCAGCAACTGTGGTACAGAGACTACCACTCCAGAATAGGCTAATTAATACAACAACAGACGATGTGACTTATTTTTTATTTTTTTAGATCCAGAAGCACTTGAGCTTTTCAGCTCTTCGGCTCGGTGCCATGGACATCGTAACCCTTCGGTTCGGTGCCACGAACACCGTAAATCTGGGGAATCTGTGGCTTTTTCTGCCATCCCGCGGAATTGAACCCGCGCACACAGAGGGATAGTCACCCGTAGTCCAACGCGCTACGAACACGCTGGGCAGATGGGCGATGTGACTTATTAAAGAACACACTACGTGACCAAAAACAAACCAACTGTCTCCTGAGACAAAGCGGCTGATGATGATGAATCTTGATATTTGATAAACAGAAACCCCACTAAGAATTTTAATTACACTACAGGAAAAATCGGTAAAGTATAGATTACCCTGAAATTGAATTTGGATTAATCTTATCTTAATCGGTTTTTGAAATAGATTATTCTAGATTCTACTATAAAGGTCAGTTCGATCTAGATTGTACTAGACCGTTTACTGGTATAAACGACAGCCCGTTTGATTTCAGCGCCATCTTTAACTACCTTATAACATAATGACTATGTACTTTATTTGTTATATACGAGGCACATCAATGTAATACTTTGTAGAAATGAATTACTTGGAAAGACTTGCTAGGCAGATACCAGGTTGGTGTAGATGTGTAAGTAGGAGATTGAACAAAGACATGTATTACAGTATTACATAAGTCATGAAAAATTAATGATTAAATATGAAAATAAACAGTACTCGACGTTTCGACCATAGGTCTTTATCAAGATAACAAATATAGAGACATAATACTTAATAAATTAAGATATGATAAGATATAATATATCTGAGATATATAAGTAGGTAGGTTAGTTATTGCAAGAGAAGCGAATGAATACATTTCGTTTATGCCTCATGAGGCGTGTACTCAAGGTCCATTGAAATTGAAGAGTAACAAATAATGAGGTGTTGGAATATGAATGGATTTATAGAATAGTTACTCTTATCCGCCAATCTCGCCTAAGATGGATGGGTTTCCTAACCTGGGTGGATAACTATCGGATCCCCAATGAAATGTGCCAAGGGATTCTGGCAAAAGAGCGGTAGAGCGACTCTTTCTTCCTTACAAAGACGTATTCAAGCGTGACTTGAAGGGGAATGACATGAAGGCACAAGACTGGGAGGAGCTTGCCAGCAACAGATTCAGCTGAAGACAGGCTCTTAATATAAGGATGGGATTTGCTGAAGTCAGACTTAGACAACTTGCTTACATAAAACATACCAGAAGACAACAGAAATAAAACTTCCCATGGGCGCTATATCCATTGTCTTTGAAGCCTAACATGATTCCATTGTTATGATCATCGGTTAGGTATGTAAAAGCTAGACAGGTAAGCATATAGGTTGACAAGTAAGGGGCGCGTGGACATGTAGATACGTAGGTAGGTAGGTACAGAACAATACAAATGAACAAGATATTTAAAATTTGGGAAAATTAATGAAGGGATAAAAAATGAACCACTTTCTCTTTTACAAAATTTGGTATTATTGTATTTGAATTTAGAAATAGCAAGATGCTTACAAAAGAACTAGTCATTGTTTTACAAATTACGACAAGACGAAAAGGCAGGCAATGCGAGGTCTGTTCAAAAAGTATCGAACCTTAATTTTCTCATCAGAAACAATTGAAGCAAATGCGATGGGTGTCTTCCAGCTGGGTCTTCATGTGCATGCATGAAATTCCCCCGCAGAAAGCGTTCATCGCAAGCTAGAAATTAGCCTAAGAACATTGAGATAAAAAACACAGATCTTAACGATAAGGAGTGACGTCATTACACCAAGTTTTCCCCATAAGGAGTGACGTCATTACACCAAGTTTTCCCCATATGGAGTGACGTCATTACACCAAGTTTTTCCCATATGGAGTGACGTCATTACACCAAGTTTTCCCCATATGGAGTGACGTCATTACACCAAGTTTTCCCCATATGGAGTGACGTCATTACACCAAGTTTTCCCCATATGGAGTGACGTCATTACACCAAGTTTTCCCATATGGAGTGACTTCATTACACCAAGTTTCCCATATGGAGTGACTTCATTACACCAAGTTTTCCCATATGGAGTGACTTCATTACACCAAGTTTTCCCCATATGGAGTGACGTCATTACACCAAGTTTTCCCCATATGGAGTGACGTCATTACACCAAGTTTCCCCATAAGGAGTGACGTCATTACACCAAGTTTTCCCCATATGGAGTGACGTCATTACACCAAGTTTTCCCCATATGGAGTGACGTCATTACACCCAGTTTTCCCCATATGGAGTGACGTCATTACACCAAGTTTTCCCCATATGGAGTGACCTCATTACACCAAGTTTTCCCCATATGGAGTGACGTCATTACACCAAGTTTTCCCCATATGGAGTGACGTCATTACACCAAGTTTTCCCCATATGGAGTGACGTCATTACACCAAGTTTTCCCCATATGGAGTGACTTCATTACACCAAGTTTTCCCCATATGGAGTGACTTCATTACACCAAGTTTTCCCCATATGGAGTGACTTCATTACACCAAGTTTTCCCCATATGGAGTGACGTCATTACACCAAGTTTTCCCCATATGGAGTGACGTCATTACACCAAGTTTTCCCCATATGGAGTGACTTCATTACACCAAGTTTTCCCCATATGGAGTGACTTCATTACACCAAGTTTTCCCCATATGGAGTGACTTCATTACACCAAGTTTTCCCCATATGGAGTGACGTCATTACACCAAGTTTTCCCCATATGGAGTGACGTCATTACACCAAGTTTTCCCCATATGGAGTGACGTCATTACACCAAGTTTTCCCCATATGGAGTGACGTCATTACACCAAGTTTTTCCCATATGGAGTGACGTCATTACACCAAGTTTTCCCCATATGGAGTGACGTCATTACAACAAGTTTTCCCCATATGGAGTGACGTCATTACACCAAGTTTTCCCCATATGGAGTGACGTCATTACACCAAGTTTTCCCCATATGGAGTGACGTCATTACACCAAGTTTTCCCCATATGGAGTGACGTCATTACACCAAGTTTTCCCCATATGGAGTGACGTCATTACACCAAGTTTTCCCCATATGGAGTGACGTCATTACACCAAGTTTTCCCCATATGGAGTGACGTCATTACACCAAGTTTTCCCCATATGGAGTGACGTCATTACACCAAGTTTTCCCCATATGGAGTGACGTCATTACACCAAGTTTTCCCCATATGGAGTGACGTCATTACACCAAGTTTTCCCCATATGGAGTGACGTCATTACACCAAGTTTTCCCCATATGGAGTGACGTCATTACACCAAGTTTTCCCCATATGGAGTGACGTCATTACACTAAGTTTTCCCATATGGAGTGACGTCATTACACCAAGTCTTTCCCCCTATGGAGTGACGTCATTACACCAAGTTTTTCCCATATGGAGTGACGTCATTACACCAAGTTTTCCCCATATGGAGTGACGTCATTACACCAAGTTTTCCCCATATGGAGTGACGTCATTACACCAAGTTTTCCCCATATGGAGTGACGTCATTACACCAAGTTTTCCCCATATGGAGTGACGTCATTACACCAAGTTTTCCCCATATGGAGTGACGTCATTACACCAAGTTTTCCCCATATGGAGTGACGTCATTACACCAAGTTTTCCCCATATGGAGTGACGTCATTACACCAAGTTTTCCCCATATGGAGTGACGTCATTACACCAAGTTTTCCCCATATGGAGTGACGTCATTACACCAAGTTTTCCCCATATGGAGTGACGTCATTACACCAAGTTTTCCCCATATGGAGTGACGTCATTACACCAAGTTTTCCCCATATGGAGTGACGTCATTACACCAAGTTTTCCCCATATGGAGTGACGTCATTACACCAAGTTTTCCCCATATGGAGTGACGTCATTACACCAAGTTTTCCCCATATGGAGTGACGTCATTACACCAAGTTTTTCCCATATGGAGTGACGTCATTACACCAAGTTTTCCCCATATGGAGTGACGTCATTACACCAAGTTTTCCCCATATGGAGTGACGTCATTACACCAAGTTTTCCCCATATGGAGTGACGTCATTACACCAAGTTTTTCCCATATGGAGTGACGTCATTACACCAAGTTTTCCCCATATGGAGTGACGTCATTACACCAAGTTTCCCCATATGGAGTGACGTCATTACACCAAGTTTCCCCATATGGAGTGACGTCATTACACCAAGTTTTTCCCATATGGAGTGACGTCATTACACCAAGTTTTCCCCATATGGAGTGACGTCATTACACCAAGTTTTCCCCATATGGAGTGACGTCATTACACCAAGTTTTCCCCATATGGAGTGACGTCATTACACCAAGTTTTTCCCATATGGAGTGACGTCATTACACCAAGTTTTCCCCATATGGAGTGACGTCATTACACCAAGTTTTCCCCATATGGAGTGACGTCATTACACCAAGTTTTTCCCATATGGAGTGACGTCATTACACCAAGTTTTCCCCATATGGAGTGACGTCATTACACCAAGTTTTCCCATAGGAGTGACGTCATTACACCAAGTTTTCCCCATATGGAGTGACGTCATTACACCAAGTTTTCCCCATATGGAGTGACGTCATTACACCAAGTTTTCCCCATATGGAGTGACGTCATTACACCAAGTTTTCCCCATATGGAGTGACGTCATTACACCAAGTTTTCCCCATATGGAGTGACGTCATTACACCAAGTTTTCCCCATATGGAGTGACGTCATTACACCAAGTTTTCCCCATATGGAGTGACGTCATTACACCAAGTTTTCCCCATATGGAGTGACGTCATTACACCAAGTTTCCCCATATGGAGTGACGTCATTACACCAAGTTTCCCCATATGGAGTGACGTCATTACACCAAGTTTTTCCCATATGGAGTGACGTCATTACACCAAGTTTTCCCCATATGGAGTGACTTCATTACACCAAGTTTTTCCCATATGGAGTGACGTCATTACACCAAGTTTTCCCCATATGGAATGACGTCATTACACCAAGTTTTCCCGATATGGAGTGACGTCATTACACCAAGTTTTCCCCATATGGAGTGACGTCATTACACCAAGTTTTCCCCATATGGAGTGACTTCATTACACCAAGTTTTCCCCATATGGAGTGACTTCATTACACCAAGTTTTCCCCATATGGAGTGACGTCATTACACCAAGTTTTCCCCATATGGAGTGACGTCATTACACCCAAATTTTCCCCATATGGAGTGACGTCATTACACCAAGTTTTCCCCATATGGAGTGACTTCATTACACCAAGTTTTCCCCATATGGAGTGACTTCATTACACCAAGTTTTCCCCATATGGAGTGACGTCATTACACCAAGTTTTTCCCATATGGAGTGACGTCATTACACCAAGTTTTCCCCATATGGAGTGACGTCATTACACCAAGTTTTCCCCATATGGAGTGACTTCATTACACCAAGTTTCCCCATATGGAGTGACTTAATTACACCAAGTTTTCCCCATATGGAGTGACGTCATTACACCAAGTTTTCCCCATATGGAGTGACGTCATTACACCAAGTTTTCCCCATATGGAGTGACGTCATTACACCAAGTTTTCCCCATATGGAGTGACTTCATTACACCAAGTTTTCCCCATATGGAGTGACGTCATTACACCAAGTTTTCCCCATATGGAGTGACGTCATTACACCAGTTTTCCCATATGGAGTGACGTCATTACACCAAGTTTTCCCCATATGGAGTGACGTCATTACACCAAGTTTCCCCATATGGAGTGACGTCATTACACCAAGTTTTTCCCATATGGAGTGACGTCATTACACCAAGTTTTCCCCATATGGAGTGACTTCATTACACCAAGTTTTCCCCATAAGGAGTGACTTCATTACACCAAGTTTTCCCCATATGGAGTGACGTCATTACACCAAGTTTTTCCCATATGGAGTGACGTCATTACACCAAGTTTTCCCCATATGGAGTGACGTCATTACACCAAGTTTTCCCCATATGGAGTGACGTCATTACACCAAGTTTTCCCCATATGGAGTGACTTCATTACACCAAGTTTTCCCCATATGGAGTGACTTCATTACACCAAGTTTTCCCCATATGGAGTGACGTCATTACACCAAGTTTTCCCCATATGGAGTGACGTCATTACACCAAGTTTTCCCCATATGGAGTGACGTCATTACACCAAGTTTTCCCCATATGGAGTGACGTCATTACACCAAGTTTTCCCCATATGGAGTGACGTCATTACACCAAGTTTTCCCCATATGGAGTGACGTCATTACACCAAGTTTTCCCATATGGGTGAGTCATTCACCAAGTTTTCCCATATGGAGTGACGTCATTACACCAAGTTTTCCCCATATGGCTCGGTCCATATCCGCATAAAGTAATAAGGACTTTTCAGAAACTAAGAGACAGCACCGGAGCCAAAAATGTGTCAAATAAATAGACAACACACAAGAGAGCTAACTGATTAAATAATAATTCCTCTCGTACCGTTATACGTTACATAGGGCCTGCAAGTAATTTCTCCATACCCCTCTATCCTGGGCAACTCGCTCAATCTCCTCCATAGAACTGAGACCGATATTTCCTGCCTCTCTCAGCAAAGTTCGTTTCAGGGTCTCTTTAGGTCGACCTCTCTTTCTTGAACCCTTTGCATCCCACTTCAATGCCTGCTTAGATAGCTAGCTGATTGCGCTCTGCAAAACGCTCATCTTCAAGGCTAGGGTGCGGTAAGAAATAGAGGTTTGTTGTTCGAATCATATATTTGGTAAATTGTTGGTTTTAAGGAGAATATTTGTTTACTATCCGCATAAATAGCACACCTCGCTTGTCGAGAGTATTACATAAAGCACGAACTTCGTAGTCCCGGCAGATACTTCTTCTTCTTCAAACTCTTCATATCCGCATAAATAGCACACCTCGCTTGTCGAGAGTATTACATAAAGCACGAACTTCGTAGTCCCGGCAGATACTTCTTCTTCTTCAAACTCTTCATATCCGTATAAATAGCACACCTCGCTTGCCGAGAGTATTACATAAAGCTCGAACTTCGTAGTCCCGGCAGATACTTCTTCTTCTTCAAACTCTTCATATCCGTATAAATAGCACACCTCGCTTGCCGAGAGTATTACATAAAGCTCGAACTTCGTAGTCCCGGCAGATACTACTTCTTCTTCTTTGAACGCTCCGTATCGACCACATATTAACCACTCTGTGTGATTTGTATGTGATCCAAGCCTAATAACGATAATACGGTGTGCCAGTTATATGTCTACAAGTAGGCCAGCACATCCGTTTTCTGCGACACTTTCTTTTACTAGGTAGCTTCCTAGGCCCCTATAAGTCACCTCTTACGGCATGTCTTATAGGTCACAGTAGTACTATTCTTTGCTTCCCTTGCGGGCCCCGGCACCACTATGGAACTTGAACTCAGTGAGCATACTTTTTGTTGCACACAAATCTTGTGTGTTTTCTCCTTCACTATAAACTATATACAACTAAGTATCAACTATTGTGCTTGAGAAAAAAGAGAAACTTAACCTTTAAAAGAACGTGCAACCAGTCAGATAGTACTGTACACAACTAACAAAACCACTCACTAAAACTTGTTTCATTGTTTAATATTTATCCCGCACGCTCTTTTGAGCAACTGACTTGTGTATTTTTGTTAAGCCATTAAACGGTGAACTTGCGGTTAAACACTACCAAGCACGCAACAATTTGATATCTTGTCGGTGGTGTTGATGATTTATGAGTTAAATAAAATAAAATAACATTTTCTGTACAATTTCCAGACCTTATAGTATGAAATACCTGTCACTTCACATTTCTAGTCAAAGTTAGCAGGAGGTAGGAGGGTCTTCTTCTTCTCCTTCTTGTGTTCGCCAGCTATGGATTCAGACGTAGTCAGGATGCCTGGTATGACGCTTCAGTATAGGCGGGTCTTCGCCGACTTCAGAGGAAGAGAGTCAATTCATTTCCTTACGTTTGTAAGGGACATCGAGTGTGGGATTAAACACACAACCTTCTTGTATCCGAGTCAACATGCCAACTCTTACACATTACGTTAGTCTCTCCAACTGAAGTTTTACAGTCAATATGCCAACTCTTACACATTACGTTAGTCTCTCCTACTTAAGTTTTACAGTCAACATGCCAACTCTTACACATTACGTTAGTCTCTCCAACTTAAGTTTTACAGTCAACATGCCAACTCTTACACATTACGTTAGTCTCTCCAACTTAAGTTTTACAGTCAACATGCCAACTCTTACACATTACGTTAGTCTCTCCAACTTAAGTTTTACAGTCACCATGCCAACTCTTACACATTACGTTAGTCTCTCCAACTTAAGTTTTACAGTCAACATACCAACTCTTACACATTATGTTAGTCTCTCCTACTTAAGTTTTACAGTCAACATGCCAACTCTTACACATTACGTTAGTCTCTCTTACTGAAGTTTTACAGTCAACATGCCAACTCTTACACATTACGTTAGTCTCTCCTACTTAAGTTTTACAGTCAACATGCCAACTCTTACACATTACGTTAGTCTCTCCTACTGAAGTTTTACAGTCAACATGCCAACTCTTACACATTACGTTAGTCTTTCCAACTTAAGTTTTACAGTCAACATGCCAACTCTTACACATTACGTTAGTCTCTCCTACTGAAGTTTTACAGTCAACATGCCAACTCTTACACATTACGTTAGTCTCTCCTACTTAAGTTTTACAGTCAACATGCCAACTCTTACACATTACGTTAGTCTCTCCAACTTAAGTTTTACAGTCAACATGCCAACTCTTACACATTACGTTAGTCTCTCCTACTGAAGTTTTACAGTCAATATGCCAACTCTTACACATTACGTTAGTCTCTCCTACTTAAGTTTTACAGTCAACATGCCAACTCTTACACATTACGTTAGTCTCTTCTACTTAAGTTTTACAGTCAACATGCCAACTCTTACACATTACGTTAGTCTCTCCAACTTAAGTTTTACAGTCAACATGCCAACTCTTACACATTACGTTAGTCTCTCCTACTGAAGTTTTACAGTCAATATGCCAACTCTTACACATTACGTTAGTCTCTCCTACTGAAGTTTTACAGTCAACATGCCAACTCTTACACATTACGTTAGTCTCTTCTACTTAAGTTTTACAGTCAACATGCCAACTCTTACACATTACGTTAGTCTCTCCTACTTAAGTATTACATTTTTAAAACAATTTTAATTTCCCGTAGCCTTTTCAGATCTTAGGGTATGAAGTTACTATCACTTCATTTTTCTAGCCCCAATTGAGCAGGAGGTAGTAGGGTCAACTCATTTCATCAGGTGTGGAACGTCAAGTGTGGGAATAAACCCACCAACCATCTTGTGTCCTTAGTCGACATGCAAACGCTTACGAATTACTCTAGTCTGTCCAACAAAAGTGTTACAGAACGAAATTAATGTTAAGAATAAAGAATTAAATATAAATATATATTAAATTATATTGTTGAACTTTTATCAAGAAATATCTTCTGCGGATTTTCAGAATAAGATGGCATGACAGAGTAGTAAACACAGATCTGTGGATATGAACAGAACAGGAACACATGATGACTTCGTTCAGGAGGAAAAAATGACGGCGTGTCTGGCATACCCTGCGGAAGATACTGTTGAGTATCACTAGACAGTTCTAAGAGTGGAATTCGCAAGAGAAACGGAAAAGAGTATGCTCATAACAGATTTGGAGACGTGAGTCTTCTTCAAGAATTGAAGGATGAAAGATTATCATGGTATGCCATAAAGAAAACGACCAGAGACAATAGAAATTGGAGGACAACGGCAGAGGTTCTATGCTCCATGAAGATATGAGATGAATGAAATATGGTCAGAGGATTATTTAAAAAAAGCATTTATAAAAGTGCGAATGTACTATATTCTGATGTGTATACAAGTTTGATAAACAGATCGAAGCATGCTGCATTACCATCTTATCTTTCTTGATCAGCTTTAAGAAATCAATATTGCCACTGAAACCGGAAACAGTCAGGGGCGAATTCAGTCTTGCTACGGCAAGGTTCTTTCTAGGCACTGGAGATGAGGAAACGAACATGTGAAGAACAGATGTGGCATGATACAGCTATGACGGACAATCCACAAGATCAATTAAATCTGACACCATTCTACAATATAGCTCTGTAGATGGTGTACTACAGGGTGTTCAACTTAAAAGCAGCCCATGAATGGAGCTAATCTGGCATATATGTATGGAAATGAGAAGGTTCAGTTATGACGTGGTATGGGTCAAGGTTGTGTGATGGTGTGTAATTGTAGTGCGGGAAGGGGCGATGAACAAATGTGACATAGGACAAGCTAATCAGATATCACGCAAAAATCAGAACCGGTTTAAATAGTAAATAGACAGAGATGCAATGCGTACCTGGCAAATTTCTATTTATCAATGGGGCTGCTTTTAAGTTGAACACCCTGTATAATGTCGGATTTGATTTCATAACATTTGACCAGCAGATTAAGACAAATCGTATACAGTCGAAAGATTAACTTTATTGCACTGAGTTTTACCCCACATTGCTAGCCTTATCTTCACAGAAATGGCACGTCACCTACCGAGGGTATTGCACACAACACGAACTCTGTAGCTCTGGCAGCAATCCTAGTGGTCTTTTGGGGAAAAAAGTGTACTCATGAATAGAATGTTGCGGTCCGGATTCGAACCTATGATCTTAGGAACGCAAGGCAAAGGTTTAACCACTTAGCCACAGATACCCCAACCAGTAGTCTATAACCACTTAGCCACAGATACCATAACCAGCAGTCTATAACCACTTAGTCACAGATACCCCGACCAGCAGTCTATAACCACTTAGCCACAGATACCCCAACCAGTAGTCTATAACCACTTAGCCACAGATACCATAACCAGCAGTCTATAACCACTTAGTCACAGATACCCCGACCAGCAGTCTATAACCACTTAGCCACAGATACCCCGACCAGCAGTCTATAACCACTTAGTCACAGATACCCCGACCAGCAGTCTATAACCACTTAGTCACAGATACCCCGACCTGCAGTCTATAACCACTTAGCCACAGATACCCCCACCAGCAGTCTATAACCACTTAGCCACAGATACCCCGACCAGCAGTCTATAACCACTTAGTCACAGATACCCCGACCAGCAGTCTATAACCACTTAGTCACAGATACCCCGACCAGCAGTCTATAACCACTTAGCCACAGATACCCCAACCAGCAGTCTATAACCACTTAGTCACAGATACCCCGACCAGCAGTCTATAACCACTTAGCCACAGATACCCCGACCAGCAGTCTATAACCACTTAGCCACAGATACCCCAACCAGCAGTCTATAACCACTTAGTCACAGATACCCCGACCAGCAGTCTATAACCACTTAACCACAGATACCCCGACCAGCAGTCTATAACCACTTAGCCACAGATACCCCCACCAGCAGTCTATAACCACTTAGCCACAGATACCCCGACCAGCAGTCTATAACCACTTAGTCACAGATACCCCGACCAGCAGTCTATAACCACTTAGTCACAGATACCCCGACCAGTAGTCTATAACCACTTAGTCACAGATACCCCAACCAGTAGTCTATAACCACTTAGTCACAGATACCCCGACCAGCAGTCTATAACCACTTAGCCACAGATACCCCGACCAACAGTCTACAACCACTTAGCCACAGATACCCCAACCAGCAGTCTATAACCACTTAGTCACAGATACCCCGACCAGCAGTCTACAACCACTTAGCCACAGATACCCCAACCAGCAGTCTATCTACACAAATGTGTGTCATATTGAACAATATAAATGCATCATCTGAGATTGAATCAAAGCACAAGCGTAGCTGGATCACTGAAAATTACAAAAAGAAGAAGAAGTATTCATGAATATGTGATATAACCTCTGAAGTCAGAGAAAGCTCGCCTGAATGACGAGGGACACTGATATTGAAAGCAAGACTTCACGCAAAAATCAGTCAGAAGCGGCATACTAGTTGCCATGACTGCGCCTGAATTTATAGAGAGGGGACCAACAAGAAGAAAGAATATTTGATATTGTTTGTGATTTTGTTAATTTAACATAGACGTTATATATGAAACATAAACAGAAGAAGTGTACATTCCCTGTGAAGTATTTAGTACCGGACAGTTCAGAGAATGGCAGTAGAAACCAAGTATGGTGACAACTGAAGTTGAATAAATTATAACACAGAAAATCAATATAATAGGAGAGGAAAATCGTTACCAATCGATGGCCACGAACAGAAATGGTCGCAGAAACAGACCCTTTTTTTGCCTGGGTTCATGCGTTGTAACAATTCACAACTATACACAAAGTATATGTCTAAGTTTGTCATGGCATTTACACAGCCATGACTGGACATGGGCTAATCAAATGTCAATGGCGAGTCAGTAAGGTAAAGTAAGTAAAGTAAGTAAAGTAAGCCCGTTTTCATACCGTGTGGTATATAAGGAAATCTGGTGTTATGCCAGTATTTTTCATTGACCAACGACACAAGATGAGTGATGTGATCAACATCACGATGTTTGACATTACTAAATATTGTTTCTTCTCTTCCCACGCTGTTTGACATTACTAAATATTGCTTCTTCTCTTCCTACGCTGTTTGACATTACTAAATATTGTTTCTTCTCTTCCTACGCTGTTTGACATTACTAAATATTGTTTCTTCTCTTCCCACGCTGTTTGACATTACTAAATATTGTTTCTTCTCTTCCTACGCTGTTTGACATTACTAAATATTGTTTCTTCTCTTCCCACGCTGTTTGACATTACTAAATATTGTTTCTTCTCTTCCCACGCTGTTTGACATTACTAAATATTGTTTCTTCTCTTCCCACGCTGTTTGACATTACTAAATATTGTTTCTTCTCTTCCTACTTGAGGCTGGGTCGATCTGAGAGCCGTTACGAGAAGAAAAATTCAACTCCACCGAGAATTTCATCCTGGGACCAGGCGCCTCTACAGCATAATGCCAATATGCGATCTCTCAGTACTAAATTAATAGACTGCGAATAAACATGTTACATGACAATGGCTAATCACTAGAAAATACTTGACTAATCACTAGACAATACTTGACTAATCACTAGACAATACTTGACTAATCACTAGACAATACGTGACTAATCACTAGACAATACGTGACTAATCACTAGACAATACGTGACTAATCACTAGACAATACTTGACTAATCACTAGACAATACGTGACTAATCACTAGACAATACGTGACTAATCACTAGACAATACGTGACTAATCACTAGACAATACTTGACTAATCACTAGACAATACGTGACTAATCACTAGACAATACTTGACTAATCACTAGACAATACGTGACTAATCACTAGACAATACGTGACTAATCACTAGACAATACGTGACTAATCACTAGACAATACTTGACTAATCACTAGACAATACGAGACTAATCACTAGACAATACTTGACTAATCACTAGACAATACTTGACTAATCACTAGACAATACGTGACTAATCACTAGACAATACTTGACTAATCACTAGACAATACGTGATTAATCACTAGACAATACTTGACTAATCACTAGACAATACTTGACTAATCACTAGACAATACGTGTCCACTCACACGACAGTGGGCGACTACTCACACGACAGTGGGCGACTAATCACACGACAGTTGGGCGACTACTCACATGACAGTGGGCGACTACTCACATGACAGTGGGCGACTACTCACACAACAGTTGGGTGACTAATCACACGACAGTTGGGCGACTACTCACACGACAGTGGGCAACTACTCACACGACAGTGGGCGACTACTCACACGACAGTGGGCAACTACTCACACGACAGTGGGCAACTACTCACACGGTAGTGACTAATAACTGGACAATAGTTGATAACTGGACAATAGTTAATAACTGAACAGTTGTTAACAATAAGACAGGGACTAATAACTGAAAAGCTGCTGATAACTGGACAGTGGTTAATCGCTTCTTCTTCTTCTTCTTCTTCTTTGTCGTCACACTGCTACCGGGTTGTTGCCCAGTGTCGTGGTTTTCTGTTTTGTCTTGCGCTGTTCTGGTGGCTTGTGTGATTGTTATCTTTGCTCTTTCACAGGATGCTGCCACGCCTTCTAACCATCTTTTCCGTGGTCTTCCATCTTTTCCGTGGTTAATCGCTAATCAGTGAATACCTTATCGCTTCTCTGCCTATTGTCTAGGATTAAAGTGTTGTGCCCACTTTATCGCGGCTAAGTGTGATAGCCTTCATAGAACCAATAGGCAACTTAATACATTTAAATAACTTCCGAGAAGCTCTCATTCGAAATAATAGCGACGCCCTGAAGTTTCTACACGTTCATCCGTTGTAACTGGGTTCACCCGCAGCGAGTTCACCCGCAGCGACAGTGTCGGGTTGGGCCCAACAAATTTTTGTTTAAACTTATCACAATAGATAATAGCAAGTACACAGACAACTATTTTCTAGAGACTAGAAGGTTGAAGTTATGGTACCCCAGATGATATAAACAAAACAGTTGTGTTACCAGGCAAAACAAAACAAATGTGTTACCAGGCAAAACAAAACAAATGTGTTACCAGGCAAAACAAAACAAATGTGTTACCAGACAAAACAAAACAAATGTCTCAACAAATGTCTCAACAAAACAAAATAGTTAATATCAATACATCTTAAATGTTTCACATGATGTTTTGTAAACCCCAATAAATGTACATTAGTTTATTATTATCATATGGTTTACAGATTATGTTTGACTAAAAGTACAAATGTTATGTTGTCCCGATCTATGTATTTGCTGTGAGTTTGTTATTTATGTTGCCTTTTACAGCTGTTCTGTTTTATTGGTAAGAAACACGGAGAACAACTAAAACAATAACGCATAAGCTGCAAACATTCTTCAACTTTTGTTTGCGCAGAACAGAGGGATTGAGATGGTACGATATGGTCACAAATGAGGAGCTTATGGGGAGAATAAAAATGAAGGGGGACAGAATAGCATATTTTAGAGAAGCATTAAGCAAAAGAATCAACTAATACATTATACCAACATATAACAAGCAAAATAATCTTTGAAAAACAAATATAGTCATCCACAAAATATTAGAACATGCAGGCACTTATGCTACTCAAAAATTGTACAGCCGTCAGGACCATACAAGATCCTAATATGTTCGTTAGTCTCTCTTCTTTCTTCTCTCTCTGAGAGAGAGAGAGAGAAACGAGAGAGAGAGAGAGAGAGAGAGAGAGAGAGAGAGTACGAGTCTGAAAAGGTCGCTCCTTTCCTAGCGACACATTTCAACGGAGTAATGTTTCAGAGATCTATTTCAAATCCCAGATGTCTGGCTGACTCAATGTCGCCAAGGGTGCAATATCGCGCGCAGGGCTGTATTCTACTTCAGAGTGGGACATGAACGTGATTTTGTTCTCGAAGGGATATTGAAGATATAACAGTTGATACACTCTTATAGACAAACATTCGTATCCATTAGTCTTCCACACATCGATAAAGTTGATCATTGCTTCGTTAGACAGTCCAATCGGTAACCGAACCGTTCCACGGAAAGGAGAAATAAAGTCTTGTCCAGTGTTTTTTTTTTTCAGATCTAGAAGCACTTGAGCTTTCAGCATCTCCGGCTCGGTGCCATGGACATCGTAACCCTTCGGTTCGGTGCCCCGAACACCGTGAATCTGGAGAACCTGTGTCTTTTCTGCCAGCCCGCGGAATTTAACCCGCACTCACAGAGGGCTAGTCACCGTAGTCCAACGCGCTACGAACACGCTGGGCAGGCGGGCGATCCAGTGGGGTTTATGCCCTGATGTATCCAACACTGCACGTCCCTTCTTCCCTGGTGACCTTCTGTAAAGGTATTCAGAATAGAGGCAGCAAAATTTGCATCGACTGCACGAAACTCGCATTAAGCAAATGAGACACATAGTTGATCTTCTGTCTATATGTCCATCAATGCTCTAGTACGTGTCAAAGAATATATGAGATTTGCCACAGAACAAAGGCAATAACTAATCAATAACACTGTTGATGTTAGACGTATAAGAATAATGATAGGATCTTGCAAATTTCACTGGCTGAAAGGATTTGCCAAGCGATCCAAGTTGCGGCATATCAAACTGCTATTATTATAGCAATATAGCATGTGACACCCCTGACGTTTGAGACAGCAATAAATGCAATAAATTTTTCTCTGTCCTTTGTCGTCCTTTGTATTATGTTCCAGCTGTGATTAATTTCTTTCAGTATCTGTTCTACTGTGTTTTCTTCCATGTCGCGTCTTCCATGTTTTCGTTTGCCCTCTGTTTTCTATATCAGTGCAGTTTTTGTGAAAGAGTCGGTCTGTATGCGTATCACGTGTACGATACTTTGCGTCGTTTCTTATATATATATATATATTCTTTATATTCCTAAAAATAAGATGCATTTATACTGAAAAAACATTTGGAAGACGAAATATCAGCTCTTGTGGACTGAATTTAAAGAAGAATTGAGGGTGTTTAGTGAAATCGGAAATAAACAAATGAAGTAGTTTGGGACAAGTTGTTTATTTTTGTTTCTTGAAGGACTGTCTCATTTGTTTTTCTGTCTGTCCATTGTATTTTTTGTATCTCCACTGCTATTAGATATTTCTCATCTTGATGCGAATATGGCATCTACAATATATATTATATGACTCTCGTTAGGTTATACGTTACATAGGGTCTGCAAGTAATTTCTCCATACCGTTCTATCCTGGGCAACTCGCTCAATCTCTTCTATGGAATTGAGTCCGATATTTATTGCCTCTCTCAGCAAAGTTCGTTTCAGAGTTTCCTAGAGTTTCCCTCTCTTTCTCAAACCCTTTGCCTCCACTTCAATGCTTGCTTTGGTATTCTTTGATCATTTCTTCTCAAGGCATGTCCAACATATCTCCATCTTCTCCTGATTATAACAGATGCTACTATTGTTGACCAGACATTTCTCTGATTTCATCACTTCTCCTGAATTCCTTCCATTTAATGTACATTATTTTTCACATACTATTTTTTTTCTTCAAATACATTTAACTTACTGTCAATATCTTTTATCATTTTCCAAGAATATGGTATAAAATAAAGTAAAATTCGAACTTAGAATATGAAGATTGTCTTCCGGTGCAGTTTTATGTGGAATGCAGACAAAGTGAAACTCATGAAATTAACATGGCTTTGTAAAAAAAATAATAGAGGTTAACACCCTCACCACCACCTGCCCGGGGGTGGACTTAAACCACATAACACAAATGAAACAACAACAATGTGTGACTAGTTCTAATCAGATAAATTATTCACAATCTGTTGTTAGTTAATACCGTATTCCATTACTATCTGAGAGTATTGTTGTACAGTGTTCATGTTATCTGAGAGTATTGTTGTACAGTGTTCATGTTATCTGAGAGTATTGTTGTACAGTGTTCATGTTATCTGAGAGTATTGTTGTACAGTGTTCATGTTATCTGAGAGTATTGTTGTACAGTGTTCATGTTATCTGAGAGTATTGTTGTACAGTGTTCATGTTATCTGAGAGTATTGTTGTACAGTGTTCATGTTATCTGAGAGTATTGTTGTACAGTGTTCATGTTATCTGAGAGTATTGTTGTACAGTGTTCATGTTATCTGAGAGTATTGTTGTACAGTGTTCATGTTATCTGAGAGTATTGTTGTACAGTGTTCATGTTATCTGAGAGTATTGTTGTACAGTGTTCATGTTATCTGAGAGTATTGTTGTACAGTGTTCATGTTATCTGAGAGTATTGTTGTACAGTGTTCATGTTATCTGAGAGTATTGTTGTACAGTGTTCATGTTATCTGAGAGTATTGTTGTACAGTGGTCATGTTATCTGAGAGTATTGTTGTATAGTGTTCATGTTATCTGAGAGTATTGTTGTACAGTGTTCATGTTATCTGAGAGTATTGTTGTACAGTGTTCATGTTATCTGAGAGTATTGTTGTACAGTGTTCATGTTATCTGAGAGTATTGTTGTACAGTGTTCATGTTATCTGAGAGTATTGTTGTACAGTGTGCATGTTATCTGAGAGTATTGTTGTACAGTGTTCATGTTATCTGAGAGTATTGTTGTACAGTGTTCATGTTATCTGAGAGTATTGTTGTACAGTGTTCATGTTATCTGAGAGTATTGTTGTACAGTGTTCATGTTATCTGAGAGTATTGTTGTACAGTGTTCATGTTATCTGAGAGTATTGTTGTACAGTGTTCATGTTATCTGAGAGTATTGTTGTACAGTGTTCATGTTATCTGAGAGTATTGTTGTACAGTGTTCATGTTATCTGAGAGTATTGTTGTACAGTGTTCATGTTATCTGAGAGTATTGTTGTACAGTGTTCATGTTATCTGAGAGTATTGTTGTACAGTGTTCATGTTATCTGAGAGTATTGTTGTACAGTGTTCATGTTATCTGAGAGTATTGTTGTACAGTGTTCATGTTATCTGAGAGTATTGTTGTACAGTGTTCATGTTATCTGAGAGTATTGTTGTACAGTGTTCATGTTATCTGAGAGTATTGTTGTACAGTGGTCATGTTGTCTGAGAGTATTGTTGTATAGTGTTCATGTTATCTGAGAGTATTGTTGTACAGTGTTCATGTTATCTGAGAGTATTGTTGTACAGTGTTCATGTTATCTGAGAGTATTGTTGTACAGTGTTCATGTTATCTGAGTGTATTGTTGTACAGTGTTCATGTTATCTGAGAGTATTGTTGTACAGTGTTCATGTTATCTGAGAGTATTGTTGTACAGTGTTCATGTTATCTGAGAGTATTGTTGTACAGTGTTCATGTTATCTGAGAGTATTGTTGTACAGTGTTCATGTTATCTGAGAGTATTGTTGTACAGTGTTCATGTTATCTGAGAGTATTGTTGTACAGTGTTCATGTTATCTGAGAGTATTGTTGTACAGTGTTCATGTTATCTGAGAGTATTGTTGTACAGTGTTCATGTTATCTGAGAGTATTGTTGTACAGTGTTCATGTTATATGAGAGTATTGTTGTACAGTGTTCATGTTATCTGAGAGTATTGTTGTACAGTGTTCATGTTATCTGAGAGTATTGTTGTACAGTGTTCATGTTATTTGAGTGTATTGTTGTACAGTGTTCATGTTATCTGAGTGTATTGTTGTACAGTGTTCATGTTATCTGAGTGTATTGTTGTACAGTGTTCATGTTATCTGAGTGTATTGTTGTACAGTGTTCATGTTATCTGAGTGTATTGTTGTATAGTGTTCATGTTATCTGAGTGTATTGTTGTACAGTGTTCATGTTATCTGAGTGTATTGTTGTATAGTGTTCATGTTATCTGAGTGTATTGTTGTACAGTGTTCATCTGAATGTAGATGAGTAATAGAAGGCTGAATTCCTTGTTATAGATGTATCTGATTCATAAGATAATAGATCCGAGAAGAATGGCTACAATATCAGAGTATGACGGCAGTAAGGTATCATAACCTTTCTCTCTCTCTCTCTTTGCCTTTTTACCGGTTGGGGCATAGGCCCTCAACCAACTCATGCCAAGTCTTCCTATCTCTAGCTATCTCCTGCAGCTCCCTCCAGCTCTTCTTTATATTGTTGATCTCCGCCTCCAAATCTCGTCTCAATGTATTTCTCGGCCTCCCCTTCTTTCGCTGTCTCTGCGGGTTCCAGACAAGGACCCTTCTTGTTATATTCCCTCCGGTTTTCGCAAAGTGTGTCCTATCCAGCGCCAGCATCTTTTTAACCTGTTCGTTCACTGGAATCTGTTCTCTCCATAAGTTCCTCATTTGTGATCCTATCATACCATCTTATTCCCTCTAATCTGCGCAGACACCAGTTGATGAATGTTTGCAATTTATGTTTGCTATTGTTTTAGTTGTTCTCCATGTTTCTGACACATACAGTAGAACTGCTTTAACATTAGAGTTAAATATCCGAATTTTTGTTCTAGATTTGATTTCTTTAGACTTCCAAATGTTTCCCAGTGCAATAAAAGCTCCTCTTGCCTTCTGTATTCTTATTTTAACATCTCTATCTGTTCCACCCTCTTTGTCTTGCCTTCTGTATTCTTATTTTAACATCTCTATCTGTTCCACCCTATTTGTCTTGCCTTCTGTATTCTTATTTTAACATCTCTATCTGTTCCACCCTATTTGTCTTGCCTTCTGTATTCTTATTTTAACATCTCTATCTGTTCCACCCTATTTGTCTTGCCTTCTGTATTCTTATTTTAACATCTCTATCTGTTCCACCCTCTTTGTCTTGCCTTCTGTATTCTTATTTTAACATCTCTATCTGTTCCACCCTCTTTGTCTTGCCTTCAGTATTCTTATTTTAACATCTCTATCTGTTCCACCCTCTTTGTCTTGCCTTCTGTATTCTTATTTTAACATCTCTATCTGTTCCACCCTCTTTGTCTTGCCTTCTATATTCTTATTTTCACATCTCTATCTGTTCCACCCTATTTGTCTTGCCTTCTGTATTCTTATTTTAACATCTCTATCTGTTCCACCCTCTTTGTCTTGCCTTCTGTATTCTTATTTTCACATCTCTATCTGTTCCACCTATTTGTCTTGCCTTCTGTATTCTTATTTTAACATCTCTATCTGTTCCACCTATTTGTCTTGCCTTCTGTATTCTTATTTTAACATCTCTATCTGTTCCACCCTATTTGTCTTGCCTTCTGTATTCTTATTTTAACATCTCTATCTGTTCCACCCTATTTGTCTTGCCTTCTGTATTCTTATTTTAACATCTCTATCTGTTCCACCCTCTTTGTCTTGCCTTCTGTATTCTTATTTTAACATCTCTATCTGTTCCACCCTCTTTGTCTTGCCTTCTGTATTCTTATTTTAACATCTCTATCTGTTCCACCCTATTTGTCTTGCCTTCTGTATTCTTATTTTAGCATCTCTATCTGTTCCACCCTATTTGTCTTGCCTTCTGTATTCTTATTTTAACATCTCTATCTGTTCCACCCTCTTTGTCTTGCCTTCTGTATTCTTATTTTAACATCTCTATCTGTTCCACCCTCTTTGTCTTGCCTTCTATATTCTTATTTTCACATCTCTATCTGTTCCACCCTATTTGTCTTGCCTTCTGTATTCTTATTTTAACATCTCTATCTGTTCCACTCTCTTTGTCTTGCCTTCTGTATTCTTATTTTAACATCTCTATCTGTTCCACCCTATTTGTCTTGCCTTCTGTATTCTTATTTTCACATCTCTATCTGTTCCACCCTATTTGTCTTGTCTTCTGTATTCTTATTTTCACATCTCTATCTGTTCCACCCTATTTGTCTTGCCTTCTGTATTCTTATTTTAACATCTCTATCTGTTCCACCCTATTTGTCTTGCCTTCTGTATTCTTATTTTAACATCTCTATCTGTTCCACCCTATTTGTCTTGCCTTCTGTATTCTTATTTTAACATCTCTATCTATTCCACCCTCTTTGTCTTGCCTTCTGTATTCTTATTTTAACATCTCTATCTGTTCCACCTATTTGTCTTGCCTTCTGTATTCTTATTTTAACATCTCTATCTGTTCCACCTATTTGTCTTGCCTTCTGTATTCTTATTTTAACATCTCTATCTGTTCCACCCTCTTTGTCTTGCCTTCTGTATTCTTATTTTAACATCTCTATCTGTTCCACCCTATTTGTCTTGCCTTCTGTATTCTTATTTTAACATCTCTATCTGTTCCACCCTCTTTGTCTTGCCTTCTGTATTCTTATTTTCACATCTCTATCTGTTCCACCCTATTTGTCTTGCCTTCTGTATTCTTATTTTAACATCTCTATCTGTTCCACCCTCTTTGTCTTGCCTTCTGTATTCTTATTTTAACATCTCTATCTGTTCCACCCTATTTGTCTTGCCTTCTGTATTCTTATTTTAACATCTCTATCTGTTCCACCCTCTTTGTCTTGCCTTCTGTATTCTTATTTTAACATCTCTATCTGTTCCACCCTCTTTGTCTTGCCTTCTGTATTCTTATTTTAACATCTCTATCTGTTCCACCCTCTTTGTCTTGCCTTCTGTATTCTTATTTTAACATCTCTATCTGTTCCACCCTATTTGTCTTGCCTTCTGTATTCTTATTTTAACATCTCTATCTGTTCCACCCTCTTTGTCTTGCCTTCTGTATTCTTATTTTAACATCTCTATCTGTTCCACCTATTTGTCTTGCCTTCTGTATTCTTATTTTAACATCTCTATCTGTTCCACCCTCTTTGTCTTGCCTTCTGTATTCTTATTTTAACATCTCTATCTGTTCCACCCTATTTGTCTTGCCTTCTATATTCTTATTTTAACATCTCTATCTGTTCCACCTATTTGTCTTGCCTTCTGTATTCTTATTTTAACATCTCTATCTGTTCCACCCTCTTTGTCTTGCCTTCTGTATTCTTATTTTAACATCTCTATCTGTTCCACCCTATTTGTCTTGCCTTCTGTATTCTTATTTTCACATCTCTATCTGTTCCACCCTATTTGTCTTGTCTTCTGTATTCTTATTTTCACATCTCTATCTGTTCCACCCTATTTGTCTTGTCTTCTGTATTCTTATTTTAACATCTCTATCTGTTCCACCCTATTTGTCTTGCCTTCTGTATTCTTATTTTAACATCTCTATCTATTCCCCCCTCTTTGTCTTGCCTTCTGTATTCTTATTTTAACATCTCTATCTGTTCCACCCTATTTGTCTTGCCTTCTGTATTCTTATTTTAACATCTCTATCTGTTCCACCTATTTGTCTTGCCTTCTGTATTCTTATTTTAACATCTCTATCTGTTCCACCCTCTTTGTCTTGCCTTCTGTATTCTTATTTTAACATCTCTATCTGTTCCACCCTATTTGTCTTGCCTTCTGTATTCTTATTTTAACATCTCTATCTGTTCCACCCTCTTTGTCTTGCCTTCTGTATTCTTATTTTCACATCTCTATCTGTTCCACCCTATTTGTCTTGCCTTCTGTATTCTTATTTTAACATCTCTATCTGTTCCACCCTCTTTGTCTTGCTTTCTGTATTCTTATTTTAACATCTCTATCTGTTCCACCCTCTTTGTCTTGCCTTCTGTATTCTTATTTTAACATCTCTATCTGTTCCACCCTATTTGTCTTGCCTTCTGTATTCTTATTTTAACATCTCTATCTGTTCCACCCTATTTGTCTTGCCTTCTGTATTCTTATTTTCACATCTCTATCTGTTCCACCCTATTTGTCTTGCCTTCTGTATTCTTATTTTAACATCTCTATCTGTTCCACCCTCTTTGTCTTGCCTTCTGTATTCTTATTTTAACATCTCTATCTGTTCCACCCTCTTTGTCTTGCCTTCTGTATTCTTATTTTAACATCTCTATCTGTTCCACCCTCTTTGTCTTGCCTTCTGTATTCTTATTTTAACATCTCTATCTGTTCCACCCTCTTTGTCTTGCCTTCTGTATTCTTATTTTCACATCTCTATCTGTTCCACCCTCTTTGTCTTGCCTTCTGTATTCTTATTTTAACATCTCTATCTGTTCCACCCTCTTTGTCTTGCCTTCTGTATTCTTATTTTAACATCTCTATCTGTTCCACCCTATTTGTCTTGCCTTCTGTATTCTTATTTTAACATCTCTATCTGTTCCACCCTCTTTGTCTTGCCTTCTGTATTCTTATTTTCACATCTCTATCTGTTCCACCCTCTTTGTCTTGCCTTCTATCATAACCTTTATACGAACGATTTGTTTCCTAGAGGAATGTGATTACTTGATCATTTTAACCGCTCGTGTGGAGCCGGAGCCTGCAAGTGAATCAAAGAATACTACCACTACGACCTTCAAGGCATGTCGTAAGAGGCGACTGAGGTAGAGACGTCGCAGAAATCGGATATGCTGGTCTACTTGTAGACGCATAACTGGCAGAACGTACAATAGCTCTTAGGCTCAGATCACATACAGATCACACAGAGTGGTTAACAGTGGTCGATATGGAGCGTTCGAAGAAGAAGATCATTTATACATGCAGCAGTTTATGTTTGACTTGTACAAAAAGTAGTTTGGTTTGACTTGTGCAAAAAGTAGTTTGGTTTGACTTGTACAAAAAGCAGTTTAGGTTTGACTTGTACAAAAAGTAGTTTAGGTTGGACTTGTACAAAAAGTAGTTTAGGTTTGACTTGTACAAAAAGTAGTTTAGGTTTGACTTGTACAAAAAGTAGTTTAGGTTGGACTTCAATAGATTTTGCACTAATTTGTATTTCATAATATTGTAGATTATTTTGGCGACACACACACACACACACACACAGAGAAGAGCAGAAAGAGAGATACATTACTGTGTAGATGAGTAATACAAGGTTAGGCTGAATTCTTTGTTGTAGATTTATCTGATTCATAAGACAAAAGGAGAGCGAGGAAAAAGAGAGAAGATTGACTCCTACATATAATAGATTGATTGAATATTCACATTAGATTGCGCTAAGCTTTCATGGATTGATTGGTTCTCACAGAAACTAGAATGATTAAATCACACAGACCTGGCCCACCTGCCCAGCGTGTTCGTAGCGAGTTGGACGACGGGTGACAAGCCCTCTGTGAGTGCGGGTTCAATTCCGCAGGCTGGCAGAAGAGCCACAAGTTCTCCAGATTTACGGTGTTCGTGGCACTGAACCAAAGGGTTACGATGTCCATGGCACCGAGCCGAAGAGCTGAAAGCTCAAGTGCTTCTGATCGAAAAAAGACCTGTGTTTCCCACTCTATCCTAGAATCTTAATCTGAGAATCAACGGAAGCCATTTATTTTTATAAAGGTATGAGTCCTATTTGTATTTTACTTAGGGACTCACCACTTTTCTGAACCATACAAGACGATGAATCTCCCATTATAAATGCTTAATAGACTTAATATTTTCATCTCTATTGTTGTTGTATTTTGTGCTTTGTTATTGTGATGATTATTATATAGTATCGTTGCAGTCTGCTCTGTTATTGATACGATTACTCAAGTTTCAACTGCCCATGGCAAACATCAGACATGCAACTTTTGACTTAATTTATTTATTGCGATGGTAATGTTTTAGTTTCTAACCTGCAGCGCATATTATTATATAGTAGTCAAGCCAGTATTCTGCAACAGCTTGATATTAAAGAGAGTTGGCCTCCCGAGTTGTTACCAGGGCCCAAATTTGGGGTGTAAAGAATAGAACCACTGTTACCTGCCACGCATGTCGTAAGAGGCGACTTAGGTTTGGCTGAAATCGGATGCATGTGTCCTAAACGTATAGAAGTCTATGCGTTAGGGGCCTACCAAACCAATGTGCAACATACACACGTTCTTGTCAAAGATCAAACATATCACAAAGAGTGATTAAAATTGGTCGTAAAGAACGAACGCAAAGAAGAAGAAGAGAGTTGGCTATTAAAGAGCATAACATCAAGGACAATTAATATTTCGGACACATCAAACGACATGAATGTCTAGAGAAGATAATTTTGGAGGGAATGATGCCTCGAAGAAGAATGAGAGGAAGATGTAGAAGACGATAGTTGCAAGATATCATTGACGATCTAAGAATGACTGCTGCTGACGCCGGTCAACTTGCAGAGAGCAGAGAGTTTTTAGGACTGCTGTCATGGGAGCTAAATTCCGGAAGGGTCAAGCTACTTGATGATGATGATGATGATGAGCCATTCAAATGCTAGACATGCATGTGAAACTTGGTATATACATATACACCAAACAGCAAATGGAAAAAAAAGAAATTATCAACCTGGTACGTGCAAACATTGGTAGCATCTTGCTGTGAGAAAAGTAGGTGCTAGTCACCTCGACAAACTAGGCATCACAAAGATTAGTACAGTAGTTTTTTTAAAAAAAACTGTATAAATACAAAACTACAGTACTTTATGTGTTTCAACATTGCAACCTAGTTTTACTGCAGTTTTTCCATATATCGATGATAGGCATCATAAATAATATCTAAGATTAATTTTGTTATTCTCGCAACAAATGAACATATACCTTAATTCCATGTGATATATTTATAGTCATAGTTTCTTCTTGAGCATTTCCTGACAGTCACAGACCGTAGGGATTGAATGTTATTTCTTGATTAGCTTTGCTTTTTTCGTGTTTTTCCAACAGTGCTTCCCCTTGGGTTCTTGGAACTATTTTTTTAAAATCATTCTTATCAAATATTACTGTCCTTTTTGTGTTGCTGCAACCAATAGTGAACATTGATTGTTTCGGAGTGTTATGGGCGTATAATTTAAGAGCTTTTCTTTGTATTGGCTAAAAAAACGATAGAGGGAACTGCCCATCTCGCAAATCCGACCATATTACTGAGCTCTGCGGGAACTGCCAGGGTATAATCCTGTCCGATATGTGAATTAAGTGTGGAGATCTTGCCGTACCCAAGGACCCCTTCTGTAAAACCAGAGAGGAATTCAACACAAAAACGTCAACATCTTCGCAGGTCATGGTTTATTGTCTTAACGTCTGGCGCCACTCTTGTAGCAGTCGGCTGTTGGCGGACATTATAACACACTAATGTCATTTGTTACTGCTAAAAACCACTTAGGACATCAACAACCATCAGGATCTTGAACGTGAGGAAATTAAAGGTCAAACAGTGACCAGGATGATAGACTACGTGTGTCGCTAAAAGTCAAAAGATGTAAGAAAAGTTAAAATAGTGTTTACTATTGTTGTCAAAGTGAGTGGTCATCGTTCATTTCAAGAATATTTGTGCATAACAAATAAAAGAGAAGAGGTCAGTTGTCGTCAGGTGTCTTTGTCGATTTACAATCCCCTTATTACGATTTAACTTTCCGTTCTCACCTATACACACATCTGACACAGCAGTGATACTGCCTATTTCATTCATATATTTATTACATTAAACGTAGTTATTAAGTTACCAACAAGATCAACTCCATCGGTTCTTCGAAAACAACTTTCACTACATCAGCTCCTTCCACTAGCTGTCCCTCCATCAGCTACTTCCAACAACTGTCCCCCATCAGCTCTTTTCACCAACTGTCCCTCCATCAGCTACTTCCACCAACTGTCCCTCCATCAGCTACTTCCACTAGCTGTCCCTCCATCAGCTCCTTCCAACAACTGTCCCTCCATCAGCTCCTTCCAACAACTGTCCCTCCATCAGCTCCTTCCAACAACTGTCCCTCCATCAGCTCCTTCCAACAACTGTCCCTCCATCAGCTCCTTCCAACAACTGTCCCTCCATCAGCTCCTTCCAACAACTGTCCATCCATCAGCTCCTTCCACCAACTATCCCTCCATCAGCTCCTTCCAACAACTATCCCTCCATCAGTTCCTTCCAACAACTGTCCCTCCATCAGCTCCTTCCACCAACTATCCCTCCATCAGCTCCTTCCAACAACTGTCCCTCCATCAGCTCCTTCCAACAACTGTCCCTCCATCAGCTCCTTCCACCAACTGTCCTTCCATCAGCTCCTTCCAACAACTGTCCCTCCATCAGCTCCTTCCAACAACTGTCCTTCCATCAGCTCCTTCCAACAACTGTCCCTCCATCAGCTCCTTCCACCAACTATCCCTCCATCAGCTCCTTCCACCAACTATCCCTCCATCAGCTCCTTCCACCAACTATCCCTCCATCAGCTCCTTCCACCAACTATCCCTCCATCAGCTCCTTCCAACAACTGTCCCTCCATCAGCTCCTTCCAACAACTGTCCTTCCATCAGCTCTTTCCAACAACTATCCCTCCATCAGCTCCTTCCAACAACTGTCCCTCCATCAGCTCCTTCCAACAACTGTCCTTCCATCAGCTCCTTCCACCAACTATCCTTCCATCAGCTCCTTCCAACAACTGTCCCTCCATCAGCTCCTTCCAACAACTGTCCTTCCATCAGCTCCTTCCAACAACTGTCCCTCCATCAGCTCCTTCCACCAACTATCCCTCCATCAGCTCCTTCCACCAACTATCCCTCCATCAGCTCCTTCCACCAACTATCCCTCCATCAGCTACTTCCACCAACTATCCCTCCATCAGCTCCTTCCAACAACTGTCCCTCCATCAGCTCCTTCCAACAACTGTCCTTCCATCAGCTCCTTCCAACAACTATCCCTCCATCAGCTCCTTCCAACAACTGTCCCTCCATCAGCTCCTTCCAACAACTGTCCCTCCATCAGCTCCTTCCACCAACTGTCCCTCCATCATCTCCTTCCAACAACTGTCCCTCCATCAGCTCCTTCCACCAACTATCCCTCCATCAGCTCCTTCCAACAACTATCCTTCCATCAGCTCCTTCCAACAACTGTCCCTCCATCAGCTCCTTCCAACAACTGTCCCTCCATCAGCTCCTTCCAACAACTGTCCCTCCATCAGCTCCTTCCACCAACTATCCCTCCATCAGCTACTTCCACCAACTATCCCTCCATCAGCTCCTTCCACCAACTATCCCTCCATCAGCTCCTTCCAACAACTATCCCTCCATCAGCTCCTTCCAACAACTATCCCTCCATCAGCTCCTTCCACCAACTATCCCTCCATCAGCTCCTTCCAACAACTGTCCCTCCATCAGCTCCTTCCAACAACTGTCCTTCCATCAGCTCTTTCCACCAACTATCCCTCCATCAGCTCCTTCCAACAACTGTCCTTCCATCAGCTACTTCCACCAACTATCCCTCTATCATCATACGACATGTCTTGTAGGTGGCAGTGTTATTATTCTTTGCTCCCTTTGCAAGTCCCGACAACACACGGGTGATGCCAGTCCAAGACAAGATATATGGAGATGTAGACACCAGTTGAGCACTAAGTACTTTAGAAGTAACAAGTCAATGTCTGAAAACGTTGAAAGAAGAAGAATATTTATAGAATAATTCAATAGACAACACATGCACATGTGAGCTAGAGCGAGCAACAAAATAATATTGGCATACTGGGCAGTATATGCAAGCTTTTCTATTAGAGTGATGTGCGTTTAGTCAGGAGACATTGCGTGTTGCAACAACATTAGGGCAACCCCGGCAATGAGCTGACGTCGACGTTCAATAAAAAGAAGGCAATATTTCCACATCGAATGGGTAATAATGATGAAAGAATGACTGGGGGATCGATACTCTGATCGTTGTTTGATTCCATATGATCGTATCAGGACCAATCAACGCTGAGCCGTTCGGTGAGTGTCTGAGTGTGTATATGTGTCAAGACTTGTGTGTGAATGTTGTATGTGAAAGAGTGAGAGAGAGATGGAGAGAGATAAAAAATAAAAAGAATACACTGTGATAGCATATGAGAGAGAGAGAGAGAGAGCGTTTTTCAAAATAGGAGAAACTGTGTGTGGTGTGCGAAGGGTAAGGTACAGTTTTGAGATAGTTTGAGGGGGGTAGAGCGTCTTTGTGATAGAGTCTGTGTGTGATAGAGCGCGCGTCTTTGTATTATAGCTTGTGTGAGAACGCCCACGTTTTTGTTTTATAGCTTGTGTGTGTGTGAGAGAGAGAGAGAGAGAGAGAGAGATAGAGCGTCTCTTTATGTGATAGCTTGTGTGTGTGAGAGAGTGCACGTCTTTATGAGATATCATGTGTGTGAGAAAGCGTGTTTTGTGTGATAGCTTGTGTGTGAGAGAGCGAGTGTTTGTGTGTGATAGCTTGTGTGTGAGAGAGCGAGTGTTTTTGTGTGATAGCTTGTGTGTGATAGAGCGAGTGTTTGTGTGTGATAGCTTGTGTGTGAGAGAGCGAGTGTTTTTGTGTGATAGCTTGTGTGTGAGAGGCGAGTGTTGTGTGTGATAGCTTGTGTGAGGAAGGCGAGTGTTTTTGTGTGATAGCTTGTGTGTCAGAGAGCGAGTGTATTTGTGTGATAGCTTGTGTGTGAGAGAGCGAGTGTTTGTGTGTGATAGCTTGTGTGTCAGAGAGCGAGTGTATTTGTGTGATAGCTTGTGTGTGAGAGAGCGAGTGTTTGTGTGTGATAGCTTGTGTGAGAGAGAACGAGTGTTTTTGTGTGATAGCTGGTGTGTCAGAGAGCGAGTGTATTTGTGTGATAGCTTGTGTGTGAGAGAGCGAGTGTTTGTGTGTGATAGCTTGTGTGTCAGAGAGCGAGTGTTTTTGTGTGATAGCTTGTGTGAGAGAGAGCGAGTGCGTGTCTTTATGTGATAGCTTGTATCTGAGAGAGAGTGCACGTCTTTATGAGATATTATGTGTGTGAGAGAGAGCGAGTGTTTGTGTGTGATAGCTTGTGTGAGAGAGAGCGAGTGTTTGTGTGTGATAGCTTGTGTGAGAGAGAGTAAGTGTTTTTGTGCGATAGATTGTGTGAGAACACGTTTTTGTATTTTATTTGTTATTATTTTGATTTATTTAAACTGTGAATAATTGACAGATCACTTTCTTTCTGATTACATCAAAACTTTTATTGTTTCTTTTACTTAACATCTACAAAATGTGCTGATAATTAATGTTCATTGTTCATTTGAGGATCATCTTGATTGCACATGTGCTTAATTGCTAGGATCTCCTCCCAAGCATGTATTTCAGTGTGTTTGGACTAACAGCTCCAGTTCTGTGTTAGTTGATGTATCTACTGGGGTTTTTCTCATGGTTTTCCCGTCTTGCCGCACCTATCGGTATGCATAACTTGCGCAACCAAGATAGAGAATACCCTTTATCTTCTTCGTTGAAATCTTCAGAGCTTACGCTTTCTCTTAGAGCGTTGATGATGTTGATTTTGTCCATTGAAGACCCATTCTCGATCGTAGCATTGCCGGCAAGTGCACCCACTCTCTCATTGCCCTTGACCCCAGAATGACCTGGGACAAAGATGAAAGTAAGTGTCTGGATTGTCGCATGTTGTATTAATTTCATCCACTGTCTTCGTACATAACCAGTCTTAATCTTCTGTATCATATTCATAGAGTCGCTGCTATCACACACATTTAGTACTCAATTTGTACTTTTTCCTTCCTCCGTTTCTCTTGTACTTTGTTCAATCTATTCTTCTTTACGTATAGGAGATATATTTGATTCTTTCTCTCTCTCTCTTTGCCTTTTTACCCCGGATTGGGGCATAGGACCTCAACCAACTCATGCCAAGTCTTCCTATCTCTAGCTATCTCCTGCAGCTCCCTCAGCTCTTCTTTATATTGTTGATCTTCGCCTCCAAATTTCTTCTCCATGTATTTCTCGGTCTCCCCTTCTTTCGCTGTCCCTGCGGGTTCCAGGCAAAGACCCTTCTTGTTATATTCCGGTTTTCGCAAAGTGTGTCCTATCCAGTGCCAACGTCTTTTTTAAAATAAATTTGATTGCAACATGTTTATTCACCTACTCCATTGTCTCCCTCGCACTTACTAACTCCCCCTTATTTGCTACACACTACAACACCAGATCATTGTAGTACAGTCGGTACGTACTAATTCTTCAAAGCCATACCTGACAAGTGTGAAGATAAGACTCACCTGTACATACTTTCCGTGAACTATACCGAAACCTAAAAATAAATATCAAACTCGGTAAGGGTCAAAGAGACAAATCCAAAGAATAAACAAATGCTTAGCTTTACGAAAACAAAATATTATAAGTAAATACAGTTTTCATATTAACAAGGATAGAACGAGATAGTATGATCAAATTAAGTAATCTATCTATTCTCTAAGCCTGTTTTTTTTTTCTTTTTCGAACGCTCCACATCGACCACTTGTCAATCATTCTGTGTGATTTGTATGTGATCTAAGCCTAAGAGCGATTATACGTTGTGCCAGTTATGTGCCCACAATTAGGCCATCACATCCGATTTCTGCGCTGCTTTTTATTTACTAGGGTAGCTTCCATAGGGCCTACATCGGTTTCCTATTACGACATGCCTTGTAGGTTGCAGTGGTACTATTCTTTGCTTATCTTGCGTGCCCCGGCACCACATGGGCGTAGACCTGTTTGCCTTTCGACGTCTGATCGAATAAAGAGTCCCCAGTATGCGCTTTGTATAAGATGGAATTTAGTGTCTCGAATATTCCGTCGATCCATCGTTTACGTGGGCCTAAATAGAATAGTTTCAGTAAAATATTGTACTAGTATGGATGATGGTATGTTTATGATTAACCCTTTCGCACCTCTGAGCCGTTATATTGGCTAGCAGTATTTTTAAGACGACACAAAGCCCGTATACTGACTAATTTAGCATACATTACAAAGTAAATGCGTCCGGTAGTTAAATAAAATTACGGAGTAGAATGGCTAAGTGGCAACGTCCACTGTTTAACAATAATGTTTATAATACCACCCTGTATGTATGAGCTAGCCGATGGCATCTCTGATAATCAATACGATCTGTCACCATGTTACAGTATAACTCAGTATATGAGGTACTATCAAGTTTGGTTTTATGTTCCTGATATCATTTCAGTTATTCATCTGTATAAATAATATGTGACCTATGTGACAATGTCCACCCCCAACCAGGTAATCGGGTTGTGGGAGTGGTTGAGGAGGAGGGGATTTGAGTTAGGGCTTCCTCTTTCTTGTTTGCTTCTTTTGTCGTCACACTGTTACCAGGTTGTTGCCCAGTGTGAACTTTGGCTAAAATAGCAAAATCTATAAAAATGGAATGTCGTTGCGAATGGAACTGCAAAAAATATCTGACGTGTTAATAGCAATTTCAGTTCAATTTTTCCATTAAGACATTTGAATTTAACAACTAGTGTAAACGGAACGGTAGTAATAAGCTTCAGTTTCATGTTCCGTTGGGAACTCTCTCTCTCTCTCTCTCTCTCTCTCTCTCTCTCTCTCTCTCTCTTAGAATGATTGACTTCAGTGCACCGGGATTTACCCCATATAGTTCGGTCCCTCTCCGCATAAATGGCACACCATCTGCCAAGAATATTGCACAAAGCACGAACTCCGTATCTCCGGCAACAATCCTAGAGGTCTCTGGAAAAAAATGCACTCATGAACAGAACGGCGCAGTCCGGATTCGAACCCACGGTTTCGTAACACAATGTAAGGGAAGGAAAAGGACTGATTTTTAAAAAAAGGTGACAACAAGAGAGAACAAGATGGTGGTACTGTTAAATAGAATACTGAACATGCCATACTAGTTTGGGGATAGTATGTTTATGATCAAATCAAAACTTGATATACTTCAAAACAAATATATTTATTTATATTAGCACTTCTGTTATAAAGTGTTTCCTGTTAGCGGATCGATAATCGATTATCGCCTTGAAACCTATTTTTTTTTTATTGACCAACGATTCACAATATGCAAAGTTGTCAACCACAAAACGACCACCGTTACTTTCAAGAACATTTTTGCATCTACTTGGGGTAGGTCGATCTCAGATTCGTTTGCAATCGGGAAAATCTCATTACAATTGGCGATTGAAAAGGGGACCACCATTTTGGTAACACATCACACTCATCCTTGAACACACTACACAGAACAGCCAAGAACAGGGAACATGGCGTGCAATTGTTGCTGCCCTAAGCACCAGGGTGTCACAGGCTAAATATAGAGAAGAGAGAGAGGAGGGAGAGGAGAGAGAGAGAGAAAGTGAAAGAGAGAAAACGCACTAACGACTGTGCTACCAAGAATCTTAGAGGAACATATAACACTAGTTTATTCTCCCACAAAACTTACATTTAATACTCTATTTATTTACTGTTGAAAAATCGTTGGAGTTTCCATCATGGGCATGATCAGCGGTAGACGACTAAGATGGTTGAGACATGTGAGAAGAATGAAAACTTGCCGCATACCAAAACAAATGTTGTTCTGTGAACTTTCGGAGAGGAAGAGGCGCCAGGGCAGACCACTGCTCAGATATAAAGATATCTGCAAAGCCTCAATGAAAAACTTTTCTATAGGTTCCAGCACATGGGAGGGACTAGCTGATGACAGAGTTGTGTGGAAAGCCAAATTACGAAAGGGCGCAGAGTCTTTTGAGAAGAGACTTATGTACGAGGTGAACGACAAGAGAGAAAAACGAAAACTCAGAAGTTGTCACAGTAAAACACTTGCCAATTGACCGTCTGTAAAGATGAAAAAAGGCCATATATTTACTGTAGGGGAAGAATATATTTATATGTATGTATGTATATATAGATGTATGTATATATGTATGTATATATGTATGTATGTATATATGTATGTATGTATGTATATATGTTATAGATAGAAAGTACAAAAGTGCAAGATGTTTTAGCATTATACAACACAATAGAATATTTTAGACGGCTGAATACAATCATAAAACTGTTCATTGAAACATGTGAAGTGTATAGCCCACCTGAAGTGTGTACACGGGAGTGTGTAACCGAACTGTACATAGTATTGACAGTGAAATGCCTAACGAAACAGGATCTACAAATAGACTTCAATCTGAGGTTTGTTCGCCGACCTCATCAGGTCACTGCGTTCTGCCCAACATCAGATAGATTGCCTTCGTTTAATGGTGTTATGCTTGGATTTAAGTCTGGTATGCGTGTCAGACTTGTGATCTGTTTAATGTACATGGCTAGCAGCGTCGACGTTCAGGGAAATTGCTTTCTAATTCACTTAAACAGTTAGACATTAACTATACATCAACTAGCACGTCGTGTGCTCTGACTAAATCTGAAGATCGAAAGGAATTACAATAACACTGGTTGATGTTAGTAAAACACACACTAAGAAAGAGTAGACGGTGAGGTGTAGAGAGAGAGAGAGATAGATAGAGAGATAGATAGATAGATAGAGAGATAGATAGAGAGAGATAGATAGATAGAGAGAGAGATAGATAGAGAGAGAGAAAATGAAAACTGATTGTAGTTGACTTTCCGCATTCAGTGTACTATCGTAGCTGCACAGTTTATTTTCTGTTAGTTTTAAGTAGTTTAGTCCGTTCAACTTGTCATGCCCACAGATAAAAATTTGTAACCATTTGATTAAAGAACTTGAAAACTTGCATGTGAACTACACATGTTCCCGACGCTACAAAATATATTTTTGTTATTCAAACAATCATACCATCTAGAAGTTTCCTTCTTTGTGCTATATATTTAACGCTTCCATTGGCATGGTTGGAGAAAACTAATATTTACAGCCAGTTAGTTAATACATTGATGGCAAAAATAGCAACATTCAGGACGAAATCTATAGTTTTTTGGACGATTTTTGCATTTCCCGCGCACCAATTCCACACGCCGTTGACCGTGGTAAACAAATGAAGTTCATTAGTGCGACACTGACTTTTAGTTTAAGGCGTATATCGAAATTAGTGTGAAGCTATTGGGTCATATTGTTGACTTCTCAAAACAGACATTGATATAACATTTCTAATGAGTTTGAAGTTACAATGTAAAAAGTGTCATTAATACTATACGTGCATTTCCGCAAGGAGGCACATATGGGTCATCTTTACCACAGTATACAAGAACCAGAGAAAATAGCTATTTTATTATAGTGATAC